>CAWUFW010007050.1:0-600000 GCA_963921515.1 Calotriton arnoldi | reverse complement strand
GCATTTCACATCCTCGTGAACGAATTGTTTAAATCCAAGTTAAAAGTTAACGTTTCTGCACTTTCAGAAGATCTCAGTAGAAATAAGAGAAACAAGAAAGGTGTTGTCTGAAAATAATCTATTAAGTTGTTGCTGAGGGCAGTTACAATAATATGCAGCTCCATCGGCTCTAAAAACAATTTTTGTCACCTGACCTACCCCACGCCCCCTTCCCCCCGCGACCCCCAAGAGTGAACCCATCTTTGTGATACAAAGCTTCTAGCAGGGAGGGGCCACCCCCACACCTGGGTTGACGCTATAAGAGTGGTCCCAGCTGAGAAGGTTTATATCATGGTCTGCAGCCTCCAGCCTCCCCTGGATTGACCCCTCCGTGGTGCCCCCCCTCACGGTGCCCCCACTGCACGGCCTTCCCAGGGCCGAACAACTGGGCCAAGGAGCGGGCCTATGTACAGGTCCCGCTCGGGGTCTCTCTGGGCCCAGAGAAGGGGGTGCGGGTGCCAGCAGGTAAGACGGCCTTTACTCCAATACTGCACCGGAAAGAGTTTATTGTGCATGAGCTGAAAGGGGTGACGTGCCCGCGTCCCCCTTAAGGGATCTCAAACACAGCACAGAGCAGCTTTAGTTAAAAGATGCCGCGCAGCTGGCCCTTTAGAAAGGTCCAAACGTTCATATTTTCCTACCTTCTCGCTGGGTCATGCGTTTTGGGGCTCCGACGGGGTCCAAGAGTCAATATGCGTTTTTTTTATTCTTCAATGTGTCCTCTACGCGAAGCGGATACGGATGTTATCTACACAACGAGAAGAGTTGCTCGTTGCGTGTTAAGTTTATTTTGTCCATAGTATGCTCTATCCCAAGGGTGAAGACCGCGCAGATGCGGCCGCGCATGCGCACCATTTAATTTATGATGCAGCAGCTGCGCTTGCAACTACGGCGAGCGTAACATAAGTTACGTAACTCCCAGCATCCGAGAAGGATCGGATGTGTGGAGTGCTAAGTGGTTGCTGGCTGCGGAGGGGGCCCCTGGAGCAGGGGGCCCCCCGCACCGCGAGGGCTGCGGGGGCCTGTGTTACGCCCCTGCCCTGAGCAGGATGGAGCACTCCCCACACCCACAACCATGTGGCAGCAAGTCCCCTCAATTGTGTCACAGTACAGGTAGGTAGACAGAGCATGCACCCTGCCATTCCTCTCAAAAAGCATGGAGCCATATGACCACACCACCCCTCACATGTCACCCAACATGGCATACATCCAATAGTCACTTCCTGTGTGCAGACAGCCAAGCGTATGTAACTGTCACAGAAATGAAACGTTAAGCCAGCAAGTCACAATCTGCAGAAATTCAGGGCACAATCATGTACAGCACTGAATGCTATGTCTAAGTGCCATGGTGGCAGAGCATCAAGGCCCATATGAACACAAAACATGCATGGTCAGTTGTTTAAAGAAAATAAAGCACATGATATTACAAAGGTATGCAGAAGATTACAATGGCTAGTTCTTGCTCAGATGTAACGTCTTCATTGCAGAGCAAACCAAAAAGACAAATCACATAAAGTTGATGGACTGCAAGTCGGTAGATGATGACATGTCCTTGTAATCACACAATCTGTACGTGGAACATGGTATCGATTGACATGTCATACCATGGACAAGTAATGTATGTACCTACACATCATGGCATGATGTGCAGTACCTTGCAGTCCTACAAAGTGATATCAATGTAAACTGTGTGGTGTAACACATGTAACATCCAAACATCTAACACCATGCTTGTGGGGTGCACTTAAATGACCATTTCACCTCTGTTCAACAGGCGATCAACAACTGACTGCTGCAGAAGACAACACCAACCTGCAGAGCCAGTCTCCACACTCGGAACATGGACTCTCGGATGCAGACTCCATAGGTTTCTCGGATGAGGAGCACCAACCTGGCCCGTCCGGACTGCCAGGGCGCACCACGTCCCAGCCCACCACTGTCCCCACCACCACCACCTCAGCAACAACAACCGCGCTGACCCCTGCTGCAACAACCTGTGCGGCCTCAACCACCACCACCACCGCCGCTGCCTGCAACACTCGCTCTGCCTCAGTGGTTACCAACACCATCACACAATCAGAGGAGGGCAGGGAGAGTCTGCGGGTGTGTCGAGTGGCAACGCCACAGGTCAGGGACAGCAGGGCAGGTAGGAGGGCAACTGGGGGACAAAATCGAGAGGACACTGGGACCGAAGCCCTGGCCAGCATTGCCAGAGTCCTTGGGGCATACGAACAAGCCCAGGGACACAAGGGCCAGGCTCTGGAAGAATCGCGTGAGCTCCGCCTGCTGCTGAGGTCCATAGACACGCGTATGGGCCAAATCGTGGACCTCTTGGGCCAGCATGTGGGTGTTCTGAGGGACAGACCTGTGGCCCAAACTACGGCTCAACCCCCCTCCAGTGGCCCGCAGGATGATCCCCCCACAAGCCCAGCTGTGGCCACAGAGAGGGGTGAGCAGCAACAGGATGACTCCTCAGACACCGCTGATCCCGCAGCAGGAGCCCCCCCTGGAAAACGCAAGAGGGGCCGTCTGAGAAACACCACGGGAGGATCGCGTGGCAAAGCACCAGCCAAACGCAAGTCAGAGAGACAGCCATGATAGCACCTCTGTTCACCTTAACATTGACTTTGTTGACTATCCTTACCCACACTGCCATGTTGATGGCAGGTGTCTGTTGGACTGTCACCTCATCAATGTGGTGACTACTCTATTGTCTTGTTTGCCATCACTGACAACTCATTGATTCACTTAGCACGATTTCTTGAAACATCACTTGTCTGTCACAACCACTCAATGTAAATAAACACTCTTTACACACCTATGTCTTTGTGTCAGCTCCATGTTTATCACAATATGTACAATGTTGACTCAGAACACAATGTACCAGAAGCTCAGATCGTGACGAGGCAGTGAGAGTCTGAAGGGACCTAGAGAGACACAAGAGAACGACATTTACTTGTCAGGTGTTGGCATCACAGCCAGTACACAACACTAGTCATCAAGGTACACAAACTAGCACACATCACAAGGAGAAACAATTTCAACATAGATACCATGTAGCTGGTCAGGACTACACTGCGCCAAAAACATCAGCCATCAGCACAGAACCAACAACAGGCAGCAGTCAAAAAGCTCCTCTCGGCCTTATCACCACCATCAAAGACAGCAGACAATGGCACTGTTGTACAATGTTACTCACACTCAAGGGAAGTAGCAGTTGATGAGCTGCTGGCGCAGGTCGACACCTTCCTCCTCTCCACTATCCTCGTCACTAGACATGTGTGGGCTTGCAGTTGCAGGGGGGGGGCAACTGCGGCGCATCATCGTCCAGGAGCAGGGGGATCTCCTTGCGCAAAGCCAGGTTGTGGAGCATGCAGCATGCAACAATTATCTGGCACACCTTTTGGGGAGGATACATCAGTTCGCCTCCGGTCCTGTCCAGGCACCGAAACCGAGACTTCAGAAGCCCAAAAGTACGCTCCACCACACGACGTGTCCTCCCATGGGCATCATTGTAGCGGACTTCACCCGGGGTCCTGGGATTCCGCAGTGGGCTCAGCAACCAAGGCCGGTTGGGATATGCAGAGTCACCTAGGTGTCAGATACACAGAACAATTTTGTAATATAACTGTAGCTGCGGACAGCATGTCACACATACAGCACAATACTTGACTCAGCTAACTCACCTACAAGCCACGCACGGTCAGGATGCAGATTTGCCATCATTTGTGGTACGATGCTGTTACGCAGGATGTAGGAGTCGTGGGCTGAGCCAGGGAATCTGGCACAGACATGTGAGTTGATCATATCTGCCTGGCACACAACCTGCACATTAATGGAATGGAAATGCTTCCTATTCCTGTAGATGTGCTCACGTGCCTGTGGCGGAACCAGGCCAACATGGGTGCAGTCAATGGCACCAACAACATTAGGGATGTGGGCAAGGGCATAAAAATCACCCTTCACAGCTGTCTTCGTGGAAAATGGATGTAGGTGTCCTTGTATACCATCTTAGCGGACAGGACATCACGTAGCACCATGCTGAACATTGGCTGCGACATCCCACCTGCGCTGGCCATCGTGTACTGGAACTAACCAGTTGCAAAGAAATGCAGGACCGCCATCACCTTACATGTTGGTGACACAGCAGTTGGATATGTTCTGCGAGGCCTCAGATGGGGCTCCAACTGAGCACATAGGTCTTGGAGGGTTTGCCGATCTAAACGGAATTTACGGATGATGTCCACATCCTCCATGTCCGCCAGCAATGTGAATGGACGATGCACATTTGGTCGCCTCCTACATAAGATAAAAGGGGACACTTGTCAATTCAATTCCCTTATGAGATGTGTCCAACATCTTACGTCTTGACTGACACAGCGCCAACAATGACTGGCCGGAAACAACAGCTTACAGCACAAGTCACATGCAGAGACAACTTGACCCCAAGTAGTTGTACACGTGTTCAGTATGTACATACTGAGTACACCCGAGACAGATTCAGACTATGTGAATGTAAAATGGGACATTCCGACATCTTGTGTCACCAGCCCTGAGAGTACTTGACACAGCACATGTCTGAAACAGCAACACTGCTGTCTTCTACGTAGCTGCTGTACCTGCCACACCTTCTTGCGTGAGTCGGACAGGGCACACATTAACAACACAATGAGCACAGTGTGTGCATGAAGATCAAGTATCAACATGAGTTCAGCAATCTACACGGTGAAGTAGGCACATTAAGTAGTCAGTCCATAATTACTGTGTGTTGCTTATCCATCTCACACATTGACATGTTTCCATATTTGAGAGTCCATCACACAACGGATCTGTGTACATGCACAACAACATCATAAGTGACATGTGAGGGAGTACATGCCAATGCATGTAATCCAGTGCACTGACATGGCATGTGTAGACATCCGTGAGTTAAATGTCACACTAGCATTCAATTTAACTATATGGTGGCATGATTCATTGTAAGTGTGGAGTGTTCAATGATGGGAACTGGCCATTGCCATTGCTACAGCATGATGTGTCCATAGGTGCCCTAAGCGTGCACCGCCACCGCAATCACGGTCATTGGCACCAATAGAAAAATGACAAATCGCGGTAGCGACCGCCTGGGCCCCGCGGTGTGACACCGCCAATGCCCATGCCCATTCAGCCAATGGGAACCGCAATCGCGCCAGTGGAATACACATTTGAAAATCGCGGTAGGCGTGCTCTGCTACTGCGGGGCCGGACATTGGATACAATTGAAAGATGCACGATTGCGGTAGCGACCGCCTGGGCCCCGCGGTGTGACACCGCCAATGCCCATGCCCATTCAGCCAATGGGAACCGCAATCGCGCCAGTGGAATACACATTTGAAAATTGCGGTAGGCGTGCTCCGCTACCGCGGGTCCGGACATTGGATACAATTGAAAGATGCCCGATTGCGGTAGCGACCGCCTGGGCCCCACGGTGTGACACCGCCAATGCCATGCCCATTCAGCCAATGGGAACCACAATCGCGCTAGTGGAATACACATTTGAAAATCGCGGTAGGCGTGCTCCGCTACCGCGGGTCCGGACATTGGATACAATTGAAAGATGCACGATTGCGGTAGCGACCGCCTGGGCCCCGCGGTGTGACACCGCCAATGCCCATGCCCATTCAGCCAATGGGAACCGCAATCGCGCTAGTGGAAAACACATTTGAAAATCGCGGTAGGCGTGCTCCGCTACCGCGGGTCCGGACATTGGATACAATTGAAAGATGCACGATTGCGGTAGCGACGGCTTGGGCCCCGCGGTGTGACACTGCCAATGCCCATGCCCATTCAGCCAATGGGAACAGCAATCGCGCTAGTGGAATACACATTTGAAAATCGCGGTAGGCGTGCTCCGCTACCGCGGGGCCGGTCATTGGTTTCATTTGAAAGAAGCTAAACTGGAACACCAATTGCAGCAGCTGAGTACCACTGAAACAACCCCAGGGGGCTATATATGTTTGTGAGAGAGCCACACATTTCCACTGCATCCAGACACTGCTCATTCTTCACCACCAACTGCTGCTGTTCCTGTCTCCTGGACCCAGTGATGGTGAGAACTGAGAACATCAGGGCCCATCCCTTCACCACAGAGGAGCTGGAGGTCCTGGTGGACGAGGTGCTTACACACTACGGGAGGCTATATGGTGCTCCTATTGTAATGGTAAGTGTATCAGAGTGAAATTTGGAGAGTGCAAAGAGTGCTCACATGATGTTGCTCTACTGTAGTATGTGCAAGTTTGTGTGATACACTGCCTAGCATGCTAACTTCATGTCAATGGGGTGTGTAGCCTTATTACTAACCCTGGGCATAATACTTCGCTACGCTCACAGAGCATGTAAAGTTTGGACTACTACACACTACGCAAATTGCACGTAGCAGAATGAAAAACTGTGCTAATTGACATAACGCAGCAGTAGTATAATAAACATCTACAAATGCTTTGAAAAAGCAATTTTCTATGCTAAAATGCATATAACCAATTCACAAAAGTGAACTTTGACAATAAAATATCAAGCAATGAGAGAGGTGAGGATTTTGGGGTCCCCTAACCTAGGGGAGGACCAAGCAGATGCCTTGAACACAAAAAGCATATCATGTGAACGATTCAGTGGTGGTCCCTTCCTCCTAGGACCACCCCAAGCACAGTTATGGGCAAAAATACAATCCCAACCAAAGGCCCTGCAAAGCATTATGGGACGAGATTAGCAGTGGGCAGTGAATATTATAGTGTCCAATATCAAAATAATTCTACAAAGAGCTGCAGTTCAACTAGTCGTTACTAGATGTCCCTCACGAGTCAAATGCAAAAGCATTGAAATTATTAATACATCAAGCTGCAGTTCCACTAGTCGTTACTAGATGTCCCTCACGAGTCAAATGCAAAAGCATTGAAACCCTTTCATGAAGCTTTTGCATTTGACTCGTGAGGGACATCTAGTAACGACTAGTGGAACTGCAGCTCTTTGTAGAATTATTTTGATATTGGATACTATAATATTCACTGCCCACTGCTAATCTCGTCCCATAATGCTTTGCAGGGCCTTTGGTTGGGATTGTATTTTTGCCAATAACTGTGCTTGGGGTGGTCCTAAGAGGATGGGACCACCACTGAATCGTTCAAAAGATGTGCTTTTTGTTTTCAAGGCATCTGCTTGGTTCTCCCCTAGGTTAGGGAGGATCCCAAAATCATCACCTCTCTCACTGCTTGTTAATTTATCATTTTCACTTTTGTGAAATGACTATATGCATTTTTAGCATATAAAGACAGAGATACTTATTTTATCTTAACTTGCACTGTGCAAGTTGCCTTTGGCAATTATTGTACAGTGCAATCAAGCACACAGCTACGCAATTTGCATAGCTACGTGTAGTTCAAAATGTACTTCACGTAGCTACGTGAAGTGCTACTACGCAAACTACACCCAGGCTTACTTATTACCACAGATCCATGGCTGCATTGAAGGATGGGAGGGACATGCAGTGTTTTGTGCAGACATACAGTAACACTGCTGGTTTGGAAAGTGGAAGTCAGAACAAACATTGCCTGTGCTAATGGATGTCAGAGTCCATTCGCTTTTCACATGCGCATGTGTGACATTACAAATGTGTATCGTCCAGAGGGTACTGAAGGATGTGTGTACACTTTTCATATTGTCACCATGGATATGTGAGCATTATGCACAAGGTTGAAATGCCTGAGGGTGACACTCTTGGTTGGAAATCGCCTATGACACATCAGATTGATGTACTTCTGAAACATCCTCCCTCCATTGATTTCATAATGTGTACTGACTCGCATGTGTAGGCACTGTTTGCCCTCTCATACTGTACATGCATGTGAATGTTCAGATGGGCCAGGTTTAACCTCAGTGTGAGTCCCCCTGGCCTGCACAGATACTGCCCAATTTGACTGGGACCCATCAGTAAATGGACAGAGTGAGTTAATGTGTTGTCTGCCACCCTGTTTCTCAATGAGCTATCTTAGGCCTGTTGATTGCAGAAGACAGACCTTGTGAGAAGGGTGTGAGAATGTAAGATCATGTCCCTAGATGTGACATCCACGACACAGTGAGCCACTCACAGACCAAGGACATTGAGGGGTGTGTAGTGTTGGACACAGTGAGTCTTCCCCAACACATCATTTCCAACATGATGTATGTCTTGCTCCCTCACATACTGCATCACAGATGAGGGCCTTCTTCACATTGCTTTGTATGCTGCCATTCTGCATGTGTATGAGATGGCCAGGTCCTGTGTCCATCCTCATACCTAAATGCATTTCAATCCGATTATCTGATGCACATGTACTACGAGTCATGCTGTATGGCCTCTACTCAAGGTTTCTGTACAGCTGTGCTAAGTGTTTGCATGCTCCTGTACTGTGACACAGTGGAACATGACCCAGTGTCCCTAAAACTTCCTCTTCTTGTCTCCCATGCCTGCAGCTTAAAGTCCGCCAGCGTAAGGCCTTATGGAGGGCCATTGCACGCAAGGTGCAGGCTCTGGGTGTCTCCAACCGACGGCACACACACTGTCACAAGAGGTGGGATGACATCTGCCGGCTGAGCAAAAACGTGGCAGAGATGACGCTGGGGCTGCTCCCTCGGACTGGACGGTTGTCGCGCAGGAGCATGACACCACTAATGGCCCGCATCTTGGCTGTGACACAGCCAGAGCTGGATGGACGTTTGAGGGCCCATCAGCAGCAAGTTGGGGGTGAGTATTCTGCGAAGGGTGACTTTGGGTGTGAGTGACTGCATGTATCCCAACCCTGCACCAGTGTTGAGCTCTGTGATGTTTCTAGTGTGGTGCAATGGCTTGTAAGTGGCCTCTGTGTTGAGTGCAGCTGTCATGCATTTTTGCTACATGTACTTTCTCATGTATTTAATATGATGGCCCTTGACATTGCAAGATGAGATGTGGCCCCCTGCCATCTGCTGCATTATGGGTGTCATAGACATCACTGGGAAGTGAACAGCTGTGTTCCTCATCTAGTGTGCTTTCGCCGATGTGTGCAGTGCCTGACTTTGAAATTGTGAGAACTACACATCTGACAACAATGTGCAAGGGTCGTTGTGCTTCAAAGCACAACATGGTGGACATCAGTAGCTCATGGCCATAGTATGAGGACATTCTGTGGTCATTATCTGTGTTGTTCCCTTAAAGTGACTCCGTATGTGACTGTGACAAAATGTTGAGATGTACATCTATCTCACCTACAGGCATGTAGGTATGCTTACAGGAATCAGTATGTCAGGTAACAAGGAGGCACGGGCCAGCTATTTGGCAGTGTGAACGTCACATGGGTCATTAATGCCAACTATGCATGTTTCCATGCATTGTCTGACTTTTGCATAAAGCTTGCACATGCAGACTGCACAGGGTGGTGTGCAACATGGGGGTATCATATTCTGGTTTTGTGCTCTGCTTGCATATGATGTTTGTGAGTAGGGCACTATACTGAACCTACGTCTCTGTCTTTTGCAGCATCTACCGAGGGCACAGAAGGAAAGGGGACGGACACCAGTGGTGAGGCATCTGGCACGACTGCTACACATGAGCTCACTCATGTGACAAGCGCCTCGGAGGGGGACAGGAGTGTCATGGAAGAATCACGCCCAGAAACACCAACCTCAATATCATCTGACTCCAGCGGTGACTCCTCGATGTTGGCGGGCACAGAGAGTGGGAAATCTGCCTCTTCTTCTACCACACATCGTCCTGTGCCCACCCTCCCAGCTACTACCACTAGTGCTGCCCGTTCCCGCAGCAGTAAGAAGGGTAGAGTGTCCTTCCCACCAGGCACCGCTGCCCCTGTCTCCCCTGCTGCCCTCAGTGTTGAGGCGGTTGACCTTTTGTGCCAGCTGTGTGTGGGTCAGACTACTCTCCTGAATGCCTTCCAGGATCATGACAGGAAGTTGGCACAGGTGGTTGCCTTCATGGAGGGCATTCATTCAAACGTGGGTGGGCTGCACAGAACTGTCCAGTCTTTGTCTTCCACAGTGACGGCAGCCATTCAGCTGTCACAGGCTCAGAGTCCAGCTCCAGTCCCTTCGGCAACCACCCTGCCAGTGGCAACATCTGACGAGAGTGACCACACACCACAGCCCTCAGGCTCCAAGTACTCAACACGCAGCACACAACAGCAGCACTCCAAGCTGCCCAGAGCACAGACACCATCCCCAAAGCCAAAAACAGGCACACAGGAGCGCAAAGGCAAAAGCCCTTCTGGTGACACTCAGGGGCATCGGGCCAAGAAGCAGGCCTCAGGCTCACATGCATCCAAATCACCCCCATCCAAGGACACTCCCATCCCCAAGCATGCTCCCAGAGGCAAACAAACAGTTGCCCTGCCTGCTGTGAAGCTGGTGCCTGCAAAGAGTCCGTGCAAAGAGCTCTCTAAGGCAGATTTACCCACAACCTCAACTCCCACCCACACCCCTGTGAAGCTGGGACAGGAGAGCAATGTAGGGGGTTCACCTGGTCAACAGGGGATGGAGGAGAAAAGGCAAGGCCAGCCCAAGCGTAACACCAGATCCACCAAATCCCCACAGAGAGAGCCACCTGCACCTGATGCACCTTTGTTTGTGAGTGAGGCTGTTGTGCCCGCCCCACTTCCCATTCCTACCAAGACAATTCTTACCTATCAAATCCCCAAGAAGTGGAAAGGCAGCCCTCCACATTCTCCCTCACACACTGTGTCTCACGGCAGCATGTCTCCGCCTCCCCGTGCCACCATGCCACCCGGTCCAAGCAGCCCTCCGGCTCACAAAGCCACTGATGCCTCTACCTCAGCTGGTCCTCTCTCTCCCAGGTCCAGTCCTCCAACTGGCCCCGACAATCAGCCACCTCCCAGTTCAACTGACAGCCATGTGTGAGGCAAAGTCCACCTCACAAACCCATATCTCCCTCAGCGGTGCCTTGATTGCCCATTTGTATCCCCAGAGCTGTGCTGATTCCCATGGCAGTGTACGGTGTTACCCATTCCCTGTGCAGGTTCTCATGCACACATGTACATACTTTGAACTATGGACTGGCCACTGGCCTTGCTGTTTGTCACTTTGGATGCCCATTCCCTGTGCAGGTTCTCATGCACACATGTACATACTTTGAACTGTGGACTGGCCAAAGGCCTTGCTGTTTTCTACTTTTAGTGCCTATCTGAGTAATATGTAATAAAGACAGTTACTCCTGTTGTCCGCTTTGTCTGTGTCCTTGCTACATAGAAGGTTTTATGTATGGGTATGGTTTCATGTGACACATGCTCTGTATGCCACTTCAACATTGCCAATTGGTTTGTTTTACTTTTTCAGAGTTTGGCAGAGGTGACAGGCACTTTAGTTCTTCAAGACTGTGAGGCTTGAGGGTGCAATGATGGTTGTTTGTGATGATCTACTCTTATCCTAATCACTCTATGGTCAGGTTTGCTACATTGTACACATGTCATGTTATGATGCAATACCACAACAGAGGTGATTTCTATCCACAGGATTACTTGCGGGGTGGCCATGGTCCATCATATCTGTGTGATCTGTCTTGATGTGTGAACAGCAGTGTTGATGTGTGGTCATCTTGTGTAGGCCTGTCTTCCGAGTCACACGGGGTACATTTGAATATGTGAACTTCAGTGGTCATACAGTGTGAATGGGCTGTCATTGTCAGTAGTGTTGATGTGTGTGTGCCCCTGCAATGCCAACTGCACACATGTATGATCCAGGTAATGAGTGCCTGTTTGTTTCAATTGTCTGCCATGTGCTTCAGATTGTGGGCACATGTAGGAGTTGTAGGTTGGGCACTGTGCAGTGTGTTGGTGTGTCCTTGCACTCCTGGGGGACACCTACTTGTTGTTGCTGCCAGTTGTGAGTATGCAGTGTGTGTGCCTGCCAAGTCTGTGTTGTGTTTTGTTGATCAGCCACCATTGCCGAAACGCGTTACTGTTTGTGCTCACTGTGCAGACCTGCTCAGCCACACTGACATTATATGTGTTTCCTCATGCATTGCTGTCACTTGACCTATTTTTGTCTCCAGTATGGTATGTGGTATGTGGAGTCATGCCATCCCCTATATGTGCTTCTGATGCCTACACATTGTGAGTTCCTGCCCTATGTGATTGTGTACTGTTCACTCCTCGCCTGTCCACTACTGACGTACACGCCACTTCAATCTCATGTCTTCCACCCCATGACTTGCCAGTGTGTGAGCCTCCCCACCACTTCATAGTGTGACACTATGCTGTGTGAGGCTGAAATGTGTACAGGACCAATGTGCCACTCAGGACAGTTTACCAAATGAGTTGTGTGTTATTTTCTTCAACTGTTTTGCAGTCATGGTTGCTCATGTGCAGTGCATATGTTTGAGCAGCAGAGTCCTCTAGTCATGTTGTTTGCCCCTGGGTTTCCCTTAGTTGTGCATCTGTGGGTGATGGTTAAGCTGCATGTGTGTTTGCTGAGGTACTGCTATCCTTCCTGAGTGTGATGTTCTCTGTGTGCTGTGATGATTTGTGTTGTGGGAGTTCATGGTGTGGCACTCAGATATATGTGCTACTGGTTTGGTTGGTGTGCACACAATGCTTGGTGTGCTTGCAGTGCTGTCAGTGTGTGTTGCCTTGTACTTGCCTAGTGTGCATCCCCCTGATGTCATGCTGAGTTTGCTATGTGATGGATTGGTATGTGCATCTGTTGTGTTTTTGTTGTGGATGTATGCAGTGTTTGGCCTGTGTTGGCTCTTTCTACTGACAGATGCTATGTGTGTGTGATGTTCTATTTGCATGAGATTGTGTGTGAGTAGTTGTTGCTGTGTGATACATCCAGATGTGTGTTGCAAGTGTAGTGTGCAATACTTGTGTGTGTGGCACATGCAGCAAGGTGGATTTTTGTTCCTGAGCTTGTTTTCAATCAATCAATTAATCATTTGTATAGCGCGCTACTCACCCGGAGGGTCTCAAGGCGCTTGGGGGAGGGGGGTCCGCTACTGTTCGAACAGCCAGGTCTTGAGTTGCTTCCTGAAGGAGAGGTTGTCTTGGGTAAGGCGGAGGTGGATGGGTAGGGAGTTCCACGTCTTGGCAGCCAGGTAGGAGAAGGATCTTCCTCCCGTTGTGGCTCTTCGGATGCGGGGGACGGCGGCGAGGGCGTGGTTGGTCGATCGTAGCTGGCGGGTGGGAGTGTAGAAGGTCAGACGGTCGTTGAGGTATCTGGGGCCTTGGTTGTGGAGGGCTTTGTGTGCGTGGGTGAGGAGTCGGAACGTGATTCTCTTGCTGACGGGGAGCCAGTGCAGGTCTCTCAGGTGTCTGGCGATGTGGCTGTGTCGGGGGATGTCCAGGATGAGTCGAGCTGCAGCGTTCTGGATGCGTTGGAGTCTTTTATGAAGTTTGGCTGTGGTTCCGGCGTAGAGGGAGTTGCCGTAGTCCAGTCGGCTGGTGACGAGGGCCTGGGTGACCGTCTTCCTGGTTTCGGTGGGGATCCACCGGAAGATCTTGCGCAGCATGCGTAGGATGTTGAAGCAAGACGAGGAGACGGCGTTGACTTGTCGGGTCATTGAGAGGGAGGAGTCCAGGATGAAGCCCAGGTTGCGTGCGTGGTCCGTTGGTTTGGGTGCGTTGCCCAGGGCAGGGGGCCACCAGGAGTCGTCCCAGGCGGAGGGTGATGATCCTAGGATGAGGACTTCCGTCTTATCTGAGTTCAGTTTCAGGCGGCTGTTCCTCATCCACTCGGCTACGTCCTTCATCCCTTCATGTAGGTTGGTTCTGGCGGTTGTGGGGTCGTTGGTGAGGGAGAGGATCAGCTGGGTGTCGTCGGCGTAGGAGATGATGTTGAGGTTGTGTTGGCGTGCGATGGCTGCGAGGGGGCTCATGTAGACGTTGAAGAGGGTGGGGCTGAGTGATGATCCTTGTGGTACGCCGCAGATGACTTCGGTGGCCTCGGAACTGAACGGGGGGAGGCGGACTCTCTGGGTTTTGAGTGCACATTGGTGGTTTCTCCTCCTATTTTTGACCTGTCACTTGTCAGGATTGTGCATGTGCATGCTTGTGGTACACTGTGACACCATGTTCACTTGATGAGTGGTGTGGTGTCTCAGTCTGTGTCAGCTTATTGTCCCATTGATCCCAGTTATTGTTCATGTTTGTTTTTTGATGATGCAATTCTTGTTTGTGTTTGGGTATGGTGTCTGGGCATTGGCCCTGAGTGACAATGTTGTGTACTCCTGTTCTGTCTGTGGTCACATTGCCTTTCCACTATTTGGCTGCACATGTCTGGGCTTGTTGGACTTCTGTGGATGTTGTTTGTGAGCTTTGTGTTTGGCTATTGTTTTTGTGTCAGCATTGGTTCAGGCATCCCGGAGTGTGAGTGTGGAATTTGTGGATGCACCACAGGGAGTGTGATTGGTTGTCATTGGACTCACAGGACATCATTTTGACCATTATGTGTGTTTCTCACAGGTGTTGTGTGCTGCAGGTGTGAGTTGGGTAGAGGAGGGGTATGTGTGAAGGTCCTACTTGTGTTTGACAGTCAAGGAGTGTGACAATGAGCCATGTGTATTGTGCTGATGACATACACATGTCAAGTAAGTGGAGACAGATGTGTGGCTGGTCACTGTATGACTTCAGACACTTCCTATCATTCCTGTGCCTATGCATGGCCTGCCTTGATGTCTCCCTGAGTTGTTGCACAGAGGTCACTTTGGCTTAATTTCACTCACTGTGCCACCCATGTCTGATTTGATGGCCTAAGGGTGGTGTGATATGTTCCTTCTCTTGCATGTGATGTACAGATGCTATGTGGCTTGCTCCATGGTTTTACAGCACTGTCCACTTTTTTTTGGCTGGGCCATTTATTGTCTTCCATTGCTGCTGACCTATGGTATGAGTATGTGGCTGGGTGTCAGTGTGGGGTGTTTGTGAGTGACTTGACAGGCAGTGTGAACAGTTCATTGGATGTTCATAGGCAGTGTGAGTCTTCATTTTGTGTTCATACTCAGTTTGCTTCACATGAGTGGAAGGTTGGTGTGGGAGGAGGGTTGTCCAGCCCCATAGCTTCTGTGCAGGGTGTTCCTCTTCACCCCCACCTTCCCAGTCAATCTCCCTTGACCTTTGATGTGTGAGGTGCAGGGTCTGGCTACACCTGGCAGATTAATTGTGCAGGGGGAGCACAGGAGGTGCACACAGCATTTTCCCAAATGGGTGTGGCAAGAGTAGTGTGGGAAGGGTGAAGGTGGAGCCCTGTGAATCTTTGCGGACTGCTCATGCCTGGCGCAGGCCCTAACTTCTACATTGAGCGCAGGTTTTCCCGCGTCTTCACCGCTGCGGTGACGTGACCGGGACATTGCTACGATTTCGCGGTTGATGGGTGACCCGGATGCGGAGGGGTGAGTTTCTGGCAGGTGGGAGATGTGTGGGTACACTGGGGGATGTGTTCCTGTCCCCACCAGAGTGTCTGATGTGGACAGGAACCGTGTGTCAGCACAGGAGTTGTGTGTTGTGGTTGTGTGCGCAGTTGTGTATTTGCGTACCTGCGGCGTTGCCCGCGACGGTACATTATTTGCTGGTAGTGGAGGAGGTTCAGCACCGGAAGGGCTTGGAGAGCTGGATCCATTGCGGTCAGGACCGGGTGGAGGGGACCGGGAGTCTGGTTTCACGCTCCGCTGTAGTGCTTCCGCCGTCTCCGGGTGGGTGGCTTCTCCGCTGCGGTGTGATGGGCTGTTTGCTGCATCGTGATTTGTACGGTGGACGGAACGTCATTCCGCACGGCAGTGTGTCTCTTTTGGCTGCCTCCGCTGCGGTGGCGGGCGCAAATTTCTGGTGGTTCACATCACTCCGCAGCGGATGGAAAATGGGCTATGTTTGCACTTTGTAATATGGTGGGCCCGTAGACCGCTGCTGGAGTGCGGAAAAAGACATTTTCCGCCACCGCCAGCATCACGGTTGTGCCTCCGCCCGCCATCGTAATGAGCCTCTTAGTTAGTATGTCAGGCAGTCCCTACATCTCTCTAAAAACACTATTTTGAGACCCATTTTGAAAAAAGCATTCCTGGATTCCTCTCACTCTGACAATTTTAGGCCGATTTCTCTCATACCCTAGCTAGCCAGATTTCTAGAGAATGTGGTGAATGTATGACATTACAACGCATGCCATTACATCGCATTACCATTACAACGCAAACTTTTACCACGCATATGCCATTAAAACGCATGCCTTTACAACGAATTTCGTTGTAATAGCATGATTAGTAAAGGCATATGTGTGATCAAGGTTGCGTTTGTACTTGGAAGTATTTTACAGGTAAGTATAAACACTTTGTGTGTGTATGTATATATATATATATATATATATATATATTCACACCACCTTTTCCTCCACGATCCCTTGCCCCTGGAATCAGAAAGGGAACGGACACCTCTTATTTCGTGCAGGTAATTTTCTTTATTTTCAATCGTGCTCTGCTCTATATATATATAGTAGGTTCATATTTACCCATAAAATACTTACATATTCGTGGTTAAGGCATGCATGGTAACAGCATATGTTTTGTTTAAAAATTACAGATAAGGAAAAAACACCTTTTATATATGAGAATCGAAGAGGAGCATTGGAGGATTTAAAGGCGCGTAGCGGTAGCGCCTCCATGAGCACCACCTGCGGTCTGGCGCTGGAAGGTAGACCGCTCCAGGAGGAGAAGGCGTAATCAGCAGCCTTCCATCCCCCATCCCCCGGACCTGTAACTGTGGCCAGCAGTCAAGATGGGCGCGAGGTGCTCGCCACGACATCGTGGGATCTACAGTCCCTAGAGCGATCGGCAGGCACTTTGAAATAAAGCCTGTCTTCTGCTCGCCCGCTTTCTTCAGGATTCCGGAGCAGGGCTCTGCTCATAGCAGAGAAGTCGAGGGTGAGTGGCAACCCTGGATGAAGGGTGAAAGACCTATGAAATAGAGACTCATTGCACTGTTTTTGAGAAAAAAACTGCCAGCGTGTTTGCGAGATGTACAACTTCTAATACTGACAACACTCCGTGCCCAGCTGGATATTTCGTGTACTGACGCCAGTTTGGAGGTTAAAAGTTACATTGGGTGTTGTCCTCATTTTTACAAAAATGAACTTTACTTACATGGACTGTACAAACGCGTTTTCAGATTGATAAAGGCAATTATTGCCGAAACGCGTCTCTGGAGGCTAAGAAAATGTGTCAATAAAGTTTTATTATGCCACACCCTTGTAGTGTAGCTCCTATTTCCCTAATAGGCTCTGCGCATTGGAATAATATATCCTATAGGTTTGACATAGGACTAAGGTCAGTATGTCCCTATCGAGTATATTAAACTTAATTACTTGTGCCAGCTAGCTCAGAAGCCACTAGAAACTCCTTGACAACAAGAAGGGAGTAGTTTCTGGCAGCCGCAAAACATGACCAATATGTTTTCCTTTTAGAATCAGAACGTGTCCCAGAGTCGTGGAAACACTAGATAACTATTTCACTCAGCTCAGTCGTGCATGCTTAGTTTTCCTCAGAGTTACACAGAAATAATAGACGGGCGTTTTCAATAAAAGATTTATTGAACAGTCTTGTTTCTGGTGTAAGTAAAATGTGCTGTTACGATCACAAGACAGTATGCGAGATAAATAATGTACAGGATGAGCAGTAGAAATAAATAATACTGCGATAGCATTATCTTTTAGTACAAATGCTGTTACATAAATAACACAGACTAAAAATGCGAGTACTCATACGATGCGGTGCTAAGCTAGTTCTACCCCAGTGTGCCTAACCTAACCTAGGTGTAGGACAAGGTATGAAGTAGGTGAAGTATTCCTTACTATGGTATACTAAGAGTATGTTAAGTCTAGTATGCCTAGTATGCCAAGAGTCCCTCTAGGTTCTTATCAGCTCCATACCTGAAGAATGAGAGAGGTTGGAATCTCTTTGCCAGACTCGAACTCCAACACCCCGCAAGGGAAGTCAGATCACTGGAAGCTGGAAGCTGGGCTCTCTGCATGCAGGGAATGGCAGCGTCTTCTCAGAGCGTCAGGCCGGGATACGGGCTCCTCTGAAGTCGAGGTCTCCTCTGTTTTACAGGGGCTAGGGAAGGTATATTTATACCTGAGAGTACCTTAGGAATGTTAGCATTGACGTGAATTGGACAACGAAAGACGTCATGAATGAACCCCTAAGGAATAATGGTTCATGCATAATAGATGAGGCCTTGAAGAAATCAATAGTCCTGAGCTAGGGAAACTCCCGCAGCCTAAGGGTCTGTTCTTCATGAACTCGTTGTGACGTTAGGGTGGACGGATGTCAGAGACCATGCCTGTATTTGGAGTGCACGGTTTAATGCCTAAATAAGGCCTGGGATTCTATGCCTATATAAGGGCAGGGCGAATTGTGCCTATATAAGGACAGGATATTGGAAAGCCCGTTATGGACACCCTAAGAGGAATACAACACCCACTCCACTTTCGTGTATACGATAATACATAAATGCTAAACATTAAAAAATGCTAAACATAAAAATGGAGTACCGCATATTTCTAAACTATTTCATAAAACCATTTAAAAAGGCATTTAAAAAAAAAACATATTAGAATGCAAAATGGTACTGTACATTCGAAGCATTGCTTATCATTTCAGGCATAAAGTTCGAAAATAAATGCAATTGGAATGATCTAAGCAGTAATATTTACATGTGACAGAAAATGATCGATAAGTTTGTTCATAAATCAAAGTCATTTCATGTCGGAAAATTAAATGAACTGTTTTTAGACACATAAGATGACTAAATGTCTTTAGAAGGACCGCCAAGTCTGTACTATAAGGCTAGTTCTACTTTAAGCAGATTGAAGTTCCATTTTCCTTCGAAAAAAGGGGTAAAAGTTCAATTTTTGGTAGAGTTCTACATTTTTGAAAAAATGAAGGCCAAATTGTTGCTGTATTTTTGGAACACTGTATGCTGAATCAGAGTCAGTTTACGGGTCTGGTGTAAACATTAGATCATCTATTTCTATAGACAAAACATCATCCACTGTCGTTGGTGTGAGTTGGAACACCTCGTGAAGCAGGTTAATCGCACAGAGATGTGAAGCATTGCTTTCAATTGTCGCAATATTCGCCTCCGTTGTTACCTGTGTGCCTGTAGTTCTTTCTCGTACCTCAGCAGCTGCCGGAAGCGTCTGTGAGATCTCAATGAATGCTGTCATCAGGATAGGAAGCCGCTGGGGACAACACATAGCATGGGCCGTTATCCGGTCCAGCAGAGTATCGACGTCCGTTGGCGCATCCGATGGAAATGTTAGACAGGTGTCCAACACGCATTCTACACCGCATAGCAGGCATCGTAGAACAGGTAAGATGCAATCTTGCCAGATTGGTCTAAAGGACAGGAACCATGTGGTATTAAGGTCCCGTAGACGATTTATGCCCAAAAGCTGTACTATTTGCTCACGGCACTTTCGTTCAAGGAGAGCTTTCTCCATGTCGCTCGGAGTGATGTCGGCGAATTGGCTGGCCATAGCGAAATAGCAGGAAGAGAAATAGAATTCCGGCAACGAGTGCTAGAATTAATGGTATGCCACCAAACACCGAATGTGCAAAGTTCGGGATGATTCCGAGTATTGCCTGGAAAGGTGCTAACAGACCCGAGCAGATGCCCTTAAATACATGTACAATTCCTGTTGTATCAGACATGTTGAAAATTCGTCCTATCATTTCCACGAAATGTATAGGGCAGTTTGTACATATTAAAGTCTGTATCTCAGCCGAAGTCCGTGCAATTTGCAGATCATAGGTTTCTTTGGCCGAGGTCAGAGGCACTGTTTGTTGTAAAAGCATGGCTTTCATTCTGCTTAAAGTATCAAATCTTATAAAAGAGACGTTCAGCGAAGGCCATAGAGGCGACTCCCTGACTGTGTCTATTGGGGCAAACAATACTTGCATACAGCAAGTGACCCTGGAGTTGACCGTTACTAGATATGGGATGCCTGGCAGCATGCCACAGCAACTCTGATCATTCAACATGAGGTAACTCCCATTAGAAAGTTGTCCGAACGTTGGATTAATCACAGCAGCTGGTGTACCCTGCTGATGGCAAGACAAATTTGCCACAGAACCATTACAAGCCCCGTGTAAGGAAATGTCCTGACATATAAGTGGAACGCTGAGTGCACGTTTACAGTTTTTACCGCTTAAAAACACTTCACGATCCCCGCTCCAACATCTATATGTATAAGGTAAAGCCCAAGATGTCTTAATGTATTCCTTACCCAACCTTTCATATTTGCCTGCTTGCATCTGTCTGAGGCAATACTGAGACTGAAAAGTAGTCACACGTAGTGTAATTTTGCCATGAATAAGCCATTCTGTAGCTGGTTTTTCTGCCACTGTGAATGGTAACTTCTCCAATTTTTCAATGCTCAGCACTGTATACTTTGCTCCTCTTTGTGCCAGTTCAATCTGATTATCAGTGAGATTGTATTCTGCAAACAGAACCGTTGTGTTGATGAAACGCCAAGGCACATAGCCCGCTCGCAAAGATTGTAGCGTCCAGCTTAATAACATAATAGAACGTAATTGAGTTTGGCCTTGTTGTAACATCGCCAAATCTTGTTCTAGTATGTCGATAGCAGAGGATACAATGCCCTCCAGTGAATATATTCTGGAGGACAAAGTTGTTAACCCATTGTCGACCACAGAGAGTGTTTTCTCTAAATTAATACGATCAAGTTCACGTATTCGTTCTGCGGCCTCTATCTGTGATACCTTCCAAGCTTCATTATAAGCAGCATAAATGCCGGCATATATGAAACGTTTTTGACGCGGTTTTCTTGGTCCAAGCAAGAAATCCCTAAGATCTGCGTCTTTTGCAAGTAAGGATAAGTGTTGTTTCACATCCTGTAGTGTAGACTTATGCAGCCAACCGAGGCATAATTTCCCTACACTATATGTTGTTACTACCCCCGGATGTTGTCTTTGGACGTATCTTGGGTCTGGCCTATGAATAGTAAAGCCCTGAGTTTTATTCAGGAATCTTTCCTGACAGTTATTCGTGTCTGTGGGCCAGATCAACAATTTTTTCCAATCAGGATTAGATCTGTTGAGTTGTAGTATATTGTCGACTGTCACCACTGCCTGTGTTACATTATTTTTTGCAGGAGTTGGTACAGAAGGTGTGTTCATCTCTTTGATCTTGGCTAATCCAAGACAAGATGTTTGGTGGATAGTTTCATTCAAAAACATTATTTGTTCAGGGATTATGCAGGCTCTAAATAAAGCTTCTATCCCCTGTACTTGCCATTCTTTAGTACCCCACAACGTTTTTGTGTCTATTGTGTCTTTCCAAAAGTCGAAACCCTGGTAGACAGTTGGGCATTAAATATTGCAGAATAAATCTGTTTTGTATTAGTTAACATAATTTTCAGTCCTGTTTTGTTTACATTTTTATAGTAAAACATTTCTGGATCAGATGTATTGTAACCTGAAAAATATGGAAATTTACTGGCAAATGTTTTAGAACTACTTTTAGGTGGTGTAGGACAATGTTCCCATTGGTTAAACATAAACACATTTCTTGGATATGCAGATTTATGCAAAAAATGATGACCATAGTGATTATAACAATACAGTTGTTCATAGTCTGATGAACCCTCTAAATATTCATTTTTAGAAAATGCAGCAGATTTTTCTAGGTCAAACATAATATCAGTCACAGTCTCAAAGTCCCAATCATCAGAATAGGTACTGGTCGTGATTAGATCACTTAGTGAAATTTTAAACAAATGTGGAATGTTCAATTCTTCCGTCGGACCGAATATATCAAAATCTGTTTTGTCCCACACTATACCATCGTGTATAGGAACAGCTGTGATGTTCACTGATGACAAGTCTCTTGCTTCACGATGGGAGGATTTATGAGGTTTCAAAAGTACGTTTACATCTTTTCCTTCAGTGTTCACATGGATGTATCTGCCACTTATAAGCACGCTTACAGTTGTTACCAAAGCTAGCCAGAGCAGGAAAACAAAAAGTCCAGATGTAATCCAGAGTTCAATCCATGGAGAAACCAAATAAGTCTTTTTCACAAAATGAAGAATGTCTTGTACTTGCTGCTTGAATTTCAATGACACTGGCGTCGTTTCAGGTTCACTTGGATCTTCTGAGAACGTATCAAAGTTAATGAAATAGCCAGAAGCAGTTCTGTCAATTGTTTGAATTGCATCAGGATTTGTAGAAATCACTGGAACCAGTTCATCACTTGTTACGTTGGTGTAGACAGGTGTATTTGGACGAACTGTTACTTGTTCTTCAAGAGGGATGAGTTCCATAGCGTTGTTGCATAGTCCTTCATTTGTTTCAGCTGAATTCTCGATTGTTATCAGTCTTTCAGTATGAACCTCTTGGATAGTAGCGAGAGGAGTGCGTTTGCTACTAGGTCGGAGTCCACGAGGCCTACTATTTAGTATTGGCCACATACTGTGGTTTGGTCAGGTCGATGGACACAAATCTTTTCTCCTTTCTTCCAGCAAGGGGCGGCAGTAGTACTGTTCTTGTTCCTTGAACTGCTAGGACAGGTACTTGTTGTCTGTAAGAAGGTCCAAATTCCTTCTTGTCCGCAATTTTTTCTCTGACTAGATCCCCGACTTTAGGAATCCAGACAGGCCTTGCTGGGACAGCCGGTTGATCCCCAGTGGTGGTTGACTGTAGGAATACGTTGCTTTGTTTCGTTCTTAATTTGTTTAAGTCCTGTAAAACAGCCAAACGATCTTTGATATCAAAGGGTTTATTTTCCACCACTGTGCCTACGTTTTCTAGGTCTGGTACCCACATTCTTGTCCCAAATAGGACCTCATATGGAGTGACCCCCCTAGAGAACTTCTTGGCAGGTTATTAAGTGCACGTTGAACTCCACTAAGGTGTTTGACCCACCCGTCACCCGAGCCTAATACTCTAGCTGTTATAGACTGCTTTATGTCCCGGTTTTTCCTTTCCACAACCGAATTTCCCTCAGGATGGAATGGAGAGGAGTACCGCAATGCAACGCCCAGACTGGCCATGGCGTCTTTGTAAGCCCGAGAGCTAAACGCAGGACCTTGGTCAGAATGTAGCGTGCCTATTGCGTATATGCCGATAAAGACTTGCAAATCTTTTATAACAGTTCGAGCGTCAGCTGAGCGCTGAGGCCATAACCATAGGAACCTAGATTCAGTATTTGCGGGAATGCCTTTGTCCAGTAGGACGCAGGCGCGTAGATAGTCGAATGCTGTCTAACAGTGGTGTCTGTACTGGGCTGCCGCATTCGCAGCATGGTTTCTGGTGGCTCTCTCGCTGTAATTTACAGTCTAAGCAGTTGTTGATGAATATGTGAATTTCTGTATTCATCCCAGGCCACCAGTACATCTCTTTTAAAGTCAAAATAGATTTAGAGATCCCTTGATGTGACAGACCCTCCCCCAAATGTGTTTCATAAATCAAGGCTGCTCTACGTTCCATGTTTGGTATTACCCTATCCCCCACTCCAGGGATTCGAGCAAAAGGAACGTTGTTCGCATCAATTATATAAGAGTACTTGAGTGGAAACTTTTTTGGTAACGCTGCACTGCTGCCTTTGCTTGAAGCATTGACAGCCAACATTATCTCACCGTCTATTTTTGTTTTCGAACGAGTGATCGCAGCTACGGAAGCCGTTTGCACAGCCCCCTTTGCGGCTTCGTCAGCCAATGAATTCCCTGCAACGTGAACGCCATCACGTTGATGACTCAGTGTGTGGATCACATGAGCCTTTGGTAGTTCGTTTTTCAACTGAACTACTTGTTCCCAAAGCAATTTGTGCTTTATTGTGCCACCTTTCGCATCTTTGAAACCATTTTCAAGCCAGTTTTGTATATATTCATTATACGACTGCACACAGTAAAAGGAATCGCACACGATTAGTGTGGGGAATTCTCGATCTGTACTTTCAAGTGCCAGTTTGAATGCTTGTAGTTCAGCTCGCTGAGCTGTACAATCTCCTAGAGACTGCGTTTTTGTGACCATAGGTCTGAAGATGCCATTTTGCATGCGACCTTTAACGATAGCACACGCTGCACTGTAAGCTTGCTTACCCCCTATTGCGGGTTGTGCGGATCCGTCAGTATAAATTATGAATTCGTACTGATCGAGAGGCAGAATTTCAGTGGGCAGGGGACATTCATGTTCGTACTGCAGGAAGGCTTGTGTTTTTAAATCTGGATCAAAAACATATTCAACATCTGTTGCAGCAAGAGAATTAACCCATTGTATCCATCTTGGATGCAATGCCTTAGCATTTGGAATGCTTGCTTTTGTAACCGCTTCTAAAGCAGGTACTGGGGTTACGATAATAATGCGTTTCCCTTGGGCTAAGGCTCTTTCTTTTGCTACAGCGGTTTGTACTGCTGTTAGAATTTTTTCAGTAGAACTGAAGCGCATTTCCGCTTGTGTGTACAAGTGTGATTTATACGCTATTGGTATTTTTTCACCCTCATTGAAAGTTAAGTAGGTGAATCCGCATTGACCCGAAATTATTCGGATCACCAAATTTCATTCACTTACGCGTGTTTGTAAGTGATTTGTTGCTAACATGTTAGCCTGGAGTGAACGCTAAATTTCTGTGTGTTCCTGTGTCCAGTTTTTGATTGAAAAATCAGGTTTGATTAATGCGTAGAGAGGTTTAACCCTTTCTGCATAGTTTATAATGTATGTTCTTCCAAAATTTAAGAAACCCAGGATTGATTGTAAGTTTTTAGCGTTTTCGGAGGTTGGAGCAGCGCACACTTTTCTAAAAGTTAGCTGCCAAGCTCTTGCCTTCACTTGAAAGCTCATATCCTAGAAATAGGACATTGAGATGGGCAATTCTGGACTTTTTAAAGTTGAATTTGTAACCCTCAGAGGCGAATCCCAGTATAATGGTGCTCACCCTGTTCAAGTGTTTTACTAGGTCATCGTCTGTCAGATATATGTCATCGACATAGGACAATGCCTCATTGTCATAAATTTGTAGTAACTCCATTACCCTCGCTGAGAATAAACCTGGGCTATTCTTGAACCCTTGTGGGAGTCGACAAAAGTGACGCTGGGTCCCCATTATGGAGAATGCTGTTAAGTACCTGCTTTCAGGTGCTATGTTTTGACAAAAGAAACCATTTGAGATGTCTAATGTGGTTTTATATTTTTACACACAATGTTATTCATTAATGCTGTGCTATGTGCATTTTGCACTGCAAAAGTTTTAGAACAAGTGTTTAGGTGTCTGTAGTCCAAAACTAGACGATATGTTTTGTCTGGTTTGGAGACAGGAAACAAAGGATTGTTCATTGAGGAGGTGCATGTTTCAATCACCCCTTGGTATTCAAGTTGATCTAAGATCTCCCTGACCTGTTTTTTAGCTTCTTGCTTAATAGGATACTGCCGTTGTGCAGTTGGTTCATGTTTCAGGTGTATTTTATGGTGAGGTGAATCCTCATCCCATCCTACATGATTTTTATATAATGCTGGGGCCTGGGCCACTGCCCATTTCCTGGCATATGTATATTTTAGGTGAATTGGAATATGGTTGGAGAAGGCAGGCGGCATAATTATGTCCTCGCCGTGTGGGCACTCCCTGACAAATTGTGGTGGCCAGTCCTTTTTTGCTAGAAGTATGTCATAGCCCTTTGATAGTCTTTCCCAAAAAAGTGCTTTCACCTGTCTAGGTTTGTCTCCCTCCATCCGGAGTGTTATGTCATATAACTTTTGTGGAGTACTAACCCTGGTGTCTACAGTCTCGACTGATGTACTCATTCAAGTCCACTATCTCCAGAAGTTCCCTCAGGTTCTGGCGAACTATTGTGACTTCTGCTGCACTGTCCAGCATGGTTTGAGCCCATTCTCCGTCCTTGAGTTGCGTTCTCAGTATTCTCGGCATGTCTTATCTTTAGACCTGCTACTTTCTTTTTGGAGAATTGAGGTTTTACTTTAGTTTTTGGAGCGTGTTTGTCGTCTTTCGATGTCACGCGTTCTTCTCTGTGTTCCGTCCGTCCTCTTCTTTCCGAAGTCTGTGGTGAGATCTGAAAGGGACGAGAGGAACGTGTATCAGTATCATGATACCTATCAGGTTTTCTCAAATTATCCCTATTCCTGAGGTTATACCTCCTTTCAGAGGGCTCCTTTTGAGGAGACCTACCTCGGGATTGAGAACGTTTTTCGTTTGATTTTTGTTTAGTAGACTCCCACTTCTTTTTAGAAGATGTAGGAGTTTGTTTTATTGTGTCCTTCTCAGGACTTTCAGATAGTTTTGGTTTCAGTGGTCTTCCACCCAAACTATCTCTGCCTAATTCTGCATAAGATTGTTCTATAATTCTGGGTAGCTCAGTTTGATGTTCTGTAACATCGAATTCCCTCAATTTTTGGCGGATCGCCACTGCTGCTGCCTCCCCTTTAATATTAGATAATATTATTGTTGATACCTGCTCGAAATTTTTCAGTAACTTCATACCTAAATTTAGAGCAGGCTCTGCCCCATATTCATTTTGAATTTGTTTTAGGACATCAGGTATTACCGCAATTGATGGAATACCATGTGTTTTAATATAGATGGCAGCAAAGACTGAGCCCCAAGTGGTGCAGTCTTCCAGTTATGGTGTGATCCCCATCGGTAAACTGATTGTTAGGATTCTGTGTTTCTCATGTGGGCTAGTATTTGGAAATACTGCTTCGATTTGAGTTATTTTTTGAGCTATCCAAAACGGAATTTGCTCATGTTTTGAGGGCATCTTACCCATGACTGAGTTGAGTCTGTGGTGTAATTTTTAGTGTATTCCCCTGTTGGGGAGTTGGATTTGGATATGTCAATGGTGGTCGGACTGTGAAAGTCCGCATGACATATTGGACCAATTGTCTGTAGATTTTTATTAACTCTTTTATTTGAGTATGTAATTCCTCATCTGTCATTATATCCAGTTCAGGATGAGGTGTGTAGCCGGCTAAAATCGGCCATGTTGCTCCTGGTCTACCTAGTGGACCGAGCCTGGTAATGTTTTTGTGATGTTTTAGGGCGCCTTTAAACCAGAGCTGATGCTCTTGGTATGTTAATGGAATTTCAATATCCTCGAAAGGAATGTATTCCTCTGGTAGATCATCTTCTTTGTAGAAGTGAAATGTTTGTGATGTTGGATTGCATTCCGGAAGTAGTACCCATGAATAGAATACCTCTGTCTGAAATGATTCATGTGCCTCTATCACGAAAACTGCTCTATCTCCTCTTGGCGATAGGCCATGTTTTATAAGTTTTATAGTTATGGCTCTTCTTAAGTTTTGAGGGATGTGAACCACACCCTCCTCAGTTTCATTTCAATCAATCAATCAATCACAGAATTTGTAGAGCGCACTACTTACCCGCGAGGGTCTCAAGGGGAGAGGGAAGGGGGGGGGGGGTGCTGCTACTGGTCGAACAGCCAGGTCTTGAGTAGCCTCCTGAAGGTCAGCAGGTCTTGGGTCTTTCGTAGGCTTAGTGGAAGGGTGTTCCAGGTGTTGGCGGCGAGGTGTGAGAAGGATCTGCCGCCGGTGGTTGTTCTTCGAATGCGGGGGACGGTGGCGAGGGAGAGGTCGGCGGAGCGGAGCTGGCGGTTGGGGACGTAGAAGAAGAGTCGTCTGTTGAGGTAGGCTGGGCCAGTTTTGTGGAGTGCCTTGTGTGCGTGGGTGAGGAGTTTGAAGGTGATCCTCCTGTCGACGGGGAGCCAGTGCAGGTTCCTCATGTGGGGGGTGATGTGGCTGTGGCGTGGTACGTCGAGGATCAGTCGTGCGGAGGCGTTTTGTATGCGTTGCAGTCGCTTGATGAGCTTGGCCGGGGCTCCCGCGTAGAGGGCGTTCCCATAGTCCAGTCTGCTACTGACGAGGGCCTGGTTGACTGTTCTTCTTGTGTCTGTCGGGATCCACCTGTAGATCTTGCGAAGCATGCGGAGGGTGTTGAAGCAGGAGGAGGAGACTGCGTTGACTTGCTTGGCCATGGAGAGCGTTGAGTCGAGGATGACTCCCAGGTTGCGTGCGTGGTCGGTGGGTGTCGGGGCTGCTCCCAGCGTCGTTGGCCACCAGGAGTCGTCCCAGGCTGAGGGGTTGGAGCCGAGGATGAGGACCTCCGTTTTGTCCGTGTTCAGCTTTAGTCGGCTGATCTTCATCCATTCGGCGATGGCCTTCATTCCTTCATGGAGTTTGGCTTTGGCGGCGAGGGGTCCTTGGTGAGGGAGAGGATCAGTTGAGTGTCGTCGGCGTAGGAGATAATGTTGAGGTCGTGTTGTCTGGCGATGCGTGCGAGCGGGGCCATGTAGATGTTGAACAGTGTTGGGCTGAGGGACGATCCCTGGGGTACGCCGCAGATGATCTCGGAGGCTTCGGATCGGAAGGGTGGGAGGCGGACTCTCTGGGTTCTGCCGTCGAGGAAGGAGGTGGTCCATTCCAGGGCCTTGTCTCAGATCCCTGCGTCGTGGAGGCGTGCGCGTAGAGTGCGGTGGCAGACAGTGTCGAAGGCGGCGGAGAGGTCCAGCAGGATGAGGGCTGCGGTCTCACCATTGTCCAGCAGGATCCTGATGTCATCGGTGGCGGCGATGAGGGCAGTCTCAGTGCTGTGGTTGCTGCGGAACCCTGATTGGGATGGGTCCAGGATGCTGTTTTCTTCGAGGTATCGGGTTAGCTGTTTGTTGACGATCTTCTCGATGACCTTGGCTGGGAACGGAAGCAGAGAGATGGGCCGGAAGTTCTTGAGGTCTCTCGGGTCCGCCTTGGGTTTTTGAGTAGGGCGTTGATCTCTGCGTGTTTCCAGCTCTCTGGGAAGGTCGCGGTCTCGAAGGAGAGGTTGATGATGTTGCACAGGTGGGGTGCGATGGAGCTGCTGGCTTTGTTGAAGATGTGGTGCGGGAAAGGGTCTGACGGGGAGCCGGAGTGTATTGTGCTCATGGTCTTGATGGTGTCCTCGATGTTCACGCTGGCCCAGGCTGGCAGGGGGTCGTGGTCGATGGTGTGTGGCGGGTCGATCTTAGTTGGGGTTGTCTGGGTGTCGAAGCTGTCGTGGATGTCGGCGATCTTGCGGTGAAAGAAGGTGGCGAGGGAATCGCACAGGGGTTGCGACGGCGGGATGTCGTTGGTGTTGGAGCTGGGATTGGAGAGTTCCATCACGATGTTGAAAAGCTCCTTGCTGTTGTGTGCGTTGTTGTCGAGGCGGTCTTTGAAGGAGATTCTCTTGGCGGACCTGATGAGGTGGTGGTGGTTACGGATGGCGTCTTTGTGGGCTGTGTGGCTGTCCGGTGTCTTATCGCTGTGCCATTTCTTCTCTAGTTTCCGGCAGGTGCGCTTGGAAGCTAGGAGTTCCGAGGTGAACCAGCTGGCTCTTTTGGTGGTGTCGCTGTAGGTGAGCTTTTTCAGCGGGGCGAGGGTGTTGGCACAGTCGTCCATCCATCGTCTGAGGTTGCAGGCAGCGTCGTCGGTGTTGGATGGGTCGGAGGGAGGGCTGAGAGCGAGGGTTGCCCGGAGTTGGTCTTCGGTGACTTTGCTCCAGCAGCGGCGTGGGATCTGTTGGGTGCGGTGGTGTGTGGTGGGTTTCTGGAAGGTGAAATGGATGCAGCGGTGGTCGGTCCAGAGGAGTTCCGTGGTGTGGCTGAAGGAGACGTGGGAGCTTGAGGAGAAGATGGGGTCGAGCGTGTGGCCGGCGCAGTGGGTCGGTGTTGTGACGAGCTGGCTCAGGCCGAGGTTGGCGAGGCTGTCGATCAGGGTGGTGGAGTTGCTGTCGTTGTTGTTCTCCAGGTGAAAGTTCAGGTCTTCGAGGAGGATGTAGTCGGTAGAGGTCAGGGCGTGCGTGCTGATGAAGTCGGCGATGGAGTCGCTGAACTGGGGTCGGGGCCCAGGGGGACTGTAGACAAGGGTGCCTCTAAGGGTGGTGTTGGGGTCCGTATGGATCTGGAAGTGCATGTGTTCGGCGGTGCTGAGAGTGTCGTCGGTGCTGGTCGAGACCCTGATGGTGTTCTTGTGGACGATGGCGATTCCTCCTCCTACTGCGTTGATGCGGTCTCTGCGGGTGATCTTATAGCCGTCTGGGATGGCTATGGCGATGTCGGGGGCGGAGGAGTCGTTCATCCAGGTCTCTGTCAGGAAGGCGACGTCTGGTGATGATGTGTCGAGCAGGTCCCAGAGCTCCACGGCGTGTTTGCGTGCGGAGCGGGTGTTCAGCAGGATGCACCGGAGGTGGTTGAGGTCCTTCTTGGCGGGCGCCTCGGTGGCTCTGAGGCTGGTGTAGCTGCAGTTCCGGCAGGTGAAGGGACCATGGGTGCGTTTCGGGGCGGCCTTGAAGCAGTTGTGCGTCCGTCCGGGGTTGAGAGCGTGGAGTGTGGTGGCATCGTATCGACGTCGGTCCTCGAGGCTGGAGCGGGGGGCGCGCGGCCCAGAGGTTCTGGCGCTGGGCGCGGTCCAGTCGCGGACGGGCGCAGACGGGCTTGCCTTAGGCGCGCCTTCGGCGCGCCAGCGGCGCGGCCGCGCAGCGGCCGCCATATATGGGGAGGTGGGAGGGAGGAGCAGCTGGGAGGCGGGAGGCAGGGGCAGCGAATGGGCAGTCAGGGGGGCGGGGCCGCAGGGGACGCAGCGGCGGGAATGGCGAGAGGCAGCGGGGGCACAGAAGGAAAAACGGAGAGAGATCAAACAGAAATACGGGCAAAGTACAATGGGGCAGCGAGGGGCACAGAAGGGAAAATGGAGAGAGAAACAAACAGAAATACGGGCACAGTACAATGGGGCAGCGAGGGGCACAGAAGGGAAAATGGAGAGAAAAACAAACAGAAATACGGGCACAGTACAATGGGGCAGCGAGGGGCACAGAAGGGAAAATGGAGAGAAAAACAAACAGAAATACGGGCACAGTACAATGGGGCAGCGAGGGGCACAGAAGGGAAAATGGAGAGAAAAACAAACAGAAATACGGGCACAGTACAATGGGGCAGCGAGGGGCACAGAAGGGAAAATGGAGAGAAAAACAAACAGAAATACGGGCACAGTACAATGGGGCAGCGAGGGGCACAGAAGGGAAAATGGAGAGAAAAACAAACAGAAATACGGGCACAGTACAATGGGGCAGCGAGGGGCACAGAAGGGAAAATGGAGAGAAAAACAAACAGAAATACGGGCACAGTACAATGGGGCAGCGAGGGGCACAGAAGGGAAAATGGAGAGAAAAACAAACAGAAATACGGGCACAGTACAATGGGGCAGCGAGGGGCACAGAAGGGAAAATGGAGAGAGAAACAAACAGAAATACGGGCACAGTACAATGGGGCAGCGAGGGGCACAGAAGGGAAAATGGAGAGAAAAACAAACAGAAATACGGGCACAGTACAATGGGGCAGCTAGGGGCACAGAAGGGAAAATGGAGAGAAAAACAAACAGAAATACGGGCACAGTACAATGGGGCAGCGAGGGGCACAGAAGGGAAAATGGAGAGAAAAACAAACAGAAATACGGGCACAGTACAATGGGGCAGCGAGGGGCACAGAAGGGAAAATGGAGAGAGAAACAAACAGAAATACGGGCACAGTACAATGGGGCAGCGAGGGGCACAGAAGGGAAAATGGAGAGAGAAACAAACAGAAATACGGGCACAGTACAATGGGGCAGCGAGGGGCACAGAAGGGAAAATGGAGAGAGAAACAAACAGAAATACGGGCACAGTACAATGGGGCAGCGAGGGGCACAGAAGGGAAAATGGAGAGAGAAACAAACAGAAATACGGGCCCAGTACAATGGGGCAGCGAGGGGCACAGAAGGGAAAATGGGGAGACAAAAGCAAAGAAATACGGGCACCGAGGCCACAAGCGGAGGGGCGAGCTTACCAGCAGCAGCAGCGGGCGGACAACACAGGCGGAGCTGTGTGGTGGGGGAGCGACCTACCTGGCAAGGTCAAGGGTCGCTCTCCTCACCGCGCAGCGCCGCCATATATGGGGAGGTGGGAGGGAGGAGCAGCTGGGAGGCGGGAGGCAGGGGCAGCGAATGGGCAGTCAGGGGCGGGGCCGCAGGGACGCAGCGGCGGGAATGGCGAGAGGCAGCGGGGGCACAGAAGGAAAAACGGAGAGAGATCAAACAGAAATACGGGCACAGTACAATGGGGCAGCGAGGGGCACAGAAGGGAAAATGGAGAGAGAAACAAACAGAAATACGGGCACAGTACAATGGGGCAGCGAGGGGCACAGAAGGGAAAATGGAGAGAAAAACAAACAGAAATACGGGCACAGTACAATGGGGCAGCGAGGGGCACAGAAGGGAAAATGGAGAGAAAAACAAACAGAAATACGGGCACAGTACAATGGGGCAGCGAGGGGCACAGAAGGGAAAATGGAGAGAAAAACAAACAGAAATACGGGCACAGTACAATGGGGCAGCGAGGGGCACAGAAGGGAAAATGGAGAGAAAAACAAACAGAAATACGGGCACAGTACAATGGGGCAGCGAGGGGCACAGAAGGGAAAATGGAGAGAGAAACAAACAGAAATACGGGCACAGTACAATGGGGCAGCGAGGGGCACAGAAGGGAAAATGGAGAGAGAAACAAACAGAAATACGGGCACAGTACAATGGGGCAGCGAGGGGCTCAGAAGGGAAAATGGAGAGAGAAACAAACAGAAATACGGGCACAGTACAATGGGGCAGCGAGGGGCACAGAAGGGAAAATGGGGAGACAAAAGCAAAGAAATACGGGCACCGAGGCCACAAGCGGAGGGGCGAGCTTACCAGCAGCAGCAGCGGGCGGACAACACAGGCGGAGCTGTGTGGTGGGGAGCGACCTACCTGGCAAGGTCAAGGGTCGCTTAAGTTAAATTCTCACTTTTTCACTTGTACAGATGGTCCCAGTCGATGCTTGGAGGTTACGCCCGGTTAATTACTTCTCTAATGTTTTGCCGTACAACTGTTCCACGTCGCTATTTCAAACTAGATAGTTCTTCTTGTCCATAGAATCAGAAAAGAGCGTTCGATAGGCGTAAGTTAATTTATATATAGTGCCTTTAAGAAATGCGTTAACCTCTTCTTGGAGAAATGAACGTCCCTAGAAAGTAGCAGTGACGTGTCTCGGTGCTGACAGGCCGAGGCTTTCTGTCACACATTTAAACCGGTAAAGTTAAAAACTGCTGCTAGGGCTGGATCAGCCACAGCTACACCGTCTCCGGTGTCTTCAGTCATTTTGTTTTTTTAAAAATGTAGAACAAGTTTCAAGGAAACAAAGATTAGGTGCACAATATTTTGGAACACTGTATCCTTCAACGTTGAGCAAACCAAACAGCTAATATATAGGGTGCTTCCCTATGCAGCCTTGGTGGATACTTAACCCTGCCCACTCCAGACGTCTTTTGGAGTATATGGGTAGGGGTCTTTGAGAGAAAACCGTTGGGCGCCATGTAGTGTAGCTCCTATTTCCCTAATAGGCTCTGCGCATTGGAATAATATATCCTATAGGTTTGACATAGGACTAAGGTCAGTATGTCCCTATCGAGTATATTAAACTTAATTACTTGTGCCAGCTAGCTCAGAGGCCACTAGAAACTCCTTGACAACAAGAAGGGAGTAGTTTCTGGCAGCCGCAAAACATGACCAATATGTTTTCCTTTTAGAATCAGAACGTGTCCCAGAGTCGTGGAAACACTAGATAACTATTTCACTCAGCTCAATCGTGCATGCTTAGTTTTCCTCAGAGTTACACAGAAATAATAGACGGGCGTTTTCAATAAAAGATTTATTGAACAGTCTTGTTTCTGGTGTAAGTATAATGTGCTGTTACGATCACAAGACAGTATGCGAGATAAATAATGTACAGGGTGAGCAGTAGAAATAAATAATACTGCGATAGCATTATCTTTTAGTACAAATGCTGTTACATAAATAACACAGACTAAAAATGCGAGTACTCATACGATGCGGTGCTAAGCTAGTTCTACCCCAGTGTGCCTAACCTAACCTAGGTGTAGGACAAGGTATGAAGTAGGTGAAGTATTCCTTACTATGGTATACTAAGAGTATGTTAAGTCTAGTATGCCAAGAGTCCCTCTAGGTTCTTATCAGCTCCATACCTGAAGAATGAGAGAGGTTGGAATCTCTTTGCCAGACTCAAACTCCAACACCCCGCAAGGGAAGTCAGATCACTGGAAGCTGGGCTCTCTGCGTGCAGGGAATGGCAGCGTCTTCTCAGTGCGTCAGGCCGGGATACGGGCTCCTCCGAAGTCGAGGTCTCCTCTGTTTTACAGGGGCTAGGGAAGGTATATTTATACCTGAGAGTACCTTAGGAATGTTAGCATTGACGTGAATTGGACAACGAAAGACGTCATGAATGAACCCCTAAGGAATAATGGTTCATGCATAATAGATGAGGCCTTGAAGAAATCAATAGTCCTGAGCTAGGGAAACTCCCGCAGCCTAAGGGTCTGTTCTTCATGAACTCGTTGTGACGTTAGGGTGGACGGATGTCAGAGACCATGCCTGTATTTGGAGTGCACGGTTTAATGCCTAAATAAGGCCTGGGATTCTATGCCTATATAAGGGCAGGGCGAATTGTGCCTATATAAGGACAGGATATTGGAAAGCCCGTTATGGACACCCTAAGAGGAATACAACACCCTCCCTTGAGTGACAGGTCTCATTTGAGAATCGAAACCATAGGTTTTAGGGACAGTTATAGTTAGTTGGACATTGCACTCGTACAAAACCCATGAAATTCCCCCGTTATAGTTAGTTCAGCTAACTATAACTCGCACCCCCGCAATGCACTGCTGATGACGTCACATATTACATCACTCATGACATGGTCAGTGACATCACTGATGACATCACTGATGACATCATCCAGTGACTGTGTGTTTCTGTAAAGTTTAAATATGTTTAATATATATAGGCAAAGGCGTATTGAAGAATGAGTGGGTGTATAAGTGTCTGAATGGATGATTTAGTAGGTGCGTGACTAACTCTATAAGTGAGTGATTAAACGTATCTTACTGAATGCATGGGTTAGTGATTAAACTGGGTGAATGTCTGTATCCGTCTGTCTGTTGGTGTGTAAGTGGATGCATGGATTTGCAAATAGCTACATGAGTGTCTATATGGGTTATTGATTGGTTCTCTGAGTATCTGTATGGGTGCCTGAGTGTTTGTGTGGGTGGGGTGTGTGTGACTCTGTACATAGATGTGTGAGTGGGTGAATAACTTGGTGCATGATTTGAAGAGTGCATCTGTGATGGACTGCTTGGGTGGGTGAGTGTGTGTATGGGTGTGTTAGTGAGTGATTGTATATCTCAGTGGTACATGTGCGAGTAACTACATATGTAAAAGGCAGTATATATGTGTGTTAGAGTATTTAAAAGGCTATAAGTGTGAGTGTGTGATTGTGAGTGGCTGTATGGATGCGTGTGTGCTTGTATCAGTTATTGTATAAGAGCGTAAGAATGTGCTAGTATTTGTTTGAGTAAGTGAGTTGGTGTGTGTATAACTGTATAGGTGAGTAAATGGGTGTGTGATTAATTTTTTGCATGACTGACTAGGTGTGTGAGTACCTCTATGGATGAGTGGCGGTGTGTGAGTGTTTATATAGGTGTATGAGTGCATATGATAGTCCTGTACTGAGTGACTGTAAGTATGAGTGACTGTACGGGTGAGTGAGTAGATGTGTGTGTGTAGACCTAAGAATCAGTGAGTGTGTATATAGTAATTGGTGTTGGAGTGTCTATGGTTTTGACAATGGCAGTCTGTAATTTACAGTGGGTGTATCAAAAGTTATATTAGGGTGTGAGAAGATGCATCAAATTATCACATGGATGATGTCATCAGTGATGTCATCAGTGATGTCATTTGAGATGTCATCAGTGATGTCATCAGTGATGTCACTGACCATGTCATGAGTGATGTAATATGTGACGTCATCAGCAGTGCATTGCGGGGGCGCGAGTTATAGTTAGCTGAACTAACTATAACGGGGGAATTTCACGGGTTTTGTACGAGTGCAATGTCCAACTAACTATAACTGTCCCTAAAACCTATGGTTTTTTCAGTGAATTTCAAAGGTTTTTTAAATGCTAATTTCTAACTATAACGTGCCTGAAACCTATGGTTTTTTAAGTGAATTTCAAAGGTTTTTTAAATGCTAATTTCGAACTATAACGTGCCCCGCCCCCTCCCTTCACCATTGTGCAAACGCGCCCCATGGCGCGTTTTAAGTTGGGTGATTAAGTCCCCTTGAATCATGAGGGTCCCTGGGGTCCAACTAGCCCACCCTGTACCTCCAGTATGCGCCAGGGAGCTGCGTTGCAGAGAGGTGTTCAGAGGCCACGCCCCTTTTACACCTCTCTGCAACGCAGCTCTGTGGCACTTTCTGGATGTACCTGGTGGGCTAGTTGGCTCCCAGGGACCCTCAGGATTGAAGGGGATTTAATTCCCCATCTTAAAACGCGCCACGAGGCCTGTTTGCACACATGTCACCTGAAGCCCCGCCCCTCCCTTCACCACTGTGCAAACGCGCCCCGTGGCGCGTTTTAAGTTGGGGGATTAAGTCCCCTTGAATCCTGAGGGTCCCTGGAGTCCAACTAGCCCACCATGTACCTCCAAAAAACGCCACAGAGCTGCGTTGCAGAGAGGTGTAAAAAGGGGCGTGGCCTCTGAACACCTCTCTGCAACGCAGCTCCCTGGCGCATACTGGAGGTTCCTGGTGGGCTAGTTGGCCCCCAGGGCCCCCAGTATTCATGGGGAATTACTTCCCCTTCTTACAACGCGCCAGGGGGTGCGTTTGCAGACTGCTGCAGGGAGGGGGCGGGGCCTCCGGCACGATGCCGGTCTTTTTTTTTGTTTGCTTTTTTTTTTATGGGAGGGGGGCTGCGTGGCCCCCCTTCCCTCGGCTACTTTTGGCCCCGGGGACCCCATCCCCCGGGGCCTGAGTATTTTTTATTTATTTTTTTTAAACGGGAAGGGGCCGCGTGGCCCCCCTTCCCTGGGCCTCTATTTGCCCCGGGGACCCCATCCCCCGGGGCATGTCCTCTTTTTTTTAGAAAATAAATATTTGGAGGGGGGCTGCATGGCCCCCCTCCTCAGGACATTTAAGGCCCCGGGGACCCCATCCCCCGGGGCCGGCCTTTATGGGTTTTTTTTATTTTAAAAAAAAGTTCTTCTTGGGGAGGGGGCTGCGTGGCCCCCCTCCCGGGCCACTAATGGCCCCGGGGACCCCATCCCCCGGGGCCTGGCCACTCATTGGGGACCGTGGGGGGTCCGAAATCACTGCACGGTCCCGCCTGCTCCCCGTGTCCTGTGGGAGCCGGCATTGCTTTTCCATAAGGGGAGCTGCAGACATGCAGCTCCCCTTATGGAAAAGCAATCTGCTTTGCTTCATTGAAGCGAGAGCAGGTTTCCCTGCTCTCGCTTCAATGAAGCAAAGCAAGTTTGCAATGACAGGACTGGAGCCGCGAGCCTCGCGGCTCCCGTCCTGCCATTGCAAACAGCAGTGTCCCGTGGGGTAGGCACCCCGGGACACTGCAGGAGCCGGCCCTGGGGGGTGGCGGTCCCCAGGGCCACCACAGGCTCCAGGAGGGGGGCCGCGCGGCCCCTCTCCCCACATCTGCAAAGCCCCGGGAGGTGGTGGTCCCCGGGGCTTTGGGGGTCCGAAACGGACCCCCATTTTAAAATTCTTAGTGCCCCGGGGAGGTGGCGGTCCCCGGGGTGTGTGGGGGGGCTCAAGCCCCCCCACACAGGTCATTAAATTTTAAAAAAAGAAGCCCCGGGGAGTGGCGGTCCCCGGGGCTGCGGGAGGGCAGAGTGCCCGCCCGCACCATTTTTATTTGAAAGCCCCGGGGGGTGGCGGTCCCCGGGGTTTGGGGGGCCTTAGAGGCCCCCCATAAAATATAAACCCACCCCCCGCATGCCCCCGGGACTTGGCCCACCCGGGGGCAAAATAGCCTCGAAGCGCGGGAGACCGCGCTTCGATTTCTTTTTAATCACAGCGGGATCCGCGCATCCCGCCGATTTAAAAAAAAAAAAATGCTTTTTTCTGCCCAGGGGGTCCTTGTGGGACCCCCTGAGCAGACCTAGGGGGTCAGGGTGTTTCTACCCTGCCCCCTTTTTGCGTTTTGCGACTTGTTTCTGTGCCTCGGTTCTACCGAGGCAGAAAATGGCTGCCAACACTTCCTGATTTGGAGTGTTGACAGCCACTTGACAGCCAATTAGCATGCAGCTCGTGATCGGGAGGGTGCGCGGACCCTAAGCGGCCATAGATATATATGTGATTTTACTTTTGTTTTTCTCAGGAACTACTGAACGGATTTACACCATTTAAGCAAAAGGCACGACTCTGAACCAAGGGCTACCTTTTTGGCAAATTTGGTGTAATTCCGTTCAGCAGTTCGGGCTGCAGCTGCGATGAAAGGTTCCTATGGAAAATTGCATGGGGAAAACACGTTTTGGGACCCCCCTTTTTTCTCGGCCCCCACTTGACGAATCACCCCGAGACTTTCAGGATAGGAGCGGACCGGAGCGCCCCACGAGTTTTGAAAATTTCACGAAGATTCGTCAACCGGCGCCAAAGTTATTTCAAATAGAATGTTGCGGATTTCCTATGGAAAATAGGTCCTAACTATAACTATCTACTGGCGACCGCCAGTAGATAATATATACATTCACTGAAAAAACCATAGGTTTCAGGTAACCCTGGGCGTAGTACTACGCTACGCTCACGGAGCATGAGTAGTTTGTGCTACTACACACTACACAAATTGCACAGTGCAAAAACTGCTAATTGACATAGCGTAGCAGCAAAATCATCAACACCTACAAATGCTTTGATAAAACAATTTTACATGCTAAAAAGCATATAACCAATTCACAAAAGTGAACTTTGAGAAAGAAAATATCAGGCAATGAGAGAGGTGATGATTTTGGGGTCCCCCCTAACCTAGGGGGAGGACCAAGCAGATGCCTCGAACACAAAGAGCATATCATGCTGAACGATTCAGTGGTGGTCCCTTCCTCCTAGGACCACCCCAAGCACAGTTATGGGCAAAAATACACTCCCAACCAAAGGCCCTGCAAAGCATTATGGGACGAGATTAGCAGTGGGCAGTGAATATTATAGTGTCCAATATCAAAATAATTCTACAAAGAGCTGCAGTTCAACTAGTTGTTACTAGATGTCCCTCACGAGTCAAATGCAAAAGCATTGACATTATTAATTCATCAAGCTGCAGTTCCACTAGTCGTTACTAGATGTCCCTCACGAGTCAAATGCAAAAGCATTGAAACCCTTTCATGAAGCCTTAGGGCTGCCACAGGACAAGCAGAGTTAACTGAAGCTAAACTCCTTCAAATTTTTCCTTCTGTTGTGTTTAAGAAACCCCATTTCTCTATATCAAGCAACTCAATACCATACAACAAAGACGCAGGGATTTTTGCGCGGAAAACCTCTAATAAAAGTGCAAAGTGTCTTTTCCCAGTTGATCTATAAAGGCGCCCAAGCTTTTCCCTTGTGATGTAGCTTTACGAATGTTATTTTCTATATACGCTTTATTACTTAGATTACCACACACTGTTTTTCCCAGGAAAACATACGATTTTACAAGTTCCAGTTTTTGGCCACCCACCGACCATACAAAATTCCAATACTGCAATTTTTTTCTTCCATGCAAGCACATGATTTTACTTTTTGATATATTAATCTTTAAATAGTGTGCCTCTGCAAAATTATGTAATGCCTGTAGACGATTATTTAAGCCTCTTGGCGTTAGGTCAAATATTATTATGTCGTCTGCATAAAGTAAGCAAACTATCGGTTTTCCCCCCAATAAGGGGGCTATGCCCTCACTTAACGCCAAATCATGAGGAAGGTCAGAAATATATAAAGAGAAGAGTAAAGGAGCCAGTAAACATCCTTGTTTTAGGCCATTTGCAGTAGGGATAGTTTGGGAGAGACCCCTTTCCCCTCCCATCAGGACTTTACACCAAGTGTCCGAGTAAAGAGCACGGACTAACTCCAAAAGAATTACAGGCATACCCAGATCCGACAGTTTTCTCCACAGTAAAAAACGATCAACTTTATCGAATGCTGTGGAGAAGTCTATAAAGGCTGTGTACACTTTTCCTCCTCTAACTTTAACATATTTTTCGATTATTACCTGTAGGGCGGTTAAGTTATCGATTGTTCCGTGCTTTGGCCTAAACCCAGTTTGTTCCAGTGGCAAGATCTTCGCCATATCCAGCCAATCATTAATTTGGCTCAAAAGGCATTTAGCAAAGACTTTACCCACTGCATCAAGAAGTGCAATTTGACAATAGTTATGCGGGACACTTCGGTCTCCTTTCTTGAACAGAGGAACTAAAATACTCCCCTTCCAAGAAAAGGGAACCATCTTGTTTGCATAACAATACTTGAATACTGGGTAGAGAATTTTACTCCACAGTATACTATTTTGTTTTAACACTGTGATGGGTAATTCATCCGGGCCCATCGCCCCAGAGGAACGCATCCCCCTGATCACCCTTTCAATCTCTTTTTCAGATGGTGACCCATACAAAAGGGAGTCCTCCTTTAATTCAATATGCTTGATCGCATTTGCATTGTCTGCATATAAATCCTGGATAAAGCTGACCCATTTTTGCTCCTCAATAGCCACCGGGAGTGGACGAGATCTAGCACCACATCCCTCCCCAATGAGAGACCAAAATGTTCTTACTTGGCCTTTAAAGGCTGCTTCTCTCAATTTAATCCACATATTATCTTCGCTCTCTTTTCTTAACTTAACCTTTACCCGTGACCTCCTCCTTTTCAATATTAATAATCTGTGATATCTTTCCGAAGAATAATTTAAGTATTGTTCCCTAACTAATTTGTTTATTTCGCGATTAAGCGTCAAGATAGATCTAGGGACTACCTTAGTACTTTTCATCCGATTTGACATCTTTGCAATTTCTATCGCTTTATTCATTAATACATTGAAACTGGCGATCTCTATTCCATTCCAACTGGACAAATTTTCTACAGCAACCTCCAATACGCTGTCAAGGCCCAAGATAGCTTTACTATCCCAATGACATCTTCCTGTTTTCTTAGAAAAAGTAACGGAATCACCATTTAATACCCATGGGTCCTGCGAAAACAAACTTAAGTTTACAGTGAGAGTTAGTACTTTGTGGTCACTGTAGGGGGAATTAGAGACCTTTAGATCTTTTAATAAAAAGAAGGAAGAGAATCCCACTATTACGTAATCTAAGATAGATTCTCCGCTATAAGATTTACAAGTTAGAGCAGCCGGAGTATCCGAAGGGAGTCTTCCATTTACTATGTGTTATATTGTGCTTAGACTCTTCTGGCCAGGCTGGAACTGCACATCTCTATGAGGTACCTAGGGTTCCATTGTGATGTCATGGGCTGGGGGGTGACCGTTGACAGTTAGCTTCAGCTGTGTCTGGCAAAGCTGTCGTGTGGGGTTTTTCTCTGACAAATAAACTCCTGTTGAGTGGAATCCTTCGTTGTGTCTTGATTTGGTTCACAACACTATGATACCATCAGCCTTCAATAATTCACCCATAAGAATTTTCCCTCTCTTATTTGTTCTAATATTTTGTGGAAATAATGCTTGTGGGATCTGCAAGGATTCTTCCTTTTCTTTATTTCGAAATATATCTAAAGTAGCATTAGAAATTTTACAATTCAGATCCCCTACCAGAATTATTTTTGGGGAAGATTTACTTCATTGATTTTTTTAATGTAGGAAAAAACTGCTTTTAAGAGAACATCAAAAGAAGCATCCGGCGGAATATAAGCATTTATCAACATTAGTAGGGGACTTTTTACGTTATTATCAAAATTATACAGCGTTATTGCCAAGAAGAGATTACTGGGGTCTTTATAATAATCATAATTCCATTTTATCTTATTTGACAATAGGCAGGCCACCCCACCCTTTGCATGTCCCCTCCTGGACGGGGTTTCATTGCAGTCTAAGACAAAAATCCTTACATAACAGATCCTCTGTGCACCAGGTTTCCTGAAGGCAAATCACATTTGCATCTAACGTATAAAGATATTGTAACTTCTCCCTACTATTCTTTATTCCTGCAGCATTCCAAGATATTATTTTTAGTTCATTGCTAGAAAGATGGCTGTTGTAAATGATTACTGTTAGATATGCTCGATAGTACACCGGGTAACCAGTTCCATTTAGGGCTCTCTTCTTTAGAGTTCCATTTAAAGGACAATGGAAGGTCGTCTTTAAGTTTTACTTGTCGACCATTTTTTGTAATGCAGATTTTTAATTCCTCTGATGCATACATACTATATCTATTATCTGAGAGTGGGTAAGTTAACGGCGGGCTATTACTGAGGGTTCTATTTCGGGGTAACTCAAAGTAAGGAATGACGTCAATTCCTCTGCTTGCAGGCCTTCTGACCATTGTAATATAAGGTTTACAATGATTTTGGAATTAAACCTCACCCTCGATTTATAACCAACTTCTGTTTTTAAAATGGAAACTAAACTTATGTCACTACTTTGGATAAGTTTCAAACTATCAATCTCCAAAAGACATTTAAGAAGTGAAGTCCTATTTAAGATTAAATCTGTGTCAAACAGAGGAATAAAAACTAACTGGTGTGTATCCATACTTTCCCAAAGGGGTTCAACGCCTGCTATTTCCGGTTTACCTCTCTTATTTTCAGTGTCAAAAAATGGGGTAGCCAGGGGTTAAGTACTGATGGAAAAGGGATTGTTTGCCTCGGCTGCTCCGGTATTGTAGATACAGGGGGCCCCCCTATTTCGGTGTTTGTACAGTCTCTCATAGAGTGTGCAATATTCGCGGAGGAAACCTCACAAATCATCATTGATTCAGTTGTCAAATTTGTATTCACAGGATACACAGAAACAGTGTCATCTACCAACTCTATATTTTGTGTAGTTCAAAGTGTACTTCGTGTAGCTACGTGTAGTGCTACTACACAAACTACGCCCAGGGTTAGTTTCAGGCACGTTATAGTTAGAAATTAGCATTTCAAAAACCTTAGAAATTCACTGAAAAAACCATAGGTTTCAGGGACGTTATAGTTAGTTGGACATTGCACTCATACAAAACCATAGAAATTCCACCGTTATAGTTAGTTCAGCTAACTATAACTCGCGCCCCCGCAATGCACTGCTGATGATGTCACATATTACATCATTCATGACATGGACATCACTGATGACATCATCCAGTGAATGTAGCTTTCTTTCAAATTTAAATATGTATTATATATATACCAAGCTGTATTGAAGAATGAATGGATGTATAAGTGTCTGGATGGAGGATTTAGTAGGTGTGTGACTGACTGTTTAAGTGAATGATTAAATGTATCTTACTGAATACATGGGTTAGTGTCTAAAGTGTGTGAATGTCTGTATCACTCTGTCTGTTGTTGTGTAAGCTGCTGCATGGGTTGGTCAGTAGCTACATCAATGTCTATATGGGTTATTGATTAGTTGCCTGCGTATTTGTATAAGAGACTGAGTGTGTGTGTGGTTGGGTGGGGGGTGTGTGACTGTGCATAGATGTGTGAGTGGTTGATTGACAGGGTGTATGAGTTTAAAAGTGCATGTGGAAACAGTTGTATGGGTGGGTAAGTGTGTGTATGGGCGTCTTGGTGAGTGAATCGATGTCTCAGTGCACATGTCCAACTAAGTACATATATAAAAGGCAGTGTATGTGAGAGTTGGTGTATAGAAATGACTATACGTGAGAGTCAGTGATTGTGAGAGTGGCTGTATGTATGAGTGTATACTTGTATTAGTGATTATATAAGAGACTAAGGGGCCGATTCCGATTCAGGCCGGAAAACGTACCGACCGACTCGGTACGGGAATTTAGTCCGACCGACACGTACCGGCGCTGCCCGATCCGCGTAGTACGATGCAATGCATGGGAATCACTTCCGACTCGTACGGAACACAAGCCGAACGACCGAACCGCACGGAAAACAGCTATCCGGACGGGAAACCACACGAATCGAACCGACCGACACGCACCAGGAATGAACCCGACAGAAACGTACCCGTGAACACCGACCCGCGCAGTACGATGCAATGCGTGTAAAACCAGACCGAGTCGCACGGAGCTCAAGCCGTACGACCGACACGCATACAAAACCGAGCCGAAGCAACCCAATACCCCGCGACCGACGCGTACGCCGCACATAAAACACAGCAGAAACACAGCTAGAAAGACTCGGAGAAGCACGCACGAGACAACTGCAGCGTCCGAGTCGGTCAGAAGAACGTCTCCTACATGCCCAGAAACTACAAAGGAAAAAATACAAAAAAAAGGGCCAAACAAGCAATGACAAAGTCAATAAATACTGGGGGGAAAAAACATGGAACAAAGACACACCCACAACTCCACCCATATAAAGGCCACAAATCCCTACCATGATCCTTTGCAAATTCAACTGACCTGCCAGCACAGAACACCATCAGACCCCAACCACAGACGCACCCACAACTCATCCATCACACAAGCCACACACCATTAGCACCTCCCTAATAGCACCCTCACATACACCCAGCAAAACTGACACTCATCTACCCTCACTTGCACACTCACACACACATCAATCCCCACCACCACCCATCACCATGCCCCCAAAGAAGAATCCAAAGTTCCTAGACAGTGAATTGGAAGTGCTGGTAGATGAAATCCTCAGGGTAGAGCCACACTTGTTTGGTACACTGGTCCAACAGACCCCCATGTCGCAGAAAACCAAGATGTGGGAGAGGATCGTCGACAGGGTGAACGCACAATCACCATGTTTGCGCACAAAGGAAGACATCCAGAACAGGTGGTATGATGTGCGCAGGAGGGTCAAGGCCCTACTCAAGAAGGATTACGCCTTGAGCCATCGCACCGGCAGTGGCCCTCCTGCCAAACCTGTATACCTCAGGCCCTGGGAGGAGAAGGTGCGGGCCATCCTACCACCAGAGAGCGTACATGGACTAGCAAACATCCCAGAGCCTGGTGAGTACACAACCAATATACCCAATACACACACATCACTGTCAAGGGGATAGTCAAACCATGCACCCTTAGCAAAGCCACAGTAACCAAAACATAATCATCCCAAGATGTGTATGTTAGTTACACAAACACAATACCTGCCATCCCATAGTGATATGTAACTGTGTCATGACATGTAGAAACCCAACAACAAATAGAGCAAGGCAGTGGCACAAATCTAACCAACAAACACTGACAGACATTTTACCACCACTAGAACACCACCTCACAGGAAAGCTTACTGAAAGGAAGGAATTCTGTGTATGCTGGTGAAGTCAGTGTAGCCAACAGCATGATGGGAGTTGTAGTCACAGATATTGGTCACCCTCACAATTGGCCCATCAACACCACTCTGAACCATGCTCACATCACAGGGAGTGGAAAAGAACTGACAGGATGGCTGACACTGGGTACTGCTGTGGGGAGCACAAGGCCCTGCTGGGAACTGTGCACCAACCAACAGCAGGACACCACTGACTGACATACTGAAAGCCAACTTGCACTCCCTGCAATGGAAGCACGTTCCATGGTGGGATATCTGGCTGGGTGGGAAGGAGGACTGACAGCACTGACCATAGTTACCAGCAGCTTTTCTCACACACACCCTTAACACAAACTCCACACAACTCACCTGGGAGAATGCATTGCCTCACACTCTAATCAAATATCCCACAAAGAACCAACACCCTGGGTTATGCTGTGTGAAGCACAGGGACACTTTCGGGACTTGTAGCCAAACTAATGCAAGGACAACACTGTCAGCCATCCTGTCAGCACAGGCACACTACCCCACAGGGAAGCAGAGTCAAAAGGAAGAAAGTATGGGCATGCTGGGAAGGGGGGTGTAGGCAATAGCATGATGGGAGTGGTAGTCACAGCTCAACATCCCCCACCCACATGGCCCGGCAAGCTCACACTGAAGCATGCACACCTACCAAGGAGTGAAAAGCCACTTCAAAGATGTCTGACACTGGTGCTCTGTTGTGGGAGCACAAGGCCCTGCTGGGAACTGGGCACCAACAAACAACAGGACACCACTGACAGCCATCTTGCCATTGCTGTCACACTCACACACAGTGAAGTCCACTCAAAAGGAAGGAAGTATGGGCATGCTGGGAAGGGGGTGTAGGCAATAGCATGATGGGAGTGGTAGTCACAGCTCAATATCCCCCACCCACATGGCCCGGCAAGCTCACACTGAAGCATGCACACCTACCAGGGAGTGAAAAGCCACTTCAAAGATGTCTGACACTGGTGCTCTGTTGTGGGGAGCACAAGGCCCTGCTGGGAACTGGGCACCAACAAACAACAGGACACCACTGACAGCCATCTTGCCATTGCTGTCACACTCACACACAGTGAAGTCCACTAAAAGGAAGGAAGTATGGGCATGCTGGGAAAGGGGTGTAGGCAATAGCATGATGGGAGTGGGAGTCACAGCTCAATATCCCCACCCACATGGCCCGGCAAGCTCACACTGAAGCATGCACACCTACCAGGGAGTGAAAAGCCACTTCAAAGATGTCTGACACTGGTGCTCTGTTGTGGGGAGCACAAGGCCCTGCTGGGAACTGTGCACCAACCAACAGCAGGACATCACTGACTGACATCCTGAAAGCCAACTTGCACTCCCTGCAATGGAAGCACGTTCCATGGTGGGATATCTGGCTGGGTGGGAAGGAGGACTGACAGCACTGACCATAGTTACCAGCAGCTTTTCTCACACACACCCTTAACACAAACTCCACACAACTCACTTGGGAGAATACATTGCCTCACACTCTAATTAAATATCCCACAAAGAACCACCACCCTGGGTTATGCTGTGTGAAGCACAGGGACACTCTTGGGACTTGTAGCCAAACTAACGCCAGGACAACACTGTCAGCCATCCTGTCAGCACAGGCACACTACCCCACAGGGAAGCAGAGTCAAAAGGAAGGAAGTATGGGCATGCTGGGAAGGGGGGTGTAGGCAATGGCATGATGGGAGTTGTAGTCACAGATATTGGTCACCCTCACAATTGGCCCATCAACACCACTCTGAACCATGCTCACATCACAGGGAGTGGAAAAGAACTGACAGGATGGCTGACACTGGGTACTGCTGTGGGGAGCACAAGGCCCTGCTGGGAACTGTGCACCAACCAACAGCAGGACACCACTGACTGACATCCTGAAAGCCAACTTGCACTCCCTGCAATGGAAGCACGTTCCATGGTGGGATATCTGGCTGGGTGGGAAGGAGGACTGACAGCACTGACCATAGTTACCAGCAGCTTTTCTCACACACACCCTTAACACAAACTCCACACAACTCACCTGCGAGAATGCATTGCCTCACACCCTAATTAAATATCCCACAAAGAACCACCACCCTGGGTTATGCTGTGTGAAGCTCAGGGACACTCTTGGGACTTGTAGCCAAACTAACGCCAGGACAACACTGTCAGCCATCCTGTCAGCACAGGCACACTACCCCACAGGGAAGCAGAGTCAAAAGGAAGAAAGTATGGGCATGCTGGGAAGGGGGGTGTAGGCAATAGCAAGATGGGAGTGGTAGTCACAGCTCAACATCCCCCACCCACATGGCCCAGCAAGCTCACACTGAAGCATGCACACCTCACAGGGAGTGAAAAGCCACTTCCAAGATGTCTGACACTGGTGCACTGTTGTGGGGAGCACAAGGCCCTGCTGGGAACTGGGCACCAACCAACAGCAGGACACCACTGACTGACATCCTGAGAGTCAACCTGCACCCACTGCAAGGGTGGCATGCTTCATGGTGGGATAACTGGGCTGGAGGGAGAAGGATGTCCGGATGTCAACCAAATACCACCAATGCTGGCCATGCACACACCTCAACATTCACATTGAAATGCTTCAGGTTGGCAGGACAATGTGCTACACCAATATCAACCTCTGACTGTGACAACTTAGGACAATGCAATGTACAGGCCCGCATCCAGAGGTACAGTCACAACTGTCAGGTGTTTGAACCATTGATGCTTGTAGAAACATAACATACATTGTGTGTCTCTTCCAAAAACAGGTGATGATGGGGACACAGCAGCAGACGATGAGGAGTCCCTGTCCCAGGCTCCTGGGGACCCTGAGCTCTCTGGTGTGGAACAGCCTCTGCCCTCCTCGGATGGCGAAGACCTACCTGGCCCCTCCGGTGTGAGTCATCATGCAGCACCAGCAGGACCACCATCTGCACCCCTGCACCCACTCCTCCAACAACTGCCAACACACAGACCACCCCCGCCGACACGGACAGACCAAGGACCACCAATGACAACAGCACAGGGACCCCGGCCCCCCGGGAAGCAACGGACAACAACACCAGTACCAACCCCCAAGGGGGCCTAGGGTCACCTGTGCGTGCCACCGCAGGTCCCACACGTGTGGCCAGGGGTGGTGGGAGGGGTGGTAGGCAGAGGTCGCTGTTTGCAGAGGGGTCTGGACTGCATGATGACCCACAACTGGTACGCATTGCTGATGCGTACCAGAATAGCACCGGAGAGGTCAGCCAGGTAGTGGGGATCCTCAAGGACATTCAACAGCAGCAGGCTGCCCATCATGCCCGCTTGGACTCCCACATGTCTCGTGTGGAGACACACATGTCCCGTGTGGAGACACACATGTCTGGCATGGAGTCCAAGTGGGACACATTGCAAGAACTGACAGCGGTGCATAGGGACATATTGACATGCCTCCGCCAGATTAGCACCAACATGGCCACACCTCCCAGTGTGCCCACAACATCTGGTGCCGCAACAACGGCAACTGCCACAGGGAGGGAGGATGACTCTGGCGGAGAGTCCTCTACACCGCAGCAGCCTGCACGTGAGGGTCCCCCCCCAAAGAAGAGGGGTCGTCCGAGGAAGGAGAACTGAGAGGCCGATGGCCGTGTACATCCCCCAGGAACCCAACATCTGATCTGGAAATCCACCTATGTGTGCAAACTGTTCACCCTGTCAAATGCAACCCAACTCTCCCACATGACATGGGGAGTTTAAGTTGGACCAATGTATCAGATGACTGTGGACTTTACTCAGGACATTTCTGCTACCAACACTTCCAAATCATCTGGGAACTTTGGATTCCAATCCCAATGTACAGCACCCACCATCCTGTGCACTATCCTCACACATGTATGTAAATAAACTCACTAATACACCATACGTGCCTCTGTTGTGATTACAACGTTGTTTGTCATGGAGATGATGATCTGCTAAATGACACTGTGCATGCTAACTGCTACAGCAAGTTCAACACCGTCATGTGAGTCATGGCGACGTGACACATATGAGGGAGACACACCACTAGGGCTACACAACACATACACACCAGGGCCATCTGACTCATCGCCTACACTGATGTTGCCAGGAAATACAGTGGAATGCACAGACACCACACCTATTCACAGTGTGTGTTAACTAGCCCACAGGTGAAGTAACCTAATGTCAGTCAGATGTGTGACCACAGACAACGCACATCCCAAAGTGAAGCAGAGGTTTATTACACATTTGCAACATGTTGTTTCCACTACAGATGCAAGGTAATCCCATGTGGCAGTGGCCACACAGTCAACAATTGTAGAAGAAATAAAGTCCAGGGGTGTGTGGCACATCACCTGTAGGGAAACGACTGCTTCCACCCTGGAAGTTGAATCATGGTGTCGGGGGATCCGAGTGGACCAAACAACTATGCACCCTGTGAAGGACAGACATGACACACAGTCAAAAGCACTGAAGAACAGGACAGAACTGCAATACTCATGCCCAATACATGTCACAAGATACCTACACAAAACCAAGTTAGCATGTCAACACCGTTTGGGAGTACAGACTACCTATAAGGACACATCGCTGCACGCATACAGTCAAGTAGCACATGGCCACACTCAAACAGCAACAGAGCACCACCAACACATATCATGCAAACTCAAATCATTGACATGCCAACTCTGGATACTCACATTCAGCTGAAGAAGTTGGTGATGAGCTGTGTTCGGACATCACCCTCATCATCATAATCATCATCACTGGCATCGTGGCCCAGGCCAGGATCCTCCACAGGTGGCGGATGTTGGTCATCGTCATCCAGGATGAGAGGCAACTCCTTCCGCACTGCCAGGTTGTGTAGCATTCAGCACACGATGACAATCTTGCACACCTTTGCTGGGGCATATGGGAGGGCCCCTCCTGTCTTGTCCAGGCAGCGAAAGCGGCTCTTCAGGAGACCAAATGTCTGCTCGATCACTCTCCTGGTCCGACCATGTGCCTCATTGTAGCGCATCTGGGCTGGTGTCACAGGGTTCCTGAGGGGTGTCAGCAACCACGGCATGTTGGGGTATCCGGAGTCACCTACATACAGACAATTGCACATTAGCTGAGTTGGGTAAAGAGGGTGGAATACAACATTGCAGAACACACACAATGGTAAAAAGTCAGCACACACCGACAAGCCAGGCACGCTGGTTCTGCATCTGTGACATCATCCTCGGGATGCGACTACTCCTCATCACGTAGGCATCGTGTGCAGAACCGGGGAAACGTGCACACACATGTGAGATGGTCATATCTGCAAGACATACCACCAGAGCATTGATAGAATGGTAATGTTTCCTGTTCCTGTATGCCTGCTCATGTGACTGTGGTGGTACCAAAGCCACATGTGTCCCATCAATGGAGCCAATGACATGTGGCATCCTCCCCAGGGCATAGAAGTCACTCTTGATGTCAGTGAGTTGTTGACTTTTAGGGAAATAGATGTACTGGTTCAGGTATCTCAACATTGCCTCCAAAACATCGCGTAGCACATGGCTGAACATGGTCTGTGACATCCCACCAGCAGACGCCACAGTGTGTTGAAAGGTACCGGTGGCAAAGAAGTGTAGGGCTGCCATCACCTTCACCTTGGGGATCAGCGCTGTAGGGTATGTCCGGCCAGGTTGCAAATGTGGGGCCAACCGCACCGTCAATTCCTCAATCAGCGGCCTGTTGAAGCGGTACCGTCGGATGCAGTCACGTTCAACCATGGTTGCAAGGTCAGGGAATGGTCTATGGACAGCTGGTGCCCTGCAGTGCATAGGTGAACAAAGAAAGATTGTCAGTCACCCCACATATGTGGCATTGACCATACTCAATATCACATGATACATCATCACAAGACACAAGTACTTGATGTGTGTGCCGTTCTGTATGGACATATATGGCACCTACATGGCCAACATCTAACATCACAGTGCAACATGTGTTGACAACAAGTTCCAGGTCGTGCAATGGGAAATCATTAGGCTGTGTCACAGTACCCATGTACTGCTGTCACGTTCCAAACACACACCACAGTGACAAGTGAGGACAGATGTGCCACAGGCATCACAGCTCATTGACAGGTAGATTCCCAGGGACCCTGTATTGCCACATGGACATTGGCATGACATGGCGTATCATGTACACGTCAGCAATACAACCATGACTCCCACAGGTAGTGGCCCCTGTTGCCTCTGCAGGACAGACATGGACGTCTGTGACACACACACGCACAACATCAAAGTAGATGCACAAACAACGTGGATGTGGAGACTGTCTCCCATTGTGCACATTGAATCAGAGACATCTGAAACACAACATGCACACAGACTGTGGAGGGCCACCACTATTGTGGCAATGGGTCACCCTGTGACGTACATACCTTCCCACATGGGACTCAAGGTGTATGTTACATGACATACACATACACAACCTGGAAATGTGACCATGCCACATGCCCTGAACTGAACAGTTGCACATCACAGTGGTCATGTGCACAACACACAAAGGATTCTGTCCCCATGAACACGTGCATGGCCTGGGAGTGGCTGCCCCCAAGTGCCACCAAAAGAAACACAGGTTGACCCCCATACACACACAGGTAATGCAGCCTTACATGCCTAAGGATACAGTGTGGACAGGCTGTGGTGTTGTAGGTGTGCCCCTGAGTCCCTGGCAAGTAATTGTGGCTGGCATACGTTCACCAGTGACAACCATGGTGACATATGCGAGTTATTTGTACAGGGACGCGTTGTACAGCAATGGACCGATCGGTGTGCACGCATTGGCCATTGCATATGATGTGGACGGATGCGTGTTGTCATCCGATGTGCGCGTTGTACAGCAATGGACCGATCGGTGCACACGCATTGGCCATTGCATATGATGTGGACGGATGCGTGTTGTCATCCGATGTGCGCGTTGTACAGCAATGGACCGATCGGTGCGCACGCATTGGCCATTGCATATGATGTGAACAGGGGTACGCGTTGTACAGCAATGGACCGATCGGTGCGCACGCATTGGCCATTGCATATGATGTGAACAGGGGTACGCGTTGTACAGCAATGGACCGATCGCTGCGCACGCATTGGCCATTGCATATGATGTGAACAGGGGTACGCGTTGTACAGCAATGGACCGATCGGTGCGCACGCATTGGCCATTGCATAAGATGTGAACAGGGGTACGCGTTGTACAGCAATAGACCGATCGGTGCGCACGCATTGGCCATTGCATATGATGTGAACAGGGGTACGCGTTGTACAGCAATGGACCGATCGGTGCGCACGCATTGGCCATTGCATATGATGTGAACAGGGGTACGCGTTGTACAGCAATAGACCGATCGGTGCGCACGCATTGGCCATTGCATATGATGTGAACAGGGGTACGCGTTGTACAGCAATGGACCGATCGGTGCGCACGCATTGGCCATTGCATATGATGTGGACGGATGCGTGTTGTCATCCGATGTGCGCGTTGTACAGCAGTGGACCGATCGGTGCGCACGCATTGGCCATTGCATATGATGTGAACAGGGGTACGCGTTGTACAGCAATGGACCGATCGGTGCGCACGCATTGGCCATTGCATATGATGTGAACAGGGGTACGCGTTGTACAGCAATAGACCGATCGGTGCGCACGCATTGGCCATTGCATATGATGTGAACAGGGGTACGCATTGTACAGCAATGGACCGATCGGTGCGCACGCATTGGCCATTGCATATGATGTGGCCGGATGCATGTTGTCATCCGATGTGCGCGTTGTACAGCAATGGACCGATCGGTGCGCACGCATTGGCCATTGCATATGATGTGAACAGGGGTACGCGTTGTACAGCAATGGACCGATCGGTGCGCACGCATTGGCCATTGCATATGATGTGAACAGGGGTACGCGTTGTACAGCAATGGACCGATCGGTGCGCACGCATTGGCCATTGCATATGATGTGGCCGGATGCGTGTTGTCATCCGATGTGCGCGTTGTACAGCAGTGGACCGATCGGTGCGCACGCATTGGCCATTGCATATGATGTGAACAGGGGTACGCGTTGTACAGCAATGGACCGATCGGTGCGCACGCATTGGCCATTGCATATGATGTGAACAGGGGTACGCGTTGTACAGCAATAGACCGATCGGTGCGCACGCATTGGCCATTGCATATGATGTGAACAGGGGTACGCATTGTACAGCAATGGACCGATCGGTGCGCACGCATTGGCCATTGCATATGATGTGGACGGATGCGTGTTGTCATCCGATGTGCGCGTTGTACAGCAATGGACCGATCGGTGCGCACGTATTGGCCATTGCATATGATGTGAACAGGGGTACGCGTTGTACAGCAATGGACCGATCAGTGCGCACGCATTGGCCATTGCATATGATGTGAACAGGGGTACGCGTTGTACAGCAATGGACCGATCGGTGCGCACGCATTGGCCATTGCATATGATGTGGACGGGCTGCGTGTTGTCATCTGATGTGCGCGTTGTACAGCAATGGACCGATCGGTGCGCACGCATTGGCCATTGCATATGATGTGAACAGGGGTACGCGTTGTACAGCAATGGACCGATTGGTGCGCACGCATTGGCCATTGCATATGATGTGAACAGGGGTACGCGTTGTACAGCAATAGACCGATCGGTGCGCAAGCATTGGCCATTGCATATGATGTGAACAGGGGTACGCGTTGTACAGCAATGAACCGATCGGTGCGCACGCATTGGCCATTGCATATGATGTGAACAGGGGTACGCGTTGTACAGCAATGGACCGATCGGTGCGCACGCATTGGCCATTGCATATGATGTGGACGGATGCGTGTTGTCATACGATGTGCACGTTGTACAGCAATGGACCGATCGGTGCACACGCATTGGCCATTGCATATGATGTGGACGGATGCGTGTTGTCATCCGATGTACGCGTTGTACAGCAGTGGACCGATCGGTGCGCATGCATTGGCTATGGCCTGGCATGTCAACGGACGCGTTTTCAAACCATTAACGAGTCTGATGCAGTGAATTCAGTTGGCCACCCACAACAATGTTGCAAATTCATGGGTGTCATGAAGTTGAACTTTTGAAGGATGCTGTGGGCGTGTATAAGTGGTGCAATTCCATGGATTGGCCAGATTCAGAAGATGCAAACGACTTGGACCTATCACTTTGGACACATGGGACAGTGTCTGCCTCTGCAGCACACATATAATGCTGGCTGTTCCCCTGAGAGCTCACTTGCCTGCACTACATGCTCCAGGACGACATCTGCCACCACCATTGCTGCTGTATATGCATCCTCTGGCTACTGCAATGGCACGTACTGTGGAGAGAGCCCCTGCCTTCAGCACTGAGGAGAACCAGGCCCTGCTGGACAGCCTCCTTCCACAGTACAGCAAGCTGTATGGGAAACCAGGGGAGCAGGTGAGTGTGCTGTCCACTGCCTTACTAAATGTGCATGTTGTCTGACTAGCAAGACTTACAGTGTGCACGCCACTGGCAAGCATGCTCACTGAGTAGTTGTCACCCCCCAAAGTGTGTAGTTACATGCACTGAACAGGTATAGTGCAGTAACAGTGCATTCCAACAAGGTCTGACTTCCCAGGCAATGATACCATGTAGTAACTGCTGGCAAACTGTTCATAGCCATCGTTGCACTGCCTGTGTACATCATGTGCCCCTGTGATTGAGACATGTATATCCAAATGTGTGATGCACGGATGTGTTGCATGTGTAGTAATGGCCTTTTCACTTTGTCATCCTCACAGGTTGATGCCCACCAGAAGCAGGAAATCTGGCTGACCATCGCCCGGGCAGTAAGATCTGTGGGGGTCTACAAGTGCCGGATCCGCAACTGCCAGAAGAGGTGGCAGGACCTTCGGGGCTGGACCCGGAGGATCGCACGGGTCCAGCTGAAGCTGTCGCCTCCTCGCAGGAGGGGCGGACACCGGACCCTGACCCCCCACATGCTCAGGATCCTGGCCGGTGGTCTTCCCTTTCCTGGATGGGCAGCTGAAGGCCAGACAGCAGCAAGGAGGGGGTGAGTCCATGACTGCACTGTGAACTTTGTCTGACATGCTATGTGCCCTCCTCTGGCCTGGTTAAATTTCCACAGTACATCAGTCTTGTGGTCCAGGACCCATGTCCCTCAATTGTGACATGCCCACTCCTCATCTGATACCCAGGTGTGGCCCTTACAGTTAGGAAATTGTGTCACTTGGGTACTGTGTCCTTGCATTTTGCTTAGCTCAAGGTGGGGGTCAGCATTTGTTCCCGTAGCTTTGTGGTGGGCTTCATGGGTGGGTCAATTGCTTACACAAGCTCTGAGTTCTGACATGTTATCTGCGTGTAACTTTGATATGTGGTCCAATTGCTGATCTGACTCACCACATGTGCCTGGGGTATTTGGCACACACCCATGCTGCGGGTGGGAACAATGTTTGGGCCTCAGGGGTATGTATATCAAGTGTGTCACACATACTTAGCCACCTGCCTACTGTCCAGGGCTCATCCCTCTTTCACGTGGAGCAGGACAGTCATGCCTACTCCAGGCCATACAATACACTCTGTACTCCCACTCCCGTGTATCAGCTGACACGTTGTGCTCAGTGAAATGTTCCCTCAGGTGTCTGCCTCTGTGTCATTGTGCTGTGGCTTCGTTGTCAGGACTACTGGGGTGTTTATCGGTTAGGGCTCAGCATGCCACCTGAGATGTGACCATAGGAGACGATACTTGTGTGACATATAGGTGTTTGATCACTTGACTGTGCAGACTGGGGTATGCGACTGTGAAGTTCAGGCAGCTGTTTCTCATTCACAGCAGACTGTGAGGTGCTCAGGTTCAGAGGCTTGTGTATCATGTCTCCCATATGTCCAATTGGTATGACATGGACAGATAAGAGTTCAGATGATGTTGTTTGTGGGGGATGGACATGTGCACTTGTCAGCTACAGAACTTGCATTCACCATGACCTAGGATTGTGACAAGGTGCAGACTGTTGTTGGCTGGCTGCCCTGCCCATGTGACTTTGCAGGCATGCCTGTGCCATGGCATTGAACTCCCTAAGAGTGATCCTGCAGGTGAGTGACATGTGCTACATGCACCCCGTTGTGGCATTGACTATCAGGACATGGGTGCATCATGGTGTCTGGTGCTGGTATGCATCACATGCATTTCTAATTAGACTCTGGCCATCCCTTTATCCGGACACCTGTACTGACTCAGTGGCAAGAGATGTGATGTGTGCATGTTCACATACTTCACCGTGTTCTCTGCAATGTACAACTACTGTGTTGGTGGTGCATATGTCCACACTGGGGTATTACCATCCGACAGGCACCAGACAGATGGGTGCAAGGCCAGGAGGGATGTGAGTGCCATGGTTGACCATCAGACTGAGAATTGGCTTCTCCTAATCTGTTTGAGCACTTTTGGCAAGGTTCAACTAAGGATGCAAGGGCTTGCTCTGTAATGTGCTGTACTTATTGTGGTGTGTGCGGTCAGTGCAGGTGACTGATGTTTGTCTGTTTCCCTAATTGTTTGCAGATACATCAACGGCCACAGGAGGGGACAGCTCCACGGACCAGGAGGAGCTGCAGAGCCAGACTGGGTCAGCAGCCGATGAGTGGTCGGAGGGACCCAGTGGCACGGAGGGCGAGGGGAGCCACACCGAGGAGTCCTCAGCACCATCCACCTCAGCTGAGGACCACAGCAGCTCGGAGGATGACTCCCTTGTGGAGGCGGGTGTCAGCAGCCACCACACCCCAGCTAGTATGGCTGGCCCCGCCACCACCACCACCACCACCGCCCTCCCATCGGCTCCCATTCCAGAGGTCCGTGGAGGCTCCCATGTTCGGGAGCGTGTCTCCTTCCTGCCAGGCACCGCACCCCCTGCCCCTGTGTCCCCTACTGCCCTGAGTGAGGAGTCTGTGTACCTACTTCGCCAGCTCCATGTAGGGCAGACAGCAATGCTGAGTGTCCTCCATGCACACACCACTCTGTTGACACAGCTGGTGTCGTTCATGGAGGGCATCTCATCGGGCATGTTTGCCCTACAGAGGAGCAATAAGTCCATGGACTCCTCCCTGACGGCAGCAGTGTCCCTCCTCCAACAGTCCCTCACCCCTCCTACCTCTGCCCCATCCACACTTCCTGGCACCCTACCTGTCCCAAGCACATGCACACCTGCACAATCACCCAAACACACAGACACGAGCAGCACAGGAACACCCAAAACAAAGACAAAACGTGCACGCAAGCATCCTCAGGGGACTGATACCACACCCACAGGGGATGGGGAACAGACACACACACAGGCATCCACAGTCACTCCGCAGTCCTCCGATACCTCTCCCTCCAAGGCCCCTTCCCTTGCCTCACCTGCAACCCCACCTACAAAGCAGCTCTTCCTCTGTGACCTCGGCCTCTTCCCCTCCGATACAGCTGATCCAGCATACACGGGGAAGAGGAAGTACACCCACACAGAGGGAGTGCCCTCGCCCCCGGTCACCCTCCCCAGGCACAGACAAACAGGGCCCCCACCCGCAAGTCCCCCGGACCCGGAAGAGCAAGACCCCGCCCCCGCCCTGCAGCTCAACCACACAGTCTCCTTCCTCCATCCCTCAGGCCCACACTGCACAGGTTCCCCCACCACACCCTGCCCCAGGTTCCCCCACCCACAGATACACCATCCCCAAAATGATCCGGCCTTCTCCCCCTGCCACTTGCTCTTCCGGCCCCACACCCCCTGCTGCGCATGTTTGTGCCACTGGTGTGGAGGACGTGTCCTCCCCCTCTGTCCTGCCCACCTTACCTGAACCCCATTCTACTCCCCTTGAGATTGGCACTGCAGTGGAGTCCACTACCACCCCGTCTGACTTGGGCACTGCAGTGGGGAACCTGTCCACGCCATCTGCCCAGCCCACTGCAGTCGTGCCGGCACCCACACCATCTGACTCATGCCCCCCAGTTGTGCCGGCACACACCATGTCAGACACCTCCACTGCAGTTGTCAGTGACTCTCCAGCACCCACCACCCCTTCCCTGCCTCCTTCTGGTGAGCCCTGATCCTGTCCCTGCAGTGCCTGGCCTGCCCCCCCATATGCCCCTCCGAGGGGAATGTCCCTGGTCCTTAGCAGTGCAGGCAAGCAAAGGGTGACATCTGCCACTGTCACCCTGTTTGGACTTTATTAATGGACTGGCCATTGGCCTTTGTGTTTTTACTGGACTTCCAGGTTTACAGCCACATATGCTGAATAAAGCTACTTTCTGTTCTCGAGTTGTTTTGCTTCCGATGTACATGATGTTGATGATGCTAACCATGCCCTTGCTGCAGTGATGGTGATTTTTGATATCAGGAATATGAGTTGTTACTGTGCAGGACCCCATGTGGTCCAGGGGGAATGTGTCCTATCCTGGTGTGTATCCATGTCATCCTTTGCAGCAATATGAGAGTGTCATGTTTTCAATATTTGGCAATGGGATTTCCTACTTTTCTTTGCAATATCACATCTGTGGCTTACACCCCTGCACATCTGTTGTGCTTGCCATTGTTCACTTTGTCTGTTTCCCTGACCGTGTGACCATCTCCACTGGACATGCAAGTTTGGGCATCAATGGGGAAGGACTCATCTGTGTTATCAGTGCAACTTGCTATACATGTGTGTTGGATCTGTGCAGATGATTTCGGTGACACTCCCATGACCAGGCTGATGTGACGTGAGCCTTCATTTTGTGCTAATTGTTGACTGAGTGACCAAGTGTTCTGCTGACATGATGGAGCCCTGCAGAGACAACGTATGGCACAGCTTTCCTTACACTGGAGTGGAGTCCCCTCATGGCAGTGTGTAATTCCGTGACATTGCCTGAGCCCACGGTGTGTGTTGTGTGAGCATGTCTGTGTGTGTTCACTTCCATTTTGCTACACAGGCTGGGATCCCTAGTGAGGTTCCTGTTTGTGATGCTTGCTGAGTTGACCTATGTTCCCCCCAAATCTTCACGCGGGGTTCTCTGGGATGTGGGTGCATGGCACATTACTGGTCATCAGGGTGTCATCCATAGGAGTGTTTGCTGTCAGGGCTGAGTTTGTGGGAAAACGCAGATGAGACACAGTCAGGATTCCGGTTGGCACTTATTGGTTACACAAGTCATGTAATATCCAGTTTGTGGTAGCTTTCAGTGATTGTGACACGTTGTGTGTGTGACTGCTGCCACTCCTCAGGGTCAGAGCTGCAATGTTGGAAGTTGTCTATGTGTGTTCTTTGTGGGTGGCCTTGGCTTCTTAATTGGGGTGTGACTGTGGCCGGGATCCCATTGATTGGGGTGGATTTGACGTCATGCCCATGTATGGCGTACTGTGCAGTGTGTCAGACATTCACGAGTCTTGTTGACTGGCCATGTGTGATAGGTTTCTGCACCCTAGTTCCCACCACCACCCCTGGGATTGTCATGGGTGCATGTGCAATGTCACCAGTCCATGTGAGCTTCACTGCTGCACATTGGTGGAGATCAAGGTGTGTGGTGTTGAGTGTGTGCAAATGAGAGTTGTTGCACGGCTAGACCCCTACCTCCATATTGGCCTTGGCTGACAGGCCGTGCTGATTGATTTGTGCTTGTGTAGGTGTGATGGTAGTTTGTTGCTCAGGACACATGACTGTGGTTTACAGTGTGAACGACATCTAGCTTTGTCATCACAGTGGGATTATCATGCAGGCCAGTGTCACCACAATGTGGGGTCCCTGGGGGTAGTGCTGTGGTGGGTCTGTCTCTTGCTGTGTTAGTTGCTGTTCCTACAAGCTTGTGTGACATGTGCAATTTAGGCTCCCTCTCATCTAACAATGCCCGATTGCCCACATAGGGGAATCAGATCCATGAGTTACTTTTGTGTGGCACTGTATACACATCTGTGTAATTGGGTTTCAGGCCTCCTCATGTGTTGTGTGGTTGCCTGGGGACACTGGCACACCCCCCCATCACCTGTTGTGTTTGATATGCAGTGTGAGGCTGCCTGTTTGTGTTTGTGCATCTGCACCACTGCATTGGCATCTCTTTAGTGTGCCATTGGCTGTATGTTGTTTGGTGGGTTTCCCCTGCTGTCCCTGGGACTCCTAGGTCATCAGTCAGCACAATGATCATGGTTTGTATGTCCCATTGCTGCCATGGTATGGTATTTGTTCACCTCACATCTACAGTCTCCCCAGGATATCTACATTTGTGTGTCCATTGGTGCAGATATGTGGGTCTGCATTATGATGGTCACCTCTGTCATTGTGTAATTGTTGGATGTTGACAATGTCAGCCCCCATGGGTGATGTTTGTCTGCACATGGCCAAAGGTATGTCTTATTTCCACTGCACTGTTTGCCTCACCCAATCTATGTTGCTATGGGACACAAGCACTACTTTGCCACTGATGTGTTTGTTGTTCTGTGACCAGGAATCATCCATGCTGTTTGGCATTTGCAGCTTTTTCCATGACAACACTTACATTTTGGTCACTGTGATGATGGGGGTTAGACCCCATTGCCACAATGTTCAAAATGTGCTTCAGCTATGGACCCCACACTTACATTTTGGTCACTGTGATGATGGGGGTTAGACCCCATTGCCACAATGTTCAAAATGTGCTTCAGCTATGGACCCCACACTTACCTTTTGGTCACTGTGATGATGGGGGGTTAGACCCCATTGCCACAATGTTCAAAATGTGCTTCAGCTATGGACCCCACACTTACATTTTGGTCACTGTGATGATGGGGGGTTAGACCCCATTGCCACAATGTTCAAAATGTGCTTCAGCTATGGACCCCACACTTACATTTTGGTCACTCTGCTGATGGGGGGTTAGACCCCATTGCCACAGTGGTCATGGTCTGCTTGCATTGTGGAGGCCACACACATTTATGTGTGACACATGTGATAGGGGGTCACGTTGTCTGTTCAATGTCATGTTCAGTGTTGTAGGCATTCTACACACGCTTGTCATGGTGTTGGGGGGATGTGTTTTTCTGACATTCCTTATGTTGGAGTATGCTGGTTGTGTCATGCATTACCCGTCCTATGAGTAGGGGTGGTGTTGGTGGTAGGCATCCATCCCCCTATGAGTGGGGATGGTAGTAGTGGTAGACATCCAGCCCCCCATGAGTAGGGTGGTGGTAGTGGTAGGCATCCAGCCCCCCATGAGTAGGGTGGTGGTAGTGGTAGGCATCCAGCACCCCATGGGTGGGGTGGTGGTAGTGGTAGGCATCCAGCCCCCCATGAGTAGGGTGGTGGTAGTGGTAGGCATCCAGCACCCCATGGGTGGGGTGGTGGTAGTGGTAGGCATCCAGCCCCCCATGAGTAGGGTGGTAGTAGTGGTAGGCATCCAGCCCCCATGAGTAGGGGTGGTGTTGGTGGTAGGCATCCATCCCCCTATGAGTGGGGATGGTAGTAGTGGTAGGCATCCAGCCCTCCATGGGTAGGGGTGGTGGTAGTGGTAGGCATCCAGCCCCCCATGAGTAGGGGTGGTGTTGGTGGTAGGCATCCATCCCCCTATGAGTGGGGATGGTAGTAGTGGTAGGCATCCAGCCCCCCATGGGTAGGGGTAGTGGTAGTGGTAGGCATCCAGCACCCCATGGGTAGGGGTGGTGGTAGTGGTAGGCATCCAGCCCCCCATGAGTAGGGGTGGTGTTGGTGGTAGGCATCCATCCCCCTATGACTGGGGGTGATAGTGGTAGGCATCCAGCCCCCCATGGGTAGGGGTGGTGGTAGTGGTAGGCATCCAGCATCCCATGGGTGGGGTGGTGGTAGTGGTAGGCATCCAGCCCCCCATGAGTAGGGGTGGTGTTGGTGGTAGGCATCCAGCCCCCCATGAGTAGGGGTGGTGTTGGTGGTAGGCATCCATCCCCCTATGAGTGGGGATGGTAGTAGTGGTAGGCATCCAGCCCCCCATGGGTAGGGGTGGTGGTAGTGGTAGGCATCCAGCCCCCGATGAGTAGGGTGGTGGTAGTGGTAGGCATCCAGCACCCCCTGGGTGGGGTGGTGGTAGTGGTAGGCATCCAGCCCCCCATGAGTAGGGTGGTGGTAGTTGTAGGCATCCAGCACCCCATGGGTGGGGTGGTGGTAGTGGTAGGCATCCAGCCCCCATGAGTAGGGTGGTGGTAGTGGTAGGCATCCAGCACCCCATGGGTGGGGTGGTGGTAGTGGTAGGGCATCCAGCCCCCATGAGTAGGGTGGTGGTAGTGGTAGGCATCCAGCACCCCATGGGTGGGGTGGTGGTAGTGGTAGGCATCCAGCCCCCATGAGTAGGGTGGTGGTAGTGGTAGGCATCCAGCACCCCATGGGTGGGGTGGTGGTAGTGGTAGGCATCCAGCCCCCATGAGTAGGGGTGGTGTTGGTGGTAGGCATCCAGCCCCCATGAGTAGGGGTGGTGTTGGTGGTAGTCATCCATCCCCCTATGAGTGGGGATGGTAGTAGTGGTAGGCATCCAGCCCCCCATGGGTAGGGGTGGTGGTAGTGGTAGGCATCCAGCCCCCCATGAGTAGGGTGGTGGTAGTGGTAGGCATCCAGCACCCCATGGGTGGGGTGGTGGTAGTGGTAGGCATCCAGCCCCCCATGAGTAGGATCGTGGTAGTGGTAGTCATCCAGCACCCCATGGGTGGGGTGGTGGTAGTGGTAGGCATCCGGCCCCCCATGAGTAGGGTTGTGGTAGTGGTAGGCATCCAGCACCCCATGGGTGGGGTGGTGGTAGTGGTAGGCATCCAGCCCCCCATGAGTAGGGTGGTGGTAGTGGTAGGCATCCAGCACCCCATGGGTGGGGTGGTGGTAGTGGTGGGCATCCAGCCCCCCATGAGTGGGGTGGTGGTAGTGGTAGGCATCCATCACCCCATGGGTGGGGTGGTGGTAGTGGTAGGCATCCAGCCCCCCATGAGTAGGGTGGTGGTAGTGGTAGGCATCCAGCACCCCATGGGTGGGGTGGTGGTAGTGGTAGGCATCCAGCCCCCCATGAGTAGGGTGGTAGTAGTGGTAGGCATCCAGCCCCCCATGAGTAGGGGTGGTGTTGGTGGTAGGCATCCATCCCCCTATGAGTGGGGATGGTAGTAGTGGTAGGCATCCAGCACCCCATGGGTGGGGTGGTTGTAGTGGTAGGCATCCAGCCCCCCATGAGTAGGGTGGTGGTAGTGGTAGGCATCCAGCACCCCATGGGTGGGGTGGTGGTAGTGGTAGGCATCCAGCCCCCCATGAGTAGGGTGGTGGTTGTGGTAGGCATCCAGCACCCCATGGGTGGGGTGGTGGTAGTGGTAGGCATCCAGCCCCCCATGAGTAGGGTGGTAGTAGTGGTAGGCATCCAGCCCCCCATGAGTAGGGGTGGTGTTGGTGGTAGGCATCCATCCCCCTATGAGTGGGGATGGTAGTAGTGGTAGGCATCCAGCCCCCCATGGGTAGGGGTGGTGGTAGTGGTAGGCATCCAGCCCCCCATGAGTAGGGTGGTGGTAGTGGTAGGCATCCAGCACCCCATGGGTGGGGTGGTGGTAGTGGTAGGCATCCAGCCCCCCATGAGTAGGGTGGTGGTAGTGGTAGGCATCCAGCACCCCATGGGTGGGGTGGTGGTAGTGGTAGGCATCCAGACCCCCATGAGTAGGGTGGTGGTAGTGATAGGCATCCAGCACCCCATGGGTGGGGTGGTGGTAGTGGTAGGCATCCAGCCCCCATGAGTAGGGTGGTAGTAGTGGTAGGCATCCAGCCCCCCATGAGTAGGGTGGTGGTAGTGGTAGGCATCCAGCCCCCCATGAGTAGGGGTGGTGTTAGTGGTTGGCATGCAGGCCCCTATGGGTGTATATGGCATTGGTGATAGCCATCCCGCCCCTATGGTTCTGCTGTTGCTAGTGTAAGTCATTTCTGCATCCCTATGTGTGTGTGTTATATGTCGGGTACGTGTCGTTTGTTTGTGTAGTGGGTGTTTAACTTACCGTCTGTGCCGTACGCGTCCGTACCTGTTCCGGTAATAGATGCAGAGTATTGGTAGGACCTGCGCGATGGGATTCATTGTTGGTTCGTCTCGTTCGGTTATCTCGTTGCTTCGACTCGTACTCGTGGCTGGCTTGTTCGTCTCGTAGCCGTGGATCGTCTTGTGGCGCGAATCGGAGCTTATGTGCGGCTCTCCCGGATGCTCTGACGTGCCGGACGTAGCGACGGGTTCGGCGCGTACGGAAGGCGCATCGTACTGGTCCGGCCGGAAGGTGCTGTATTTTTGCTTCCGTGCGACTCGAATCTGCGTTTACGGATCCGGCTCGGGCGGGGAACAGGAGCTGGGATGGGTAAGTACGGCTGGGTCGGGATCTGGGCAGTTGTGCGCATCGTACTTGCTCGTTAGTACGAATGTTCGAATCGGTCGGGAAACACGCGTTCGGCTTGGTTTTTTTCCGGACGAATTGTGTTAGGTGCGCTTCCGACCGGGATCGGAATCGACCCCTAAGTATGCGTTACTATCTGTATGAATAAATGAGGTGGTCTGTGTATAACTGTGTAGGTGAGTAAATGGAACTGTGATTGATTCTTTGCATGAGTGACTAGGATGAGTACATAACTGACTAGGATGAGTGCTGGTGTGTCAATGTCTATATAGGTGTATGAGTGCATTTGATAGTGTTCTATTGATCAGTGACTGCATGTATGACTGATTGTATGGGTGAATGGGTAGATGTGTGTCTAGACCTAGGAATCACTGAGTGGGTATGTAGTAACTGGTATTAGTGTGTCAATGGTATCGAAAATGGTAGTCTGTATTTTACAGTGAGTGTATCAAAGGTTATATTAGTGTGTGACGAGGTACATCAGATTGTCACATGGATGATGTCATCAGTGATGTCATCAGTGATGTCACTGACCATGTCATGAATGATGTAATATGTGACGTCATCAGCAGTGCATTGCGGGGGCGCGAGTTATAGTTCGCTGAACTAACTATAACGGTGGAATTTCTATGGTTTTGTATGAGTGAAATGTCCAACTAACTATAACGTCCCTGAAACCTATGGTTTTTTCAGTGAATTTCTAAGGTTTTTGAAATGCTAATTTCTAACTATAACGTGCCTGAAACCTATGGTTTTTTCAGTGAATTTCAAAGGTTTTTTTAAATGCCAATTTCTAACTATAACATGCCTGAAACTTATGGTTTTTTCAGTGAATTTCAAAGGTTTTTTAAATACTAATTTCTATCTATAACGTCCCTGAAACATATGGTTTTTTCAGTGAATTTCAATGTTTTTTTTAATGCTAACTTCTAATTATAATGTTTATTTAACCTATAGTTTTTTCCGACACCCAAGAAGGACACAACACCCACTGCCACAACCCTCAGGACCTCCCCCCCGTACCACCCCTCTCCCTACTGTAATTTTTTTTATTTGTTATTTAAACTATATAATGTCTTCTTGTTTTTTAAATATTAAACAACTACATACAGTATGAAAGGGAGCCCAGCCCAGAGCCACATCTGAAGACCAACACATGTCATAGACCTACTGATCAAGCAGCTCCGACACCCAAGAACGCCACAACACCCACCACCACCCCCAGGACCCCCCCCCCTCTACCACCGAGGCAGCGCAGAACAAGACAGCGAAAACGGCATGGCCCCTCAGCCACACAATAGTTGAATATTGGGACAGGTGTGAACAAACTATATGTGAAGGAAGCAATTCACCCATGTTTAACAATGCACACAATGCAAAGTGTAGCGGTGATGTGCTGGACACATCTCAGTATGCAGAACACACACCTCTCCATGTGCACACATACTTCTGGTGCTTGTAGTGTTGTGGACAGTGGACCTAACCATGTTACGTCAAACACTAGGGAAGATCTCAGTCATGTAGCTGTGTCGTCCCCCCTGTAAGCATAAGCGTAACCGGAGTGGGCTGGTCCGACGTACGCCAATTCAGCGTAGGAGTGTGAATAAATAGGCTGGAGCTCTGGGCGTGGTTCACTTGTGGGAAGGCAAAAGCGTCTGCCAGGGCGGTGCCCCTCACCCTGCCACGAGGCCGCCAACATGACCGCCAGCCTCCTCAGCCGATCGCTGGCTTCCGCCACACAGGTCCCCAGCGGCACAGCACCGCGGACTTATGTCTGTACAAACTACTGCCTTCGATATACACTGCGGACAGCGAGGCTCACAATTCAGATCGAGACGCGATTGCAGATGACGCAGTCCCGTAGGCAAGAGACATTGCTGAAGTCAACAACACATGGCTGTGGGCCCTTCCTGACCGCTGCCTCCGGCCTACACTGTGGTCAGTAGGGCTCACAATTCAGATGGAGTCGAGATTGCAGATGACGCAGTCCAGTAGGCAAGAGACATTGCTCAAGTCAACAACACGTGCCTGTGGGCCCTTCCTCACCGCTGCCTCCTGCCTCCACTGCGGTGAGTAGGGCTCACAATTCAGAGCGACTCGCGATTGCAGATGACGCAGTCCAGTAGGCAACAGACATTGCTACCAGTGCGGCCAGCCCGGACCACGCATCATCGCTGACTGCGCACACGCTAAGTGCTTCAAGTACCACTAACTCTGTGCAGCTCAAGTCAACGCCACGTGGCTGTGGGCCCTTGATGACCGCTGCCTCCGGCCTACAATGCGGTTAGCAGGGCTAACAATTCAAGATTAGTGCAGATGCAAATTGTGTAAGAGAGTATAATCGGTTAAGAAGACTGTATGCTCCCAATCTGTGCAACTCAAGTCAACGTCACGTGGCTATGGGCCCTTGCTGACCGCTACCTCTGGCCTACACTGCGGTCATCAGGGCTCACAATTAAAATTAAGTCTTGATTCATTAATTACAGAGTCCAGTAGGCAAGTAACTATCACAGGCCTAAAATCTACATAATATCCTTTCAGTATCCTTGCTTCAAGAACTTTTTTTATATCAGTTATAGCTTTAGTACAATCACCAAATTCATCTTCAAGTGCAAACGAACACTCATTAGCAGTCTACACTGCGGGCAGCAGAGCTCGCAATTCGAAATTTGGACACGTGGTGCCACTAACCCTGTTCAACACAACCCGCCACACGTGGTGCCACTAACCCTGTTCAACACAAGCCGGTGACACGTGGTGCCACTAACCCTGTTCAACACAAGCCAATCCCACATGTGGAACTGTGTCCTGAGTCCTGAATGGCAGTGACCACAAGTCCGTGGCAGCGACCACAGCACCAGACTCCCTTTGATCAGTGAGGCATATTTCCATATTGAAGGCCGGCAACACGTGGTGCCACTAACCCTGTTCAACACAAGCCGATCCCACATGTGTAACTGTGTCCTGAGTCCTGAATGGCAGTGACCCCAATTCCGTGGCAGCAACCACAGCACCAGACTCCCTTCGATCAGTGAGGCATATTTCCATATGGAAGGCCGGCGACACGTGGTGCCACTAACCCTGTTCAACACAAGCCGATCCCACATGTGTCACTGTGTCCTGAGTCCTGAATGGCAGTGACCCCAACTCCGTGAGAGAACCACAACAGCAGACTCCCTTCGATTAGTGAGGCGTATTTGCATATGGAAGGCCGGCGACACATGGTGCCACTAACCCTGTTCAACACAAGCCGATCGCACATGTGTAACTGTGTCCTGAGTCCTGAATGGCAGTGACCCCAAGTCCGTGGCAGCGACCACAGCACCAGACTCCCTTTGATCAGTGAGGCATATTTCCATATGGAAGGCCGGCAACACGTGGTGCCACTAACCCTGTTCAACACAAGCCGATCCCACATGTGTAACTGTGTCCTGAGTCCTGACTTGCAGTGACCCCAAGTCCGTGAGAGCAACCACAGCACCAGACTCCCTTCGATCAGTGAGGCATATTTCCATATGGAAGGCCGGCGACACGTGGTGCCACTAACCCTGTTCAACACAAGCAAATCCCACATGTGTAACTGTGTCCTGAGTCCTGAATGGCAGTGACCCCAACTCCTTGAGAGAACCACAGTAGCAGACTCCCTTCGATTAGAGAGGCGTATTTGCATATGGAAGGCCGGCGACACATGGTGCCACTAACCCTGTTCAACACAAGCCGATCCCACATGTGTAATTGTGTCCTGAGTCCTGAATGGCAGTGACCCCAAGTCCATGACAGCGACCACAGCACCAGACTCCCTTCGATCAGTGAGGCATATTTCCATATGGAAGGCCGGCGACACGTGGTGCCACTAACCCTGTTCAACACAAGCTGATCCCACATGTGTAACTGTGTCCTGAGTCCTGAATGGCAGTGACCCCAACTCCGTGAGAGAACCACAGCAGCAGACTCCCTTCGATTAGTGAGGCGTATTTGCATATGGAAGGCCGGCGACACATGGTGCCACTAACCCTGTTCAACACAAGCCAATCCTACATGTGTAACTGTGTCCTGAGTCCTGAATGGCAGTGACCCCAAGTCCGTGGCAGTGACCACAGCACCACACTCCCTTCGATCAGTGAGGCATATTTCCATATGGAAGGCCGGCAACACGTGGTGCCACTAACCCTGTTCAACACAAGCCGATCCCACATGTGTAACTGTGTCCTGAGTCCTGAATGGCAGTGACCCCAAGTCCGTGGCAGCAACCACACCACCAGACTCCCTTCGATCAGTGAGGCATATTTCCATATGGAAGGCCGGCAACACGTGGTGCCACTAACCCTGTTCAACACAAGCCGATCCCACATGTGTAACTGTGTCCTGAGTCCTGAATGGCAGTGACCCCAAGTCTGTGGCAGCGACCACAGCACCAGACTCCCTTCGATTAGTGACAGGTATTTGCATATGGAAGGCCGGCAACACGTGGTGCCACTGAACCTGAACTATGCAGGCCGGTGTGGCCACCAACCTATGCACGTGGCTGTGGGCCCTTGCTCACCACTACCTCTGGCCTACACTACGGTCAGCAGGCCTCACAATTCACATAGAGTCCCGATTGCACATGACGCAGACCAGTAGGCAAGACACATTGCTCCCAGTGCAGCCCGTCCGCACACAGGCTCATACAGTCTCAATGCTTCTGGTGCCACTAACTGTGCACCTCAACTCAACGCCACGTGGCTATGGGCCCTTGCTGACCGCTACCTCTGGCCTACACTGCGGTCATCAGGGCTCACAATTAAAATTATTTCTTGATTCATTAACTACAGAGTCCAGTAGGCAAGTAACTATCACAGTCCTAAACCCTACATAATATCCTTTTAGTATCCTTGCTTCAAGAACTTTTTTTATATCAGTTATAGTTTAGTACAATCACCAAATTCATCTTCAAGTGCAAACGAACACTCAATAGCAGTCTACACTGCGGGCAGCAGAGCTCGCAATTCGATTTTTAAATGCTAATTTCAAACAAGAAGATTGTACTCACAAAATACAACACTTCGTCAGTGTATTCTATACTTATTTCATCTTTTCATGATACACCTACACTGCGGTCAGTAGGGCTCACAATTAAAATTAAGTATTGATTCATTAATTACAGAGTCCACTAGGCAAGTAACTATCACAGGCCTAAAATCTACATAATATCCTTTTAGTATCCTTTCTTCAAGAATTTTTTTATATCAGTTATAGCTTTAGTACAATCACCAAATTCATTTTCAAGTGCAAACGAACACTCAGCAGTATACACTGCGGGCAGCAGAGCTCGCAATTCCAATTTTGGACACGTGGTGCCACTAACCCTGTTCAACACAAGCTGCGACACGTGGTGCCATTAACCCTGTTCAACACAAGCCTGCGACATATGGTACCACAAACCCTGTTCAACGCAAGGCGCGACACGTGGTGCCACTAACCCTGTTCAACACAAGCCGGCGACACGTGGTGCCACTAACCCTGTTCAACACAAGCCAATCCCACATGTGGAACTGTGTCCTGAGTCCTGATGGCAGTGACCCCAAGTCCGTGGCAGCGACCACAGCACCAGACTCCCTTTGGTTAGTGAGGCATATTTCCATATGCAAGGCCGGCGACACGTGGTGCCACTAACCCTGTACAACACAAGGCGCAACACGTGGTGCCACTAACTCTGTTCAAGACAAGCCGATCCCACATGTGGAACTGTGTCCTGAGTCCTGAATGGCAGTGACCCCAACTTCGTGGCAGCGACCACAGCACCAGACTCCCTTCAGTTTTATTTGTTGTTGTTTTCTTTAAATAAAATGTTTTATATGTAAACCAATACATGACTAAGATTCTTGTTTGTCCAACCGCACAGGGACACTTCCGGGCCCAAGAAGGTTGTTGGGGGTATGTTGGTAATGTGGGAAGAGGGTGCGTTACCTGCTGATGTGGGGAGAGGCAGCGTGAAAGGGGTATCTCTCACAGAAAGAACTCCGATATGTTTTCAGAAATGCCTCGGACAGATGCCAGCTGACGGACTGAATCACAAAATGGCTTTTCAATGCTTATGTAGTGTGAGTTATGAACAGTTCGCACCCAGGCTCGCAGAGGGACAACTGCGGCCCGTCCGCTCGACTCACACATGCAGTACTACGACCCGTCCGCTCCCAAAGGAACAGCAGCGTAGTACCTCGCAGAGGTACAGGCACAGTAGCGTACTAGCTCGCAAACGTAGAGAGCTGCGAGCCGACGGACTGGCTTCTAACGGCATAGCTGCGAAGTGGTGAAGTTGGGCAGACGGAGCGTGAAAGAGTTATCTCGCAGAAACAGAGCTCCGGTATATTAAATTGCCCCCGAGACCTTTCTTTTATATTTTCACTCGATGCGAGAAAGCGCGCTTTCTGGACCAAGGCCTTTCTCCCTGCTAAATTTGGCGTAATTCCGTTCAGCAGTTTGACCTGTAGCCTTGTCTAAAGTTTCCTATGGAAAATCCATTGAGAAAACACGTTTTCACACCCCCCACATAGCTACCTGTCGCAGGCATACTCGCTGTTGGTGTGCAGGTCAGTGGTCTAGTTGTCAACATGTCACGGCCACTCCCTGAGGGCAGGTTTGCACACACACCACACCCATCCGGCACATGCGTCACAGGCCATGTGACCACGCAAATATAATGGATCCACAACGTCTCATCCTTTATTGCCGGTGGTGACTGGATGGCGGACGCTCCACGGGTCGCAATCATAAAGACTCATGAAAAGTTGCGCAGAGGGTTAGTCACACCCTGAGCTCTATGGCCGTCAGGGGCCTACTACCACGTGGTTCGGACTTGAGTTCCACAGGGTTATTGCCACCCGAAGCTGATGTGGCCGTCACGGGCCTACCACCACGTGGCACGGACTTGAGTTGCACAGGGTTACTGCCACCCGAAGCTAATGTGGCCGTCAGGGGCCTACCACCACGTGGCGCGAACTTGAGTTGCACTGGGTTAGTGCCACCCGAAGCTGATGTGGCCGTCAGGGGCCTTCAACCACTTGGCGCGGACTTGAGTTGCACAGGGTTAGTCGCACCCTAAATTGTATGGCCGTCAGCGGCCTACCACCACGTGGCGCTGACTTGCGTTGCACAGTGTTAGCGGCACCAAAAGCTGATGAGGTCTCTGCCATTGATGACTCAGGACTCAGCGACATCTGTGAGATCTGCCGGGCCGCGGAGCTTTGACGGGCACGTGGAGTGCCCACTGGTAGACACTTCGGTGGCAGCAGGTAATTATTTGGTCATGGATGCGCAGGGGCGGCAGTATCTCTCTCTCTCTCTCTCTCTCTCTCACTTCCCTCTCTTCACTCTCTCTCACTCTCTTCCTTCCTTTTCTTCTCTTTCTCTATCTCCCTTCTCCCTTTCTCACTCCCTTTCTTTCCTTCCCTCTCTTTTTCTCTCTGGCTTTTTTTTCCTTCTCTGTGTCTCACTCCTTTGATATGCGCATTACACACGTCCTTATTTTGTGCTTTATTTTCCAGGCTGTGTCGTTGACATTCATGGTCCCGACAGGAGTCTTCCGCCTTGTTGTTTTGTGTTCAGTTTGTTAAATGTAGTTTATCCTTTATATATACGTTTACGAAAAAATAAAGTTTGATTAAAAAAAAAAAATTGCAATAAAGTTTTTGGTTGTTACTTAAGTGCTGTGTGACTCTTTCTCGTTCTTATTACTGTTATTTCGTGGTGTCCACCATGGTGTTAAATTTTGGGGCAGTTATCACGGGAATACTGGTGATGTCTGCAGTTTGCACCAGCTTCTGAATAGTGTGTTATATTTATCTCAACTTTAGTTGCATTAAAGTGCTGATAATGAAATGCAGAGTAGGCGTTCCCGTGCAAAAAGACACGAGGTGCACCTTTGCGATTTAGTCTAAATACTAAAATCCTGTATTGAATTGCACTAAGGTAGTGGGTGCACTTACAGTGTACACACAAAATCAATGAAGAAATGTCATTGTATTTATATTGATTGGGAATAGTGGGGCAGGTGCTGGATCTTGACGGGATACACTGCCCAGTTCGTTTATTTTTCTGTACACGAAAAAACCACATCACAACTTTGACAACAACTGCGATGCGAAACAAATTCCGGCGATAAGCCGCGTTAGCACCAGGGATTTTACACCTGCTTTCTGCTGGTGTTAAGCAGGACCACTACCTGCAGCATGAAAGGGAACACAGCCAAGAGCCACACCGAAACACCCACAGGTGCCATACAGCCAATGAGCATGATACACGGATACCCACGGATACGTGGAGAGGTGTGGTGCAGCGGCCAGGGCAGCTGACTTCGGAGCACAGGGCTCACGGTTCGATCCCCGGCTCCGGCAGCAGCTCAGCTCAGCACCTTGTGACTCTGGGCAATAGCTCACTTAATTTCCACGACGGCCCCCAGCGCCTTGAGACCCATAAGGGTGAGTAGTTCGCGCTTTACAAATATGGATTTACATTTACATGAGGTCCACAACACTCATTGCAACAACCCCAGGACCGCCAACGCCCCCCGAACCCGCATCTGAGCAAGTGTGTCCGTGTGGTCATTGTGTTAGCATGATAGGCACCGGCCCTGCAACATCACAGTGTCAGCGGACGTTACCATGTCACCTCAGCGTTGGCAGTGAGCCTGGACATGTAGCTACGCACGCATCCTCCTGCATGCACAAGCGGCGTGTGTTGGTCCGGCGCACACAGGTCAGCGCAGGGGTCTGCCTATCCGGCAAGGGGAACGGGGTGTCTCGGACATGTCCGTGTTCAGGAAGTGCGGTAAGTGTGTCTCTGTGTTCTGGTGTGGCCGCCACAAGGGCCGCAGCAGTCGATGTTGTACAGTGGCATGCACCACCTCCAAACTGCAGTCTCACCGTGTGGTTGGAATGCCGCAGGACATGCGCGAATAGGCATTACAATGGTGTGCCGTAGGAGTGCACGGGATACAACAGTGCACCGTACAAAAGTGTGGGGGCTCGTGGGAGGGAGGAGCAGCTGTTTGGCAACGTAACATACAGTGAACCCGCCCATGTGCCACGTGCTGGGCATCTCATCCATGATGACCAGGGTCGCAGACATCCCACAACACCCACGACCGGCCTTTGTACACATCCTGTATGAATGCAGCTGGAGAACTTACTGTAGGGATGAAAGGTTCTTTGTCTGAGCTATCTTGCAGTAGCACATCTGCTGCTCTGAGAAGGAACTTGCAAGTGGCCAGCCCCCCCCCCCTTACAGATACGATAATATTTGCATCCGTCTCCCAAACTACGCACTGCCCGATTTGAGAACAACGAGTACACATCCCACACTCAAAAGTCCTTCGTCGTAGTTAGCGTGCGTGAAATGGCCTTCACATGTACTCCCACCACACCCCTGCCCTGCACCCATTGCACACAGACCCGGCTCATTGCACCAAGCTGTGCCATTTCATCCACAAGAATGGCACACGGCAAGCCAGTGCAGCTACAAGCAGAGCCACTGACGCAATGGCAGAGCATCCTGAACACATGGTCGACTCCATGCACGTCCACCTATACCTTGCACGTCTGCTGCATGTCCTGGGTGCACTGCCTTTGGCAGTACTGCGGATCACTTACCGGCTGTGCTTCCGCATTGCGGACGTCACCTGCGTTCAACCTGTATTGCAATGTCGCACCTGCCTATCCGAGTGGTGCATGGACGTGTGCCTCTCCAACGAGTGGGTAGCTGACATGGATTACGACAGGTGTGTGCGCCCCTGTTGGCCCACGACCAGGACTGTCATGGTGATGCCCGTTTATGGCATGCATGGATGTTTGGCATGCATGTTGGGAACTGGGCCTGGGAGATTGCACGTGTCGTAGTATGCAGTGAGCAAATTGACCCACTTCCTGATTCTGCTTTGGTGCACATTGGGTACAGTGGTTGGAGTCAGCACATCTGTCCCGGTCAGCTGATGGATTACGTCGACGACATGTCAAATATTGTGGCCAACTATCACTCATTAGAGATAGTGGCTTACGCAGCTGCACTCGCGTTCATGGACGAGTGACAAGGTACCTCCAACCACGACTCGATGTGCCACATTGCACGTGTCCCTCCGCATCATTGCACGTTGTACATCTGGTCACATGTCCCAAAACAACAGTGGACATGGCTGCATTGGCGTCGAATCATGTCCGAAGCGCGGACAACCAACGCTGCTTGACACTGACGTGTGTTGGTGATGGACTACCCCGAGGTGAACATGGACGTTTTCCTACGTTCCTTATTCAGCCATGCTGCTGTATTTCTCTGCATATCGTGGCACTACTCTTGGCCGTACTGACACGCACTTTTTCTTATAAAGTTTCCACATTTTCACTTGTCTCCAAATGTGTAGTGTCTTCATTTGTATGCCAACGTGTGTGTCACGGACTCTCTGGCTGCCTGACATACGTGAATTGCTACCCCATCCGGACTGTGGGTTTGTACTTATGCGTTCTCATGTGCCTGTTTCGTACTGACGCTTTTGGACGCTTATCCGCCTCAGGCGAGTGCATTTGTGTCCTGTGTTCGATAGTGCGAATCTTTGTGTTTGGACAACATTGTGTTGGATGTTGGTGTACTCTGCTTCCTATGTGTGTGTGCTGCATTGTGTGTGAGATGTCCCTTCATGTGAGCTTTTGTTCACCTTCTCCCTTTCCGGCAGTGTGGTTTTCACTTCTATGCTTGTTCAGTGGTGTGATGTTGGCGGGTTGTGTGACTTGTGCTCCTTATTGGTGTGTTTCATTTTGGCCATGGTTTGTCTATAGTTGTGCTGTACTTAATTGTGCATGTGTACCATTGTGGCCTTCTTCCCCCGTCCCCCCACTCCCTGCTTCTTCCTCTTCCTGGTGCTGTTGTGTCTGTAATTTTGTTGCTCCACACATAAATACATGTAATGAACAAATTTGAATAGTTCCTTGATTCTTTTAGGTTTCAAAACTTCTCTCTATTGGTTTTTTAAAATGTTTCCATATAAACAGTTTTTTTAATATTCAAGGACACATAGAAGTCAGAAGTGCAACGTATTCTATCAACACACTTTCTAGAACATTCTACAACACGTGCAGGTTAAAAGTTCATAATTTTTTTAAACCTAACGATATTTTTTGCAACATTTTCTCGAACATTTAACGGCACGTGCAGGTTAAAAGTTCACGATTGTTTTAAGTTCGAACAGTGCCTTCCAAATGCAAGTAGCAGGTGTGGTTGAGTTGAGCAAATTTTATCCTATGATATGTACTCACGTTTAAACTGCTTTTTCTTAACCAATCACAAAGATGCTTTTCCACCAAACGAATGTGCACCCTACTTTTAAAAACAATGCTTTTCATCTCCCAATCAGGTATCGTTCTGTATGGCAAAAAAAGTAGTTCCCCATCTTTAAACATATCTCTTATTCTACGAACGGACTGCATGAGCTACAGACATCTATCCATTCCTCCCAGCCATACCTTCAAAATGCTAGTGTGGATCGTACGACATAGCTATGTTTTCTGGTGCAAGAGGTATGCAGAACAGAGACGTATTGACTTAGACCTAGGTTTACAAAATGTGGACATTAAATGGTTTGGACAAAGAGGATTGAAGTGGCACCAATTGTTGCCTTTGGTTAAAACCTGTTTGCATCTCCAACACCCTGACCTCATGATTGTGCACTGTGGTGGAAACGACCTAGGCACATTGACTGGGGTAGGTTTGGAAATGCTAATGAAGGACACCTTTCGACAATTGATATTGCTTTTGCGAAATAAAGGGCAGTGGTTTGGAGTATAGGAATAATGGCGCCACTCAGGAAAATACCATCCAGATCAGTAAGATTGTTTTGTATTTATAACGGTGCTGAAAGGTGAGGAGCACCACCAGTCTCCCCAAGGTATCGGCCTGTGCCAATTGGTTAGACAAAGAAATGTCCCAGCACACGTAAGGAGTAATACAGAAAATTAAAATGCACGTTGTGAGCATAAAATATACACAAGTAAGTGGGTTCTTGTAGTTTTCTTTCTTTATTCTCTATTTCTTCAGACAGCCGACACGTGTTTCGTCGCAAACAGGGTAATAATCCCGCGACTTTATCAAGGCTGTACAAAAACAAACAAGAGCAAGCAATGTACCACCTTACAGAATAACAGGTGTACAACAATAGTATCACTCAATAATAAATACGAGTGTCAAAACAATAGATCTGTGCAAGCATGCACAAGGTGGAGATTGGGTGTGACTACCCGATAGGTTCCGAATAATCAAAGGGTATCAACGTACCCAAAGTACCAAAAGGATGGAGGAGAAAAGTGTATTCACTGTTGACTATTGAAAGGCATCTAATAAATATGTGCCGTGCAGCCAGTGTATCCAAACACAGACGAAAAATCGTGACTAGGAAATCACTATGCTAAATAAAATTGGATGTCGATACGTCGTGAATGAAAATGAAAAGACACCACCTTGTATCACCCAAGTGGTAGTGAGGAAGAAAGAACCACGATAAATACCTATGTTCCTGTTGTCGTCAATTCTGTGAAACAAATAACAAAAACGGCTAGAATCTACCTTCTAGTAAGTAGAGCATATCCAGGCGACAGAAAACCCTTACTAACTTGAAAACCTACTTATTTTGTGGTGATAATTCCAACCCACAAGTGGGGTTCAGTAGCTCGCAACGTCTCACTTCGTAGTTCAACCGTCAGAGGGATCCAATTACGTCCCAAACTCCAAAGTATCAGTTCCTACAGCAGATGATACCAAGACTTGATAACAAGAATGTCTCTCACTGTAAGCATATGGTGAATGACATATTCGCGCTATATTCCTTCAAGCGTTGTTAGCTCTAGATAACGTATTCCAACTATCATTAACGCATATGTGTTCCATATGTTCATGACGTTAGTGAACCCCTTATCTATAAGAGTGCCTCATGCATAGACCATAACGCCTAAATTCTCTCCTATATCAAACGTAAATGTTATAATATGCCGCAATCTTATCTCTAGTCGGTATTCCTGTAATCTAACACGCTGTGTAACAGCAGACTTCTATTTCCTTATTACTTGCCCCAGCGGTGTAGCATAAACAATCTGCCATCCCCCTAAGGTCCACAGAAAGTGGAGAACCTGTTAACTTCCTCGCATAACTCCACCACTCCTTACCGGTTTCTTGTGTATTAAATCTCAAGACGTCGCTCAACGTGCCATTCCGAGTACAGGACACGAGTCGAATGCCGGGTGAGCCCGTGAATATAAAGGCTACCGTCAGAACGCCTCAGACATAAACAAAGGACTCCAATTCTGTCAGCCTCCAATACGGTCATCAAAACAGAAAACAGACTCGCCCCATAACCTCTTATGTGGCGGCCATCTTGGAATTGCTAGAGTGTATCAAACACATAGGTAAAGAATCTCCTAATGAACAAAGGCCCCTCTCCTCAATATGAAAGAAAGCCTAAATAATTGACAATAGTCAAAATCATAGAAACCATCGTGGTTCTGGCATGGGAAAAGGGTTAAAAATAAGAACGGTCCTCTAATGGGCTGAAAATCGAGATGACGGTGTACATCTCTAACTATTATTAACTGAGGTAAATCAGAGAGAGCATATAGAGGAAATAGTGCACATATCCATGATGTTCTCAGTGTGAATAGTCTCGTGAGTATCAAATATTTGAGTGTCATTACCAGTAGACTATATTCAAACTCATCCATCTCTCATGGTGAAAATTATTAATCATAAAGGTATTAGATTTTGCGGTGTAAACGCACCCGATTACAGTTTGGCTCCGGAGAAAACACTTCTTTTAAAACAGTTTATGCAAAATGCAATACACACTAGGAATGCATGTGTAGTATCATGTAAAGATCACTAGGTACGTGACAGGTAAACATCATTTTCTGTACATCTTCATTGCGACATCAGTAGTCGTGCACATAGTGTGGCAACTCTGCGCACTCATTTACCCAGAAGTAATGCAGTTCATGGTCCAAATTAAGCCCTAGTTCAGTACTGCGCAATCTAAGAATCCAGAGTGCTTCCCGTCTGCGAAGGGCCAGCTCTCTGTTGCCCCCCTTGGATGTCTGTAGGTCTGTTCTATACCAAAAACTCAAATTGTTTGTGTGTCGTCTGAACAGGGCATTGTGTTATATGTGCGGCAATGGGATATCTGACGTCACCTTGCTTCACTGCTCTTATATGTTCTCCCATTCTTTCACGTAGTGTCCTGATCGTGCTGCCGACATATCTTCTTTTACACCTACACTCTATTATGTAGACAACAAATTTGGTTAAGCAATTGATATAGGATAGAATCGAATATCAATTGCTTAACCAAATTTGTTGTCTACATAATAGAGTGTAGGTGTCTACATAATAGAGTGTAGGTGTAAAAGAAGATATGTCGGCAGCACGATCAGGACACTACGTGAAAGAATGGGAGAAGATATAAGAGCAGTGAAGCAAGGTGACGTCAGATATCCCATTGCCGCACATATAACACAATGCCCTGTTCAGACGACACACAAACAATTTGAGTTTTTGGTATAGAACAGACCTACAGACATCCAAGGGGGCAACAGAAGCTGGCCTCGCAGACGGGAAGCACTCTGGATTCTTAGATTGCGCAGTACTGAACTAGGGCTTAATTTGGACCATGAACTGCATTACTTCTTGGGTAAATGAGTGCGCAGAGTTGCCACACTATGTGCACGACTACTGATGTCGCAATGAAGATGTACAGAAAATGATGTTTACCTGTCACGTACCTAGTGATCTTTACATGATACTACACATGCATTCCTAGTGTGTATTGCATTTTGCATAAACTGTTTTAAAGAAGTGTTTTCTCCGGAGCCAAACTATAATCGGGTGCGTTTACACCGCAAAATCTAATACCTTTATGATTAATAATTTTCACCATGAGAGATGGATGAGTTTGAATATAGTCTACTGGTAATGACACTCAAATATTTGATACTCACGAGACTATTCACACTGAGAACATCACGGATATGTGCACTATTTCCTCTATATGCTCTCTCTGATTTACCTCAGTTAATAATAGTTAGAGATGTACACCGTCATCTCGATTTTCAGCCCATTAGAGGACCGTTCTTATTTTTAACCCTTTTCCATGCCAGAACCACGATGGTTTCTATGATTTTGACTATTGTCAATTATTTAGGCTTTCTTTCATATTGAGGAGAGGGCCTTTGTTCATTAGGAGATTCTTTACCTATGTGTTTGATACACTCTAGCAATTCAAGATGGCCGCCACATAAGAGGTTATGAGGCGAGTCTATTTTCTGTTTTGATGACCGTATTGAGGCTGACAGAATTGGAGTCCTTGTTTATGTCTGAGGCGTTCTGACGGTAGCCTTTATATTCACGGGCTCACCCGGCATTCGACTTGTGTCCTGTACTGAATGGCACGTTGAGCGACGTCTTGAGATTTAATACACAGAAACCGGTAAGAGTGGTGGAGTTATGCGAGGAAGTTAACAGGTTCTCCACTTTCTGTGGACCTTAGAGGGATGGCAGATTGTTTATGCTACACCGCTGGGGCAAGTAATGGAAATAGAAGTCTGCTGTTACACAGCGTGTTAGATTACAGGAATACCGACTAGAGATAAGATTGCGGCATATTATAACATTTGCGTTTGATATAGGAGAGAATTTAGGCGTTATGGTCTATGCATGAGGCACTCTTATAGATAAGGGGGTTCACTAACGTCATGAACATATGGAACACATATGCGTTAATGATAGTTGGAATACGTTATCTAGAGCTAACAACGCTTGAAGGAATATAGCGCGATATGTAATTCACCATATGCTTACAGTGAGAGACATTCTTGTTATCAAGTCTTGGTATCATCTGCTGTAGGAACTGATACTTTGGAGTTTGGGACGTAATTGGATCCCTCTGACGGTTGAACTACGAAGTGAGACGTTGCAGCTACTGAACCCACTTGTGGGTTGGAATTATCACCACAAAATAAGTAGGTTTTCAAGTTAGTAAGGGTTTTCTGTCAGCCTGGATATGCTCTACTTACTAGAAGGTAGATTCTAGCCGTTTTTGTTATTTGTTTCACAGAATTGACGACAACAGGAACATAGGTATTTATCGTGGTTCTTTCTTCCTCACTACCACTTGGGTGATACAAGGTGGTGTCTTTCATTTTCATTCACGACGTATCGACATCCAATTTTATTTAGCATAGTGATTTCCTAGTCACGATTTTTCGTCTGTGTTTGGATACACTGGCTGCGCGGCACATATTTATTAGATGCCTTTCAATAGTCAACAGTGAATACACTTTTCTCCTCCATCCTCTGGTACTTTGGTACGTTGATACCCTTTGATTATTCGGAACCTATCGGATAGTCACACTCAATCTCCACCTTGTGCATGCTTGCACAGATCTATTGTTTTGACACTCGTATTTATTATTGAGTGATACTATTGTTGTACACCTGTTATTCTGTAAGGTGGTGCATTGCTTGCTCTTGTTTGTTTTTATACAGCCTTGATAAAGTCGGCGGGATTATTACCCTGTTTGCGACGAAACACGTGTCGGCTGTCTGAAGAAATAGAGAATAAAGAAAGAAAACTACAAGAACCCACTTACTTGTGTATATTTATGCTCACAACGTGCATTTTAATTTTCTGTATTACTCCTTACGTGTGCTGGGACATTTCTTTGATATTGCTTTTGCCTCAAACTGTCTTTGTATATTCCAATGTATGCCAAAGACAGAAGTGGAAATGGTCAAACCAATTTTGTCCTCAGATTGAAAAATCTAGGAAGAATGTCAACAAAGCTGTGTCTGCATACCTCAGAGACCATAGAATGGGGTCGATCTACAACAATAACATACGTTTTCATATGGCTGATATCTACAGAAGTGATGGAGTACACTTCACAGATCAGGGAAATCGAGTTTTTCTGAATAACCTGAAGCTGTGCATCCGCACTTATATGTAGCTCCAACTAATAAACACAAGGGCTCTTTTTAGAGCCGCCTTATATTCCCATTATCGGTTCGCAGAGTGACAGCTGCGATCCGGCTAGCACAGGGAGACCTGCGGGCCGTCGAGCAGCCTCGCAGAGGGACACCTGCGGCCCGTGGGCTCAGCTCGCACAGGGAGAGTTACGGGCCGTCGGCTCGGCTCGCACAGTGTGAGCTACGGGCCGTCGGGTCGCAAACGCACACCAGCGTGCTGCCTTGCAGAGGGAGAGCTCCGGTCTAACTCGCAAAGGGACACCAACGGGCCAACCGCCCTGCTAGCAGACACACACCTATCACCTAACGGACTCACTCGGACATGTACAGCTAGGGACACGACGGCTCGCAGACGCACAGCTGCAAGCCGATGGACTGCTACTGTTTTATGCTTTAGGGTAGTACAGTGGTGTTTGGGTAGTGTAAGGGGTTGTGCTGGGGGTAGTATTTTAGGGTTTAGGGTAGTGCAGTGGTGTTTGGGTAGGGGGTCGTGCTGGGGGTAGATTTAGGGTTTAGGTTAGTGCACTGGTGTTTGGGTAGTGAAGGGGATCGTGCTGGGGTAGTGTTTTCGAGTTTACGACAGTGCAGTGGTGTTTGGGTAGTCTTTGGGTAGTGTAGGGGATCGTGCCGACAGACTGACTCACAGAGCTTCGAGCCGACGGACGGGCTTCTAAAGACATAGCCGCGACCTGGTGATATGAGGAGAGGCAGCCTGAAAGGCATATCTCACACAGACACAGATGCAAGTGTTGCCTCGCAGAGGTAAAACTACGAACCCAATGGCTTCTACATGGAGAGATGCGAGCTGACGGAGTAAATCACAAAATGGCTGCCAACACTTCCTGGTTTCAACCATTCACAGCCAATAAGCCGCAAGCTGCTGCTTGTAACCCCTCAGCCAATCACATGTCAGAATTCTCAAATATCGATATCTGTAAAATTTGATATTTCTCAAAAACTACTGAACGGATTTACACCATTTAAACAAAAGCGTGCTTTCTGGACCATCACCTTTCTCCCTGCCAAATTTGGCGTAATTCCGTTCAGCAGTTTCACCTGTAGTCTTCTGTAAAGTTTCGTATGGAAATTGCATGGAGAAAACACGTTTTAGGACCCTCTTTTTTCTCAGCCCCTCCTACACCATTCACCCCCAAACTTTCAATATAAGAGCTAATCCAAAAAAGAGAAACTTTTTGGATAATTTTATAAAGATTCGTCAAACGACGCCAAAATTACAAGCACATACAAGGCTCCAGAAGGGGGGCCGCGCAACCCCCTCCCAACATAAGTGAAGCCCTGGGGCTGCGCGTACCCCAGCGGACCCCCACCACCCCTGCGAGCCCCTGCTATTATTTTTTAAGAAATACCCCCGCAACCTAGCCCACCCAAGGGCCTCATTAAAATAAAACGCGAGAACCCGCGACCCCAGCGCAAATTTTTGCCGATTTTTTTTTTTTTTTTTTTTTTTTTAAATGATCTTTTGGGCCCTGGGGGTCCTCCTGGGACCCCCTGAGCAGACCTAGTGGGTCAGGGTTTTCTACCCTGCCCCCTTCTCTTGTTTTATACCTTTGTTTCTCCGTTTTCGGGTGACTCGCTTCTACCGAGCCACAAGATGGCTGCCAACACTTCCTGGTTTGGAGTGCTAGCAGCCAATCAAAGTGAAGCTTCAGCGCACGCGACTTAGGCTCCGCCCAGATATCGAAACTTTTATTTTTCTAATTTCTCAGCAACTACTGAACGGATTTACACCATTTTTAAAAAGTTGCTTTCTGACCCAAGCACTACCTTTCTACCAAATTTGGAGTAATTCCGTTCAGTAGTTTCGACTGTAGCCCTGCACAAAGTTTCCTATGGGAAATTGATTTTTGACTCTTATTTTTGAATTTCTCAAAAACTACTGAACGGATTTACACCATTTAAAAAAAGGTCGCTTTCTGAACCAAGCTCTACCGTTCTGCCAAATTTGGGGTAATTCCGTTCAGCAGTTCGAGCTGTAGCTCGTCGCAAAATTTCCTATGGAAATGAACATGGAGAAAACGAGTTTTGGGACCCCCCTTTTTTCTCAGCCCCCGCTTGACGAATCACCCCCAAACTTTCAGGATAGGAGCTGACCTGGATAGACTTTGTTTTGGGAGAATTTCAGGAAGATTCGTCAAACGACGCCAAAGTTATTAGCAAATCAAAAATGCTTTTCCTATGGAAACTAGGTTCTAACTATAACTACCTACTGGCGACCGCCAGTAGGTAATATATATATATATATATATATATATCATAGGAAATCCCCTCGACATGAGAGGAAAAAAGCCGCACTCACAAACTGGACTAATGTGCTCTTCCTTTTTTTATTAGCTGCTGCAGCACTCCTGACGCGTTTCGGTCGGTGCGACCTTGATCACAGGTGAAAGCAATCTCATGGCAGTCTCAGTTCCATTCATTTATATTCACGCCCATCATGGGCTCCCTTGTGGGTATTGCAAAGATTGCTGGAACTTGTAGTCACGCCAAATATTTCATTTTTCAAGCCCCAGTGGGCAATGTCACTTTCAATGTCTATGCGGCAGCACATTACCAAACCAATAAAAACATACATCAAGCAGCCAGTTGTTCCTTTTTGCAGACCGATATCCAACAGGTTGCAAGGATCCATACCTTAGGCAATCCTCAGCGGCACCTTTACCCAGTACTGCTTCGCAGTCAAACGTCCAAGGTGGTCCTAATGGGTAACTAAGGCGCCTTGCTGGTGTTGCAGGCTCAGCGGCAGGACCACGCCACTTAACATCATTTATATTTATACATATATATGTATGTATTAAATATATATATATATATATATATATATATATACAGATATATTTATCTATATATGTTTTTTATATATTTTCACCCATAATTTCGTAAGAATGTGTGTGTGTATATATATATATATATACACGATTTTCCCAACTGTAAAGAGATCCTCAATCTGGAACTCGCAAGAAGGAAACGGACTCCAATTTTTCAGTGCAATGCAGATTTATTTAGTGCAAATGTCGCCATGACGCGTTTCGGGCTGTGCAGCCCTTGATCACATGATATATATATTTAGATATTTAAACAAAATTGCACATGTATATATATATATATATAAATTTCCATTAAACACCTAAAACCCTCAACCCATCGCCACCCTAAACCCTAAAATTAACCTTGCCACTCAAAAACCCATACCCACCCTAAGCCCTAAAAATATCCTTGTCATCCAAAAACCTATACCCACCCTAAACCCTAAAATCACCGTTGACACCCAAAAACCCATACCCCCTCAACCCTAAAATTACCCTGTCCACCCAAAAACCCAAACCCACCCTAAATCCCCAAATTACTCTTGCCACCTACAAACCCATACCCACCCTAAACCCTAAAATTACCCTTGGCACCCAAAAAACCCATACCCACCCTAAACCCTAAAATCAACTTTGCCACCCAAAAAACTATACCCACCTTAAAAATAACCTTGCCACCCAAAAGCCCATACCCACCCTAAACGCTAAATTTACCCTTGCCACCCAAAAACCTAAACCCACCCTAAGCGCTAAAAATATCCTTGGCCCCCCAAAACCCATACCCACCATAAACCCTAAAATTAACCTTGCCACCCAAAAACCCATACCCATCCTAAAATTACCCTTGCCACCCAAAAACCCATACACACCCTAAACCCAAAAAATATCCATGGCACCCAAAAACACATACCCACCCTAACCCTAAAATGAACCTTGACACCATCAATCAATCAATCAATCAATCAGTGTTTGTTAACCTTGACTACTCACCTGTGGAGCTCTCAGGCACTGTGGGGGGGCTGCAGGTCCTGATAGGTGCTGAGGTTCAGTCAAAGAGCCAGGTCTTAAGATCCTCTCTGAATTTGGTCAGCGACTGGGATAGCATGAGGTGGAGAGGTAGGGTGTTCCAGGTTTTGGCGGCGAGGAAGGAGAAGGATCTTGCTCCGGTCCTTGTCTTGTGGATCCGTGGGACGGTGGCAAGGGCCAGATCGGCGGAGCGGAGGTGTCTGGTAGGTACATGGAATGAGAGGTGGTGGTTCAGGTATGCTGGTCCGGTGTCATGGAGGGCTTTGCAGGCATGTGTGAGGAGCTTGAACGTGACTTTTTGTTGACTGGGAGCCAGTGAAGTTCTCGCAGGTGTTCAGAGATGTGGTTGCGGCATGGGATGTTGAGGACCAGTCTGGCTGCTGCGTTCTGAACGTTCTGTAGTTTCCTGAGGAGTTTCTGGGTGACGCCTACAAAGAGTGCTTTGCCATAGTCGAGTCTGCCCCTGATGAGTGTGTGGGTGACCGTCTTTCTGGCCTCAGTGGGGATCCCCGGTGTTTCGAAGCAGGCGAAGAGTGTGGAAGCATGATGAGGAGATGCCGTTGATCTGGTGGTTCATCAAGAGCGAGGAGTCCAGTATGATGCTGAGGTTTCGTGCATGGTCCGTGGGTGTGGGGTGGTTCCTAATGCGGCAGGCCACCTGAAGTCTTCCCAAGCAGTGCTGTTGGGCCGAGGATGAGGACTTTGGTCTTGTCTGAGTTGAGCTTGAGGCAGCTGTCTCTCATCCAGGTAGTAATGCTCTTCATCCTGTTGTGGAAGTTGTTTCTGGCGATTGTGGGCTCATTGGTGAGGGAGAGGATCAGCTGGGTGTCGTTGGTGTAGGAGACGATGTTGAGTCTGTGGTTCCTGATTATGGCTGCGAGCAGGGAACTCCGCAGCCAATCTCTGTGGGTTCTGAGAGGAACGGTCATAGTCTCACTCGCTGTGTTCAACCGGTGAGGAAGGAACGGATCCAATCCAGTGCTTTGTTGCAGATGCTGGCGTTGTGGAGTCTCATGCTTAGGGTGCGGTGGGAGACGGTGTCGAAAGGCTGCCGAGAGGTCCAGCAGGATAAGGGCTGCTGTTTCTCCCCGGTCGAGGAGGGAGGGGATGTCATCGGTGGTGGCAAGGAGGGTGGTCTCGGTGCTGTGGTTGCTTTTAAAGCCAGATTGAGAGGAGTCCAGGACTTGGTTGGCTTCGATGAACTTGGAGAGTCGGGCGTTGATGGCCTTCTCGATGAGCTTGGCTGGGAAGGGGAGCAGAGAGATGGGCCTGAAATTCTTGAGGTCTGTCGGCGGACGGTTTCTTCAGCAAGGGGTTGCTCTCAGCGTGTTTCCAGTTGTCGGGGTAGGTGGCGGTCTCGATGGAGCAGTTGATGGTACTGCGAAATTTGGGGGACAATGGAGGTGGCGGCTCTGTTGAAGATGTGGTGCAGGCAGGGGTCTGAGGGTGCTCTGGAGGAAATGCTCTTCACGGTCTTGACGGTGTCGTCTGTGGTGAGCAGGGTCCAGATGAGCAGGTCTGTTGGGGGGGGTGTCTTCATCACGTGTGGTGGTGGGGGAGTGATGGGCGGGTCTTGGGTGTCGAAGCTGTCATAGACCTTGATATTTTGGTGGAAGTAGGAGGCCAGTTTGTTGCAGAGATCTTGGGAGGGTGGGACTTATGTGGTCTTGCTGATGGGTTTGGAGAACTCCTTTACGATGGCGAAGAGTTCTTTGCTGTTGTGTGCGTTAGCGTTGATTATGTCTTGGAGGGCCATTTTCATTGTAGTTTTGAGGAGGAGGTAGTGTGCGGTGATGGTGGCTTTGAAGGCTGTGTGGGCTTCCGGGGTTTTGTTGTTCCCCCATCTGTTCTTGAGCCATCTACAGGTGCGTGTGGACTCGTGGAGGGTGGCAGTGAACTAACTGGCTTTCTTGGAGTGTTGCTTGCTGGCTGCTTTTTTGAGGGAAGCCAGTGCGTCGGAGCAGTTGGAGATCTATCGGTGGAGGATGTGTTCTGTGGTATTGGCGCCTGTGGGTGTCGGCGGTGTGGTTGTGCTGAGTGTGGTGCTGTGGTGTTCTTCGGTGACCTTGTTCCAGTTATGGCACGGGTGGGAGGTGGGGTGGTGTACGATCAGTTTGGTGAAGGAGAAATAAACACAGTGGTGGTCGGTCCAGAGGAGTTTGGAGGTGTGGCTGTAGGTGAGGATTTTGCTGGTGGAGAAGGCGGGGTGAGCGTGGGTCCCACTGCATGGGTCGGAGAGTTGACTAGCTGCTTGAGTCCGATGTTAATGAGGTTCTCCAGAAAGGATGCAGTGTTCTGGTCATTCCCTAAAAAAAATCTACCCATACTAAACCCTAAAAATACCCTTGCCACCCAAAAACTCATACCCACCCTAAACCCTAAAAATATCCTTGGCACCCAGAAACCCATTCCCAGCCTAAACCCCTCAAAATTACTCTTGCCACCCAAAAATCCATACCCACCCTAAACCCTAAAAATATCCTTTGCACCCAAAAACCCATGCCCAGCCTAAACCCTAAAATTACTCTTGACACCCAAAAACCCATACCCACCCTAAACCCTAAAATTAACCTTGCCTCCAAAAAACCCATACCCACCCTGAACTCCAAAAACCCATACGCACCCTTTTATGCAAACACTTAATACTTACTTAATACTTACATTTAAAATGCATTGTAAAGGCATGCATTGTAAAGGCATATACATGGGAAAATTGTGCATCATAATGGTAATGCGTTGTAATGGTATGTGTGTTGTAATAACCATGTTGTAATGGCATGCGATGTAATGACCGCGTTGTAATGGTTGTTTCCCATAGTGGTCAACTCTCAACTTCAACGGTTTGTTGAGTCAAAAGATTTTCTACATTCAGTGCAAGCGAGCTTCGAACCCGGATGAAATACTGAGCATGTGATCATTTCACCAATGACTCACAAACGATTCTTTGGGACTTCATGGCTGCCTTTGACACCATCGACCATTGGCTGGAAAGTCTATGCATGAGTAGGACATGTTCAAATGGATCCCATCTTTTCTGCCAGGATTATCAGAATCTCCATCTCTACAACAGTTCACTTCTGAGCCTACACCTTTACTCTTGCGGGCCCCCCAAAGACAGGTCTCTTTGGCCATTTCCCATAGTTTGCCCCCACTCTTGACTGTTCCCAGCCTGGGCATCATCCATGACTCTTGCTGTCTCCAGATGCTCAAATCACTACAATTTCTAAATCCTGCTTCTACCTCTTGAGAATATTGAGGCAAATGCTACTTTTTGTATCTTTATCTCACAAAGACACTGTTGTTACTGCTTGATTATGATCAAAGCCTCTTCAGCACATCCAAAACTCTATTTTCAGACTCTTACGTAAACTCTGATCAACATACAGGAAGCAGCTCCATAGGCTCCCAATAGCCAATTGAATCCATTTTAAAGCAGCTTGCAGACTTCATAACACTTACTGCAAAGCAGAATCCCTCATGATCACTTAGATCGACAAACTGACTTCAGATTGATGTCCTCAAATATAACCTTGAAATATGTGGAAGCAGGGCCAGTGTAGGAGCAAAGTTCTGGATTTATCTCCCTCAACATTTGCAAACGGTTGTATGACTCCACAACGCATGCCATTACATCGCATGCATTTACAACGCAGTTGTAACAACGCAAGTGTTGTTACAACTCGTTACCATTACAAAGCAAACTTTAACCACGCATATACCTTTACAACGCATGCTTTTACAACAAATTTTGTTGTAAAAGCATGTTTTGTAAAGCATATGTGTGGTTGAAGTTGTGATTGAAAATATTAGTATTTTACAGGTAAATATAAACGCTGTATGTGTATACAATATCTTAGTAATGGCATGCATGGTAATGCATAAAAATATATGTAAAACAAAACGAATCTAATTATTTTTAGATATGTTTTTATAGATTTCACACACAATGATGTCTGTTGAAATATATAAAACCATATATATAAATCCAACAACTCTGCAGACCCTAAGACACTTGCAAACTACAGACCGAGCTCCCTGCTATCATTCTGGGCCAGGGTCTTAGAGAACATCATCGACAGTTCCTTCACCGATTACCTCTACAACCAATAACTCCTCAACACCAATCAGTCTGGTGTCAGACCCAACCACAGCATGGAAACTGCCCTCATTGCTGCCATGGATGACACATCCATGACTCTAGATGGAGGAGACACATCGCTCTCATCCTCCTGGACCCCTCTACAGCATTTGACAGTCTCCGACCCCATCCTCATTCAACACCTACACAACATCGGAATCCAAGGGCACGCATCCTGATGGATCTGCTCCTTCCTGACTATGAGGACCCAGTCAGTCAGCCTGGTATTGTACACTTCAGACACCTGCGACCTAATCTGCGGAGGTCCTCAAGGATCCTTCCTGAGCCTGAACGTCTTAAACGCATACGTGATCCCTCTAACCAGCATCATCTGCTCTCACATCAACATCCTCTCTCCCTCCTAGACAACACGGTGCACAGACAAAATATAGAGTTTTTTATTTCGACCTACCATAATATTGAGTTTTAAATATCGAGGTACAAGAATATCGACAGCAAGAATATCGGTGGACAGAATATCGACAGTAAGGTAAGAAATATCGTTTTTTTAAATATCGAAGACAGTAATGTCGTTTTGTTTAATATCGAAGACAGTAATATCTTTTGCAAAAATATTGTTGTTAACAATATCGATGTTTATATTAGTGTTCTGTATTTTAGTATGTGTGTTAAAAGTATGTAATGTAATGTTTTGGTATAAGTGTATTTTTTTATTTTTAATGAATGTGTTAAATTTTTAGCAGGAATTAATGTTATGTAAATTAGTTTTTGCGTATTTTAGTTCTGTAGCGAGTTGTGGGTTTATAAGGGAATAGGGTGGGAAGTAATTTAATTATAATAAAGTAATTATTAATTTTTATTAAGCAGTATTTATAATTAATTAATTATTAATTAATTATTAATTGATTATTAATTAATATTAATTAATTAATAGATAATTATATTAATTGTGTTCGCTTTTTTAGGAGCGGGTTGTGGGTTTATAGGGGAATAGGGTGGGAAGAAATTTAATTACAATAAATCAATTATTAATATTTATTTATTGGTATTTATAATTAACTATTAATTAATTATTAATTAGTTATTAATTTTTATTAATTAATTAATTGATAATTTTATAAGTTGTGTTTTTTAGAAGCGGGTTGTGGGTTTATAGGGAATATGGTGGGAAGTAATTTAATTATAATAAAGTAATTATTAATATTTATTTATTAGTATTTTTAATTAATTAATTATCAAAAAATTAATAATTGTTTATGTAATTTTAATAATTGTTTAATTGATAATTATGTGAATTTTAACCATCTGCTATCCAACACTTTCCCTACTGTTGCACTCACTGGAGTGGGAATAGTAATTTTTACCCCTCCGCTATCCAACACTTTCCCTACTGTTGCACTCACTGGAGTGGGAATAGTAATTTTTACCCCTATGCTATCCAACACTTTCCCTACTGTTGCACTCCCTGGAGTGGGAATGGTAAATTTTACCCCTCCGCTATCCAACACTTTCCCTACTGTTGCACTCACTGGAGTGGGAATAGTAATTTTTACCCCTACGCTATCCAACTCTTTCCCTACTGTTGCACTCTCTGGAGTGGGAATAGTAATTGTTACCCCTACGCTATCCAACACTTTCCCTACTGTTGCACTCAGTGGAGTGGGAATAGTAATTTTTAATTCTACGCTATCCAACACTTTTCCTACTGTTGCACTCTCTGGAGTGGGAATAGTAATTTTACCTGTACGCTATCCAACACTTTCCCTACTGTTGCACTCACTGGAGTGGGAATAGTAATTTTTACCCCTCCGCTATCCAACATTTTCCCTACTGTTGCACTCACTGGAGTGGGAATAGTAATTTTTACCCCTACGCTATCCAACACTTTCCCTACTGTTGCACTCTGTGGAGTGGGAATAGTAATTTTTACCCTTACGCTATCCAACACTTTCCCTACTGTTGCACTCTGTGGAGTGGGAATAGTAATTTTATCCCCTCCGCTATCCAATATTTTCTCTACTGTTTTAGTTAATGTACTGTAAAATGTATTTTAAAAAGATTAAAAATATTTTAATTTGTTATATATATTTTTTTATTTGTTTATTATTGGTGTATGTGTATATATATGTATTTATACTTTTTAATATGTTTCTAACAATTTATAATTTATTAAAATAATTATTTATAAATATTATTAAATAAGTATATATTATATTTTATACATATGTATGTTTAATGTAATGTTACATTATATGTATTAGTTATAATTTTAAACATTTTCTGATAATTTTAACTATGTTTTTTAAATTATATGTATTATTTACTTTATTTTCACTTTTTTTTAAACATTCAAAAACAACGATATTTTTAACAACGATATTTTTGACAACAATATTTTTTTTTCTGATATTTTTGTACTTACCATTATGTAGATAGGACTTCGATATTCTGGACATCGATATTTTTGTGTCGACATTTTTGTACCTCGATATTCTGAGTGTCGATATTTTGTCAGTGATCCGGACAACACACCCAGATCAAGTTCAATTCCTGCATGACGGAAATTGCTCACAGGAAGAAGATCCACTGTCTGAAGCTGAACACCGGCAAGACTGAAATCATGGGGGCATATTTACAAGCCCCTTGCGCCACTTTTGCGTCACTTTTAACATGGGAAAAGTGACGCAAAAGTGGCGCAAGGGGCTTGTAAATCTGCCCCATGGTCTTCGGGAAGAGCGCTCACCATGGGACTCCACCTGGTGGCCAACAGAGCCACCCACAACCCCCCACGCCAAGAACCTGAGGATCTTCATTGACAGGAAATGCGACATGACCGTCCAAGTCAACGCTGTCACTGCCATACCCTGAATATGCTGAGGACCATTTTCATTTGGCTGCAATCAGCAACCAAAGAACGCCCTTGTCACAAGAAAGCCTGTCGACGGGAGCACCCTCTATGCTGGTATCAACAAAAAACTCACCAGAAGGCTACAGACCATTCAGAACTCAGTGGTCAGAATTACTCTCAACCTCCCACGCCACACTCGAATCACATCACAGCTGAAGGAGCTCCACTGGCTCCACATACACAAACAAACACAATTCAACCTCCTCGCCCTCACTTTGGAGTCACTTACACTGTGTACCTCAACAATGAGATCTTTCACAAATATTCCAGACTCCTCCGCTCGTCCGGACTCCTACTTGCATATATCCCATGCATACAGACAACAAGATACAGAGGTCGAGCTTTCTCCTACATCCCTCCTAAAGCATGGAACGACCTGCCGCTACATATAAGAGCCTCCTCCTCACTTCTTGAATTCGGCAAGAAGCTGAAGACCTGGCTTTTTGAGTACTCTAAGATACTTTAACACATTGCCGGAGGATGATGAGGTGGCTAAAGTCTCCAAATTGTGTTGGGAAGAGATCCAAAGTAGTGAAAGGATGTGGGCAAAGGCCGTTAGAACCAGAATAATTGCAATTAAGAACCTCCATTTAAATAGTGGCACAGTTACATCTTGGCTTGCCTTTCCAGGCAAACGAGCACTGAGAGAATCCGCTGTTATGGCGTCAGAATCAATCGATCTATTGTATTTAAAGAAGAATTAATCCATTAGTTTCTCGTTTGCTACATTTGGCCAGGATTGTGTCTTCCCTTATTTATCACGGTTACCAGACCCAGGTTTGAGAAACGAAATATTAAGGGCTAGGGCGGGATGTAATCCAATCTATTCATCCCACCCAAATAGGACTAGGGTGCAGAATAATAGTGGTCTCTGTCCCTGCCCTTTGAAAGTTAAATGTACCCTTACGCATATTCTTATGGACTGCGTCTTTTATCTTGCAAATCGAATCAAGTTTTTAAGACCTCTGTTTTATAAATATGATGCTCTTCATAGGAACAAAGCAGTGGAGTTATTGTACGAGATGCGCTATTTAGATGTGGCAGTTGGGATTGCTCGGTTTTTACGATCTGTCAAACAGAATTTTAAAGATGAAACGTAATGGGTTGGAGGGGTGGGGTAGCTAGGAGAGGGGTTCTTTTAAAGGTTTTAATTGTCAAGTGTGTTTTTAGAATGTTTTATGGACAAATGTCTAAATAAACTTGTTTCTGAACCTGAAAAAAACCAAAAAACTGGCTTTTTGAGTAATCCCACCGGGCCCTAAGTTTGTCAATACTCACACCTGCTCAATGCTAGGATACTGTTGTGATGTACCAGACGTAGCCGAGGAGTATCTTTGTAGTTTCTTTGTTAGATTTTAGTTACAGGTTATAATCCATGTACAGCAGCCCCACCAGGAGCAGCCCATCTTCAACTGTCGCACCACACCACACAGGCACCCAAACATTCCAATCATCTCCGTCACACCAACATTCCACGCAGAAGACTCACACTGGCTGAGCAGCTAGGAGCTAGGTAGCATAGAAGAAACATTAGTACATAGGCAGGATATAACATATCCTCCCCCTTTTATACGGAAACTAAAATAAACAATACTACTAGGGAAAAAGTATACACAAAAATGTACACATGCAGAAAATAGTTCAGAACCCAGGGATGCAAGGAACAGTGCAACATCTCGAGAGGGACTGAACAATTAAGAAAACAGAGAGGATGAATATATAGATACACAAGAAATATCACCCATCCTCCCCCATTAAAAAAATATTAAAATGTAGAAACAATGTTTGCAAAAACATCACAAGAAAATCGACAGCTGACTAAAAGTGTAGACACAGAAGAAGTGTACCCCATCCAGGTATTCCTAATGTAAGGAATAAAAATGTACGCTGTGAAAATGGGACTAAAACCCACCTTGACACCACTCATGTAAGGCTCCAAAAACTTGCAGAAAAGGGACCGTGACCCATAAAGACATCCCTCGTGTAAGGGTTTTTAATGTAATCAGTGTAAATGGGACTGACACCCATTTAGCCACCCCACATGTAAGGATCAGAAACTAATAAAAATGGGACCTTAACCCATTAGACAATACCTCATGTAAGGATTTGACATGTGCAGCGTAGAAATGGGACTACCCTCAGGTAAGGGGGTGTAATGTGCAATGCAGATATAGACCAATAGAAGCAGCTAGGAACCAGGTAACATAGGAGCAGTATTTAAACAACAGCAAGATACTACAGACACTCTGCTGGGTGACAGTGCGCTCTACAAATCTGTATAACATAACATAACGAAACATCTCATAACGTAACATTACATGACCTCACATAACGTAATGTGGCATAACATAACATCAAAATCACTTTCTCCTCAACCATACCACACTAACCTCAAAAACTAGTGAATTTGAGACTGTTTTCCTATTTAAACCAATTGTCACTACTAACTACTAAAGATTTTCACTCACATGGCTCAAGGTGCTGTTTTTGCCATTTGACACTGCCCCTTTTTAGGTCTCGCCTACGCAGCGCGCATGCGCTGCGTAGGAAAAAGACCTTTTGAAATCGATTCAGCTTTGCAGGCAAAAACGTGCACGCATTCCATTGCTTTGAATGGCAACGCGTGCACGTTTGGCGATTCCCTTGTGGGAGCGAGCTTTCAAACCATCTGTTTGTAATTAACAGATGGTTCCTGCTCGCTCCCGCAAGGGAAACAGGCGCAGGCCCCCTCCTCTCTCCCGTCCCCCTGCTGCCTCTCGTCAAACTTTTTTTTTTTTTTTTACTTTGAGCGCGAGGCGCGCGCGCTTGCTGTTCTCGTGGTATGTCTTCGTACGCAATTTTTAAACAGTTGACCAGCAAAATGTATGTAGTTCACGTCGCACTCATAATTACCAGAAAATTACACGCATTATGCAAAGCAAAAATGTTGAAACTTAGCTCATTTCTCAGTATATGCATACATTGTGAAAGCCATATTATGTAGGGCATCAGTAGTCTATGCAACTGCATTGTCTGATTGCTACAAAGAGCGCGAGTCCGTGTTCGCGGCCCATTTATGTCAGTAACAACACGTGTGCGTGATAGGTGGTTGCGTCACCCTTGCTGGGACAAGACACATCTTTGTCTGTGTACCGAAGGTGGGAGTAATTATACGGCAGCGCTGTGCGACTCAGCTGTTAAGCGCTACCACGACTTTTGTCACTGCAGCGGGGCTGCATTAAATGTGGCGGAGATTTGCTGGCAGTGTGGCTGTATTGATCATCACGGAGATTTGTTGCCAGGGCTCGGCATAATGTTTCAGAAGTGCGGCTCAAATTTGCTGCCAGTGCTGGGTGGGATGTCAGCTGAATGTGGCAGAGATTTGTTGCCAAGGTTGGTTATTATGTCTATTGAACATGAGACAGATTTATGGCAGTGCCTCGACATTTAATGCGGTAGATGTTCTTTTTCCAGTGGTGTGCCTGACTACATGTCTGTGGATTATTTAGAGGTCACGAGCAGTGTATCGGTGTTGTTAGTAGCAATGCTTTTCAGGAACATTTTCACATTGAGTCTCTATAGCTCGGTGTCCCCATAATGTCTTGTTTACACGGTTACCAACTGCATGCATACGATTTTCTGTCCCTCTAGTTTGCGATGTTTTCGTGCTTGCAAGAAAGCCATATGACAATGGCAGTCCCTTCGCTTTAGTTAATCTGAAAGATAACAATTCATATATGTGTCCATTTATCCACTACAGCACAAAAGTCCGAACGACATGTGGAGCAGAGACACCCAGGGCTTTAAGTGGGATGAAAAAACTGGGGGGTCTCTCAAAGGGACGCGGCCTATGGAATTAAGGGCGTGGCTTAAAAAAACACATAAACTACAAATCTTTGCTTAGCATAGTGTGCCGCCCGATTTATATATTTTGTTGTTTCTGTCATTGCATCCAGATATATGATACAACAAGTAACATCATACCTACAACAAGTCAGGACTAGTGGCTTTGTCAATGGTTGTTAGTTGCATAGTATAAATAAGCAGCAACTATGGCTTGTATACTTTTAAAAAGCTTCCTCTTAAAGCCCTGGTGACACCACGTTAATTTTGCTGCTCCTGAGTTTCAAAAAGAAGGGAAATCCAGAGAGAAAATGACTCTCTTTAAAGGATTTCCCTAATCCCTTCCCCTACAACGCTCACCTGGAAATGACGTCATGCCGTAACTTCTCCACTAGTGAGAAGTGAGCAGTGTGAGCAGCGCACATCACTGCAGTCCAGGAAAAAACGGACCGCCTGTGCCAGGGCACAAAACAGAGCCCGTTTCGAGGCCCCCTTTAAACAAGCATTGGCATAGCTAATAGGTCTCGCCTTTGGGACCTTATAAGTGTTTAGCCATGCAACAGTTAATGCTGTTGCACCAAGGATATTGTACTTTATAACTAAATACTTATAAGGTTCCAAAGGCGAGACCTATTGGCTATGCCAATGCTTGTTTGTTGTTGTTGTTGCAAGATTGGGATTATTTAGAATAGATCTAAAGGCTGCTAGTAAGTGTGTGGTTAAAAAATAAAAAATGGATTTAATATTTACTGGAGAGGGAAAGCAGTGCCCAGTTTATTGGTCTGTTCACCATAATGTAGGAATGGTGGTGAATTTATAACCTTTGGAGCAAGTAGTACTGCATCATCTACTTTAAGAAAACTTTTTTATCTTGTACAAATCATACTCTCGCTGTGCCTTTGTCCACTAACCGCACAATATGTGAGCTGTAGAGAGATGCGACAGTGAAACCCCAGGATTGTGGATAAAGGAGACCGTGAGTAGATGCTGGATTTTAGAGCAGTGGTCTTCAAACCTGTGAATGCTTCTCTATGTTCTTTATGTGTAAGGAAATGGCTGTTCTTTGTTTTATTGTTTGTAAGAAAGGGGGTTGTGTATTATCCTTTATGTCTGAGATGGAGTCTAGAATGCTGAGTGAATGATGTAATACAATGTTGGTGTGTGGTGTGGAAGCTAGGAGATAAAAACAATTAAAGGGAGGGTGGAGCCCTTACAGGACCTACCTGCTGTTGCTATAGCCTAATAAAGAGCATACCTCCTATCTGAGTGGCTCCAGACTTGTATGAAGACCTTGCCCTCTGACCTCAACTTGCTAAAAAAAAATGGGGCCGAACATGTTTTCTCACAGTTCTATAAAATTGTCAGCTCTGAACGTGTTTAACAAATCAAACTGTGCCGTCATGTTCAGTCATCTCTTTTAAAAATAGAATGAAATACATGATTGCAATCATTTTATTTGTAGCAAAGGTATCCCTTAACGTGTGAAAGTATCCATAGTGAGGTCCTTCATCCGAAATATATTCGGGTGGGGGGCTTTAAGATCTTTTAAGGGTCTGCCAAGGGAGCTCTGCCCCGAGTTTTAATACCTCTGCTGTAAAGAGATGTGACAATGATAAGATAAACGGCTTTGGATAACTTACGGGGTCCTGAAGTGAGGCTAGGACTGTGGAGAGATTGGCTGTGAAGGGATACATGGTCGTGAAGAGATGTGGCAATGTAGAGATGACAAGACACTAACACTGTAGAGAGATGTGACAGTGAAAAGGTGCTGGGGCTATAAAGAAATGGGAGTGAGGAGATGTAGAAGTTCTGGAGAGGTGATGAGATGCAAGGCTGTGCTTAAATGATGGTAAATTGGAATAATGCTGGGCAATGGAGAGCAGGGCAGTGGCTGTACAGAGATGAGACAGTGAAGTGTTGCAGAGGATAGCGGGATGTGACAGTTGAGTAGGGTGACCAGAAGTCCCGGATTTCCCTGGTCAGTCCCGGTTTTCAAAGGACTGTCCCGACGCTTTCCTTAATTTTAAACACATATCCCATTTTTTGGAACAAAGGTCAGTTCACCCTGAAAGAAGAATTGAAAGGTATGCTCTCCTTAAGTAAATTGTTTCTTTCTTCCATACAGCGCAGGAGGAATTCGGCTGCAGATAGGGAGACAGTGGGGATTGAGGGCAGGGGAGCTCAAGTTAGAGGCCGTGCCATAGCTAATCTTATTTGTGTGTAGCTTGTAAATTTGTGGGCATATATACACACACACAAATTTACTATTTATCTATCTATCTATCTATCTATCTATATATATATATATATATATATATATATATATATATATATATATATATATATATTCACTGAAAAAACCATAGGTTTTAGGGAAAGTTATAGTTAGTTGGACATTGCACTCGTACAAAACCCGTGAAATTCCCCGTTATAGTTAGTTCAGCTAACTATAACTCGCGCCCCCGCAATGCACTGCTGATGACGTCACATATTACATCACTCATGACATGGTCAGTGACATCACTCATGACATCCCCAATCCCCGCACGGTCCCGCCGGCTCCCCGCGTCCTGCGGGAGCCGGCATTGCTTTTCCATAAGGGGAGCTGCTGACATGCAGGTTTCCCTGCTCTCGCTTCAATGAAGCTCTCGCTTCAATGAAGCAAAGCAAGTTTGCAATGACAGGACGGGAGCCGCGCGGCTCCCGTCCTGCTTTGCAAACAGCAGTGTCCCGGGGGTAGGCATCCCGGGACACTGCAGGAGCCGGCCCTAGGGGTGGCGGTCCCCAGGGCCACCACAGGCTCCAGGAGGGGGCCGCGCGGCCCCCAACATCAACTGAGCCCCGGGAGGTGGTGGTCCCGGGGCTTCGGGGTCCAAACGGACCCCACATTTCTTTTCTAAGTGCCCCGGGAGGTGGCGGTCCCCAGGGCGTGTGGGGGGGGCTGGAGCCCCCCCACACAGGTGATTAAAATTTAAAAAAGAAAAAAAGAAGCCCCGGGGGGTGGCGGTCCCCGGGGCTGCGGGAGGGCGGAGAGCCCTCCCGCAGCATTTTTTTTTTAAAGCCCCGGAGGGTGGCAGTCCCCAGGGCTTGGGGGGCCTTAGAGGCCCCCCCTATAAAATATAAATCAACCCCCGCATGCCCCCGGGACTTGGCCCACCCGGGGGCAAAATAGCCTCGAAGCGCGGGACACCGCGCTTCGATTTTTTTTTATCATGGCGGGATCCGCGCACCCTAAGCGCATCCCGCCGATTTAAAAAAAAAAAAATGCTTTTCTGCCCAGGGGGTCCTTGTGGGACCCCCTGAGCAGACCTAGGGGGTCAGGGTGTTTCTACCCTGCCCCCTTTTTGCGTTTTGCGCACTTGTTTCTGTGCCTCGGTTCTACCGAGGGTCAAAATGTCTGCCAACACTTCCTGATTTGGAGTGTTGACAGCCACTTGACAGCCAATTAGCATGCAGCTCGTGATCGGGAGGGTACGCGGACCCTACTCGGCCATAGATATATATGTGATTTTACTTTTGATTTTCTCAGGAACTACTGAACGGATTTACACCATTTAAGCAAAAGGCACGACTCTGAACCAAGGGCTACCTTTTTGCCAAATTTGGTGTAATTCCGATCAGCAGTTCGGGCTGTAGCTGCGATGAAAGGTTCCTATGGAAAATTGCATGGGGAAAACACGTTTCGGGACCCCCCTTTTTTCTCGGCCCCCGCTTGCCGAATCACCCCGAAACTTTCAGGATAGGAGCGGACCGGAGCGTCCCACGAGTTTTGAAAGTTTCGCGAAGATTCGTCAACCGGCGCAAAAGTTATTTCAAATAGAATGTTGCGGATTTCCTATGGAAAATAGGTCCTAACTATAACTATCTACTGGCGACCGCCAGTAGATAATATATATATATATATATATATATATATGTGTGTGTGTGTTTTTTTACAAGGCTACACAAAATCGGGACAGGCCAGACATAGAAGTAAGGCTAAAGGCTTTAATCCTACTTTTATGTCTGCTCTGTCCAAATTTTCCTTCCCAAAATCTGTTCACCCTACAGTTGAGAGATGTAAGGGCTGTGAAGAGATGGGGCAGTGAAGAGTTGCTGAGACTGTAGAGAAATGTGACGGTTAAGAGATGTAGGGACTGTGAAGCGATGGTGCAGGGAAGAGTTGCTGAGACTGTAGAGAAATGTGACGGTTAAGAGATGTAGGGGCTGTGAAGCGATGGTGCAGGGAAGAGTTACTGAGACTGTACAGAGATGTGTCCGATAAGGGATGGAGTGGCTGTGCAGAGTTGGAATAGTGAAGAGTCACTTCATCCCCACCCCAACCAAAAACGTTATCACTTCCTTATAAGATTATCAGAGGACCCCTTGTCACAAAAGGCGCAACGGTCCAGTCCAATTGTAGTCATTCATTAGAATCAAGACTAAAATTATCACAATACTTTGTTGTGGAATAAAAGCACAGGTGTAGAGCATTTTGTCCTTGGTGGTGTAGAGACATCTAATCACAATAACAAGGGGTGTGCCCGTATTGCTTAGTTAATTAAACATTATTTACATATTAGGCTAGTAAAAACCTATCTTTGACATGAGGCATCATGGTATTCTGCACGTTTTGCTCAGATGTTGAAAAAGATATGTCTTGTCCCAGCGTGCAACGTGCTATTGACATATGTAAAAATGTTTGTGCGCACAAACTGTTGATGATTTGCCATAGTAGGTGGCCCCACCAGTTTTATCTGTGGCTCCTTGTATGCCCAGCCGGTTAACAGTCATGTCTAGATATGCTACTAACATGGGAAACCTGGTACATGCAACACCTGCACCTCCATGAATGATATTGGCACACGGTGACTCCTACCCCTCCGTAGTGTCCACTACACTGTACACACACTTAGCTTTACCTCAGGAGTTTACCTGAAGCCACAAAAACATTCACATTTCCTTTGCCGACTGTTCATTCAAGTGCTACCCATTACAGCATTTCACCTCCATCTTCTGTGTTTTATTCACCTCCCTATGCACACTATTTCATTTTTAGGTCTCGCCTAGCAGCGCGCATGCGTTGCTCTGCGAGAGTTATTGTAAGGGGGCTTCAAAAAGCTGACCACACGCTCGTGCGTGTGTGGCCTATTGCTTGCGGTTACCCGCACAGGCACCATCTGTTTTGAATTATCGTGCCCAGACGCGTGCGCGATAATTCAAAACAGATGTTGTGGCGTGAGCGCGCGCGCACCACTCGCGTGCTTGTTGTCCCAATGTTGATGCCCACGGCCTAAGGCTTGCGTTTATGCGCACGGGCCACATCTGTTTTCAATTATCGTGCCCAGACGCTGGAGCGATAATTGAAAACAGATGGGCTGCTCGCTCTCCCAAGCGCGCGCGCACCACTCGTTTCACATGTTTTTGTCAGCATTTTGTGCCCCACGCTACTATGCTTCTTGCTGATGCAGATGTTAAATAGTCCCTCATCCATTCCAATGGATGCAGATGAACAAACTCAAACAACTGGTAGAAAGTCAGTGGGACTAAAATGCTTTTGTAGGTTGATGCAAGATATGATTGACAATGGCTGAAGATTTCCAAGCAGAAGCCAATGACTAGAGAATGTTGACCCAAATCCCCATAAAATGTGTTTAATGTAGAAGCATTAATGGCTCAAGGTTTATACAATTCATACTTGAAAACTATTGCAGTGGCATTGACCTTACAGTACAGATGCAACGTTGTACTATGTTAGTCGATGGACATCGATTCACAAAAATGCCAGTGCTAGCAGAAGTGACATCCCACACAGACATAGGCAAAGTCAATATCTCTGGCTAAACACTTATAAGGTCCCAAAGGCGAGACCTATTGGCTATGCCAATGCTTGTTTTCATTGTCGCCTGCTGTTTCATGCTGGCTGCTGTGCTGCGTATGTTGTGTTTTTACCCAAAATTCCTCCGTCCTTGTGTTAACTTGTTTTCACCAGAACCCTTTCTAATGTCTTGATCACCGTCCTTGCTCTGCTACTTTTCTTTGCATTTTTTAGAGTAGTATATAAAAAGAAAATGGTGGTGTGGAATTCGGCTCCAAGTTATTATCAGTGGCTAAAATTAATTTCACTTTTTGATTTTTACAATGTTAGATGTGACACCTTCAACTATAACCAGCAGATTAAGGGAGAGAGAGAGAGAGAGAGGGAGAGAGAGAGAGAGGGAGAGAGAGAGAGAGGGAGAGAGCGAGAGGGAGAGAGAGAAAGGAAGATAGATAGATAGAGAGAGAGAGAGAGAGAGAGAGAAAGAGAGGGGAGACAGAGAGAGATAGAGAGAGAGAAGGAGAGGAGAGACAGAGAGAAATAGAGAGAGAGAAGGAGAGAGAGATAGAGAGAGAGGAAAAGAGATAGAGAGAGAGAGAGAGAGAGAGAGAGAAAGAGAGGGAGACAGAGAGAGAGAGAGAGAGAGGAAAAGAGAGAGAGAGAGATAGCGAGAAAGAGAGGGGAGACTGAGAGAGGACACTGCCAATGAGAGACCCAAGAGATGCCAATATGTCATGGGCACTGTATGTGTGGGCAATATTGTTATTCTATGTAGAGGGCATTATTAGCTAATAAACCTTACACACGAAGGGGCAGATTTACAAGAAACTAACGCAGCGCGGTGCCGCAAGTCATTTTGCTGCGCCGCGCTGCGTTAGTTTCGAAGCACAGGGATGCGACATATTTACAACAATATGTCGCATCTCTGTGCTTCCCCCTGTGCTGGCGCACAAACTGCTGCCATGCGCCGGCGCAGGCACCCTTGCACCATGGTGCAAAGATGCCTGCGTCGTGGGAGATTGTTTTTGTGCAGGAAGGGGCACCTTCCTGCACAAAAACAATCAATTGAGGTGATTTCTCTTCCAATGTGTGCTGTAGAATGCAGCACGCATTGAAAGAGGAAAAAAGGAGGAGAAATGAAAACATTTCTCCTTGTTGCACCTCGCTATGCCACCCCTAGGGTGGCGTAGCATTCTGACACATTTCCAGATTTACGATTTCTCGTAAATCTGGAAATTCATCAGTGGACATGGGTGTTGCGTGGGAACACCCACAGCAACACCCATGTCACGCCCCTAACATGCAAAGTGTTGCGTGAACAGGGGCGATATTTACAAGCACAGGTTAAGTCACGCAGGGTGACTTTACCTGTTCTTGTAAATATCACTCAGCAGGCTGCGCCACCGGTGCGTCACGCAACGTGATGCACCAGCGGCGCAAGGGGCTTGTAAATCTGCCCCGAAGTTTTTACGTCGAGTTCATCTTGAGTCAGGGTTGATCCTCCATCAAAATGAGTCACAGTGAAATAAAGTAATTTGCGCAGGATCACACACTTTGGTTGAGTGGGGTAACTGGAGGCTGAAAACAGATGCCCTGATTACACGCCATGCCACGTGACGAATTCCTTCTGCTCTGTCCATGAATCATTTCATGATCTAAATCAGTATTCTAGTTTGTTAAATAGATGTATCACGTTAATTCATTCTGACGTGACACATTTATACAACGTCAAAATATCTCCCTTGAAAAAACTACAAAATTATGCGCAATGGATGGGAGGAGACTACTTTTATCATTCCCTCCCTGACTTAAAAACCCGTGGCGAGTGAGCGCTCAACTCTTCATGACAGCAGTCAGTCATAATAATGATCAGAACAAGGAAAGACTGACTTCCCTTCTCGTTGTCCTGTTATAGATCTGTAATGAGACTCTTGTGAATGACACCTCAGGCCGACGGCAGACTAGGAATGTGTGTGTAGCAGTTTTATTTTGTCACAAAATTCCATCCATAAACGTGGTTAAATCACACTTTGTGAGCGAAATGCTGCTTGCAAGTAAACTACAAAATTCTCACGAGATACCACTAGGCTTTAGTAGAAAATGTTTCTCGGTAAGACTCTGGGGCATATTTACAAGGGCTTTATCTCCGGGCTTTATCTTAGGACCAGCACCCACTCCCTCCAACCAGGTCGGATACCTCGGAATAATCATTGGCAACAAGCTCACCATGAAATCACAGTTCAACCCCTTCTCCTCTGCCTATTTCCTCACTCTGTGCATGCTACATAAGATCTTCAAGAGGCTACCCCTGCACACAAGACGCACTGTGACACAAGCCCTTATCACCAGCCTACTGGACTACAGCAATCGCCGCACACCTTCTAAAGAGACTGCAGACCATACAGACTATTGCAGCCGGACTTATCCTCAGCCATCCCCGATGAACCCACATCACACTCAACCTTAAAAACTCCACTGGCTCCTCGTACCAAAGAGATGCCAATTCAAGCTTCTGACCCACGCACACAAGCTCTACACAACCAAGGCCCGCCTACATTAACCATCGCCTGAATTTTCATCAACCGTGAGAAAACTACGCTCAACCTCCCTTTCACTTGCCCACACTCCCCCGCATCTACCGAAGCAGAAGTGGAGGACGCTCCTTCTCCCACATTGTAGCAAAGACCTGGAACAGCCTCCCCACACACCTCCGGACCTTCACCTCACTTCCGGAATTCCGAATCTCCCTCAAGACCTGGCTGCTCGTATAAGCCTCCGGGGACTGCAAGCACCTGTACACCCTATCGGGTGATTAGCCACACTTTAGGAATCCTGATTCATTGATTGTAAAAGTGTTTAGCCACGCAGCACAATATCCTAGGCACTGCAACATCTACTGTTAAGAGTCTGCATTATTGTGTATGAGATGGCAGTGTACACCTCACATGTTGTGGGGCTCTCCCACTTCATCCTGGTCAATGGGCGTAGGCTTGCCTGCTTGCCGGCAAAAGTGCCACAAAGAAAAACTAGATCACATTGGAAACAATAACAAAATGTGCATTTACTTGTAAAGAAATGCACGTTCAAAAAAATGAAAGCGTGTAATTAAATAGGCAGTAATCTCGAAAGATTAAACCATGAGTAGACAAAAATATGGTTGTTTAATAAGCTTGCAACTCATGACCGCAGAGCACAGACACTTTAAAAGAATTATAAAAATTGAGAAAAGGTAATTATTTTAGTCGCCGAATTCTTGAGGATCGCACAATGCAACAGCTGCCTTCATATGGAATTATTTTACATGAATGCTTACGGAGGCCACAAGATATCAAGCAGGAACCGAATATGTTTCCAGCAAAAAAAAGAAACACAATATCGAAAGCACACTGGAGATCTTCAGACTGCTGTATCTGTCCCCACCCCCACAGATCTGCACTCCAGGGAGCAGTTCATTTGGGATGAGTAGGGAAGTAAAAACCTCCGTTTGTTATATAAACAAGTAAATCAAGGCGCCACTCGGTGCGCAGTGTGATCCTAGACAGATGAGGTACAAAGACAGTTTGCATCCTTGTTCTGCATCAGGACCCCTACAGTTTACAGCCCAATCCTCGGCTACCCTCCTGGACCCCCACACCACTTCAAATGACGTTTACATGTGGGACTTTAAAACACACCCTGATATTCTCGCTTATCAGAAGATTAAACACGCTTCCAGCTTTACACAGCACTAATTGCATATACATTCCAGGCAGCACGGCTGTGGATGGACGCACCCTGCTGCAACCACAATTCAGCATTTGTTTGTTCGTTTTTCATACACAATGATAGACTTTCTTTTTTGCTTTGCATTTTTCACACCAAAAGTAACATGTTGCTTGCTAGACAAAGTTGTGGATTTCAGGCGCATCCCCTTCTAATTAAACACTTGGAGACAGGCTCTGAAGTGATGGGGTGCAGGTAGGTGGGGGGGCTGCTGGTATTCTCTTTGTGCAGTGAACTTTCGGGTGTGGACTGGACACTAAGCAAGGCTTGTTTAATCCTGCAATACACGGTTTACACACAGCGGGTGGTTAAGAAATGAAAGCCATGCCAGAGAGAAGGGCAGACCCTAGCCATTTGGACCCTCCCTTGCCCCAACCTTTCTTTAGAGTCTGAGCTGCAGCTTCCAGCCACGGGCCCAATTAGGCAAAATGGACTCTCGCTCTCCCGCTGCACTGAAATTACTCACTGGCCTGCAGACCTGCGCTGCACTGGGTCTGCCCTGCGCACAGCTCAGCCCCACCTGCAGTGCTGCACAAGCTGGGCCTTTCTCTGGTGTGGCAACCCTTGGAAAGTCCCTGAAGTGACGCATCCGAGCTGATAATTAAAAGAGCCAAGGAGGCCTGGCAAGAGCGGGCATGCAGGCCCAGGGCCGCGAGAGGGACAGGGAGATAAGTGAATGCTGGTCTGTCACTGGACTGAGTGCTCCAGGGATAAGGGGGCATGGTAGTGGCTGGATGCCTTTAAGCTGGCACGACAAAGACGAGCTGTAAAGAAAGAAACAAGCGCGCGCGCTCGCACGGCAGCAGGGGAGGGGGAGAGGAGGGAGCCTGCACGATTCACTTGCGGGAGCGAGCGGCGCCAGGAGCGATAATTGCTACCATATGGCGCCGCTCACTCCCGCAAGTGAATCGCCAAACGTGCACGCGTTGCCATTGAAGGCAATGGAACGCGTGCACGTTTTAGGCTGAAAAGCCGAATCGATGGCAAAAGGTCTTTTTGCCTATTCAGCGCATGCGCGCTGCGTAGGCGAGACCTAAAAAGCAGAGATAAAACCAGCGCCCTATTCACAAGAGGGTGCTAACATGCATAATTGCATATTAACACCCTTTTTCACAACGCCTCACTTTGCATCTCCAATGAGATGCAAAGTGGGCGTTACTGGGCGTACCCAAGATGGGCTACCTTGCAAATATCGCTGATGTCTACATGTCTCCGTTTCATGATAACGTTGAGGAGATGCAATAGAACTGGTTAAAAGGAATGTGGGAAAAGTGATCTAAAATGCATGCAAATGCTATGGACGGTGCAGCAGGGAGGGGAAGTGGGAGGGTGCATTAGATAGTACCTCAATTACGTCGGGAGCAGCGGACGAGCACGGATTAAACTTGAATTAATCTGTGCTTAGTCCCTGCTGCACAGCCAGCGTCGGAAGTGACGTTTCGCCTCAATGGCCAATTACAGAGCCAGTAAAGAAGAATGACGTGAAGACAACAAATGGTAAGTCACAGGCGGGCTTTAAGCCCTTAACTGAATACAGCAGCGCCTCGCAGCTAGATGCATGCGCAAGCGCATGCACTCGCAGGCTCGACCCTAAAAAGGGGAAGCCAGCTGGACCTCAAATCATTCTGCTCCACCCATCACCCTTTTTAGTATATTTTCTCGTTTTTTTAGGTCGAGCCTAGGCAGCGTGCATGCACTGTCTGCAAGACCTGTAGTAATCCCTATACAGAGAGTTATCCCGCCTGCTGCTTGCCATTTGTTCGATCCTCTGTCGCTCTTGTTTCCTGGGTCCTTATTGGTTGATGCCCTGATTCATCACTTCCGTTTTCAGTCCAACAGCACTGTGGTATCTACCTCTTCTCTCTGTCTAGTCCCTTCTCTGTGTTTTGTACTCTGCTGCTCAGCCAGTCTCAGTGATGTCATGGAATGTTCCCTTTGTGTATCTTTGAGTGTAATTGCCAGTTGATGCATGTAGGCTGAGCAGCAGGGATGCTGCTCCCGGTGTGGCTTATTCATCTGATTTACTTAATTCTACATGTGTTCCTGTCCTGACTGAACTTTGGAATAAAACTATCATCAAGATAAAACTACAACTCAGTCTACCTCCTTTCTTTGAATATCACAAGCACCTACCAGCTACAGTTTTCTTACACTGTAGGTGTCAAAAACAACAGAAGAGTGTGCCTTCTTAGAAGAAGAACGAGCATGAAGAATCAGACTTGATTCTTTAGAAAGCCCTCACTCACCAACCTAGTTGGTGACATGCTTCATCATCGGGCCCCACCAGGAAGGTCGAGTACCTCCCCGGTGTGCTTCAACGCCAGGATTACTGCGGAGCTGGTAAGTTTTGTCAGGGTGATAAGTAATTGTGAAGTGAGTTTAAAAGTTTCTAGGTTGTGTCCAAAAATAGTTTTAATCGTCGGCCAACCAGGCACGAGTAAAAACAAAGTGAGCGATGTATGTGCTGGATAGATTGGTCAGCTATGTCTCACTGTGTGTGGTCAACATGTTTCTGCCTATATGGTGCTACTGGCTAGGCATTCTTCAGGACCAAAGTGTAGACCCCGGCGGTATGAGCGCGCTAAGGCTCACCCTAACCAGGAGGTCGTTAGTGTGAAAATACAGGAAACATTTTTTGGAACCTGTTATTGCTGCGGGAGCCTTCTTAGTGATAGGAACCCGACATACATCTGAGAAGAAGAACAAAACACAAACGAACACATAAAGATAAAACCAATAGTTTAGAATGTAGTTACAGTGCGTTAGCTGTTCAAATCTCACCATGCTCTCGTGCTCTTCTCGGAGTGCACTAAAGGTCTGCCTTACAGGGCTATGGTGTACTATGGTGAGGTAGGGATGTGCACCTATTGATTCACATTATCGTTGGTGGTGGTGACTATGTCCACTCGTAATGTGAAGGTACTGTATATTAGCGCTAGTTCACCGGCACGCCTACTAGGGCGTTTAGCGGTATCAGTGCGTCAGTGTCACACACACTATCATTCGCCTAAGGACCATGCCCGTGCTGTATCGGCGGGTGGAAAAAACCATAACATAGAAAAACGTCTTACAAGTGGAGTGATCAGTAATCACACCATGGGTCTCGGGAGGGGGGTGGTGGCTAGTAGGCACACCCTGTAGGGGAGGAGATGAGATACGGGTAAGATAGATTATACCCCCACTTTGGCAAGCAAATTTACTTATCTGTTGTAGCGCTGTCGCAGGGTTGACTTACGCCGGCAAAGCCAGGCACCCGCTTGGTACCTGATGCAGCCCTCAAGAAACCGGACCCCGTCGATGGGTAATCCGGTATTCCACACAATCTTTTATGGGGCGGTAGGAACCGGTCAATGCCACTCGGTTAGGGTGTGGGCGTCACTAGGGGCGCCATGATGCTGTCGTCATTACGTGCGCGCACAATGTTTAGCCAATTGGGGCAGTGAATATTTGGTCATGTGCCCCGTGGCGTCATCGCAGCTGCTGAAACGTTCACCTCGAACAACTGAAACGTTCACCTCGAAAGTGCCTTTTAGTATATTCAACAAAACTTTATCGGCAAATGGTATTAGCCCCGTATTGTATGGCTCAGGTTGTTGGAAACGAGGGGGTTACCAGGATGAGGGGTTTAAGAAAATAAAAATAAAAATAACGATCACACCAATCGGAAAAGCTGTCAGGACATTAGCAGTCTCATGTACAATTGATTACACATTATGTCTTGTCAGTCCAAGGCTGGGTATAGGTTTATAAGGTATAGCCTGGTAACCCAATACTGTTACTACTGTAGGCACAGTTCTACTAGTGATAGGTGCAAGTGTGGTATGTCACCTCTTGGGGTAGTTGAGAGTATACCTTCATAAGAGTATGGTTATTATGAGGGCCTCCGGGGAAACAACAGTAATAGTCATAAGTGCATGAGTGGTTTCATCGTACAAATGCAGATATACTAAATATTTGATGGGGTACAAATGTAGAATAAAACCCTTTTGTAGGGACCATATACTCAGGGCAGCCAATAAGCCTGAACGGGATGCCTGGGTGTAAAGGGATTAGCCTCGTAGTGCAGTGCCCCATGGGATGTTATCATTGAGCCCTTCTTTATCTGTGCCCAGACGGTAGACCCACCTTTGTTCTTTCTCGAACAAAGACTGCTGTATGTTTCTGCCTGTGTTCACCTGTTCAATGATGGTCCACTTTAAGTCATTTGTAGTGTGATTGTGTTGTATGTAGTGCTCACTTAATTTTGTCGTGACTCTCCTACATCGGATGTTGCTTCTATGTTCACACACGCGTTGTTTTACTTTCCGTGTCGTCATCCCTACATAACGCAACCCACAAGGACAGGTGATCAGATAGACCACATTCGTGGAGTTGCAATTAGTGTGGGTGCGTTGTGTCCAAGTTTTACCGGGTTCAAGGTTAAGGACCTTCGTGTGTGATGTTAAATGGCAGATGCTACAGTTAGCGCAAGGAAAATGACCCACTACTCTGGGCAGGCCCAATGCTTCAGTTATGGACGGGGTGTCAGTAGTTCCCTGACTTCTCGGTCGTGTGTGGACCAGGGAGTCTCTAAGACTACGACCCTTTTTGAATGAGAACAGGGGTTTCTCCCATGTCCTATTGCTACTTGTGATTATTCTCCAATGTTTGTTTATTACTTTCTTAACTGTGGTGGATGCTGTAGGTGTTCATGTGTTTGTTTTGGGACTACTTATTTACTACCATGGCGGCCGCTTCAGGGGCCGCCATGCACATAGGTTTTATAAACACTGGCGCTGCGCTTTCTTTCAGTACAGTGCATGTTTTTCGGTTAGAAAGACAAAAAAAAATCACATGCTTCTGAGCCAAGGCTCCGCTGACACTCCTGCAAGCCCATAAACACTCCCGGGGCATGCGAGGCTTCAAGGTGAAGCGCACGAATGGAAACTGCAAACGTACTGGACTGGATGAGATGCCTGTGTGTGTGCCTTGGCAACTTGCTAGTTTTGCATTCCTGTGTTTGGTGAAGCATATCCTTTTTAGACAATCCTCCCAAACAGAAGCATTTGCACTTTATGTATATTAGCTCAGGAGTGTTGCTACGGAGGACACGGGTCTGCTGGAAATATAGAACATTTAAAAAACGCGGGCAGCGCAGTAAGAAGCACTACACAAAAGGAGCATTATTATAAAAAAGGCGCACAGATATTAAGGGGCTTGGTAGTGTCCGACCAACCCTTCGTGTGCATCCCCCACCTGCTTCCACACACACACTGCCACAGCAACAAAACAGGCAGGTGCATTAGAATGCCAGCACCCCCTGCAACACACTAGCAGCACACGCTGTCCTTTATACATTAATGCACGGAAGTGCAGCTTTTTTTGTCAGTCTGAGATTCATCGGCTGCCTCCTGTTGCACTGCGCTTCCTCTGGCGCCTGGAGTCCGTTGCTCGAGAGGCCCCTCTGCGGAACCCCTCACTCCTCTTATCCAGTTGTCTAAGCGCCAAGGTTCCAGGACGCTCTCTTGGAATGGAGGTGGAGGCAACCTCAAGCGAAGAGGGTGCTGAGCCGAGAGTGGGGTGGAGGTGAGCATATGAAGAAGGGGTGCTTAGATGACACTTCATTGTGGTTTGCAATTGTGTGTGGGGACATCTCTGTGTGTCCTGTGTGTTTGTGTGCTTACGGTTTACACATGTGAGGCATCACATATGTGTGTGTGCACTGTAGCTTTGTCAGCAAATATTGTGTCTTTTTTGCAGGGACACTTTGTCTTGCGTGCTTTTGTTTGTCCCTGTGTGTGCCCTCGAGTCAGTGCTAGGGTGTCTCCATTATTTGTAAGCCTGCCTACCCTCGGGGTGGAAATAAAAAACTTAACTCTGCAAAAATACCATCCGTCACTGCTTTTGATGTAACTTCAAAGAAACTTGTTTTTAAGTTTTATGTAGCACAAACTTGGAGCACTTTACATGAGCACTAGTTACATGACACGAGGACATATTCATGTTTTGAATCATCACAGGATGTTGAGCCGACGTCAGGCTCGATCCTGCTCCCAGCTCAAAGTCGGCAGTTCTCGCGAACCAGAACTGAAACATTTTCAAAATGATATACAACAAAGTCATAGTTGTTGCTTATTTATCTAATACAATTTACAACCATTGACAGTAACTGGTGCTCATGTAAAGCGCTCCAATATCTTCGGGTCAAGTTCGCGCTATACAAATCTGCAAAAACAAAATAGAAGAGAGCTGCTTGAAATGAGAGATTCTGAGAATTTGCTGCCAACTTTGGAGCTGGGGAACCAGATTCGAGCCTCGGCGTTGGCTCAGCTTCCTGTGATTCTGGGCAAATCACTTAATCACCTAGGGCCAGATGTAGGTAACTTCAATTTAGCGAGTCCTTAATAGCGATTTTTACCGAATCGCTATTAAGGACTCGCTAAATGGAATGTAGGTAGGAATCGCTAAAATATTAGCGATTCCTTAACATTCCTTAATAACGAATCGGTAATTGAGATTCGTCATTAAGGAATACCTAGCCATTCATTCCTATGGGCTAGGAGGCCCATAGGAATGAATGGGAAGATATTCACTATTAGCGATTCGGTATTACCGAATCGCTAATAGCGGGAGGTATTTCAAGGGTGCCAGGGTGTCCAAAGGACAACCCTGTTGCACCCCTGAAATGTGCATGTGTGCACATGTGGCGCACATACATGCCCTAAGGGCATGGATGTGTGCCACATGGCACATTTAAAAAGCAAAAAGTGCTTTTTAAAGGAAATCGCTACTTACCACCAACTTGAAGTTGGTGGTAATTAGCGATTCCTTAACGCTCAAGTGCACTATTTTTAGTGCTACGTACATTGCATTTAAGGAATCGGTATTTCCGATTCCTTAAATGCAAGAGCAAATAAGGAATCGCTATTTTGCGATTCCTTATTTTGCATGTAGGTATGAACTCACCTACATTGCACTCAGCCAAATACCGGTCGGTAACGCTGAAATTCTCCGAATTTCGGCGTTACCGACCGGTATTTAGCCACCTACATCTGGCCCCTAGTGCCTACCAAAAAACAAGCATTTGCAATGCAATAGGTCTCGCATTTACACGAGTTTAAGCTATTGGCATTGTAAATGACAATGCCTTTTACTTATGTTTTAAAAACGAAAACAAAAATAAAAGGCATTGTCATTTACAATGTCAATAGCTCAAACTCGTGTAAATGCGAGACCTATTGCATTGCAAATGCTTGTACTAGTTTCCTACTCCCCTGTGTGTTTATTTTAATTTATTTCCCAGGTTAGTGTGTTTTTGTGTATTGTACCCATCCCATCCCCCCCGTCCTAGCTATGGCTAAGGCAGGCAGCGCCGGCGCATCATGCACCACCTGTGGCCGACGGGGGCGCATGGAGGTGATGCCCCGCCATATTGTTAGCAAGGCAGAGGTGGTGGTACTAGTTTTTTAGATGTAGCGCTACACTCCCCGCATGCTGGCAGGAGGTGGCAGGCCCAGCCAGGGCTAAGAGCTAGTAGAGCGTCGGCTGAGGTGGGGGAGAGGGTCTGCGCTGCATGTCATACCGGGGTCTCCCGCACCGAGCAGCAGGTGACGAACCACTGTGCCGACGTCATCTACCAGGAGCCGGACCTGCTGGACAAGCTAGGAGTAAAAGTGGTGGGCTAGGTAGGTCATATTTTGTTATAGTTTGTTTTAATAAAATATTTATTACTTTTCAGGTAGCATTACATCACAGGTAAGTTTATACATAATGAATGTGCAGGGCGCAAATTATACATACCTTAGGGCACAAGTTATAGTTACTTGAGCTAACTATAACTATAACTGGTAATTTTCTGTGGATTCTAGAGTTTGAAACATTACATTGTTACTGAATATTTCACCTAACTATAACGTTACTTTAACCATTGTTTTTTCATTGAATTTCTAGGGCTTTTTTAACAAAAAGTAATATTTTATTACCATACGTAAAGCCAACGCCCCCCCCCCGCCGCGTGCGGTCTTTGGTCAATCCCTGACAGGCAGCCACCCCACACTGTCAACACGGCTGTCAGCAGCAACACCCGCACGCCGGCCATGGGGAGGGTGGACGGCGCCGCCCCGAGCAAAGCTGGCCGAGGTCCGGCCGCAGAGTGTCCGCATGGCGCTCGGCCCTTCACAGGTCCGCGGGAGCGCTCGGCACTGAAGCGGTCATGGTGGGGAAGAGTCCAGCAGCTTCACAGGCTCGTCTCGCGGCTCACATTGATGCGGCCAGCCCAACAACTTCCTTCTTTGGGGCTCAGACCTTCACAGGTCCACGGGAGCGCTCGGCACAGAAGCGGTCACGGCAGATAAGAGTCCAGCAGCTTCACAGACTCGTCTCGCGGCTCACATTGAGGCGGCAGCCCAACAACTTGCTTCTTTTTCTTCTTCACGTCTGCGGGGTTTCCGTGCTTAGGGATCATCGGAGAGCACGCTGTACTCGGAAACGTTTACCGCGATCTGCAAGACCGACACCTGAGGGAGCCTGAAGCAAATCACTGTACCTCCACTATAGAAATACTAAAAAGAAAAGAGAATTATCTCGAAGTAAGGGGCATATTTTCTTACTTTTTATGATTCATTAAGTATTACTTGTGAACAGCCTGACTTCAAAATGGCCACCAAAAAGGGGCCCAATGCCTTAATTCACTATTACTGATCTGCCTGACCTTAAGATGGCGACTAGCAATGGAGTATTTGTAACAGAGCTACTAAACCCAAGGCAAAGAACCTTAATTTGATCTCTAGATCAGACATTAACTCAATAGACTTAATATCATCTAAAAAGTCTGGAATAAAACTATTATAAAAACGACCACAATAGGAATAGAGTGGCTGAAGAAGAGACGATGCCCCCCGGGCGGAATCAATATATGTTTTACTGAACGTGGAGCCCGATCAACATGGCCGATGCCCGGTGGAGCTGTATAGGCAGCTATAGAGGAGATTGGCTTTGGTCTCACCCCCGCAGCCGTCACCTACCCAGCTGGACATTGGAAATAGTTCTTCCTTGTCGCTCCGCTGTGTTTCCTTTCCCCCCCACGCCTCCTCCCTCCGTGTTCCTGTGGCTACCTCCCCCTTCCAGCCGAGTCTTCCTAACCTGATCTACATTCCTTACCCCTCTTTTTACCATTCCCCTCCAACTTCCATACCTCATTGGACGTGTATCTTGTCTATGCTAGGCGCTAACAACTCATGTTATTATTGATTCACTGTTTTTCTCCTATGTTTTACTTGCCTCCTGTAACTGATGTAATTTTGTTCCTCGTAACTCGCTGATCCTCATGTAAAGCGCTCTGATACCTCCGGGTCTAGCCAGCGCTATATAAAACTCTTCAAATAAAAAAAATAAAAAAATAAAAATGCAAGGCGTGGGGTTGGCTGCAGGGCCTGACTTGCAGCCAGGCCCTGCGTCCAACTTTCCACAGGCAGCCAACCCCAGGCCGTGCATGGCCTTTGGTCGTGGGTGGCGCGGGGTTGGCCGCAGGCAGCCAACCTCACGCCGCGCATGGCCTTTGGTCATGCATGGTGCGGGCTGGCAGGAGGTCCTGGCTTGCAGTCAGGCCCTGTAGCCAGGTCCTGCGTCCTACTCCCCAGAGGCTTCCACCTGGAGGCAGCTAACCTCACGCTGCTCACAGTCTTTGGTCGTGCGCGGCGTGTGGTTGGCCGGATGGCCTGGCTTACAGCTTGGCCCTACAGCTGACCCCCAGTAGGCAGCCCGCCCCACACCGCCTTTCATTGTGTGAGGCGTGGAGTTGGCTGCAGGGCCTGGCTTTTCCAGGTCCAGTTGACTGCGGGGCAACTTTTGAGTGTTGGGTCCTGGTGTCCTCTGGCCACTAACCAAGTAAGAAAAAAAATCTGCATGGTTGCACATTATGCACTATTTTGCACATGCTGGCACACTAGAACTATCCAGAATGCACTTGTACATACTGATTGTATATGATCGATTATTCTTCTCCAGATTTTATGTATTTATATGCCTAGATTTGTATTTTGAATGAAGTTTATGGTTTTTATTGAGTAATAAATGATTACTTACTACAACTACTACTAGTCCGAGTACTGGTTGTATGAAATCAGTGCTACACTATTTGTTAAAAAACTATATGGTAGGGGGCATGTGGCAAACATAGAATAGCCAATGTTTCATCACTATCTGTTCAGCAGAAATTTAAATCTGACTTATATTGGTTGCCTTTCACTGCATATCTCTCTTCTCACTCACCTTTACCTTAAATATCACTATTTCTTTTTCTTTCCTATCCTCTCTACATCCTTCTTTTCCTTTTCTTTTCTCTCCTTTTATTTTCTTTTTCTTTTCCTATCACTCTTTATCTCATTTCTCTCCTTTTTTCTTTTTATATAAAAAAATTAAATATTTTTAAATTATTTATCTAAATATGTATTACATTTCTTAAATTAGAAGTAATCCTACTATTATATAATGTTATTTGTTATTAATCTGTTTCTAATGTTTATCATTATTGTAGTTTTATCTTCTTTTGAATCTTCAATAAAAATGGCGTAACAAAAAAATAATTATTATGACACATTTTCTGTTGAGTCCAATGACAAAGATGCTTCTGAATAACGTGATGAGACTATGACGTAAACACTGTAGAGTCCAATGACAAGGATGAAAGATGCATTTGTATCACGTGATTAGACTATGACGTGATTAGACTATGACGTAACACTGTCAAGGCCTATCGCCTAAGACGCATCTAAATCACGTGATGACACCATGACGTATGCACTGTTGAGTACTATGGTGATATCAAGGAAGCCTCTGAGTCCTGTGACATGGAATATGACGTACACACTAATGAGTCATATGGGGATAATGGGCACAATTCTAACCCTCGTGGTGTCAATATATACACTAAGTCATAAGGTGATGCTGATGATGCCTCTGACTTCCGTGAGTTATCTATGATGTATGTGTGTGTTGAGTCATATGACGTTGCCAATGACACATCTGAATTGTGTGGCGACTATGACATCCGTACTATTGAATGCCATGGTGACAACAAAGACGCATTTCAGTCTTGTGACATGACTATCACATTCTCAATATATTATATTTTGGACGGAGTGGTAAGTAACAAGCAACAGGTACAAATATTGCATCCTAGTATCCTGAAATGAGAATATAGAATCAATATTTCGATAGGGGGATATGGTCCGGAATCACATTGAAGTATCTATAGTTTTTGAGGCGGTTGTGTATCCTTAGGTTGCCAATGGGACTCTGACACAACTGATTAGGAACCTGTGTGTTTTACCCTTACTGAGGATACAGTGTTGCCTTACTCTAAATACATAAATACTCACTAAGAGTTTCTGGCCAATCACCATGTACTATTTGTTGGTCTTTGGTTCTTCATCACATAATTGGGGTTTTCTGATGTATGGGGGATGAAAATGTTTTTCTCATTTAGTTCACTGGTCACCCTGTGGGGCCAAGATGATTCTCATATTTTTAATTGCATGCGATATAATGTATCTTCATAATGAAGTCCTTGCAACCCTTAGACTATTTGCCATGAATTGAAGAGTATTGCTGTGTTATACCCTGAAGAAGGTGCTAAAATGTTGACTGATCCACTGAAACATAGTTTACCTTAAGTTAAAATGATGTGGGTCTAGTACTACGCAGGACGATGTGTCACAGACCACTTAGTGACTAGAATCCTGAACGGAACATGAACTTGCTTTCATAGGCATGAGAAGATATCAGTGGCAGAAGAAGGCTTCTGATGCTTTTATACAGAGTTGATATTTTTAACATAATTGACAATAAATCTTTAGCTAGCACATTTGTTTGAATGTCTTTATTTGTAAAATGGAAAACACGCTCTTGGGCGGTTCGTTACTCAGAACATTTCTGGATTGACAACATTTCTTTGCTATGAGTCTGTAGACACCTCCACACCTTTCCCTTTTCTTTCATTGTAAAGTTGTGAGTACACTTATTTGACAAGCCGATGCCTGTACATTTTGGTCCGCTTCCAAATACGATGACTACATTTTACAAATGTTGACAACTGTTCAAATATTCAATTATCTTGAAACATGATTCCGCGACATCATGAATTTTCTAATAGAATTCTTCTCTTACCTGCAGGTACCTGTAGAGCCCAGTTAGAGTCGCGATAGCCATAGTAGAAACTGGTGACAAATCGCCAATAACAGCAGCCAGAACATTTTTGGATTCACATCTGTAATTAGGAACCAGTGCATTATTCCCTGTTAATAAAATCCAAGTGTTCTTTATCGATTCCGCCTCTATTGCTATTGATCGAGAGACCCTGTAGCCCAGCGTAATGTTGGGTAAAAGTTTAGGGTTTTTGTTGATCTCATCAATGGCATATCTGAAGGCAAAATAATGTCGAAAATAATGGACAGAGTATCTGCAACAAAAGGGAAATAAGTGTGAGGTGTGTCATCATGCCATAAAATAGCCTCCATGAGCTTCCTGCTCCATTGAGATTTTACTGGTATAAGTTACAACAATAAAGAGTGCTGCCACGTGTATAGATAGGGAAGACTAATAATAGTCTCCCATCAACTGAGCGGACCTGGGTATCCAACTGTGGAAGAAGGTCCTGAGGAATGAGAGGAAAGAAGGGTGGTCACTAATTTGCATCCTCCTTGGCTAGACAGCAAACACCATGAGTGAAAAGTGACCAAAATTACAAAGAGACTCACACCATGGAAACTGCCCCTTTGTAAGAAGTCCCTCAATGTTTCATGGTATGTCTCCCAGTATGTGTTGGACTAAGGAATTAATCAAAAATTGATAGATATGGCCTCACACACCCCCCCTAGATCTCATGCTTCATCAGCACACACACCCTGGGTGTCATGCTTCATTATTGGCCACACTTCATTCTGTACCTTTTCTAGACTGAGTGTCTCTCAGCATGCATCATCTGAACGAATCAGAGAGGCAACCATTGATGACTCTGAAACATATGGCTTCTTCATCTTTGAATTCACTGAACTTGCAGTGCTTGATGAGGATATCAAGTCTTTCGACAAACTTATCCATCGTTCACCAGCTTGCTGTCGTGCATGGTTGAAAATGTATCATTCATAGTTGACATTCGATATTGGATTGAATTTGGCTTCTAACGTTTCATGGCTTTTAACGATACGATACTTCATCCACATGTGGTAATTTCTTTATCACTTCTTTTACTCCATCACCTGCAAGGTTCTTTAAGTATTTTATGATCTTTTGTATCTAGTTCTTCTAGAGCATCTATTAAGTCATCAAACGTTTCAATCCATGCAGTCCATCTGGCACCAATATTCTGCTTCTTGGCGGTGTTGAATGGCAGTGGTGGTTTCAGAAACACAGCAGCATCGTACTCAATGCTCTTTTCTACTGCTGTCAAGAGTATATGCTGTTCAGGTGATGGCAGCTGTTCTTCCAGGCTGGTACCTCCTGCAAGCACTGGCTGTTTGTTTGTACTTGGGTTGTCATGCCCAATCGGAGGTCGTAATGCGCCATCTTCTTTTTTACAGGAATTGACCATTTCGTCTTTCATACTTGTATGTCACTGCTTTCAGTTTTCAGCTTTTTGCATCGTACCTGGTTGTGGCTGCCTTTAGCGTGTATGGACGATGGCTTTGTGTTAAGCTGTGGCACAGTATCTCTTCTCTTGGCTTTACCAGTAGGCTTATGGCGGGCTTTCTGACTGTGCTCCTCTGTAGGGCCTTCACCTTCTTCAAAGGCTTTGTAAGAGCCAGAGCGGCGCTTCGTTTCCACACTCCCTAACTTCAAACTGCTTCTCATTGAAATAGGCACACTAGGCAAACACAAGGAGTTTTCCGTAGAGTTGCAAATTTCCAGGGAGAGCAGACTCGTTTCTTTGAGGCACAGATCCTGCCCTCGCCAACAGTTGTAGCATCCTCCCCAGCTCTGGGGCATATGAATGACCACTCCACACATGGATCTCTGTAACACACTTCTTTATTCTTCTGTATGCAATCGTAAACTTTATTGACCACACGCAGACACACCTATGTACCTTCTAACTGATTATGTAACTTTGTAAGGAGTACGCTGAGGACCACAAGGGTCTACTGCACACGATCACCCAACACTACATCAAACGTCTTCTCCGGTTGTATGACGTTATAATGCATGCTTTTACCCCGCATGCCGTTACAACGCACATTTTTAACCCGACTTGCTGTCGGGGTGTGCTGGATGTTGGAATAGTATAATTTACTATTCCAACTCCAGTGTGTGCAACAGTAGGGAAGGTGTTGGAGTTTAATCCAACACCTTATACCCCCAGCAACAAGCCATTTGCGTTGTAACGGCATGCGGGGTAAAAGCATGCGTTGTAACGCATGCGTTGTAACGGCTGTTTCCCGTCTTCTCCCTGCCAGCAAGTGGTACAGTGACAGATTCATGATTCTGACCTTGAGGGACTCTACTTTACATCATGGCATCCATAGGTAGTCAGAGTGAGGCACAAATGCTGAACAGGGTTACGATGGGATGAAATATGTCTGTTTGATTTTGCTCACTGTGTGCTGCTCCTGGCGATCATGGATTATGATAGCTTCATTGTGGCCAGATTTCGAAACCCTTCTCAAAGCTGTCCCCCTGCACGCCCAAAGTACGCCTAAAATGAACCAGTGCCAGCCCAATCCCAGCCCAAAGTTGTAACTCTCAAATAATGCAATTATAGCCTTCAGTAAACATTCAAGAACAGAAATATAAGTCTACAATGCCAAGGAAAAAATAGGGCTGTGTGGGGTTCTCTGCATTAATCTGAGAAACTCAAGAGTCCTGGATGAACTGCCCGGATGGTAGGAGGGGTAATTAATGATGATATTAATTCTGGACATTTTTGTTTTGACTTATAAGAAATTGTAGCCTAAGAATAACAAGCATTTGCAATGCAATCGGTCTCGCCTTTGGGAACTTATAAGTGTTTAGCCAGAGCTATTGGCTTTGCTAATGCACAAGTGTGGTCAGCTGTCCTACGTGACCCACAATGTGTGATCCTAGGCAAATCATGTTGTCGTCCTGTGCCTCGTTCTTCTTTCTTGTCAATCAATGGGGGTTTTTGGAGACTGTACGGATGCATTCACCTATAGACAGACATACAACGGAATAGACTCAGCACAGATAGAGGAAAGTACATTTAATTATTTATATAGGTGTTTGTAAGGCACTGCGTGCTGCGTAAATATTGCTTCAGGGCACCAGGATCAAAGTCAAATAAAGAAAGGTGTTCAGGTAATGAGTTTGAAAGGGGTAAAGAGAGAGGAGTGGAAAAGACAGATAAAAAATTATACGAAAACATGGGATGGTCTCAGGCAAGGAGTGGTAAAGTGGCTTGTGGTAACAACATGGGGGAAGATATACTATAAAACAACATAGGAGAGAAAATGGTGGGAAACAAGGGCTTGTGAAAGGAAGAGAGAAGCAAAGAGAGGGAGGACTACATCTGATAGTGAGGGAAAGATGGAGAAACAAGAGGGAGCAACAAAGGAGAGAGCAGAAAAAAGACCGAATAAACCCCGAAAGAAAAAGAGTAAACACTGAGTATGCAGGATAAGATGGTGGGCGCTGGTGGGGTGCGTTGACAAAAGAGAAACCAACAAAAAGAGAAATAATAGAAAGGTGAGAAGAGGAGGACGAGAGCTCCAGTGTCGAGATGTCGAAGGATGCTGGGTTTCTGCTGAGGATTACACAGGTCCCTTTCTAGTCCTACTAGCCCTGTGTCCCACTGCCCTCAGGTGGCAGAGCCCACATGCCTGCTCCCTCTGCTGGCACACTGGGGGGGGGTGCAGCATACCCACCTACCTGCTGTACCCCTGAGAGTGGAGCAGGGGTGCGTGCCCCTGCCCGGACACACAACGAAGGCTGCGGGTCACTCTGCACAGGGCGTGCTGTCCTTGTACCTGCTGTACCCCTGAGAGTGGAGCGGCTCTGCTGGCTACTGTCTGTCCTGTCACACTATGGGGGGTGGAGGGGAATGCTGCCACCTACTTGCAGTGCCCCTGAGAGTGGCGCAGCTCCGCTGGCTGCTCTCTGTCCTGGCATACTTGGATGGGGGTGGGGGATGCAGGGGGTACTGCCACCTACCTGCTGTACCCCTGAGAGTGGAGAGGCTCTTCTGGCAGCTTTCTGTCCTGACACACTGTGTGGGTGCTGCCACCTACCTGCAGTGCTCCTGAGAGTGGCGCGGCTCCGCTGGTTGCTGGCACACACAGGCGAGGCTCCGACACTGTCTGCACGAGGAAGTGATCTTACAACCAGCATCTGGTAACACTTGTTACACAGGTTTCCGGCAGGGAAATGGTTAATAAGTTTCCAGGACGCCTGCCATGCAGTCAGGTCGGTTTTTCTGCTGCCCAGAACTATAATGATCACTTCCCTCTGATGCTTGTAGGGGCACCCCCACCCTGAACTCCTCTCCCCCCAAATTCACGATAATAAAGTGGGTGGGGGTTAATGTACAGAGGTGCTGTACCTCACTTTGAAGATTTTTTGTATGCAATAATTTTAACTGTTTGTATCGGAGTGATTTAGTATGTTGACCCCACTACCGAAAAGATTGGATTGTACTACCTGATGATAAGTTAGTGCTGCCACTAAGAATACATGCAAAAGACACACAGATGATGGATGGATGGAAAGCAGAGCTCCTGCAGACTGGGGTACTCCACGACGCAGGGGTGGGTGGGGGAAAGACCAGGAAGTGACGTATGGGAAGTTGCGACTGAAGGGGCAGTGCACTGGGGGAAACACAGAGTGGTTCATCATGGGTGATTAGGCACTGGACCGCGAATGTGTATGTGGGAGCCATGATGGGTGTGGTAAATCCTTGCTTCTCCTGCTCCTAAGCTTTGCTAAACAGGAATGCCCACCGAGGGAACATGACAACTCCACTCGTATAAGTACACTGTGAGCAAGAAATAAATGCGTCAGGCCAAAAGTGAAAGCGGCACTATTATTAAATAAATAAATAAAGGTGCCCTGTGAAAAGTGAAAGCGGCGGTATTAATAAATAAATAAAGACGACGTGCCAAAAGCAAAATCGGCGGTATTACTACATAAATAAAGGAGCCATGCCAAAAGTGAAAGCGGCTGTATTATTAAATAAATAAAGGTGACCGGACAAAAGTGAAAGTGTCGGTGAATGTTGCAAGAAAGCATGTTGTGCCTGCACTACGAAAAACTCATTAAACAAAGTAGTGCTTACGGACTAAATAACACACACTGTGTAACAACCAAAGTAAAGGGGCCAGCAGCCATGGGAGGTTACAAATGAAGAAAGGTAGTACTAAGGAGGGACTAACAAACCGATTACTGAATCAGAAGCCAGCATTTACCAAGGACAAAGACAGAAGCCAATTACATATATGGGTGGAGAGTGGGCGAGGCTTCTCTTCCATGCTCCACTACAGCAGCTCTCGCCCGAGCAGCGCATGCACGCTGGCTCAGGCTCGACCTAAAAAAGGATTAGCCTCCAACCTTTAATATCATATAGTATAAAGGATATAGCTTATCTCTCAAATCGTCCCGAATCAGAGGGAGTCGCCTTCCTTGGACTCATCCTCACTTTCAAAACAAGGTAAATGTCATTCAGAGACTTAATTGTTCCAGATTCCCTGAAAAACATACAATCCCTAGCTCCAAAATCTTTTCCCTCTCAATTTATTTCAGTGGGCACATGCACACCAAAGTCACCCATGGTATGGCAACAGCAGAAGTGTGGAAGCACTTCCAGTGACAAGAACACATTTAAGTCAAAAATCACATTAAGCTTCAACACCACAGACATTACACTAAAGAGCAAAATATATTTAGCTGCAAAATCGTTGCTGCAGCATCAGTAGGAGCATGGAAACTCTCTTTGAGCCCAATGTGCCTCTATTGCAGTGGATGGTCAGCCCAGACAAGTTTTCGCAGGTCCATGCTCGCCTTGCTGCTCCATCACAGATTTTCTGTTTCATTCTGGACTTGTACTCTCATCTACTCCATTAAAAAAGCAGTACAAGCCCCAGACTGCATTGGGGCAGAGAGTCACGCATGGATAGGGGAAACCTGGCGCTATGGAAGCTTTGCTTCCCCATCCACAAATTGCAATGTGAAGCATTATTAGGCAGGTGGACTAATAGCCCTAAATAGCCACTACTAGCCACTACTAGCCAATAGTCAGACTGAAATTCAACCCCTTTCTTTTGTTCTACTAAATACTTCTTTGGCCTGATGCAAACCTGAGTGACCCTTTCTTCAAGCAATGTCTAAAACGAATCTACAGCTAAAGGGCGCTTTGCCACAACACCCTCTCTGTATGTTTATGGTGTTAAGGGTATGAGTTCTGTGAGGAGTCAGACCTGGGAAGAGTAGTGAACAGTGAGCTGCAAAGCTGAGGCAAATGAAGGGAATAAGGCAATGAAAATATGCTGGGAGGGAAAGAAGGTGATTGAAAGAGATTTAAATGTATTCAACCATAGAATACAGATGGAAGTCTTACATTCAAAGTATTACAAAATTGTAAACTGTCTGAAACCGGGTATTAGTTTAGAGGGGTGACAGCCACACTCAAGTGGTAAACACAATCCTTGTCAGGGTGACCACAAAAGTCACAAAATAAACCTGTGGTAAAGCCTCTGGTAGCTTGGCACAAAAGCAGTCAGGCTTACCTTAAAGGCAATGTGCGAAGTATTTATGCAGCACTCAAACAGCAATAAAGCGAAAACACAACACAAGAAAAATCCCAAACCAATATAGAAATCTTAACTGCTTAACTGCTTCGAACGTTCCGCGCCAGTGCGGAACGTTCTATTAAGCGGGCGGGGCCGCGTCGGCCAACGGACGTGCGCAGCACTACCGAGGTAGTGCTCGCGACGGCCGTTGGCCGACGCATGCAGCAAAAGGGTTAATAAATACAATGACACCAAAAGGACGAAAATCAAATACGTAGAACAAAAGTTAGTAATTTTTAAACTTTTAAGTAAAAATAGCGCCAAGAAGCACAAAGCACCAATCGCTTTTACCTGGTCACACGACTAGATCAATGTCAAAAGTTCAGGCGACCATGATGGAGCACATTTCGGATACAGGGACTATGGGCTACATGTATTAAAGTGAGGAATAGCAATTTCCTAATTGCTATTTTTTGCGAATCACAGTTGGAAAATCGATATTCCTAATGTATGAAACTCTTTTGAGGTTCGTCAGCGATTCGTAGTGGGTCGCAAATAGACCTACCTCATGAATTTAAATGAGATAGGTCGCAATTTCTGACCCACTACGATTCGATGCCATCACAGGGATGACCACCATCTCTGTGATCGCTTTTAAAAAAGCATATTTTTTGTTTTAACGCAGCCCATATTCCTTAATGGAAAACAGGATGCGCTTACAAAAAAAAAAATGAAACTTTGGGGCATATTGACAAGGAGCTATCGCCGAATTAACGGCACTTTATCGCAGCCAAAGTCGTGATAAATTTACCACCCCATTCACAAGCCTGTGTTAACAGCCCACAGCACCAGTTTACCCGCGATAGCAGCCGCACAGAACATCGCCACAGAGGACCCCCGCAAATATCGCTAATGAGATGCAGAGTAGGCGTTCCCGTGCCAAAAGCCGAGACAACATCACACCTCAACATTCACAACAACCAGCCACATCGGCGATAAAAACACAAAACAGGCGATAAGGCGCGTTAGCACCAGGAAATCTACACCTGCTCTGACCTGGTGTAAAGTCGGATGGCAGCCTGCAAACCAAAAGGGAGCACAGCCCAGGGCCACATCGGAAGGGCAACAGATGCCATGGAGCCACCCATCATGCGGCCCGGACACCCAAGAGGGCCACAACACCCACCGCCACCACCCCCTTGACCACCACTCCCTGGCACCCCCCCCCTACCAAAGACATGCCACATCAGCCACACCTAAACATGTACAAAATATTCCTCTTGATGTCGCACAATCACAACTGGTGACATGCATGTGTTGTCACAGAAATGAGCAGCACACATTCACTTTCGAAGCTACAAATGAAACTTTATTAAAATGAACACCCAAATGAAATGAAGACACATGGCCGCTCCCCTCGGGACAATACGTAGGTCACAGCCTGTAAGACAAAAAACATGATGAGAAGGTGTGTCCTGCGCACATCAGAGGACAGAGCGAGAGCGAAGGAGAGAGAGAGGAAGAGAGGGAGGGAGAGAGAGAAGAGGAGAGAGAGAGAGAGAGAGAGAGTAGAGGAGAGAGAGAGAGAGAGAAGAGGAGAGAGAGAGGAAGAGAGGGAGAGAGAGAGAGAGAACGTGCCGCCCCTGCGCACCCAGGCCACACTGCTCACTGCTGCCACCGGTGTGTCTCCAACCACGTGCCGGTATGTATAGCAGGACACCAGGTCACACATCTGAGTCAGAACCGTCAGCTGAAACAGAGTCCAGAAACATGACTGGCACAGTACACACACTTGCACAAGTCGACATCGCCTGCCCGCCCATGCTCACCCAGGCAGAGGCACCGCAACCCCTCCCACCGCCCATCTGAGCATGCCCGCCCATGCACACCCAGGCCTCAATGCTCACCTTCCGCCACCGGCGTGTAGACAGGAGGTCCCACCACGTGCCACTGCAAGCCACAAGCCCGGGGACCGCGGACATGGCACCCTCCACATCATGCAGCCCCGCTCCGCAGGCCACCAGGTCTCACGTTTGGTGCTGGGTCTTGATTACTCCATGGCATAGGACATACCAGTGCACCCGGCACCATCGCAGGCTGCACACCCGCTCAGCCCAATGGGTGCCACCAACTCTGGGATCCCGGAAGCGACGCCATGTGGCGGTAGGCCCGCGCTGGCTCTGGCCTACACTGCGGTCCAGCAGGGCACACAAAACCTGAGCTGTCCGGACCGCCGGGATGGGGCATCATCGCAGGCTGCACACCCGCTCAGCAGCTCAAGGTGCCACTGACTCAGTGCACCCAAAGTCACCGTCCCATGGTGGGGTGCCTGTGCCGTCCGCAAGGCCTCGGATGCCACTAACCCTGCACAACCCCAGTCTGCGCCACGTGGTGGTAAGCCCGTGCCGTACTCAAGGCCTCGGATGCCACTAACCCTGTGCGCAACAACTCATGGGCCCTACATGAGTGAGAACCGTGGAGCGTCCAACATCCAGTTACCACCGGAAGAGGGGAATGTGACGTCGTCGGCCCCTTATGTTGGCGGAGTCACATGGCCTGTGACGCCTGTGCCGGATGGGTGTGGTGTGTGTGAAAACCTGCCCTCAGGGAGTGGCTGTGACATGCTAACAACTAGACCAGTGACCTGCACACCACCAGCGAGTACGGCTGCGACGGGTAGCAATGAGGGCCCCTCCTCGGGGCGTTAGCGGAGTGGTCTGGCCTTCCGTACACCGGACCAGCGCAGGGCTTGCAACAATGACTCGTGGGCTCTGGGCGTGGTCCAGTCCATGTCCGGACAAGCAAGTGACTGATGAATGAATGAATGAATATGAAATTTGTAGAGCGCGAACTAAGCCCAAGGGCGTCAAGGCGCTATAAGCGGACCTAAGGGTGCAGACAAAGAGACATGCTCATACCGAGGTCTGTGAGAAAAGCCAGGTCTTTATGGCCCTGCGGAAAAGAGAATGGGACACCTGACTTGAGAGCTGTTCCGGGAGGGAGTTCCACAGTCTAGCAGCAGCAGTGGAAAAGGCTCTACCTCCCCATGTAACCTTCTTTAATCTCGGTACTATAAGCAGATTCTTATCTGCAGACCGGAGCCGCCTGCTAGGAACATAACGATGGACAATAACCTTAATCGCCTCAGGACCTGACCCGTAGTAGGCATCGTGAGTCATGCACAAGGTCTTAAAGAGGATCCTACGGTCCACAGGCAGCCAGTGCAGCACCCTAATAGAGGCTGTGACTGAATGAAATTTTGGTAAGTTCATCACCAGCCTGGCTGCGGCGTTCTGCACCATCTGCAGACGTCGCACTAAGCCTTTGTTAATGCCCAAATAAAGGGCATTACAATAGTCCAATCTGGATGTTACCAGTGCAATGACGGCCTGCTTACGTGCATCGAAAGAGAGATAATGGGAAATTTTCCGTAGGATCCTAATGATCCCAAAACACGTGGAGACTGTCCTACTAACCTGCAAGTTCAGGGACAGTGAATTATCCACGATAACCCCCAGGTTTTTACCATGGGAGACCGGAGAGGGACAGACACCAAGCGCGTCCGGCCACCAGTCACTGGACCATATTTCCTGTTTACTCCCGAAGATCAAGACCTCCGTCTTCTCTCCATGCATGTGTCCCTGTTGTAGTGTTCACGGGACCCGGTACACAAAATGCAATGTCGCACCCTCTGACTGGCATCCCACAGGATGAACATCATTGACGCAAGGGAAGGCACTGTCCCCACATTCATCCACACATCCATACATGAATGACGTAAGACATTACACAGCAGTGCGTCACTGGATGTTTATTTGCACATCCAGTGCAGTCATGCAGCTGGAGCGGTACAGGGCAATGCCGAGCACACTACACAATATGGGCCAGTGGAGGGCCAGCCAGTGTCCATCCGGGGATGACCTGTACTGCGGAAGAGGAAGGGTACAGTCCGCAGTCTGTCCGCTCGTGTCATTGGTCGTCAAACAGGATGTGGCAGTCCATGTCGCTGTCCAAGGTGAGTGCATCGGAGTGTATCGGGGGTCAGTGGTAGGTCTTGCGGCCATGTGCGGCACCAAGCAGAAACAGGCCAGGTGGTGGAAATGGATGCTAGTGCCTGGCCCTCCTGACCACAGTCCCATCCATGTCCTCGTCCCCGGGTGTGTGCCCTGCCCCACCTGTGGGTGTTGCAGTACCGGCTGCGGCACTGTGTGCCACTGACACATCAGGGGCCGGAGGAGAATTGTCGGCCGCACTGTGTGGCAGTGACACATCAGGTGCCGGAGTGGATACGCCTGCCGCACTGGGAGGCACTGACACACCAGGGGGCGGAGATGTGGATGGTGTGGGGGTAGCAGCATTCATCATCGCCACGCCTTGTGGCAGCAATGCCATGATGAGGACATGCAGGGCACGGTAGATCCCAGCTACATTTCGCTGATGTGCAGGGGTGGCTGCCATCCTTTCCGCCTCCATCCGCACCATGTCCTTCATGAGCCTCCGCATGTGTGCCAGCTCACGGCTGGCATCGCTGGGGCCACTCTGAGCGGACAGGTATTCTACCCTCCGCGTCATGACTCCTGCGATGTCTGTCAGGGCTCGTTGGAGACCATGGGGTGGACATAAACACCCAAGGATGGCGTCCAGTTTGGTAGCCATGACCTCGAACCCCAACCGCACCTGCTCGGCCGTCTCCCTCTGGCCCTCCAGCACACGGCGTTGGAAGGCCATTTGTTGTTCCTGGGGGACTTGGGAGGGTGCCGGGGCTATGGGTGCCTCCTACTGGGTGGTTTGGGTGGTGGGTGGGGTCTCATTGATGTAGCTGGGCTGCCCTGATCCTGGAGGTGAGTGGCGGATGAGGTCAATGAGGTCTTGGATGGTTTGGGTGTCGATGCTGGTGTTGTCCTCCTCCTCCTCATCAGTGAAGAGTGGCTGTGACTGCTCTGCAGAAGGTGTTGACGATGCCCCTGCGATGTGAAGGGGAGATGGTGTATTACAATGTGTCCACATGTATGTAGCCGCATGGTACAGGTTGACATTCAGACAGCATGGCATTGTACATTGTGACAGTCTGTGGGTCTGGGCGAGGACCCAGAGTGATTGTGGGTGTGCACTGTGCCCTGCTTGCTTGTGCATGTGTGCCATTGTGGCCATCTCCACCCGTCCCACCAGTACCTGGTGGTCACTCACCCTGTTGCGGTTGTGTTGTGTCCTGTTGAGCAGTGTCCGGTCCCCCGACTTCAGCCACAGTCTCCACACTGATGACTGTCGACAACAGCTCCTCCATGTCATCCAGCTCCAGCTGTGGCGCTGGGCCCCCACCTCCGGTCTGCGTTGCTGCCTTCAGGTTGGCGGAGAGTTTCTCCTTGGTCTTCCGCTTGATGTCATTCCATCGCCTCTTGATCTCGTCCATTGTCGGCTTGTGCTCTCCGACGGCATTCACCTTGTCGACGATGTCCCGCCATATTCCAGTTTTGGTGCCCAATGACACGTTGGAGGTGACGAAGAGTTGTTGATGGTGTTCCATCACCTCCGTGACTATGATCCTGTTCGCCTGCGGACTGAACTTCGTCTTCCTCATCTTCTTGTCCTTGCCCTTCCCTGTCCCCGAGGTCACAGGCTGGTCGTCCGGGGTGCTTGTGGGGTTACACTCGTCCTCTGCGCCTGCTCCTGCTGCCTCCATGGTGCTTGTGTGTTGGTCAGTTTGTGTGTGGGTGTTTTTTCTACTTTTATGGTGAATTTTGACGCCTGCCAGGTGTGTGTTGCAGGCCTGGCGCTGCTTGTCGCTGATTTCCTCATCGCGCTTTGGCCCATCGCTTGTTCTTTGGTGTTGTGGTTTGTGTTTTTATCTCCGTCGTGGTGGTTGTATCGCAGACATTGTCCGCGGTTTCGGCAGACTATCACATGCTACCGCCTTGTTGTGAATTCCACGTTGACACGGGGTTATTTTCCCGCGATCGGCTGCGATATTGAAAGTTGCGCTACGCTACTCTTGCGGTAGTTATCGCACGTTCTTGTGAATATACCCCTTTGATGTTTCATTTTTTAACTCCATGGGACCATTGCCTGCTCTTAAAAAATATTTTTCGAACCATTTTCAAAGGGGAAGGGGCCCCTTTGTGACTCCTACCCATCTGCGAATGGGTGACTACCAACTTTCAATTGGCGGTAAATTGCGAATGTTTTGCGACCGCATTTTGGTCACAAAACATTCGTACATACCATTGCGATTTGTTATAAGGAAGGGACGCCATCAAAACTCCACTTCCTAATACCAAATTGCAAAACCCAAATTGTGATTCGGTAACAAGTGACCGAATTGCAACAAGAGCTTTGTACATCCCAAAAAGCATTTTGGAGCCTAGTTTTGTCCCGGAGCAGATGTGGAACTTAGTTTGGTGAGGGAGGTGCAGATGTGTAGCCTAGTATGGTACTGCAGCAGATGTGGAGCATAGTATGGTACTGGAGCAGATGTGGAGCCTAGTATGGTACCGGAGCAGATGTGGAGCCTATTATTGTACCGGAGTAGATGTGGAGCCTAGTATGGTACTGGAGCAGATGTGGAACTTAGTTTGGTGAGGGAGGCACAGATGTGGAGCCTAGTATGGTACTGGAGCAGATGTGGAGCCTAGTATGTACGTGAGCAGATGTGGAGCCTAGTATTGTACCGGAGCAGATGTAGAGCCTAGTATGGTACTGGAGCAGATGTGGAGTCTAGTATGGTGTTGGAGCAGATGTGGAGCCTAGTATGGTACTGAAGCAGATGTGGAGACTAGTATGGTCCCAAAGCAGATGTGGAGCCTAGTATTGTACAGGAGTCAGATGTGGAACTTAGTTTGGTGAGGGAGGTGCAGATGTGTAGCCTAGTATGGTACTGGAGCAGATGTGGAGCCTAGTATGGTACTGGAGCAGATGTGGAGCCTAGTATTGTGCCAGAGCAGAAGTGGAGCCTAGTATGGTACTGGAGCAGATGTGGAGCCTAGTATGGTACCGGAGCAGATGTGGAGCCTAGTATTGTACTGGAGCAGATGTGGAGCCTAGTATGGTACTGGAGCAGATGTGGACCCTAGTATGGTACTGGAGCACATGTGGAACTTAGTTTGGTGAGGGAGGCACAGATGTGGAACCTAGTATGGTACTGGAGCAGATGTGGAGCCTAGTATGTATGGGAGCAGATGTGGAGCCTAGTATGTACCGGAGCAGATGTAGAGCCTAGTATGGTACTGGAGCAGATGTGGAGCCTAGTATGGTGCTGGAGCAGATATGGAGACTAATATGGTACTGGAGCAGATGTGGAGCCTAGTATGGTACAGGAGCAGATGTGGAGCCTAGTATGGTACTGGAGCAGTTGTGGAGCCTAGTATGGTACTGGAGCAGATGTGGAGCTTAGTATGGTACCGAGCAGATGTGAGCCTAGTAGTGTACCAGAGCAGATGTGGAGCCTAGTATTGTACCGGAGCAGATGTGGAGCCTAGCATGGTACCGGAGAAGGTATGGAGCCTCGTATGGTACCAGAGCAGATGTGGAGCCTAGTATGGTACTGGAGCAGACGTGGAGCCTAGTATGGTACCGGAGAAGGTGTGGAGCCTAGTATGGTACTGGAGTAGATGTAGAGCCTAGTGTGGTACTGGAGCAGATGTGGAGCCTAGTATTGTACCGGAGCAGATGTGGAGCCTAGTATTGTACCGGAGCAGGTGTGGAGCCTAGCATGGTACAGGAGAAGGCGTGGAGCCTAGTATGGTACCAGAGCAGATGTGGAGCCTAGTATTGTACTGGAGCAGATGTGGAGCCTAATACTGTACCGGAGCAGATGTGGTGCCTAGTATGGTACCAGAGAAGGTGTGGAGCCTAGTATGGTACTGGAGCAGATGCAGAGCCTAGTATGGTACCGGAGCAGATATGTAGCCTAGTATGGTACTGGAACAGATGTGGAGCCTAGTATGCTACTGGAGCAGATGTGGAGCCTAGTATGGTACTGGAGCAGATGTAGAGCCTAGTATGGTACTGGAGCCGATTTGGAGCCTAGAATGGTACCGGAGGAAAAGTGGAGCTTAATATTGTGAGGGAGTTGCAGATGTGGAGCCTAGTATTGTCCGGGAGCAGATTTGGAGCCTGGTATGGTACCGGAGCAGATGTGGAGCCTAGTATGGTACCGGAGCAGATGTGGAGCCTAGTATGGTACTGGAGCAGATGTGAAGCCTAGCATGGTACCGGAGAAGGTGTGGAGCCTCGTATTGTACCGGAGCAGGTGTGAAGCCTAGTAAGGTACTGGAGCAGATGTAGAGCCTATTATGGCACTGGAGCCGATTTGGAGCCTAGAATGGTACCGGAGGAAAAGTGGAGCTTAATATTGTGAGGGAGTTGCAGATGTGGAGCCTAGTATTGTCCGGGAGCAGATGTGGAGCCTAGCATGGTACTGAAGCAGATGTGGAGCCTAGTATGGTCACACGACCAGCTCAATGTCAAAAGTTAAGGCGACCGTGATGGAGCACATATCAGATGCAGGGACTATGGGATACATGTATGAAAGTGAGGAATAGCCATTTCCAAATTGCTATTTTTTGCGAATCACAGTTGGGAAATCGCTATTCCTAATGTATGAATTTATTTTGAGTTTCGTTAGCGATTCGTAGTGGGTTGCAAATAGACCTACCACATGAATATAAATAAGAAAGGTTGCAATTTCTGACCACCACGTTTCGATGCCATCACAGGGAGGACCACCATGTCTGTGATCGCTATTAATAAAGCGTTTTTTTTTTTTAACGCAGCCCGTTTTCCTTAATGGAAAACAGGTTCACTTACTAAAAAAAAAGTTTGATGTTTCATTTTTTAAGTCCATGGGACCATTGCCTGCTCTCAAAAAATATTTTTCAAACCATCTTCAAAGGGGAAGGGGCCCCTTTAGGACCCCTACCCATTTGCGAATGGGTTACTACCAACTTTAAATTGGCAGTAAATTGCGAATGTTTTGCGACCGCATTTTGGTCACAAAACATTCGTACATACCATTGCAATTTGTTATAAGGAAGGGACGCCATCAACACGCCACTTCCAAATACCAAATTGCAAAACCCAAATTGTGATTCGGTAGCAAGTGACCGAATTGCAACTAGGGCTTTGTACATTCCAAAAAGCATTTTGGAGCCTTGTTTTGTCCCGTAGCAGATGTGGAGCCTAGTATGGTACTGGAGCAGATATGGAACTTAGTTTGGTGAGGGAGGGGCCGATGTGGAGCCTAGTATGGTACTGGAGCAGATGTGGAGCCTAGTATGGTACCGGAGCAGATGTGGAGCCTAGTATGGTACAGGAGCAGATGTGGAACCTAGTATGGTACTGGAGCAGATGTGGAGCCTAGTATGGTACTGGAGCAGATGTGGAACTTAGTTTGGTGAGGGAGGCACAGATGTGGAGCCTAGTATGGTACTGGAGCAGATGTGGAGTCTAGTATGTACCGGAGCAGATGTGGAGCCTAGTATTGTACCAGAGCAGATGTAGAGCCTAGTGTGGTACTGGAGCAGATGTGGGGGCTAGTATGGTGCTGGAGCAGATGTGGACCAGTTATACTCCCTAACGGACACCCACAGTCCACCCCATGCCCTCCAACAATCCATGGCTGGGGTCGCTGGAGTCATGACTCGGAGACAACAACAACTGTCTAGTCAGAATGGCTACAGTGATGTCATCCGTGATTTGGGAAACAAAAGGAGGGTCATGGAGAACATGGAGCGGATGCAGGCGCAAAGAATGGCTACCACGGCTGCACATGAGAAAGCTGTAGATGGGATCTTCCATGTCCTGCAGATCCTCATCATGGGAGTGATGCCACAAGACATTGCGCAGATGAATGCTGCTGCTACTTCTACATCCACATCTCCGGCCCCTGATGTGTCAGTGTCACACAGTGCTGCAAACCAAACACCACCACCCACATGTGAGGCACATGAAACGTCAGAGGACGAAGATGAGGATGAATCTGCCTTAGTGGTAAGGAGAAAGCAGTTGCATTCATCTCCGCCATATGGCTTGTTTCTGCTTGGGTCTGCCCTCTGCATCATGCCCTGGAATAACACCTTCCACTGTCCCCCGACACACTCTGTGACACTAACCTTGGACCTCGACATGGACTGCCATATTTTGCATGCTCAACAATGACACAGCAATCAGCCTGCAGACTGGACTCTTCCCCTTCCGTGTAACTTGTCAATCCCTAAAGGACTCTGGCTGGCCCTCCACGGGGCAACATTGTAAAGTGTTGTCTGCATGGCCCAGTACTAAGACAGCTTCAACACTCCAATGAACGTGAATAATACATTCTAATACACACAGATGTGTCATGTCTATGATTAATCAAGTATGAAAGCATGGATGAATGTAGGGGCAGTGATTCCCCCTTACGTCCATGTAGCTCATGTTGTGGGACTTGAGTCACAGGGTGCATCCCTGCATCATGGTGGTACATATTTGACCCCAAAAGAAGCCCTGTTGTCAATTGTAGGTCACAAATGACAGCCTACATGTAATGATTTGGGACACATGTGAAACGCTGATGAGTAGGATTCCGTACTATCTTTGACACACAGAAATGGCATTTCGAATACGTGACACCCTAAACAGCCTCTCTGTACAGAGGTGACACACCCACCATCTATTTCCAATTTATGAGATTGTTAGCACTACATGTTGCACTTACACTTGTCAGAGTAATGTGCTTGTACAGAGGAGTAACATGCACACAGGGAATGTGTGTTGTAATGAATTAATTTGCACATGCTGTGCCTGTGGTCATTTTGTACTGTCCCATGATTGCTAAGGACTGTGACAATGTGACGTGCTCATGTGAAGAAATTGTCAATGATGGTGTTCCTACGGGCTATTCCTGCTGCTGCTGCAGTGGGGTGTGGTCCACCTGCCTCATCTTCCTCATCATCGTCCGGTGCATCCCGCACTTGTAGCCATGGGGCATTGGTGCGTACACATATGTTGTGCAACACACAACATGCAACGATCATCTTGCACACGATGCCTGGGCTGTACAGGAGCCTTCCACCTGTGATGTCCAGGCACCTGAAACGTGACTTCAACACGCCAAATGTGCGTTCCACAAAGCCCCTGGTGCATTTGTGGGCCGCATTGTACTGCCTCTGGGCCTGTGTGTTCGGGGCTCGGAGGGGTGTCATCATCCAAGGGCAGAGTGCATATCCTTGATCACCTGTGACAGTGCAGAGAGACATGAGTCAAAAGTTGGTTCTGCATGATGTGTTGGCAGGCTCAATAGTTCATTGGTGTGTGATATGTGTGACTTAGTGATTCCTGTTTGACAGGTACTGCTTGTAGCAAATAAGCGGCATCAATGTGTATTACGTAGCCTCACTGCTGCTCCTCCCTCCCCCCGAGCCTATTAACTAGTGTGCGCAGCGCAGTTGCAACACTTGCACTCCTACGGCACACCATTGTCATGCCTGTCTGCGCATGTCCACAAGCCTGACAACGACACTGTGATGTTGTGCGTCCACATGTGTGTAGGCCTATGGTAAGGATAGGGCGGACACAGATGTAGAGTTCATGGCTGGCTGAACTCGCGATGCGGTTGAGGGTAGTCCTATGGCCTATGCTGCGGTATTAGCAACACACACAACAGGTGGCATGTATGATCCCGGACCCCGAGCGGGCTTGCGCTCCTTCATTTATCCCTTCGGCCGAGCCCGCACTCCGGGGGCATGCTACATCGCAACATTGTCCATTGGGGGACGGGTGGCGCCGACACTACAACAGAGACACACGCATTAGTTACTTCCTTGGCAAGGCCAACACTTAGCAACGCCCAGAGCCACACCCCTACGCTGGACTGTCGTACGCCAGCCCACTCCGCTTACGCTTACAGGGGGGTACGACACAGCTACATGTCCCAGGTCTTCCCCACTGCCTGAGGTGACATGGTTGCGTCTGCTGTACACAGCAAAATGTAATGTGGTAGGGCCCGGGGCCCTCATGCATACATAATGACCACACGGACACACTTAGATAGTTTGTGGAACTGGCTACAGGCACGTGCGCCCAGCCCCTTTTATTGCCAGGGTCACATGTCCAGTGACGCCTGTGCTGGATGGGTGTGGGGTGAGTGTAAGTCAGCCCTCAGGGAGTGGTTGGTGCTGGCAACATCTACAACAGTGATCACACAATCAGAAGTTCAAAGTTCAAACAGCAAGGGTCCACGACTTGAGCTGCACAGAGTTAGTGGCCATGGATGCACTGCAGCCGGCACAGGCACACCGCCACGGGACGGTGACTGCGGTGCACTGAGGTAGGGCCACGAGAGCTGAGCGGGTCCTCGTCGATGTCGAAGGTGGATGTCGCGGAGTGTTTCGGGGGACAGTGGAAGGTGTTCTTCCAGGGCATGATGCAGAGGGCAGAACCAAGCAGAAACAGGCAATATGGAGGAGATGAATGCTACAGACTCATTTTTAACACCAAGTCAGTATCAGCTACATAATGATGAAGACAACCCCCAGGCCATAGACTCAGACGCCACCAAAGTTCAACCAGGGAGTGTCCATGAATTTCGGGGCACAGAGTTAGTGGCACCAGAGCTGAAAGGGGATGCAGGCTGCGATGAGGCCTGTACAATGGTATAAAATCTGCCATAAATAAATCAAGACTCAGTTCCAAATGTGTGACCTACTTGACCGCAGTGTAGGCCGGAGGCAGCGGGCAGCAGGGGCCCACAGCCACGTGTCGTTGGCTTGCGATGCACAGAGTTAGTGGCACCAGAGCAGTTGTTGGTAGTGTTCGATCACCTCCATAACAATGATCCTTTTTTCCTCTGGACTGAACCACGTCTTCCTCTTACTCCTCTCCTTGCGTGCAATGATATGAACTCGGCCATTGAATAATTAAGACTCAGTTCCAAATGTGTGACCTACTTGACCGCAGTGTTGGCCGAAGGCAGTAGTCATCAAGGGCCCACAGACACGTGTCGTTGGCTTGCGATGCACAGGGTTGGTGGCACCAGAGCGAAGGGAGTACAGTGATATAAACGCTGCCATTGACATATGAACTCGCCCATCATGAAATCAAGACTCAGTTCCAAATGTGTGACCTACTGGACCGCAGTGTAGGCCGGAGGCAGCGGTGGAGTATGTCAACGAGAAAGGAGTGCTGGGGGCCTGTGTCGTGGAGGCCGTGATGGTCTGAGGAGGCTGCCAAGGTCGTGGGCCTCGGGCTTGGAGCTTGCACCGCCACGTGGTGGGCCCTCTTTGACACACGCCGGTGTCGGCAGGTGAGCAGTGAGGCCTGGTTGCGCAGGGGCGGCCAAGACGGGTCTGGGAACCAGCGGCCTGGGGTGCAGCAGGCACACAGGATCACAGGCACCGCAGCTCATGGCATCGGCCTCGTGGCAGGCTGAGAGGCACCGCCCTGGCAGACACGTTGGCCATTCCGGAAGAGAACCACGCCCAGAGCAACGGGCTTTTTATTCACACCCCTACGCTGGCCTGGCGTACGCCGGGCCAGCCCACTCTGCTCACGCTTATAGGGGGGGACGTAGCAAGCTACATTTCCGCGATCTTCCCCACTGCCTGGGGTGACATGGTTGCGTCCACTGTCCACTACACTCCAAACACCAGCAGTATATGTAGACATGGACATGTCTGTGGTCTGCATACTGCAGTCTGGCCAGCACATCCACGCCACACTTGGCATTGTGTACATTCTCATTCATGGGTCACTTGCCTCCTTCGCACATGCCTGGTTCCCACCTCTCCCCACATTCTGCTATTGTGTGGCTGAGGTGCCATGCCATTGATGGCTTGTGTACATGGCTAGCCCAGGTTACCACAGTAAGTTGTGCTGTCGTGTCTGGTAGGTGAGCATGTTGTTTGGCATGTTGTATGTGAGTTTGTAACGTGTGCATTCCCAGAGTCGTGAGTTGCATGACTGTGGAGTTGAGGTGTGTGGTGTGTTCATTTGGTACTTACCAACGAGCAATGTATTCCCATAGGTGCCATCCTGAAAGCGCTGGTTGATGATGGACTGTCGGAAGATGAAGGAATCGTGCACACTGCCTGGGTAGTTGGCGACGACATTGGTGAAGAGTCCCAGGTGGTCCACTATTGCCTGCACATTGATGGAATACGTGTGCTTCCTGTTGCGGTAATTGTGTGCAGTGGCGGCAGGGGGCACGAGGAGTACATGTGTGCAGTCGATTGCCCCCAACACGTGCGGGAAGCCAGCTATGGCGTAGAAGCCTTGCTTGGTCTCCAGCTGTTCCTGCGCAGTGTGTGGGAAGTAAAGGTGCTGGGGTACCAAGCTGATGATGGCATCCTAGACAGGTGTGAGGAACTTGGATAATGCTGGCTGTGAGACTCCTCCGACTCTGGCAGTTGTGGGTTGGAAGGTACCAGAGGCCAACAGGTGCAGCACAGCCAGCAGCTTTGTCTGCGGAGGGATGTTGGTTGTCCGCTGTGTTGGTACCGTCAGCCTGTGGGCAATGATGGTCAGGATGCGGAGGATGGTTGTCCTTTTGAGCCTGTAGTGGGCAATGACATCCTCTGGTGTTAAGTCTGTGAGGCTAGTGCGTTTTCTGAAGGTCCGCTGTCTTTGTCTGCGCTGCCTCTGTGGTAGTCCGAGGGGGGGGGGGTCCGGAGGGGGGTGTTGTGGCCCTCTTGGGGCTCCGAGCTGCATGATCAATAGCTCCATGGCATCTGTTGTTCTTCAGGTGTGGCTCTGGTCTGGGCTCCCTTTTGTGGTGCAGGTTGTCGTCCGACTTAACACCAGGTAAGAGCAGGTGTTAAATCCCTGCTGCTAATGCGCCTTATCGCCTGTTTTGGGATCTTATCGCCGATCTGGCTGGTCGTAGAGAATATTGCGAAGTGGTGTTATCGCGGTTTTTGCACAGGAACGGCTACTCTGCATCTCATTAGCGTTAGTTGCCGGTGTCATCCGTGGCGATGTTTTTTTGCGGCTGCTATCGCAGGTAAACTGGCGCTATCGGCTGTTAGCACCTGCTTGTGAATAGGGCGATAAATCTATCGCCACTTTGGCTGCGATAAAGTGCCGCCAACTCGGCGATAAGTCCTTGAGAATATGCCCCACTGACTTTTACTATTTATATGTGCATTTTCTAATATAATCCTACCTGTGTATATTTAATACATGCTAAATTGGTTTTATTTAGCAGCACACGAGGCAAAATGCGCCTTTAATGTAAGCTTAATTCTTTTTCAGTCACCATGAACGTCTACATTGTTAACCAGTTTTTAGGCGTAATCTAGCACATGTTGCTTTAGCACAAATATCTCAGTTAAATGAAAATGCCAGTCTAGACTTCTAGCACTGAAACTATACGGTTTAATCTGTTTCCACGGCAAACCCTTCCAGCTTTAATTATTGTTTACGACCTTGTTCTGCTCCATAAATGCTTAAGACTTCAAACATCTGTGATAAGTACTCTCTGTGCTGCAGTGAATTTAAAGGACACTTTGCAGCCAACATTTGTTAACATTTAGTAAATTCCTTTTCCCCCATTTGTATTAAATTCGTGTTGCAATTATGTAAAAAAAAATACACAAACATTAAGGATTTATATGCTAATATAAAATGCGTTAACAACAGTCTACATTATCTCCCCCTCACAACGATATTTTTTTTTTCAGCATGATTTTGTAAAAGGTTAACCTTCTACCGGTATTTTAATTCCTCACCTATACAACAGTGCATTCTGTAATTGGAAAACATTCAGCTCACTGAGGTACCTTTCGTTCTTTTGTTACAGAGACGGAAAAGTTTATTCCCTGTTCATGTATCTTTGGGGTATTGCCTTAGCCTCCACAACTAAAATATTGGATACATATGATTTTAGATATGTTTTGTCCAGGCGCAAACCAGTGTATAAAAAATAACGAAAATACCAATTTAGAAAAAACATAAAAACTTGCAGCAGCATGCAAGCGTGGACGGATGTACACTGGGGTCCCCTTTATAAGCTGCTTTTGTGGGGAAGTGGCTTTTTTGAGGCGCTGTCTTTCTAAGCGTCTAACACAGCCTATAAAAAATAACAACAAATAAATATAATAGACGCAAAGACTTGCACAGGTGCGCAAGGGTGGACAGATGGACACTGGGGCTCTCTCTGCACGGGAGGAGGCTGTCTAGTGATCGCATAACACAGAGAGCCGGGGCACATTGTTTATGGAGGACTCGCTCTTTTACGAGCTATTCACTATGCAGCCCTTAGTCACTTTTAGGAAACCTGATAAAATCTCTTCACAGGCAAGGACTGGCGACATTGTAGCACTTATAACAAATGCTTCAGTTTCTTTTTCAGGGGGAAAAAAGGGAAACCCTAGTGATACCTGTATTTTATATATCTATATATACCCAAAACTATATATGTTCATTTCCGGGGGAGCGCATGTTTTCTGATACGCTAAAAACATTAATTATTAAAGCTCTTTAGTTATTGCAAGTTTTTACTTTTACACCACACTTTGTAAGTTACAACTATTCAGCTCACTGAGCCACCTTTCTTGTAAGCGGCAAGCATTCAGCTCACTGAGCCACCTTTCTTGTAAGTGGCAAGCATTCAGCTCACGGAGCCACCTTTCTTGGAAGCGGCAAGCATTCAGCTCACTGAGCCCCCTTTCTTGTAAGTGGCAAGCATTCAGCTCACTGAGCCACCTTTCTTGTAAACGGCAAGCATTCAGCTCACGGAGCCCCCTTTCTTGTAAGCGGCAAGCATTCAGCTCACAGAGCCCCCTTTCTTGTAAGCGGTAAGCATTCAGCTCACGGAGCCCCCTTTCTTGTAAGTGGCAAGCATTTAGCTCACTGAGCCACTTTTCTTTCCTGTGTTTACATGGGTGGAACTCTCTCTCGTCTTATAACAACAAGGCACACAAAGGCTATTTAAACACCTTTTTACCTGCAAACATGTCAGGAAGCCAAAGTGCACACACCAAATAAAATTGGTAGGTACTCAAAACTACCATTACACACCACATACGTATACTACACTACAAAACAAAACACACAGATAAACAGCATTAGCATTTACGACACAAATAGCTCCAACTCTCACAAATACGAGACCTATTGCATTGCAAATGCTTGTTAATGTTAATTTCCTAAATACTACCACAAACCTTGCCTGCAGCAAACACAAATACATGCAGTCTCCGTACCTTGCAAATACCCACACAGTGTGTCTCTCTCTACAAGTACATAACTCAACTGATTTGCAAACAGGCTCCTTTGATTTTGTTGCCCGGCCCTGGTTTTTGTCGCAGTCCCACCCCCAGTACAGACAGGTAAAGGGAACAGACTCACCTGCGAAAATGCACGAGCATGGGCTCACTTTTAAAGTCAGGAACAGTCCTGATATACAGATTTCCAAACTGCAGAACTGCTCCCAGGATCAGATCTCCCTCTCTTTCATTCGCCCACAACATATCGATGTTTAAAACACAGCTGGGGCCCGGGGACCCCGGGGCCGCGAATGCTGCTGTAGAAAGAAGCAGCAGGCCGGCCATGCTAAAGAGCACATGTGCGCCTGGGGTCACACAGAGCACCGGCAGGCACCAGGCAGGCACTGGCTGCACCACTGCCATCCTGCTCATCCACACAGAGCGCCCACCAGAGACAGAGCCACAGGACAGCACTCACTCACCCGGGCAATGCACCACCGGAGACTGAGTCCCAGTACAGCGCCCACTCACCCCTGCAGAGCACCCAACAGACAGACACTGTGGAGCGCCCACTCACCACTTGTGGAGCGCCCACTCACCCCTGCAGTGCCCCCAACAGACAGACACTGTGGAGCGCCCACTCACCACTTGTGGAGCGCCCACTCACCCCTGCAGAGCCCCCAACAGACAAACACTGTGCGGCACCCACTCACCCCTGCAGAGCCCCCAACAGACAGACACTGTGGAGCGCTCACTCACCCCTGCAGAGCATCCAACAGACAGACACTGTGGAGCGCCCACTCACCCCTTGTGGAGCGCCCACTCAACCCTGCAGAGCCCCCAACAGACAGACACTGTGGAGCGCCCACTCACCCCTGCAGAGCCTCCAACAGACAGACACTGTGGGGCGCCCACTCACCCCTGCAGAGCCCCCAACAGACAGACACTGTGGAGCGCCCACTCACCCCTGCAGAGCACCCAACAGACAGACACTGTGGGGCACCCACTCACCCCTGCAGAGCCCCCAACAGACAGACACTGTGGGACGCCCACTCACCCCTGCAGAGCCCCCAACAGACACACACTGTGGAGCGCCCACTCACCCCTGCAGAGCTCTCAACAGACAGACACTGTGGGGTGCCCACTCACCCCTGCAGAGCACCCAACAGGCAGACACTGTGGGGCAACCACTCACCCCTTGTGGAGCGCCCACCTACCCCTGCAGAGCCCCCAACAGGCAGACACTGTGGGGCACCCACTCACCCCCTGTGGGGCACCTACTCACCCCTGCAGAGTACCCAACAGGCAGACACTGTGGGGCACCCACTCACCCCTTGTGGGGCGCCCACTCACCCCTGCAGAGCACCCAGCAGGCAGACACTGTGGGGCACCCACTCACCCCCTGTGGGGCGCCCAATCACCCCTGCAGAGCACCCAACAGGCAGACACTGTGGGGCACCCACTCACCCCCTGTGGGGTGCCCACTCACCCCTGCAGAGCACCCAGCAGGCAGCCACTGTGGGGCACCCACTCACCCCCTGTGGGGCGCCTACTCACCCCTGCAGAGCACCCAACAGGCAGACACTGTGGGGCACCCACTCACCCCTGCAGAGCACCCATCAGGCAGACACTGTGGGGCACCCACTCACCCCCTGTGGGGCACCTACTCACCCCTGCAGAGCACCCAACAGGCAGACACTGTGGGGCACCCACTCACCCCTGCAGAGCACCCAACAGACAGACACTGTGGAGCGCCCACTCACCCCTGCAGAGCACCCAACAGACAGACACTGTGGAGCGCCCACTCACGTATGCAGAGCCCCCAACAGACAGACACTGTGGGGTGCCCACTCACGTATGCAGAGCCCCCAACAGACAGACACTGTGGGGTGCCCACTCACCCCTGCAGAGCCCCCAACAGACAGACACTGTAGAACGCCCACTCACCCCTGCAGAGCCCCCAACAGACAGACACTGTGGAGCACCCACTCACCCCTGCAGAGCCCCCAACAGACAGACACTATAGAACGCCCACTCACCCCTGCAGAGCCCCCAACAGACAGACACTGTGGAGCACCCACTCACCCCTGCAGAGCCCCCAACAGACAGACACTGTGGAGCATCCACTCACCCCTGTAGAGCACCCAACAGACAGACACTGTGGGGTGCCCACTCACCCCTTCAGAGCACCTAACAGACAGACACTGTGGGGTGCCCACTCACCCCTGCAGAGCCCCCAACAGACAGACACTGTGGAGCGTCCACTCACCCCTGCAGAGCACCCAACAGACAGACACTGTGGAGCACCCACTCACCCCTGTAGAGTCCCCAACAAACAGACATTGTGGGGCACCCACTCACCACTGCAGAACACCTAACAGACAGACACTGTGGGGCACCCACTCACCCCTGCAGATCACCCAGCATACAGACACTGTGGGGCGCCCACTCACCCCTGCAGAGCACCCAACAGACAGACACTGTAGAGTGCCCATTCACCCACACAAAGCAGTAACCAGAGACAGAGCAACAGCACAGCTCCCAGTCAAACACACAAAGCAGAAACCAGAGACAGAACCACAGTAGATTCACCCTTACAGAGCGCCCATCACTAGCAGAGCCACAGGGAGAATGCCAAAGTACAGCTCCCACTCACCCACAAAAAGTGCCCACCTGAGATAGAGCCACAATATAGAGCCACGGTGCAGCACCCACTCACGCACGCAGAGCACCCATGAGAGACAAAGCCACAGTACAGCGCCCACTCACCCCTGCAGAGCGTCCATCCCTGGAAGAGACACAGTACAGCACCCACTCACCCCTGCAGAGTGTCCATCACTGGAAGAGACACAGTACAGCGCCCACTCACCCTCCCAGAAAAAGACCATCAGGGGCAGTTTAACAGTGCAACATCCACTCACCCATTCCGAGAATGACCATCAGGTGCATGTTACCAGTACAACACTCACTCACACACAAACAGCACCCATCAGAGACAGAGCAGTAGTACATCAATCACTCACCTCTGCAGAGTGCCCATTAGACAGAGCCAAAGTGCTGCTCTCAGCCACTCATTTAGAGAACGGAACAACCATCAGGTGCATGTTAACAGTTCAACAACCAGTCACCCACACACAGCACCAATCAGAGACAGGGCAATAGTACAGCAATCACTCATCCCTGCAGTACCCATCAGAGACAGAGCAAAAGTGCCCCTGTCAGCCACTCACGTAGAGAACGACCATCAGGCGCATGTTAAAAGTTCAACGACCAGTCACCCACACACAGCACCCATCAGAGACAGGGCAATAGTACAAAAATCACTCACCCCTGCAGAGTGCCCATCAGAGACAGAACCAAGTGCTGCTCTCTGCCACCCACGTAGAGAACGACCATCAGGCGCATGTTAACAGTTCAATGACCAGTCACCCACACACAGCACCCATCAGAGACAGAGCAATACTACAGCAATCACTCACCCCTGCAGAGTGCCCATCAGAGACAGAACCAAGTGATGCTCTCAGCCACCCAAGTAGAGAACGACCATCAGGTGCATGTTAACAGTTCAACGACCAGTCACCCACAAATAGTGCTCATCAGAGACAAAGCCACAACGCAGCTCCGGTGGAACAGCAGGCACTTCTACCCATGCTTTATACCCCTCTGACTGAGCACATCTGGGTGCCTGTTTTCATTCTACCGATAGGATAACAACATATTTTGCTGTGCTGCTCAATCTTTTGGAGAATCATGCCCAGGTGAGTATGTGATCATTTTGAAGATTAATTAAAAAAATTGTGTAATGAGAGACATGCCACCTGACCACCCTCACCCACCTCTTCTCCAGAGGGGCAGATGGTGTGTCCTGCCATGAATTACAGCTGCATCTCCCTAGATGGATGGCAGTGAGCCGGTCATGGCTAAACATGGAAGCCTGGAACAAGCCATTTTCAAAACAACATTCAGGGCTGATGTGTTCTAGCCCGTGGCACTGGGCAAAACTCAGAGATACATTGACAGCATCTGAGCCTCCCTAACCATGTAATGGGACAAGTACCTTGACATGTCTTTTGACATGCCCTTTGGCATATAATAGGACATGTGCTCAACATACAATAGCGATACCAAAGGGGATGATGGACGGAGCGCTTGAGCTAATCAAACACTCACCCCCAGTCAACTGATCTGGGTTTAATCCATCATCATTCTTTAGCTCACTCCACCACCCCAGTTCAGACATGGCCATATGCAAATCAGTCTGACCCTGTGCCTCATGGGAACAGTTCAGCCCGAACTGCCAAGCCATGTCTTCCCTGGACCGGAAACAAGCATCCTGGGACCGGTTTCTGGCTATTCAGCCGTCATCAGCCAGGCTAGCTTGAATCCAGTGGCAAAGTGAGCAAGGGACCCACGTCTGGGCATACCCTGCCAACTTAGGGCGAACAAAGCGATACCAAAGGGGATGATGGACGGAGCGCTTGAGCTAATCAAACACTCACCCCCAGCCAACTGATCTGGGTTTAATCCATCATCATTCTTTAGCTCACTCCACCACCCCAGTTCAGACATGGCCATATGCAAATCAGTCTGACCCTGTGCCTCATGGGAACAGTCCAGCCCGAACTGCCAAGCCATGTCTTCCCTGGACCGGAAACAAGCATCCTGGGACCAGTTTCTGGCTATTCAGCCGTCATCAGCCAGGCTAGCTTGAATCCAGTGGCAAAGTGAGCAAGGGACCCACGTCTGGGCATACCCTGCCAACTTAGGGCGAACAAAGCGATACCAAAGGGGATGATGGACGGAGCGCTTGAGCTAATCAAACACTCACCCCCAGTCAACTGATCTGGGTTTAATCCATCATCATTCTTTAGCTCACTCCACCACCCCAGTTCAGACATGGCCATATGCAAATCAGTCTGACCCTGTGCCTCATGGGAACAGTCCAGCCCGAACTGCCAAGCCATGTCTTCCCTGGACCGGAAACAAGCATCCTGGGACCGGTTTCTGACTATCATCCGCTTGGCCAAATGTGGTGGTAGGTCTTTTTTTAACCTAACCCCTAACATGGGAATAAGCTGACCCTCCATATCTGCACCTGCCCTGACGTCCAGAGTCATGCACTATACCAAGGCCATAAATAAAATAAATCACACAAGGATGTATCCTAATCCTAGTGTGCCAATTAGATTGGATGAGGAAGCCTCACCCACTAGTTGTGGCATGCTTCATAATAGGTGACCTCATCCCACTCTGGTGTGATGGTACTACCAGGGCGGGCTCAACCAAGTACAGAGGGAGTCATTGATAAAAATCAACTGGACATGACTGGGACCAGACAGACTAAAAGTACCTCAAGTTAAGCCCACAGAATACCTTTAATAGTGGGTACCTTAGGTACAGCTAAAACCTACAAAGTGAATGGTACACGGGTACAATGATGACCCAACCATCCATGTTTATGCCAATATGTTTCTGCCCACATACATGCAAATACCGGTCTAGGGCATTCGTCAGGGCCAAAAGGAGATCCCTATCTCTACTTCCTACACTGAATGAGTGTGAAGTGCAGAGTTATTAGAATCTGAATCCTAACTTGACAACCCAGGTAATAATGGACCCTGTGATAAAAATAGATACAAAAAAACCACATTTTATGAAAATTCATAAAAGAGTACATTAATGGCACTCAGGTGATAGCTCACATGCAACGTAATCAAACACTTTAAGCACATGTGTAATATATATTGGCGACACTGCCCTGCAAATGCCCGACATGTTTAGGTGAACAAATGCTCGAGCTAGATTGGCTGCATACCCTAACTCTCAGGAACTAGAGCGTCATGGTCCGGAGGGAGGTGGTATCGTTTGTAGTCACACACTGTGATTATGTTCAGTGGTACAATGCATGTATGAGATTATCACATTTATTTAAAAGCAAGCACCCAGGGGTGGATATGCTGTTTATATTCTCAAAATATTTGAATCAACTATTGGCCCCCATGATTAGGAATCGTGTATTACATGGGGCGCTTTCCCAATATCATTGGCAGTGGCAGTGAGGGCACCCGCTAATGCCATAACCACACACACACAATAGTGACAACGGGGCCTCCATTCACCCCTCCTTCTATTCATCTATGTAATGCAAAAGGCCATACCTGTAAAGGAAGGGAAAACACATACTTTATCAAGAGGTATTCCAGTGGTAAACCTAATAGGCCTCCATTACCCAGCGTTCATTGCCAAAATCGAGAGCCAGTATCATTAAATGAGGAAATGGCATGTGACGGCATAGCCGCAAAGTGCTTAGGCGTGCGTTTGCATCCACGGGGCTCATAAGAAATGTTGTATCCTGGACGGCCAATTACCGCCAGAGAACGAGATTAGCCGCCCCATGACATTTGGCGCCTACATGCTGAAATAAAGGAACAGACCCCTAAAGAGAGGAGAAAGAATGAAGAAAAACCTTTAACTAAAAATTGTAAAAAACACTTTTCAGCAGGGTATGAGGCTAAACTTGACTAACACAGTACTAAACCCTTCAACCAGTAGTGGGACAAGGTATGTGGCATAAACATAGCCCACAATCCCAGACAAAACGTCCATATTAGAACATCTTTCACACTTTATATGTACCAACATAAGGAAAGATATTTGGAGGACCAAGGCATCATGCATAACACATTCCTGCTGATGGCTCAAACAAGCCCACCACATTAAGTCTTTGCTATTAAAAAGAATCTGATTGGGGTCAAGAGTTCAAACTATACATGCAAGGTCTCATAGAATAGACTACCAAGACATAAACCTCTGATTTTCAAGTCATCCAAGATTTTCTCTTAAAAAAGTACATTTCCTGTGGGTATTCTGAGACAACCAAGAAATTTCATCATTGAGTCCTTGGAGATCTATTCAAACAGCATCAATGATTCTGTCATGACTTTATGCCATGGTTTTAGCATTTCAATGACATACCAAACCCGATCCTGATTGCTATGTCTCAAGTTAATAAAGTGTTTGGTCAATTTAGTGGCCTCACGCTTACATCTTATGGTGCTACTGATCCAGCGGTGTACTAACAGCAGATACTCCACTACCATATACTCACCTGGGCCCATACAACTCGCTTCTACTAAACACCAAGTAGACCGCCGGAACTTTTAGTTTAAGATGATTCTCATACCATAAGATCTAGTTATTTCTTCTACAACTAAACCTTTCATTGATCAAATAGTTCTTTCCTCTGGTCAAAGGACCATTTAGGTGGAACTAGTTGTTGGTGATAATTGACATAACTTTATTTAACATTTCTCGATTAAAATGAAATAATCACAAACTCGGGAAGATTTTAAATCTTTATCTAAATTATTTGAATGTGAACCAATCTCAAGCATTACAGTACAAACACCCTCATTCACAAGAGTGTCAATTCAATCAAAAATTCAATAGATATAATAATTCAGATCCACACAACAACTATGCTCAGAAAGAAGAGGACAGAGAGAAAAGAGCATCTATTCAAAATACGATATATTTTACCAAGAATGGTGTGAAGACCAAACCCTCTGGCCAAAGGGCTGGTAAGGGTCCCCCGGGATAGATCAGGAGACAAAGACTTCAGGACAGGAATTAGGACAGGATACTTCACCTCTCTAGTTACCGACGAATGCGTCGCACCCCTCTCTGACACTCTCTTCCTCCTCATGGTTCTTCTGCGATCTTCTTTCTAACCCAATTAAATTAAATAGATGGTTCTGCATTCGAATTCTTCTTTAGCATCTCACAGCATCAGCACCATCCCCCAGCACCGACAGCATCCCGAGCTCTGTATTGTCTCTGCTGCTTCCGCTCCCAACAAGCTCTAGCTCTCGGAGAAACTCTTCGCGCTCTGCTCTTCTAACTAACTAAACTACCTCAATTATACCTTACTGTTACCATGTACCACCCATTAATGTTTCATTTTTACAAAATACTAACTTCTGATTGGACAGGCGAGGGGGGATGATCATCACACCATGCTTATACTTCATTTATTTCTTTAAACCATTGTTTCAAAACTCCTCCCCTCAAACTTTTATTCCGCCCTTCCTTTCCCATACATCTTTAAACTTTATTAATACAAATGTATTGATCTCTTGAATAAAGTTCCTTCATATGAACTCTTCACCCTCATGTTCAAAGGGCACATCTTCGCCGACCTTGGACGCGTGACAAGTCCTTAGTCATCTTTTCGTACTTTATAGCCAGGGCGCATGCGTCACGCAACGTCAGTCTGCTCGACTCAGACAACTTTAACAGGCCCAAATACGCACTAATAATAAAGTGGAAAGGAAAAATGTTATTCTCAAAATCAAATGATTTCACTGTATACCACCAACCTCTACTCTAACCCGCTCCATTTATTATTTCCCTTTCTGCATTTGCGTTAGTATAAAACTTATATTCTATTTCAGCTAAGCAGGTGCCATGCATGTGAGCTTTTCAAGCGGCCATTTTATGATTCTTTGCACAGGCGCCAGAATTTCCCTCCAAGCAATAGTACGTCATACTACGTAGATGCAGTAGATGCATGCACAGTAAAGATCCCGTGTTAGAATGCATCCTCGTCCTTCGTTCATGTTATTGCAGTTAGTAACTACATAGGCAAGCTTCATTTTCTTCCTGTGTGTAAAGGAAATGCATATTATTAATCACAAAACACGTTGTTAATAATTCGTTAATGAGTTAAACGAGAGGATTGCTTCCGAGCAAGTCTCATTTACGAGTCCTTGCTCCATCACTACGATGTTCAGCGATTCTGGTACATACATTCCTCATGGTCATCCCTACATGCATCAGATCACAAGGACACCTAATATAATGCACCACATGCTTCGAATCGCAATTGGTAATTTGTTTCAATTTCCAAGGGGTCTTTAACCCTAGGTCTATCTCAGTTACCCTACGTGCCAGGCAGAACACATTACAGTTGCCTCAATCAAAGTTTCCCATGGGAGCAGACAAGGTAGATTGTCCATTCTTGCTCTCCGGCTCTTGGGGCATGTCCGCATTAAAATATCTCTCAGGCTTCTACCTCTCCTAGAAGAAAACATTGGCTTCTCCACATTCAGATCACCTGATATCAAAATGCACCAATTCTTATTTACAATTTTCTTGATTGCTTTGGAGCTAGGGCCATAGGTGGTAACAAAGTGATTTGGAGTTGATCTCTGTGGTTATTCAGAGCCCTCTTATTTGCTTTCTCAGTCAGATGGAGCGGATAATTTTTCTCTAAGAGTTTGCAAGACAGATTTTTTCACATGAGCCTTCTAATCCTGTACTTTGGTGCAATTATGTCTACGGTGTAAGAACTGCCCCACAGGGAGATTCTTTCTAAGAGAACGTGGGTAAAAACTTTCAAACAGAAGAAGATTGTTTCTGTCAATGGGTTTGTAAAATACTTCTGTTTTAAAACTCCCATTCTCCGCGTAAATCATAAGATTGAGAAAGGACAACTTCTCTTCATCCGTTGTAATAGAAAGTTTCAAAAAAGGTTCAAGCGAATTCAGTCAATAGGAAAAGATTGTTGCCTCTTGTTCACTGCCTTGCCATACCAGAAGGATGTCGTCTATGTACCGTTTTCACAACTTCATATGTTTTTTAAAGTATTTGAAGTATGATGAATATACTCAGTCTCAAATGCATGTACGTATAAACATGCCAAAATAGGGGCAAATTAATCCCCATAGACGTTCTGCGTACCTGGAGAAAAAGCTCTCCTTCATATTCAAAATAATTCTGTGTCAAGGCCATGTGTGCACAGTCCAATACATAATCTAGTGTTGTCATGGGTTCACTGACAAAATATCGACACCCAAAATATCCCCATACAAAAATATCGTGATCATAATATCGATGTCAAAAATATCTACATCCTATACTTATAGTGGTAAGTACAAAAATATCGAAAATAGTATAGATGTCATAAATATAGTTGTACAAAATATCGTTTTTTATATATATAATAAATTAATAAATATTAAATATATTAAAGAATACAATTAATTGTAAAAAATAAATTAGATTTGATATACTTTTTAACAAATATAACAAATAAACTTAATTGAAAAAAGTTAAACACATATATAATAATTAATATATATATATTAACTTTAAAATAATTATTAAACTAATAATTTTAATGTATTTATAATTTTAAAATTATATAAAAATTTAACATATGAATATATATATATTATCTACTGGCGGTCGCCAGTAGATAGTTATAGTTAGGACCTATTTTCCATAGGAAATCCGCAACATTCTATTTGAAATAACGTTGGCGCCGGTTGACGAATCTTCGCAAAATTTTCCAACTTGTTGGGGCGCTCCGGTCCGCCCCTATCCTGAAAGTCTCGGGGTGATTCGTCAAGCGGGGGCCGAGAAAAAAGGGGGGTCCCAAAACGTGTTTTCCCCATTCATTTTTCCATAGGAACCGTTCATCGCGGCTACAGCCCGAACTGCTGAATGGAATTACACCAAATTTGGCAAAGAGGTAGCCCTTGGTTCAGACTCATGCCTTTTGCTTAAATGGTGTAAATCCGTTCAGTAGTTCCTGAGAAAATCACAAGTAAAATCACATATATATCTATGGCCGCGTCGGATCCGCGCACCCTCCCGATCACGAGCTGCATGCTAATTGGCTGTCAAGTGGCTGTCAACACTCCAAATCAGGAAGTGTTGGCTGCCATTTTATGCCTCGGTAGAACCGAGGCACAGAAACAAGTGCGCAAAACGCACAAAGGGGGCAGGGTAGAAACACCCTGACCCCCTAGGTCTGCTCAGGGGGTCCCACAAGGACCCCCTGGGCAGAAAAAAGCATTTTATTTTTAAAAAAATCGGCGGGATGCGCTTAGGGTGCGCATATCCCGCCGAGAAAAAAAAAAGAAACAAGTGCGCAAAACGCACAAAGGGGGCAGGGTAGAAACACTCTGACCCCTAGGTCTGCTCAGGGGTCCCACAAGGACCCCTGGGCAGAAAAAGCATTTTTTTTTTAAATCGGCGGGATGCGATTAGGGTGCGGATCCTGCCGAGAAAAAAAAACAAGTGCGCAAAACGCACAAAGGGGGCAGGATAGAAACACTCTGACCCCCTAGGTCTGCTCAGGGGTCCCACAAGGACCCCTGGGCAGAAAAAGCATTTTTTTAAATCGGCGGGATGCGCTTAGGGTGCGCGGATCCTGCCGAGAAAAAAAACGAAGCCCGCCGAGAAAAAAACGAAGCGCGCTTCGTGGTTAATTGGCCCCCGGGTGGGCCAAGTCCCGGGGGCATGTGGGGTTTAATTTAATAATAATATGGGGGGCCTCTAAACGTGTTTTCCCCATTCATTTTTCCATAGGAACCGTTCATCGCGGCTACAGCCCGAACTGCTGAATGGAATTACACCAAATTTGGCAAAGAGGTAGCCCTTGGTTCAGACTCATGCCTTTTGCTTAAATGGTGTAAATCCGTTCAGTAGTTCCTGAGAAAATCACAAGTAAAATCACATATATATCTATGGCCGCGTCGGATCCGCGCACCCTCCCGATCACGAGCTGCATGCTAATTGGCTGTCAAGTGGCTGTCAACACTCCAAATCAGGAAGTGTTGGCTGCCATTTTATGCCTCGGTAGAACCGAGGCACAGAAACAAGTGCGCAAAACGCACAAAGGGGGCAGGGTAGAAACACCCTGACCCCTAGGTCTGCTCAGGGGTCCCACAAGGACCCCTGGGCAGAAAAAGCATTTTATTTTTAAAAAATCGGCGGGATGCGCTTAGGGTGCGCATATCCCGCCGAGAAAAAAAGAAACAAGTGCGCAAACGCACAAAGGGGGCAGGGTAGAAACACTCTGACCCCTAGGTCTGCTCAGGGGTCCCACAAGGACCCCTGGGCAGAAAAAGCATTTTTTTTTTAAATCGGCGGGATGCGATTAGGGTGCGCGGATCCTGCCGAGAAAAAAAACAAGTGCGCAAAACGCACAAAGGGGGCAGGATAGAAACACTCTGACCCCCTAGGTCTGCTCAGGGGGTCCCACAAGGACCCCCTGGGCAGAAAAAAGCATTTTTTTTTAAATCGGCGGGATGCGCTTAGGGTGCGCGGATCCTGCCGAGAAAAAAAAACGAAGCCCGCCGAGAAAAAAAAACGAGCGCGCTCGTGGTTAGTTGGCCCCGGGTGGGCCAAGTCCCGGGGCATGTGGGGTTTAATTTAATAATAATATGGGGGCTCTAAGGCCCCCAAGCCCCGAGGACCGCCACCCCCGGGGCTTTATAAAAATAATGGTGGCGGGGGCACACGGCCCCCCGCACCCTCTGGGGCTTCTTATTTTTTTTTCAAAATAACCTGTGGGAGGGGGAGGCTCGAGAATAATGAAAAGAAGGGGGCCACACAGCCCCCTTTTAAAAAAAAAGAAAAAATCCGGCATTGCGCCGGAGGCCACGCCCCCTCCTTGGCAGCACTCTGCAAACGCGCCCCCTGGCGCGTTTGCAGAGGGGGAACGAATTCCCCTTGAATACTGGGGGTCCCTGGGGGCCAACTATCCCACCAGGAACCCCCACTATGCACCAGGGGGCTGCGTTGCAGTGAGGTGTTCTGAGGCCACGCCCCTTTTACACCTCTCTGCAACGCAGCTCTGTGGCGCTTAATGGAGGTAGCTGGTGGGCTAGTTGCACCCCAGGGACCCTCAGGATTCAAGGGAGTTAATCCCCGACTTAAAACGCGCCACGGGGCGCGTTTGCACAGTGGTGAAGGGAGGGCGGGGCCTGAGGTGACATTTGTGCAAACGCGCCCGTGGCGTGTTTTAAGTTGAGGATTAAGTCCCTTGAATCCTGAGGGTCCCTGGGGTCCAACTAGCACACCAGGTACCTCCAGTAAGCGCCACAGAGCTGCGTTGCAGCGAGGTGTAAAAGAGGCGTGGCCTCTGAACACCTCTCTGCAACGCAGGGCTGTGGCGCTTACTGGAGGTATCTGGTGGGCTAGTGGGCCCCCAGGGACCCTCAGGATTGAAGGGGACTTAATCCCCCAATTTGCAACGTGCCACAGGGCGTGTTTGCAGACATGTCACCTCAGGCCCCACCCCCTTCCTTCACCATTGTGCAAATATTCCTCTAAAATCAGCCGAACTACGATTAACTCACCTGTTATCAGGAGAGACCACAGTGCTGCATCTTTGAGCCCAGTACTAATCCTGAAAAGTAATTTTAACCGTACTTACCAGTAACTTGAATTTCCTTCCATAGGATATCATTGCCTGCTTCTTGCTGAAAAAGTTTCTAAGTGTCGATTTTTGAAACATACAAATATTCCTCTAAAATCAGCAGAACTACGAATTAGAATTTACTCACCTGTTATCAGGAGAGACCTCAGTGCTGCATCTTTGAGCCCAGTACAGATCCTGAAAAGTAATTCTAACCGTACTTACCAGTAACTTGAATTTCCTTCCATAGGGTAACATTGACTGGTTTCACTTGGAAATTCTTCTAAGTGTGGAGTTTTGGAACTTTATAATATTCCTCTAAAATCAGCCGAACTACGAATTCCGATTTACTCACCTGTTATCAGGAGAGAACCCAGTGCTGCATCTTTTAGCCCAGCACTGACCCTGAAAAGTAATTCTAACCGTACTTACGAGTAATTTGTATTTCCTTCCATAGGAATCAATTGTCTGGTTTTCAGCAGAAAAGTTTCAAAGTGTCGATTTTCACAAACTACAAATATTCCTTAAAAATCGCCTGTATGACTTAAACGCATTCTTTCAACTGTTTACAGGAGATGCACCAGTGCTGGATCCAGGATCCACCACTGAGTAAGAAAAAGTAACGATAACACTACTTACCTGCTAAGTGAATTTCCTCCCATAGGATAACATTGGTGATTCTATGTGAAAAAGTTTCAAGTGTCAACTTTTAAAATACAATAATATTCCATAAAAATCACTACTGTAACCAAAACGCTTTTACTCAACTGTTTACAGGAGATGTCCCAGGACTGAATCTAGGATCCAGTCCTGTGGTTAGAAAAGTAATCCATAAAGTAACTAATTGCATTTAACTAGAAATTCACATTGAGCTCAATGTTGCATTGTGTTTGAAATTGTGTTGCCCATTGCAACAACTGTAACTACTGTACTTAAAAGTCTATTGCCTATTTGCAAAGTATTTAAACTAAAGTAATTCATTCTGAGAAAGTATATTTTGTAATGTAATGTATAATGTAATTACAATGTAATTTAAAAAATAAAATATCTAAAAATAAATAGTTTAAAAAAATGTAGTAAATCAGTATCAAAAAAATAAATATAACAATTAATACATATAAAAATTGTCATTTACAAAACCTTTGAAATTCACTGAAAAAAACCATAGGTTTCAGACATGTTATAGTTAGGAATTAGCATTTAAAAAACCTTTGAAATTCACTGAAAAAACCATAGGTTTCAGGCACGTTATAGTTAGAAATTAGCATTTAAAAAACCTTACAAATTCACTGAAAAAACCATAGGTTTTAGGGACAGTTATAGTTAGTTGGACATTGCACTCGTACAAAACCCGTGAAATTATCCCGTTATAGTTAGTTCAGCTAACTATAACTCGCGCCCACTAATGCACTGCTGATGACGTCACATATTACATCACTCATGACATGGTCAGTGACATCACTGATGACATCACTGATGACATCTCAAATGACATCACTGATGACATCACTGATGACATCATCCACGTGATAATCTGATGCACCTCCTCACACCCTAATATAACCTTTGATACACCCACTCGAAATTACAGACTGCCATTCGCAAAACCATAGACACTCCAACACCAATAACTACATACCCACTCACTGATTCTTAGGTCTACACACACATCCACTCACTCACCCGTACAGTCACTCATACTTACGGTCACTCAGTACAGGACTATCATATGCACTCATACTCCTATATAGACACTCAAACACCGCCACTCATCCATAGAGGTACTCACACACCTAGTCAGTCATGCAAATAATTAAACACACTGCCATTTACTCACCTATACAGTTATACACACACCAGCTCACTTACTCATACAAATACTAGCACATTCTTATGCTCTTATACAATCACTGATACAAGCACACACTCATCCATACAGTCACTCTCACAATCACACACTCTCTCTTATAGCTATTTATATATTCCAACACACATATATACTGCCTTTCACATATGTAATTACTCACACATGTACCACTGGGACATACATTCACTCACTAACACACTCTTACACACACTTACCCATCCATACAGTCTATCACAGATGCACTCTTGAAACCATCCACCCAGTGAATCACCCACTCACACATCTATGCACAGAGTCGCACACACCCCACCCACACAAACACTCAGGCACCCATACAGATACTCAGACAACCAATCAATAACTCATATAGACACTCATGTAGCTATTCACAAACCCATGCAGCCACTTACACAGCAACAGACAGACGGATACAGACATTCACCCAGTTTAGTCACTAACCCATGCATTCAGTAAGATACGTTTAATCACTCACTTATAGAGTTAGTCACGCACCTACTAAATCATCCATACAGACACTTATACACCCACTCATTCTTCAATACGCCTTTCCCTATATATATTAAAAATATTTAAACTTTACAGAAACACACAGTCACTGGATGATGTCATCAGTGATGTCATTTGAGATGTCATCAGTGATGTCATCAGTGATGTCACTGACCATGTCATGAGTGATGTAATATGTGACGTCATCAGCAGTACATTGCGGGGGCGCGAGTTATAGTTAGCTGAACTAACTATAACGGGGGAATTTCACGGGTTTTGTATGAGTGCAATGTCCAACTAACTATAACTGTCCCTAAAGCCTATGGTTTTTTCAGTGAATATATATATATATATTATCTACTGGCGGTCGCCAGTAGATAGTTATAGTTAGGACCTATTTTCCATAGGAAATCCGCAACATTCTATTTGAAATAACTTTTGCGCCGGTTGACGAATTTTCGAGAATTTTTCAAAACTCGTGGGGCGCTCCGGTCCGCTCCTATCCTGAAAGTCTCGGGGTGATTTGTCAAGTGGGGGCCGAGAAAAAAGGGGGGTCCCAAAACATGTTTTCACCATGCAATTTTCCATAGGAACCTTTCATCGCAGCTACAGCCTGAACTGCTGAACGGAATTACACCAACTTTGGCAAAAAGGTAGCCGTTGGTTCAGAGTCGTGCCTTTTGGTTAAATGGTGTAAATCCGTTCAGTAGTTCCTGAGAAAATCAAAAGTAAAATCACATATATATCTGGGCGGAGCCTAACCACACATGTCATTGTGAGATCTGATTGGCTGTCAGCACTTCATCCTGGAATTGCTGGCAGCCATCTTGGGACCAATATACATGATAGTACCCCATTGAAATTTATTGTAGTGAATCAAAGATTTTGAGGGTTACCAAAAGGAGAACTATAAAGGGTGATAACAGACTTTAGTTTCATTAGAATTCATTTGTTGATGGTACCATACTAATTTCAGGAATTGTGGTGTGTTCTAAGGTGATTTTACCCTGTGAAAAACCTTCTGCTGGGATATCATGAATCATGTTTGAGAGAAAACTATTTTCACATGCTTGTCCCATAGAGTTTTGGAAGGTGCTCCAGAAGCTAAAATGAGAGCATATTTTCTGTAAATTCACATTATCTTTCTCAGTCATGTGAGAATGAAGTCTGACATTCTCAGTAAAACATGTACATCCAACAAGGGCAGAGACTGTCAGTTGATTCCTTTGTGTTCTACTGCAGCTTCCCAGAGTGTTCTAAAGAACAACTAGAGTGCTAACAGCCTTACTTATGACAAAAGTATGGCACACCTGAAGCCATCTTGATTGGAATAAACTGGTAACACTTAAAACATTTAATTTAAAAAGGAACAAAATGATGGGGTTCATTTTGTCATAGAAATTATGGTTAGTGCTGTAGAAAGAAAAATTAGGACATGTTTCAAGTGTGATCTCAAATATCTTCCTGTTATATTTCAACAGGAGCAGCCTGCCAGTTGATGCCTTTGTGTTCTACTGCAGCTTCCCAGAGTGTTCTAAAGAACAACTAGAGCGCTAACAGCCTTACTTATGACAAAAGTATGGCACACCTGAAGCCATCTTAATTGGAATAAACCGGTAACACTTAAAACATTTAATTTAAAAAGGAACAAAATGAGGGGTTCTTTTGAAATAGAAATTATGGTTAGTGCTGCAGAAAGAAAAATTAGGGCATGTTTTAAGTGAGATCTCAAATCCTCTTCTATTTCATTAGAAAATTCTGACATGCAGACTGAAACAATCACTTTCAATACCAGCAGCAGACTTCCAGTTAACTCCCTGGTGAGCAGTAGCTTTACTACAGTGATCTAATGAGCAACTAGAGTGCTAACATTCTGAATTTATGGCAAATGTGAGACACATCTGAATGCCTTCTTGATGGAATCAAAGTACAAAACTGAAAGCATTTCCTACTGAGGAGACTGCAGTAAATGAGGAAATTAGGAAACTTCATAACAAAGAAGTCTTCCGAGATGGCCACCAGAGAAAAAAGAGCCCAAATGTAGCACAAATATTACCCAGATGTAGCCCACATATAGCCCAATGACAAAAGTGTGCAAAACACTTTTTATTTTGAGTTGTTTTGCAGTTTTATATAGTGCAGACTGGTCAGGTATTGGAGCGTTGCATCTTAAAACATGACCCCCTACACTACAAAAACACCACTGCACTACCCTAAACCCTAAAACACTACCCCCAGCATGACCCCCTACACTACACAAGCACCACTGCACTATCCTAAACCCTAAAACACTACCCCCAGCATGACCCCCTACACTACACAAACACCACTGCACTACCCTAAACCCTAAAACACTACCCCCAGCACGACCCCTACACTACCCAAACACCACTGCACTAACCTAAATCCTAAAACACTACCCCCAGCACGACCCCCTACACTACCCAAACACCACTGCACTACCATGAAACATGACCCCCTACACTACACAAACACCACTGCACTTCCCTAAACCCTAAAACACTACCCCCAGCACGACCCCCTACACTACACAAGCACCACTGCACTACCCTAAACCCTAAAACACTACCCCCAGCACGACCCCCTACACTGCCCGAACACCACTGCACTGCCCTAAACCCTGAAACACCAGCCCCTGCACGACCCACTACACTGCCCGAACACCACTGCACTGCCCTAAACCCTGAAACACCACCCCCAGCATGACCCCCTACACTGCCCGAACACCACTTCACTGCCCTAAAAACTGAAACACTACCCCCAGCAAGACCCCCTACACTGCCCGAACACCACTGCATTGCCCTAAACCCTGAAACATCACCCCTAGCAAGACCCCCTACACTGCCCGAACACCACTGCCCTAAACCCTGAAACACCACCCCCAGCAAGACCTCCTACACTGCCCGAACACCACTGCACTGCCCTAAACCCTGAAACACCACCCCCAGCACGACCCCCTACACTGCCCGAACACCACTGCTCTGCCCAAAACCCTGAAACACCAGCCCCAGCACGACCCCTACACTGCCCGAACACCACTGCACTGCCCTAAACCCTGAAACACCAGCCCCAGCACGACCCCTACACTGCCCGAACACCACTGCACTGCCCTAAACCCTGAAACACCAGCCCCAGCTCAACCCCTACACTGCCCGAACACCACTGCACTGCCCTAAACCCTGAAACACAAGCCCCAGCATGACCGCCTACACTGCCCGAAAACCACTGCACTGACCTAAACCCTGAAACACCAGCCCCAGCATGACCCCCTACACTGCCCGAACACCACTGCACTGCCCTAAACCCTCAAACACCAGCCCCAGCACGACCCCCTACACTGCCTGAACACCACTGCACTACCCTAAACCCTGAAACACCAGTCCCAGCAAGACCCCCTACACTGCCCGAACACCACTGCACTGCCCTAAACCCTGAAACACCAGCCCCAGCAAGACCCCTACACTGCCCGAACACCACTGCACTGCCCTAAACCCTGAAACACCACCCCCAGCAAGACCCCTACACTGCCCGAACACCACTGCACTAAACCCTGAAACACCACCCCCAGCAAGACCACCTACACTGGCCGAACACCACTGCACTGCCCTAAAACCTGAAACACCCCCCCCTGCACGACCCCCTACACTGCCCAAACACCACTGCACTGCCCTAAACCCTGAACCACCCCCTGCACGACCCCCTACACTGCCCCAACACCACTGCACTGCCCTAAACCCTGAAACACCACCCCCCAGCACGACACCCTACACTGCCTGAACACCACTGCACTGCCCTAAACCCTGAAACACCACCCCCAGCACGACCCCCTACACTGCTCGAACACCACTGCACTGCCCTAAACCCTGAAACACCACCCCTAGCACGACCCCCTACACTGCTCAAACACCACTGCACTGCCCTAAATCCTGAAACACCAGCCCCAGCACAACCCCCTACACTGCCCGAACACCACTGCACTGCCCTTAATCCCTGAAACATCACCCCCAGCAAGACCCCCTACACTGCCTGAACACCACTGCCCTAAACCCTGAAACACCACCCCCAGCAAGACCCCCTACACTGCCCGAACACCACTGCACTCCCCTAAACCCTGAAACACCACCTCCAGCACTACCCACTACACTGCCTGAACACCATTGCTCTGCCCTAAACCCTGAAACACTAGCCCCAGCACGACCCCCTACACTGCCCGAACACCACTGCACTGCCCTAAACAATGAAACACCACCCCCAGCATGACCCCCTACACTGCCCGAACACCACTGCACTGCCCCAAACCCTGAAACACCAGCCCCAGCAAGACCCCCTACACTGCCCGAACACCACTGCACTGCCCTAGACTCTGAAACACCAGCCCCAGCAAGACCCCTACACTGCCCGAACACCACTGCACTGCCCTAAACCCTGAAACACCAGCCCCAGCACGACCCCCTACACTGCCCGAACAACACTGCACTGCCCTAAACCCTGAAACACCACCCCCTGCACGACCCCCTACACTGCCCGAACACCACTGCACTGCCCTAAACCCTGAAACACCACCCCTGCACCACCCCTACACTGCCCGAACACCACTGCACTGCCCTAAACCCTGAAACACCAGCCCCAGCACGACCGCCTACACTGCCCGAACACCACTGCACTGACCTAAACCCTGAAACACCAGCCCCAGCACGACCCCCTACACTGCCCGAACACCACTGCACTGCCCTAAACCCTGAAACACCAGCCCCAGCACAACCCCTACACTGCCCGAACACCACTGCACTGCCCTAAACCCTAAAACACCAGCCCCAGCATGACCGCCTACACTGCCTGAAAACCACTGCACTGCCCTAAACCCTGAAACACCAGCCCCAGCACGACCCCTACACTGCCCGAACACCACTGCACTGCCCTGAACCCTCAACCACCAGCCCCAGCACGACCCCTACACTGCCCGAACACCACTGCACTACCCTAAACCCTGAAACACCAGCCCCAGCAAGACCCCCTATACTGCCCGAACATAACTGCACTGCCCTAAACCCTGAAACACCAGCCCCAGCAAAACCCCTACACTGCCCGAACACCACTGCACTGCCCAAAACCCTGAAACACCACCCCCAGCAAGACCCCCTACACTGCCTGAACACCACTGCACTAAACCCTGAAACACCACCCCCAGCAAGACCACCTACACTGGCCGAACACCACTGCACTGCCCTAAACCCTGAAACACCCCCCTGCACGACCCCCTACACTGCCCGAACACCACTGCACTGCCCTAAACCCTGAAACACCACCCCTGCATGACCCCCTACACTGCCCGAACACCACTGCACTGCCCTAAACCACCACCCCCAGCACGACACCCTACACTGCCCGAACACCACTGCACTGCCCTAAACCCTGAAACACCACCCCCAGCACGACCCCCTACACTGCCCGAACACCACTGCACTGCCCTAAACCCTGAAACACCACCCCCTGCACCACCCCCTACACTGCCGGAACACCACTGCACTGCCCTAAACCCTGAAACACCACCCCCAGCACGACCCCCTACACTGCCCGAACACCACTGCACTGCCCTAAACCCTGAAACACCACCCCCAGCACCACCCCTACACTGCCTGAACACCACTGCACTGCCCTAAACCCTGAAACACTACCCCCAGCAAGACCCCTACACTGCCCGAACACCACTGCACTGCCCTAAACCCTGAAACATCACCCCCAGCAAGACCCCCTACACTGCCTGAACACCACTGCCCTAAACCCTGAAACACCACCCCCAGCAAGACCCCCTACACTGCCCGAACACCACTGCACTGCCCTAAACCCTGAAACACCAGCCCCAGCAAGACCCCTACACTGCCCTAACACCACTGCACTGCCCTAGATTCTGAAACACCAGCCCCAGCAAGACCCCCTACACTGCCCGACCACTGCACTGCCCTAAACCCTGAAACACCACCCCCTGCACGACCCCCTACACTGCCTGAACACCACTGCACTGCCCTAAACCCTGAAACACCACCCCCTGCACCACCCCCTACACTGCCCGAACACCACTGCACTGCCCTAAACCCTGAATCACCACCCCCTGCACCACCCCCTACACTGCCCGAACACCACTGCACTGCCCTTAACCCTGAAACACCACCCCCAGCACGACCCCCTACACTGCCCGAACACCACTGCACTGCCCTAAACCCTGAAACACCACCCCCAGCACGACCCCCTACACTGCCCGAACACCACTGCACTGCCCTAAACCCTAAAACACCACCCCCAGCACGACCTCCTACACTGCCCAAACACCACTGCACTGCCCTAAACCCTAAAACACTACCACCAGCATGACCCCCTACACTACCCGAACAACACTGCACTACCCTTAACCCTAAAATACTCCCCCAGCACGACCCCTCCACTACCCGAACACGACTGCACTGCCCTAAACCCTCAAACACTCCCCCAGCATGACCGCCTACACTACCCGAACACCACTGCACTGCCCTAAACCCTAAAACACTCCCCCAGCACGACCCCTATACTACCCGAACACCACTGCACTAAACCCTAAAACACTCCCCCAGCACGACCCCTACACTACCCAAACACCACTGCACTGCCCTAAACCCTAAAACACTACCCCTGCATGACCCCCTACACCACGCAAACACCAATGCACTACCCTAAACCCTAAAACACTACCCCCGCACGACCCCTACACTACCCAAAGACCACTGCACTACCCTAAACCCTAAAACACGACCTCCTACACTACACAAACACCACTGCACTACCCTAAACCCTAAAACACTACCCCCAGCACGACTCCCTACACTACACAAACACCATTGCACTACCTTAAACCCTAAAACACTACCCCTATACTACAGAAACACCACTGCACTACCCTAAACCCTAAAAAACAACCCCCAGCACGAACCCCTACACTACCCAAACACCACTGCACTACCCTAAACCCTAAAACACTACCCCCAGCAGTACCCCCTACACTACCCAAACACCACTGCACTACCCTAAACCCTAAAACACTACCCCAGCAGTACCCCTACACTACCCAAACACCATTGCACTACCCTAAACCCTAAAACACTATCCCCAGCAGTACCCCTACACTACCCAAACACCACTGCACTACCCTAAACCACTACCCCCAGTACGACCCCCTACACTACCCAAACACCACTGCACTACCCTAAACCCTAAAACACTACCCCCAGCACAACCCCCTACACTACCCAAACACCACTGCACTACCCTAAACCCTAAAACACTCCCCCAGCATGACTCCCTACACTACCCAAACACCACTGCACTACCCTAAACCCTAAATCTACCCCCAGCATGACCCCCTACACTACACAAACACCACTGCACTACCCTAAACCCTAAAACACTACCCCCAGCACGACCCCCTTCACTACCTAAACACAACTGCACAATTTGTTAGAGGTGTTGCAACGTAGGCCTGTGGTGCTTACTGGAAGTGCCTGGTGGGTTAGTTGGGCCCCAGAGAGCCTCAGGATTCAAGGTGACCTAATCCCCCAACTTAAAACACGCCACGGGGCGCGTTTGCACAGTGGTGAAGGGAGGGGGCGGGGCCTCAGGTGACATGTGCGCAAACACGCCCTGTGGTGCGTTTTAAGTTGAGGAATTAATTCCCCTTGAATCCTGAGGGACCCTGGGAGCCAACTAGCCCATCAGGTACCTTCAGTAAGCCTGGGCGTAGTTTGCATAGTAGCACTTCACGTAGCTACATGAAGTACATTTTCAACTACACGTAGCTATGCACATTGCGTAGTGCGTAGCTGTGTGCTTGACTGCACTGTACAATAATTGCCAAAAGCATCTTGTACAGTGCAAGTTAAGATAAAATAAATATCTCCGTCTTTATATGCTAAAAATGCATATATTTACTACACAAAAGTGAAAACGATAAATTAACAAGCAGTGAGAGAGGTGATGATTTTGGGATCCTCCCTAACCTAGGGAGAGAACCAAGCAGATGCCTTGAAAACAAAAACACATCTTTTGAACCATTCAGTGGTGGTCCCATCCTCTTAGGACCACCCCAAGCACAGTTATTGGCAAAAATACAATCCCAACCAAAGGCCCTGCAAAGCATTATGGGACGAGATTAGCAGTGGGCAGTGAATATTATAGTATCCAATATCAAAATAAATCTACAAAGAACTGCAGTTCCACTAGTCGTTACTAGATGTCCCTCACGAGTCAAATGCAAAAGCTTCATGAAAGGGTTTCAATGCTTTTGCATTTGACTCGTGAGGGACATCTTGTAACGACTAGTGGAACTGCAGCTTGATGTATTAATAATTTCAATGCTTTTGCATTTGACTCGTGAGGGACATCTAGTAATGACTAGTTGAACTGCAGCTCTTTGTAGAATTATTTTGATATTGGACACTATAATATTCACTGCCCACTGCTAATCTTGTCCCATAATGCTTTGCAAGGCCTTTGGTTGGGATTGTATTTTGCCCATAACTGTGGCTTGGGGTGGTCCTAGGAGGAAGGGACCACCATTGAATCGTTCACATGATATGCTTTTTGTGTTCAAGGCATCTGCTTGGTCCTCCCCTAGGTTAGGGGGACACCAAAATCATCACCTCTCTCATTGCTTGATATTTTATTGTCAAAGTTCATTTTTGTGAATTGGTTCTATATGCTTTTTAGCATAGAAAATTGCTTTATCAAAGCATTTGAAGGTGTTTATTTTACTGCTGCTACGCTACGTCAATTAGCACAGTTATTCACTCTGCTACGTGCAATTTGCGTAGTGTGTAGTAGCACAAACTTTGCATGCTACGTGAGCGTAGCGAAGTATTATGCCCAGGGTTAGTAAGCACAACAGAGTTGCGTTGCAGAGAGGTGAAAAAAGGTGCATGGCTTCGGAACGCCTCTCTGCAACTCAGCTCTGTGGTCCTAACTGTAGGTCCCTGGGGGGCTAGTTGGGCCCCAGGGACCCTCAGGATTCAAGGGGACTTAATCCCGCAACTTAAAACGCGTCACGGGGCGCGTTTGCACAGATGTCACCTCAGGCCCCCCCTCCCTTCACCACTGTGCAAACGCGCCCTGTAGCGCGTTTTAAGAGGTAGTTTTAATCCCCCTGCCCTATTATGTACTAGGGACTTACAGAGGAGGTCATGCTAATCACAGGGGTACCCCAACGCATAGTGTTCCCTAGTGTATGTAGGTGTTTTCACTGTATTCTAAGTGTCTTTTAGCATAGCACTGGCTCTGTTTAGTCAGAGTCAGTTACCACCAGTACACGTCTGAAAAAGTTGTGGGCACAGGATGATTTTGCAACAAGGCCTCTTTCTGCTCCTCTGTTGGTTCTTTCTGCACATCTTTTGCTTCTTCCTGCACTTTTCTTCGTCTTTGTGGACTTCTGTTGCTTCTTTCTGCATTTCTTTTGCTTCTTTCTGTGCGTTTTTTCTTCTTTCTTCACATGTCCTACCTCTGTAGGCATAGTTAGAAACTAGCATTTAAAAACCTTTGAAATTCACTTAAAAATCAGAGGTTTCAGGCACGTTATAGTTAGAAATTAGCATTTAAAAAACCTTTGAAATTCACTGAAAAAACCATAGGTTTCAGACACGTTATAGTTAGAAATTAGCATTTAAAAAACCTTTGAAATTCACTGAAAAAACCATATGTTTTAGGGACAGTTATAGTTAGTTGGACATTTCACTCGTACAAAACCATAGAAATTCCCCGTTATAGTTAGTTCAGCTAACTATAACTCGCGCCCTGCAATGCACTGCTGATGACGTCACATATTACATCACTCATGACATGGTCAGTGACATCACTGATGACATCACTGATGACATCACTGATGACATCTCAAATGACATCACTGATGACATCACTGATGACATCATCCATGTGATAATTTCATGCATCTTCTCACACCCTAATATAACTTTTGATACACCCACTCTAAATTACAGACTGCCATTCTCAAAACCATACACACTCCAATACCAATAACTACATACCCACTCACTGATTCTTAGGTCTACACACACACATCTACTCACTCACCCGTACAGTCACTCATACTTACAGTCACTCAGTACAGGACTATCATATGTACTCATAAACCTATATAAACACTCACACACCGCCACTCATCCATAGAGGTACTCACACACCTAGTCAGTCATGCAAAAATTAATCACACACCCATTTACTCACTTATACAGTTATACACACACCAGCTCACTTACTCATACAAATACTAGCACATTCTTACGCTCTTATACAATAACTGATACAAGCACACACGCATCCATACAGCCACTCTCACAATCACACACTCTCACTTATAGCCATTTAAATACTCTAACACACATATATACTGCCTTTTACATATGTAGTTACTCGCACATGTACCACTGAGATATACATTCACTCACTAACACACCCATACACACACTCACCCACCCAAGCAGTCCATCACAGATGCACTCTTGAAATCATGCACCCAGTGAATCACCCACTCACACATCTATGTACAGAGTCACACACACCCCACCCACACAAACACTCAGGCACCCATACAGATACTCAGAGAACCAATCAATAACCCATATACACACTCATGTAGCTATTCGCAAATCCATGCATCCACTTACACACCAACAGACAGACGGATACAGACATTCACCCAGTTTAGTCACTAACCCATGCATTCAGTAAGATACGTTTAATCACTCACTTATAGAGTTAGTCACGCACCTACTAAATCATCCATTCAGACACTTATACACCCACTCATTCTTCAATACGCCTTTGCCTATATATATTAAACATATTTAAACTTTACAGAAACACACAGTCACTGGATGATGTCATCAGTGATGTCATCAGTGATGTCACTGACCATGTCATGAGTGATGTAATATGTGACGTCATCAGCAGTGCATTGCGGGGCGCGAGTTATAGTTAGCTGAACTAACTATAACGGGGAATTTCTATGGTTTTGTACGAGTGAAATGTCCAACTAACTATAACTGTCCCTAAAACCTATGGTTTTTTCAGTGAATATATATATATATATATATATAAAATTCTACTGCATGAATCTTGTTTTACTTAATTGAAGTGACGGTGTGTTGCGCGGTCCTTGCACATCCCCGGTCCACCACAGCCATTAGCGGGCTGATTGTTGTGGAGGGAGTACTGCATTGTCCCAGCCGGCGTAACTCCTCTTCCGGTTGCCGTTTCACTGCCATCATCTTGTCAGGGGAGGCGGTCTAGTCTTTCCACCCCCTGTGTTCTTGACACACTACTTAGCCTGCCCATGGCGCGGGAGCGCAGCTGATGAGCTAGCAGTTGTTGGTAGAAGCGGACGGCTACACTTTGCTTCGCGCGCTGCTTGCACTAGGTTTTAACCTGATTGCACTTTTAAAATGAAAAATTGTTCAGTTGCTCAGATTTTTAAAAATTCTACTGCATGAATCTTGTTTTACTTAATTGTACTCACTTGAAGTGACGGTGTGTTGCGCGGTCCTTGCACCTCCCCGGTCCACCACAGCCATTAGCGGGCTGATTGTTGTGGAGGGAGTACTGCATTGACCCAGCCGGCGTAACTCCTCTTCCGGTTGCCGTTTCACTGGCGTCATCTTGTCAGGGGAGGCGGCTAGTCTTTCCAGCCCCTGTGTTCTTGACACACTACTTAGCCTGCCCATGGCGCGGGAGCGCAGCGGACGCGTGCAGCGGGCGCGCCGTTGGCGCCCCGAAGGCGCGCCAAAGGCAAGCCCGTCTGCGCCCGTCCGCGCCTGGATGTCGCCAGATGCAAGAAATGCTGGCGGTTTTAAGTCTGATGTGCCAATTTATACCAGAGAAGCCCTGATGTCCATCGGCCGGCGGGCAAGCCCATGCAGACAGCCCTTGGTGGATGCTGTGGAAGGGCCTTTTTGTTGTCTTAACTGTGGCCCCCCTGTCGTCCCCTGTCTCCACCCAGGCCCTCTATGAAAATTCTATACCTCAATGTCCGTTCTCTGGCTAAGCATTACATGGAGATCTACGACATATTAGAGGCTGAATCACCTGATGTGTTCTTTCTAACCGAATCCTGGTTGACTGATGTTATGGTGGCTGAACCGGGCCTAGCACTCCCCCCGGGTTTCAGTATTCTGACTGTAAACAGGGAGTCTAGAGGTGGGGGCATAGCTGTTATCTTTAAGTCCTGTCACCGCTGCTCATTTGTTAAGGAGGATGTGACCGGGTGCGAATGCGCTCGTTTTGTAATTTCCTTTAGCGCCCACTCCACTATGACAGGTTTATTAGTCTATCGCCCCCCGGGGCCAGTCTCGGAATTCAAATCGGCAATCATTGAGGCCGTGGGTTCCCTGGCGCTGACGGCCACGAATTTTAGTCTCATTGGTGATCTAAATCTACACTTTGACCGTCCCTCTGATCCTGAAATCAGCAGCTTGCTCGCAGACTTCGCCGCTTGCCAATTAAGACAGCTTGTGGTGGGCCATACCCATATTGCTGGGCACTTGCTTGACCCTGTTTTTTCTAACATTCCATCTCTTCTGGTCAAAACACCCAGCCCGGTGTGTTGGTCCGACCATTTTTTGGTTTCCATCTCCTTCCCGCTATCTGAGCCAGTGCCCAGAGTTGATCCTAAGGCCACCTTCAGACGTTGCTGGCATAAACTTAAACTGGAGGACCTGCATGCCATCCTGGCATCCTGTCCCCCTATTCCAGCCACTGATCCGGTTCGGGCGTATAAATCACTCTGTAATTGGATCTTACATGCCCTAGACACCCTCATTCCTGCTAAATGGTCTAAGGGTCGCTGCTCGAGTTCCAATCCTTGGTTCAACGATTCTCTGGCCGCCCTACGCAGTACCTGTAAAAAACTAGAACGGGCCTGGAGAAGGGACTATGACCCGGGGGCTAAGAAGTCGTACCAGGATGCGATCAAGCGCTACCACAAGGCCATACAGTTGGCACGAGCGGCTTACTTCTCTAATGAGATCAAGTCCAGTATGAACCCTGCTAAAAGCATTTTCAAAATACTTAACGACCTCAAAAACAGGAAAGACCCCTCTATCCCGGTGATCACGTCTGGGCAGCAATGTGAGGACTTGGCCACCTTCTTTGTTAAGAAGGTGGAAGCCATTTACAAATCCTTCCCTATATTCCCTATCGATCCCGCTGCTTCGCATGCTTCCTCCCCACTCTCACTTTGGCAGCTATCCCCCTATTTCCCAGGACGAGTTTCTCACGCTGAGTAGGAAGGTAAAATCGGGTTCCCCTATGGATCCTCTGAGGCCTGCCCAATTTATGGAATCCCTACCTGCACTACTTACACCTTTGTGCCAGGTAATCAATTCCTCCTTCGCCACTGCTGTGGTGCCTCGGCTATGGAAGCAAGCAAGGGTGGTCCCCTTGCTGAAAAAACCCTCACTGGACCCGACTAAACCGGAAAATTTCCATCCCATATCTTTATTGCCTTGGGCTGCTAAAGTGGCTGAGGCCCACACCAATAACATCCTTTCGAGCTTTCTGAACAACACCGGCGTCTTGGATCGTTCCCAGAATGGCTTCCGCCCTGGCCACAGCACCGATACTGCGCTCTTAGCGGTGAGCGAACATCTGCGGACCATCCTGGATGAGGGACATACCGCGGCCCTGATATTGCTCGATCTAAGCGCCGATTTTGATACGGTCTCTCACCGGATCCTCCTATGCCGACTAGAGGAGGCTGGGGTGGTAGGTCTGGCCTTGGATTGGTTTCGATCTTTTCTGTCTGACAGAACATTCCAGGTCATGGCCCCCCCCCCTTTCTCTCTCACGCCCATTCCATGAAGCAGGGGGTCCCCCAGGGCTCGGCATTGAGCCCTGTTTTGTTCAACCTGTACGTTCAACCCCTGGCTGCGGTGGTGAGAGACCATGGCTTGACCATGGTCTCGTATGCTGATGATACGCAGCTGGTGGTGGCCCTCTACGATGATCCTACGCAGGGTGCCTCCAAATTCCGGAGTGGCCTGGCGGCGGTCGCGCAGTGGATGACCACCAACTGCCTTCAACTTATTGCTAATAAGTCAGAAGTGTTATTGGTGGGGAGAGATAAGGGGCTCTGGAGTACGCAATGGTGGCCGGCAACCTTGGGCAGTGCCCCCACCCCTAAGTCGGCGGTGAAAAATCTTGGGGTCTGGCTCGACTCCACTCTTGGGTTTCAGGAGCACACTAAGAAGGTTGCAGGCACCTGCTTTGGCCTACTCCGGGGCCTGAGGCCCATGTTGGGGTTCTTCGATCCACCCACCCGCCAACTGATAGTCCAGGCGACTATTTTGTCCAGACTGGACTACTCCAACTCACTCATGTTAGGCGCTAATAAGGCAGAAGTGACTCGTCTTCAGCGAGTCCAGAATGCAGCCGCCCGAGTCTTGTTGAGGCTCCCTAGAACATGTTCCGTGATGGGTGCAATACGCCGTCTACATTGGTTACCCATTTCCAAAAGGATTGAATTCAAAGCGCTATGCCTGACTTTCAAAATACTAAAGTTTTCATCCCCTGAGATTCTGTCTAATCTGTTGGTTCCTTATGTACCCACCCGCAGCTACGCTCTGCTGAGCAATATTTGGCTACGGTCCCTCGGGTGAAGCGCCTTGGAGCTGGGGGCCGGTCTTTCCGGTTTCTAGCCTCGAAACTGTGGAATACCCTCCCTATTCAGATTCGCCGTCTGGATTGCTTGCTAACCTTTCGGAAGGCCATCAAAACCTACCTGTTCCCCTTGGTCTAGCCTCTAGTCTTCTACTGACACTGCTACCAGCGCCGGGATGCCTCTTCACTGAGGCAGCTGCGCGCTATATAAGTATAATTAACATAACATAACATATAAAGTTCTCGCCACATACAACTCCTTTGTAGAGAAAAACGAGTGTAGACCACAATTCTGTGCATATATTCTTGTTTATTGAATTCCGTCTGCCATAACGCGTTTCAGCCGTTACCGGCCTTGATCACATGACAACGCTGGACCTACTGATCGGCTCTTTTAAAGTAACAGTGCTCAACAATTAATTCATGGATGTGGACAACAAACTATCCAAATGTGCGTATACGCCATTATATGTGCATAAATACTTTTTTTGACTGTATTACACAGGTATGACCCCGTGCTTTTACTCAACATTTAAACTGTATAAATACAAAATTATTCATGATAAATACTATATGGCACAAATGCAATTTTTCATTGCTGTCAATTTTGTACACAATCCACTATCATTTTTCTGCAAATACTTTTGAGTGAATAAAATTACTAAATAATCACAAACCCTACCCAGCTAGGATTTGTTCAATGATCAAATCTTTAAAGTGACAAGTGCTTAAAACGTAACAGATATGCATAACATATAATCATGAATGAAAATTCTGCTTTTCTCTTGACAGGACAATCTACTTGTAAAAATACTGCTTTTGTATATACACCCACATACTCATGCATGTGTATACCTGCCCACTCATATGCACATATATGCACATAAATCTACATATGGCTTGTAATTCCAACAATATTTTCAACAATCTTTGAGTATAAATCTATATATTTGTTCAATACTCAGATTATACTGATTGCAATACAGTACCATTCCCGTCTCATTTGTTGCATATCACGTTCAATCTTATGTGCAAATAGCAACCTCAAAATAAAGTGACTTCGTGCTGACAAATCCTTCCCAGCCAGGATTTGTTTACTAAAGTGCCTAGTGCAAAAAGTGCTTTTGTTATTTAATTTGTATCAATATCTTTTGCTGCAGATTATACCTATATATATTTACACATATACATATACCAATAACATAAAATCTATTAAAAAAACATTTTATTATGTATTAAAACATTAAACTATTTAAAAATCTTTAAACTTAAATTTCCCACTCCAGTCAGTGCAACAGTAGGGAAAGTGTTAGATAGTGGAGGGGTGAAAATTACTATTCCCACTCCAAAGAGTGCAACAGTAGGGAAAGTGTTGGATAGCAGAGGGGTAAAAATTACTATTCCCACTCCAATGAGTGCAACAGTAGGGAAAGTGTTGGATAGCGGAGGGGTAAAAATTACCATTACCACTCCAGTGAGTGCAACAGTAGGGAAAGTGTTGGATAGCGGAGGGGTAAAAATTACTATTCCCACTCCAATTAGTGCAACAATAGGGAAAGTGTTGGATAGCGGAGGGGTAAAAATTACTATTCCCACTCCAGTGAGTGCAACAGTAGGGAAAGTGTTGGATAGTGAAAGAATACATTTTACTATTTCCACTCCAGTGAGTGCAACTGTAGGGAAAGTGTTGGATAGCGGAGGGATAAAATTTACTATTCCCACTCCAGTCAGTACATCAATAGGGAATGTGTTGGATTGCGGAGGGGTAACATTTAATATTCTCACTCCAGTCAGTTCAAAATTAAAAACAAAATAGGATCAACAAAATGCAAATAAGTAAATAAAAAATACATAAATATGTTAAAAATAAAAATATATTTAATATTAAAAATAGAAAATAAATTAAACATAATATAATGTTAAATAAATATCACTAATACCAACAAATATTATATTAAATACAATTAAAAAATAATTTTCAAACAAATAAATATTTGAATGTAAAAATTATTTATTAACAAAAACATTAATTATTACATACATTTAGTCTATTTACTTCCTACCCTATAACACCACACAACCCACATCGAAAATAAAAAAAAACGTATTTGCATAATTAACATAATTAATTATCAATTATACAAATATTATTAATTAGAAAACAAATTCAAACAAATAAAATGTAATTAACTTCCCACCCTTTACACCTATAATCCCCACAACCCACACCTAAAATTAAGCTGTAAAAAAATTAATTACACAATTAAAAAAAAAATAATTAAATAACTGATAGTATTTAACCCACACACCCCAAACACTTAACAATTACCCTAATTAATTATCAATTAACTAATTGATATTAATGAAGAAATAATTATTCATTAATTAAAAATATATTACTTCTCACCCTTTACCCCTATAAACCCCACAACCCACACCTAAAATTAATTACACAATTACCATACTTAACTGTCAATTAATTAATTAACTAATTAATATTAATTAACAACTAATTATTAATTAATTAAAAATGAATTACTTCTCACCCTTTACCCCTATAAACCCCACAACCCGCACCTAAAATTAATTACACAATTAACATAATTAATTGTCAATTAATTAATTAATATTAACAACTAATTATTAATAATTAAAAATAAATTACTTCCCACCCTTTACCCCTATAAACCCCACAACCCACACATACAATTTACCCCCAAAAATTAAAAACACAATTAAGATTATAAAATCTCAATTAAATAAATATTAATAAATATATTAAATATTCATTAATTTATTATAATTAAATTACTTCCCACCCTATTCCCCTAAAAGCCCGCAACCCGCTACGGAACTAAAAAACGCAAAATGTAATTAAAATAAAATTGATAACTACTAAAAATGTAACACATTTATTAAAAAACATAAATAATACTTATACAAAAAAGACATCACATACATTTAAAATATATACTAAAATACATAACACAAATTAAAAAATCGATATTTTAAACAACTATATTTTTGCAAACGTTATTAATGACTTCTATATTTTTAAAATCGATATTTCTTACCTTAAAGTCGATATTCTTGACCACGATATTTTTGCTGTCGATATTTCTGTGTCACAATATTTAAAACTCGATATTAGTGTGTGTAAGTCGACATTTCCAGCTCGATATTTTGACTGAATACCGTTGTCATGTGATCCCACCTCATCTCTGTTAGAAGCTTCTCTATTACTTGCAATGCCGATTCCTGTGGGATGCTAGTATGCAAGGACTTAACATCTAAACTGATTAAGAACTTCTTTTCAGTGTCAAAAGTCATGTCTTTAAGTAAGTTAAGAATATCTTTGGTGTCCGTCTGACAGCCGGTCTCAAGAAATAATCAGAAAATTGTGATAAAGGTTCAAGGAGAGAACCCACACCCGAAACTATGGGACGTTCGGGCAGGGAACATATTTTTGTGAACTTTGGGCAGTATGTAAAAGTATGGAACAAGGGGTTTCTTTTGAATGAGAAACTCAGCCTCATGTTTGGTTATCCCTTTGTTGTCAATACCCTTCCCCAACAAAAAAGCAATCTCATCACATATTTCTGAAGTGGGGTCCTTTGAGGGAAGTTTATAGTTACGTAGATCTTTCAGAAGCTGTAGGCATTCATTGTTGTATGTAGTTGTAGGTAGTATGACAATTTCACCACCTTTATTGGCAGGTTTTATCACAATTGTGTCATCTGTCTCTAGTTCTGTTAATGCAATTCTTTTTTCCTTAGGGATATTATTAAATGTTGCCTGCCACTCCCTGCTCAAGGAATCAACCTCCCTGTTCACAGCCTTTTCAAAGGCTAGCACCTCTGGCGGCATTTCAAAAGAAGGGGGTTTAAAGGTTGACTTAGATCTAAGGGGTCGATTACGATGGCGGGCGGACAAAGTCCGCCCGCCATCGCATTGGCAAAAGGGACCGCCCGCCATAGGTGCGGCGGTCTCGCATACAAGTTAGGATGCGCCCGCCACACTGGCGGGCGCATCCCGTGTTTTACATTGCGGCGGGCGGTGCTGCAAGCAGCACCCGCCGCAATGTAAAATACATGTTGTGCATTTGCATGTACAACGCGACAGGCACCGTGCGGTGCCTGCCACCTTGTACATGCAAATGCAGGGGGGTACCATAGGTACCCCCCACGTGCACCCTCCACCCCCCCAACACTCTGGGGGCCCGCAATGGGCCCCCGAAGGCATTCTCCGCCTGTCTTTTTGCAGCGGGATCTCCGCCACAAAAGACAGGCATCGTAATGCCCACGGCGGTGCCTGCACGGCACCGCTTACATTGCCCCATTGTACCGTGTCCCGCAAGGCGGGCGGAAAAGGACCGCCTTGTGGGACCACGGCGGACGGTCTTTCCATCCGCCGCGGTACCATTCCCATTCCCACTGCCATCCTAATTTGGCGGTGGGAATATTCAGGTCGATAGCGGGTGGATCGCCACCGCCGGCCCGGCGGTGGCGATCCGCCCGCCATCGTAATCGGCCCCAGGCATCGTAATGCCCACGGCGGTGCCTGCACGGCACCGCTTACATTGCCCCATTGTACCGTGTCCCGCAAGGCGGGCGGAAAAGGACCGCATAGCGGGACCACGGCGGACGGTCTTTCCGTCCGCCGCGGTACCATCCCCATTCCCACCGCCATCCTAATTTGGCGGTGGGAATATTCAGGTTGATGGCGGGCGGATCGCCACCGCCGGGCCGGCGGTCCTCACCGCCGGCCCGGCGGTGGCGATCCGCCCGCCATCGTATCGGCCCCTATATTTTTGCAAACGATATTAATGACTTCAATATTTTAGAAAACAATATTTCTTACCTTAAACTCGATATTCTTGACCACGATATTCTTGCAGTCGATATTTATGTATCTCGATATTTTGCACTCGATATTAGTGCAAGTCGACATTTCCAACTCAATATTCTGACTCTTTACCTGTTGGGATGTCCGTCTTTCTCTTCTGCTGCTGACTTACCCCCTCCCTGGGCAGTGAACACTAGTAGTAAAAAGGCCGGTAGCTCATTGGCCTCTCCCTGAGATGTGCAAATCTTTGCTCAAATACAAATGCAGTTGATTTCTGTTGCAGACAGTATTATACTTGTACATTTATATACATTATACAAGTGCTATTCTGCAATACTAGTTACGTTAACAGACAGAAATGTATGTCAGCTTCGTTATGGCGTACCTCTTTGCCCCCCCTTGCATGAAGTACGTTTATACAACGGTTGAAATATTTTGAGACCATGTTATACAGTGTATATTTGGAAATAGCCCTATCTGCAGTGTCACCCAGCAAACTATTTGCCTTCCTCCTCCCCTTTTGCTGAATTTGTTTTTGTTGGCCGTAGGACTCTGGGCACATTACCATTGCTAACCAGTGCCAAGTGCATGTGCTCTCTACTTAAAACATGGTAACATTGGCTTATCCACAATTGGCATCTTTAATTTACTTATAAGTCCCTAGCAAACTGCAATACATGCGGCCAGGGCCTGTAAATGAAATGCTACTGGGGGGGCTGCAGCACTGATTGTGCCACCCACTTAAGTAGACCTTTAAACATGTCTTAGGCATGCCACTGCAGAGCCTGTGTGTGCAGTGCTAAACTGCCATGTCGATCTGGCATGTTAACCCTCTTTCCAGGCCCCTTAAGGTCGGCCCAGGACAGCCCCAAGGGCATGGTGCGGGGTATTTAAAAAGTCTGACATGTACTTTTAAATTTTAAATGCTCTGGTAGTGAAATACTCTTAAATTTGTTTTTCACTAATGCAAGGCCTATCTCTCTCATAGGTTAACATTAGGATTAACTTATTGCACTTTATAAGTGTAATTCCCAATTGGGAATAGATGCACTTTTCGAGTTTGGTGTCTCTGGACTCACAATTTAAAATCACCAATTATGGTAAAGTTGGATTTTAAGTTGTAAGTATGAAAATGCCAATTTTAGAAAGTTGGGAAAAAAGGGGGTTTTACCTGGACCTTGTATCATTAAATACACTTATGATTTACCGTGGAGGTCAAAGATAATTATTTTATTTGACCAAGTTTTTTATTTTATTTTTTACTTATCAAAATTCAGTTTGTTTTTCAAATATTCATTCAGTTGCAAACAAAAAAGACACACAAAAATATTAACAACTTTCTATACAAAAAAGTCACAAAGACTCAATCAGCAAATTAATAATACAAAATACTGTCATTAATGACAACCAACAATACGACATCACCACATAATGTACAACAAATACACAAAAAACAAAAGATTATGTGCAATCAAAATGATAAATCAAATAATTAGCATGTGTAATCAAATAATGAATCAAATGATTAACATACCTTATAGTCACAAAGGGAACGAAACATAGGGGCCGATTCCGATCTCGGTCGGAGGCGCACCCAATACCATTCGGTCGGGAAAAAAGCCATGCGAAAGCCTGTTTCCCGACCGATCCGTACAGTACACCGAACGAGCAAGTACGATGCGCACAACAGCAAAAAATCCGGCCGAGCCGTACTCACCCAAACCAGGTCCTGTACTCCGACCGAGGAGAATCCGGAAACGCCGAATCGAGTCGCACGGAAGGGAAAATGCAGCCCGTCCGGCCGGACAGAGTACGATGCGCTTTCCGTACGCTCCGAACCCGTCGCTACGCACGGCACGTCAAAGCATCCGGGAGAGGCGCACATAAGCTCCGATTCGCGCCACAACACGATCCACGGCTCCGAGACGAACACGGCACCGGCGAGGACGATGCGAAGCGACGAGGCGAAGCGACGAGGACGACGCCAAGCAGCGAGAAGGACGAACGACACGAACCAACCATGAATCCCTTCGTCCCGATCATACCAATATTCTACATTTACTACCGGAACAGGCACGGACGCGTACGGCGCAGAAGGTAAGCCAGACACCAACCACAAAACACATACAACACGTACACGACACATCACACACACACACGGGGATGCTGAATATACTTACACCAGCAACAGCAGCACTATAGGGGCGGGATGCCCATCACCAATGCCACATATGCACACAGGGGCCTGGATGCGCACCACCACCCCTACCCAGGGGGGGCTGGGTACCTACCACTACTACCAGCCTTAGCCAGGGGGCTGGATGCCTACCACTACTACCACCCTCACCCAGGGGGCTGGATGCCTACCACCACCCTCACCCAGGGGGCTGGATGCCTACCACCACCCTTAGCCAGGGGGGCTGGATGCCTACCACTACTACCACCCTTAGCCAGGGGGCTGGATGCCTACCACTACTACCACCCTCACCCAGGGGGGCAGGATGCCTACCACTACTACCACCCTTAGCCAGGGGGGCTGGATGCCTACCACTACTACCACCCTTAGCCAGGGGGGCTGGATGCCTACCACTACTACCACCCTTAGCCAGGGGGGCTGGATGCCTACCACTACTACCACCCTTAGCCAGGGGGCTGGATGCCTACCACTACTACCACCCTTAGCCAGGGGGCTGGATGCCTACCACTACTACCACCCTTAGCCAGGGGGGCTGGATGCCTACCACTACTACCACCCTTAGCCAGGGGGGCTGGATGCCTACCACTACTACCACCCTCACCCAGGGGGGCAGGATGCCTACCACTACTACCACCCTTAGCCAGGGGGGCTGGATGCCTACCACTACTACCACCCTTAGCCAGGGGGGCTGGATGCCTACCACTACTACCACCCTCACCCAGGGGGGCTGGATGCCTACCACCACCCTCACCCAGGGGGGCTGGATGCCTACCACCACCCTTAGCCAGGGGGGCTGGATGCCTACCACTACTACCACCCTCACCCAGGGGGGCTGGATGCCTACCACCACCCTCACCCAGGGGGATGGATGCCTACCACCACCCTTAGCCAGGGGGGCTGGATGCCTACCACTACTACCACCCTTAGCCAGGGGGGCTGGATGCCTACCACTACTACACCCTCACCCAGGGGGGGCAGGATGCCTACCACTACTACCACCCTTAGCCAGGGGGGGCTGGATGCCTACCACTACTACCACCCTTAGCCAGGGGGGCTGGATGCCTACCACTACTACCACCCTTAGCCTGGGGGGCTGGATGCCTACCACTACTACCACCCTTAGCCAGGGGGGCTGGATGCCTACCACTACTACCACCCTTAGCCAGGGGGGCTGGATGCCTACCACTACTACCACCCTTAGCCAGGGGGGCTGGATGCCTACCACTACTACCACCCTCACCCAGGGGGGCAGGATGCCTACCACTACTACCACCCTTAGCCAGGGGGCTGGATGCCTACCACTACTACCACCCTTAGCCAGGGGAGGCTGGATGCCTACCACTACTACCACCCTTAGCCAGGGGGCTGGATGCCTACCACTACTACCACCCTTAGCCAGGGGGGCTGGATGCCTACCACTACTACCACCCTCACCCAGGGGGGCAGGATGCCTACCACTACTACCACCCTTAGCCAGGGGGGCTGGATGCCTACCACTACTACCACCCTTAGCCAGGGGGGCTGGATGCCTACCACTACTACCACCCTCACCCAGGGGGGCTGGATGCCTACCACCACCCTCACCCAGGGGGGCTGGATGCCTACCACCACCCTTAGCCAGGGGGCCTGGATGCCTACCACTACTACCACCCTCACCCAGGGGGGCTGGATGCCTACCACCACTACCACCCTCACCCAGGGGGCAGGATGCCTACCACTACTACCACCCTTAGCCAGGGGGGCTGGATGCCTACCACTACTACCACCCTCACCCAGGGGGCTGGATGCCTACCACCACCCTCACCCAGGGGGGCTGGATGCCTACCACCACCCTTAGCCAGGGGGCCTGGATGCCTACCACTACTACCACCCTCACCCAGGGGGGCTGGATGCCTACCACCACTACCACCCTCACCCAGGGGGGACAGGATGCCTACCACTACTACCACCCTTAGCCAGGGGGGCTGGATGCCTACCACTACTACCACCCTTAGCCAGGGGGGCTGGATGCCTACCACTACTACCACCCTTAGCCAGGGGGCTGGATGCCTACCACTACTACCACCCTTAGCCAGGGGGCTGGATGCCTACCACTACTACCACCCTCACCCAGGGGGGCTGGATGCCTACCACCACTACCACCCTCACCCAGGGGGGCAGGATGCCTACCACTACTACCACCCCCACTCATAGGATGGACAATGCATGACACAACCAGCACACCACAACCTAGGGAATGCAAGATAAAGACATCCCCCACCACCATGACAAGCGTGTGTAGGCTGTGTCAAATGCCTACAACACCGAACATGACTTTGAACATACAATGTGACCCCCTAGCACATGTGCCACACATATATGTGTGTGGCACCCACAATGCAAGCAGCCCATGACCATTGTGGCAATGGGGCCTAAACCCCCATCATCACAGTGACCAAAAGGTAAGTGTGGGGTCCATAGCTGAAGCACATTTTGACCATTGTGGCAATGGGGTCTAAACCCCCATCATCACAGTGACCAAAAGGGAAGTGTGGGGTCCATAGCTGAAGCCCATTTTGACCATTGTGGCAATGGGGTCTAAACCCCATCATCACAGTGACCAAAAGGGAAGTGTGGGGTCCATAGCTGAAGCACATTTTGACCATTGTGGCAATGGGGTCTAAAACCCCATCATCACAGTGACCAAAAGGGAAGTGTGGGGTCCATAGCTGAAGCACATTTTGACCATTGTGGCAATGGGGTCTACACCCCCATCATCACAGTGACCAAAAGGTAAGTGTAGACAAAGAAAGAGCTGCAACTGCCAAACTGCATGGATCATTCCTGGTCACAGAACCAAAAACTCATCTGTGGCAAAGTAGTGTATGTGTCCCATTGCAACATAAATTGGGTGAGCCAAATACTGCAGTGCAAATGAGACATTCCTTTGGCCATGTGCAGACAAACAACACCCATGGGGGCTGACACCGTCAACATTCATCAATGACACAATGACAGAAGTGACCATCAGAATGCAGAACCACATATTTGCACCAATGGGCACACAAATGCAGATATCCTGTGGAGACAGCAGATGTGAGGTGAACAGATACCATACCATGGCAGCAATGGGACACACAAACCATGATCACTGTGCTGACCGATGACCTAGGAGTCCCAGGGACAGCAGGGGAAACACACCAAACAACATACAGCCAATGGCACACCCAAGATATGCCAATACAGTGGTGCAGATGCACAAACACAAACAGGCAGACCAACACTGACATCATACACAGCAGGTGAGGGGGGTGCCAGTGTCCCCAGGTAACCACACAACACATGAGGAGAGCTGAATACCAATCATACAGATGTGCATACACTGCCACACTAAGGTAACTCATGGATCCAAATCCCCTATGTGGGCAAGCAGGCATTGTCAGATGAGAGGGAGCACAAAACACACATGTCACACAGGAACGTAGGAACAACAACTGACACAGCAAGACACAGACACACCACAGCACCACCCCCAGGGCCCCCACAATGTGGTGACCCTTGGCTGCATAAAATTCCCACTCTGATGACAAAGCTGAATGTGGTTCACACTGTGAACCACAGTCATGTGTCCTGAGCAACAAACTACCATCACACCGACACAAGCACAAATCAATCAGCATGGCCAGTAAGCCAAGGCCAACATGGAGGCAGGGGTCCAGCTGGGCAACAACTCCCATCTGCACACACTCAACACCACACCCCTCGACCTCCAACAATGTGCAGCAGTGAAGTACACATGCACTGGTGACATTGCACATGCACCCATGACTATTCCAGGGTGGTGGGTGGGAACCAAGGTGCAGAAACACATCACACATGGCCACTCAACAAGACTCCTGAATGTCTGACACACTGCACACTACGCTGTACATGGACATGACGGCGATACCACACCAACCAATGGGATCCCAGCCACAGTCACACACCAATGAAGAAGCCAAGGTCACCCACAAAGAACACACATAGACAACAACCAACATCGCAGCCCGGACCCTGAGGAGTGCCAGCAGTCACACACACAACGTGTCACAATAACTTAAAGATAACACGAACTGAAAATCACATGACAGGGGCAAACAACAAGTGCCAAGGGGAAACCTGACTGTGACCCATCTGCGTCTGCACACAAACTCAGCCCTGACAGCAAACACACCTATGGGTGACACCCTGATGACCAGTAATGTGCCATGCACCCACATCACAGAGAACACAGGGAGAAGACTTTGGGGGAACATAGCTCAAGTCAGCAAGCATCACAAACAGGTACAACACTAGGGATCACAGCATGCGCAGATAAATGGAAGTGAACACACAGACATGCACATACAACACACACCTTGGGCGCAGGCAATGTCACATGTGTACACACTGCCATGAGGGGACTCCACTCCTGTGTGAGGAAAGCTGTGCCATATGTTGCCTCAGTAGGGCCCCATCATGTCAGCTGAGCACTTGGTCACACAATCAACAATTAGCACCAAATGAGGGCTCCCGTCACATCAGCCTGGTCATGGATGTGCCAACGGAATCATCAGCACAGATCCAACACACTTGTATAGCAATGTTGCACTGACTACACGGATGAGTCCTTCCCCATTGATGCCCAAACCTGCATGTCCAGTGGAGATGGCAACACGGTCAGGGAAGTAGACAAATCCAACAATGGAAGGCACAACAGATGTGCAGGGGTGGAAGCCACAGATATGAAATTGCTAATGTAAGTAGGAAATCCCATTGCCAAATACTGAACACATGACACCCTCAGATGCTGCTATGGATGACATGGATACACCACATGATAGGACACATTCCCCCTGGACCACATGGGTTCCTGCACAGTAACACTTCATAATCATGAGACCAGATATCACCATCACTGCAGCAAGGGCATGGTTAGCAGCACCAACAACATGTACATCTGAAGCATGAGCACTAGAGAAAAGAAAGTTGCTTTATTCAGCATATGTGTTGAATGAAAACGACGTCCAGAAAAAAAGAGCAAAGGCCAATGGCCAGTCCATTGTCAAAGTTCAAACAGGGTGACACTGGCAGATGTCACCCTACGCATGCCTGCACAAAACCAGGGACAATCCACTAGGAGGGGCAACCGGGGGGCAGGCCAGGCACCGCAGGGACAGGATCAGGGCTCACCAGGGGGAGTCAGGGAAGGGGTGGTGGGTGCTGGAGAGCCACTGACAACTGCAGTGGAGGTGTCTGACATGGTGTGTGCCGGCACAACTGGGGGCATGACTCAGATGTCGTGGGTGCCGGCACAACTGCAGTGGACCCTGCAGATGGAGTGGACAGGTCCGCCACTGCAGTGCCCAAGTCAGACAGGGCGGTAGTGGACTCCACTGCAGTGCCTACCTCCAGGGGAGGAGAATGGGGAACAGGCAAGGTGGGTTGGACAGAGGGGAGGACACCCTCACCACATCAGTGGCACAGACAAGCGCAGCGGGGGTGTGGTGCTGGGAGAGCAAGTGGCAGGGGAGAAGGCCGGAGCCTCTTGGGGATGGTATATCTGTGGGTGGGGGAACCTGGGGCAGGGTGTGGTGGGGGCACCTGTGGAGTGGGGGCCTGAGGGATGGAGGAAGGAGACCTGGTGCTTGAGCTGCAGGGCGGTGGCGGGGTCTTGCTCTTAGGACTCTGTGGGGACTTGCGGGTGGGGGCCTCAGTCCGTCTGCGCCTGGGGGAGGGTGTCCGTGGGCGAGGGGCACTCTGCTCCGTGTGGGTGGGCTTCCTCTTCCCCCGGGATGCTGGAGCAGCTTCATCGGTGGGGAAGAGGCCGAGGTCACAGAGGAAGAGCTGCTGTGACTTTGGGGTTGCAGGTGAGGCAAGGGAGGGTGCTTTGGAGGGAGAGGAAACTGAGGACTGCGCAGTGCATGTGGATGCGTGTGTGTGTTCCAGGGCCCCATCCCCTGTGAGTCTGGCTTCAGTCCCCTGAATGTGCGTGCGTGTGCGTTTTGTCATTGGCGTGTGTGTCAGTGTGCTGGATGTGTGTGTGCTGGTGTGTGCCTGTGCCGTGTGTGTGTGCTTGGGATGGGTAAGGTGCTGGGGAGTGTGGATGGAGCAGAGGCAGGAGGGGTGAGGGACCGTTTGAGGAGGGACACTGCTGCCGTCAGGGAGGAGTCCATGGACCTATTGCCCCTCTGTAGGTCAGACATGCCCGATGAGATGCCCTCCATGAACGACACCAGCTGAGTCAACAGCGCGGTGTGCGCATGGAGGACACTCAGCATGGCTGTCTGGCCTACATGGAGCTGGCGAAGGAGGTACACAGACTCCTCACTCAGGGCAGCAGGGGACACAGGGGCAGGGGCTGCGGTGCCTGGCCCAAAGGAGACACGCTCCCGGACATGGGAGCCTCCACGGACCTGGGGAATGGGAGCCGATGGGAGGGCGGTGGTGGTGCTGGTGGTGGGCGGGGACAGCAACACTAGCTGGGGTGTGGTGGCTGCTGACACCCGCCTCCACAAGGGAGTCATCCTCCGAGTTGCTCTGGTCCTCAGCTGAGGTGGATGCTGCTGAGGACTCCTCGGTGTGGCTCCCCTCGCCCTCCGTGCCACTGGGTCCCTCCGACCACTCCTCGGCTGCTGACCCAGTCTGGCTCTCTGGCTCCTCCTGGTCCGTGGAGCTGTCCCCTTCCGTGGCCGTGGATGTATCTGCAAACAATGGGGAAACAGACAGACATCAGTCACCTGCACAAAACGCACACACCACTGTGAGCACAGCACATCACAGAGCAAGCCCTGGCATCATTAGTTGTACATTGCTAAAAGTGCCCTAACTGAACAGGAGAAGCCAATTGTCAGTCTGATGCCAAGCATGGCACTCACATCCCACATGGCCTTGCACCCATCTGTCTGGTGTCTGTTGGATTGCAACACCCCAGTGTGGACACATGCACCAAGTACACAGTAGTTGGACAGTGCAGAGGACACGGTGTGGCATGTGGACATGCACACATCACAGCTCTTGCCACTGAGTCAGTACAGGTTTCCGGATGAAAGGGATGCCCAGAGTCAAATAGGAAATGCATGTGATGCATACCAGCGACAGACACCATGATGCACCCATGTCCTGATAGCCAGCGCCACTATGGTGTGCATGTAGCACATGTCACTCCCCTGCAGGCTCACCAATCAGTAGACACATGCCATGGCGGAGGCATGACTGCAAAGTCATACATCACTGTCTCAGTGATGTATGACTTGGCAGCCAGACAACAACACTCTGCACTGTGTCACAATAGTAGGTCATGGGGAATGCAAGTCCTGGAGCTGCACAAGTGCACATGTACATCCCCCCACAACACATCCTCTCAACCCTCATCTGTCCAGGTCATACCTATTGGACATATGGGAGACCTGTGACACTACCCTCTGAACCTGAGCCCCTCACACTCTGCTGTGAATGGGGAACAGCTGCCTGAACTTCACATTCACATGCCCCAGTCTGCATGGGCAGCTGATCAGACACCTATGTGACACACAAGTATCGTCTCCTATGGTCACATCTCCAGTGGCATGCTGAGCCCCTACCAAGAAACTCCACAGCAGTCCTGGCGACTAATCCACAGCACACTGACACAGAGGCAGACACCTGAGGGGTCAAATCACTGCGCACAATGTGTCAGCTGATACACGGGAGTGGGAGTACAGAGTGTATTGTATGGCCTGGAGTAGGCATGACTGTCCAGCCCCACATGAATGAGGGATGAGCCCTGGACTGTAGGCAGCTGGCTAAGTATGTGTGACACACGTCATATACATACTCCTGGGGCCCAAACATTGTTCCCACCCGCAGCATGGGTGTGTGCCAGATACCCCAGCCACATGTGGTGGATCAGCTCAGCAATTGGACCACAGATCAAAGTAACACGCTGAATACATGTCAGAATACAGGCATTGTGTAAGCAATGGACGCACCCATGATGCCCACCACAGAGTCAGGGAAACAGATGCTGTCTCCCACCTTGAGTCAAGCAAACTGCAAGGACACAGTCCTAAGTGACAGTATTCCCTGCATGTAAGGGCCACACCTGGGTATCAGATGAGGAGTGGGCAGTGCACAATAGAGGGACATGGCTCCTGGACAACATGACTGCTGTACTGTGGCAGTTTAACCAGGCCCGAGGAGGGCACATAGCATGTTAGACAGAGTTCACAGTGCAGTCTTTGACTCACCCCCTCCTTGCTGCTCTCTGGCCTTCAGCTGCCCATCCAGGTCTGGAAAGACCACCGCCAGGATCCTGAGCATGTGGGGGTCAGGGTCCGTGTTCCGCCCCTCCTGCGAGGAGGCGACAGCTTCAGCTGGACCCGTGCAATCCTCCGGGTCCAGCCCCGAAGGTCCTGCCACCTCTTTTGGCAGTTGCGGATCCGGCGCTTGTAGACCCCCACGGACCGGACAGCCCGGACGATGTCCTTCCAGATCTCCTGCTTCCGATGGGCAGAAGCCTGTCAGGATGACAAAGTGATAAGGCCATTACTACACATGCAACATATCCGTGCATGACACAGTTGCATCTACATGTCGCAATCATAGGGGCACATGGTGTACACAGGCAGTGCACGGCTGCCCATGGACAGTTTTCCAGAAGTCACTACATGGTATCATTGCATGGGGAGTAAAACCCTGTTCAGAAGCACTGTCACTGCACCATACCTGTCCAGTGCAAGTCACTACACACTATGGGGGGTGACAACTACTCAGTGAGCCTGCTAGCCAGTGGCGTGCAGACTCTCAGCCTTGCTAGTCAGACAAAATGCACATTCAGAAAGGCAGTGCACAGGACACTCACCTGTTCCCCTGGTGTCCCATACAGCTTGCTGTACTGTGGAAGTAGGCTGTCCAGCAGGGCCTGGTTCTCTTCAAGGCTGAAGGCTGGGGCTCTCTCCACAGTACGTGCCATTGCAGGGTCCAGAGGGGCAGAGACAGCAGCAGTGCAGTGGCAGATGTCGTCTTGGAGCATGTAGTGCAGGCAAGTGGGCTCTCAGGGGACCAGCCAGCAATATATATGTGCTGGAGAGGCAGATACTGTCCCTTGTGTCCAAAGTGATAGGTCCAAGTCGTTTGCATCTTCTGAATCTGGCCAATCCATGGAATAGCAGCACCAAAACACGCCCACAGCATCCTTCAAATCTTCAACTTCATGACATACATGATTTTGCAACATTGTTGTGGGTGACCAACTGATTTTCCAGCAACCGACTCGTTCGGAATTCGAAAACGCGTCCGTTGCCAGGCAAGCCCATTGTCAATGGGTGCGCACCGATCGGTCCATTGCAGTACAACGCGCACAGGGTACAACGCGTACCCGCACACAGTGAAAGCAATGGGCCGGCCGGAGGCACCGATCGGTCCATTGCAGTTCAACGCGCACAGGGGTACAACGCGTACCCGCACACATTGAAAGCAATGGGCCGGCCGGAGGCACCGATCGGTCCATTGCAGTTCAACGCGCACAGGGGTACAACGCGTACCCGCACACATTGAAAGCAATGGGCCGGCCGGAGGCACCGATCGGTCCATTGCAGTACAACGCATCACTGTACATGTGACTGGCATATGTCAGCATGCCTGTCTCAGATGGACATATGCCAGCCACAGATAGCTCCCAGGGAGTGAGGGGCACACCTACATCACGACAGCCTGTCCAAACCTTATCATAAGGCATGTAAGGCTGCATTTCCTATTGTGTGTATGTTGGTGTACATGTTGTCCTGTGGGTGTCACCTGTGGGCAGCCACCCCCAGGCTGTGCACGTGTTCATGGGGACAGGATCCTGGGTGTTACGTGTACGTGACCACTGTGATGTGCAACTGTTCATATCTGTGCATGTGCCATGGTCACATTTCACAGTGGTGTTTGTGTATGTCATGTCACATACCCCGTGAGTCCCATGTGGGACGGTATGTTTGAGCCAGGGTGTCCCAGTGGCACAATAGTGATGGACCTCCACAGTCTTTGTGCATGTAGTGTTTACAATGTCTCTGATTTCATGTGCACAATGGGAGACAGTCTCCACATCCACGTTGTGTGTGCATGGACTCTGATGTTGTGCGTGTGTGTCACAGACATCCATGTCTGTCCTGCCGTGGCAAGTGGGGCCACTACCTGTGGGGGTCATGTTTGTTTTGCTGTGGTGTACACATGATACTCCATGTGATGCCAGTGTCCATGTGGCATTACAGGGTCCCTGGGAATGTACCTGTCGTTGAGCTGTGGTGCCTGGGGCACATCTGTCCTCACATGTCACTGTGGGGGGTGATTGTGACATGGCAGCAGGAGATGGGAACTGTGACACGGCATCATGATATCCAATGGGCCAACCTGGGACAAATTGATGCCACCTGTAGGACCGTGTTGACAGATGTTGGCCATGTACGTACCATACATGTCCTTCCGGTACTGCACACTTCATGTAGTTGTGCCTCATAATGATGTATGTTGGGATCTTGAGTGTGTTCAATGCCGCATATGTGGGGTGACTGACAATCTTGCTTACTTCTCCTCTGCACTGCAGGGCTCCTGCTGTCCATCGGCCATTCCCAGACCTGGCAACGATGGTGGAACGGGACAGCATCCGACGGTACCGCTTCACCAGGCAGCTGATTGAGGATTTGGCAGTGCAGTTGTCCCCACATTTGCAGCCTGGCCGGCCGTATCCTACAGCGCTGACCCCCAAGGTGAAGGTGATGGCAGCCCTACACTTCTTTGCCACCGGTACCTTCCAACATACTGTGGCGACTGCTGGTGGGATGTCACAGACCATGTTCAGCCGTGTGCTCCGCGATGTTTTGGCGGCAATGTTGCTCTTCCTGAACCGGTACATCTATTTCCCTAGACTGCGACGACTCACTGACGTGAAGAGTGACTTTTATGCCCTGGGGAGGATGCCGCATGTAATTGGCTCCATTGATGGGACACATGTGGCTTTGGTACCACCACAGGCCCAGGAGCAGGCCTACAGGAACCGCAAGCACTACCACTCGGTCAATGCACTGGTGGTGTGTCTTGCAGACATGACCATCACACACGTGTGTGCCCGTTTCCCTGGTTCAGCACACGATGCCTTTGTGATGAGGAGTAGTCGCATCCCCAGGATGATGGCACAGATGCAGAACCAGCGTGCCTGGCTTGTCGGTGTGTACTGACTTTGTGCCATTGTGTGTGATCTGATCTGTAGTATTCCGCCCACTTTTCCAAGTCAGCTAATGTGCACTTGTCTGTCCGTAGGTGACTCGGGATACCCCAACATGCTGTGGTTGCTGACACCCCTCAGGAACCCTGTGACACCTGCCCAGATGCGCTACAATGAGGCACATGGTCGGACCAGGAGAGTGATTGAGCGGACCTTTGGTCTCCTGAAGAGCCGCTTCCGCTGCCTGGACAAGACCGGAGGGTCCCTCCCATATGCCCCTGCGAAAGTGTGCAAGGTTATCATCGTCTGCTGCATGCTCCACAACCTGGCAGTGCGGAAGGAGTTGCCTCTCATCCAGGATGACAATGACCAACATCCGCCACCTGTGGAGGATCCTGGCCTGGACCACGATGCCAGTGACGATGATGATGATGATGATGATGGTGATGTCCGCACACAGCTCATCACCAACTTCTTTAGCTGAATGTGAGTATCCTGAGGTGTCATGTCAATGATGTGAGTTGGCATGATGTGTGGGTGGTGCTCTGGTGCTGTTGGAGTGTGTCCATGGGCTACTTGACTGGATGTGTGTTGCGATGTGTGGTGACAGGTGGGCTGTACTCCCCAACAGTGTTGACATGCTAACTTGGTTCTGGGTGGGTATCTTGTAACATGTATTGTGCATGAGTTTTGCTGTTCTGTCCTGTACTCCATTGCTTTTGACTGTGTGTCATTTCTGTCCTTCACAGGGTACTTTCAGATTCGTTTGGTCAACTGTGTCCACCGACGACGTGATTGCACATCCAGGCTGGTAGCTGTTGTGTCCCTACAGGTGATGTGCGCCACACCCATGGACTTCCTTCCGTCTACAGTTGTTGACTGTGTGCCCGCTACCAGGTGGGGTTACCTTGCATCTGTAGTGGTTACGGCATGTTGCAACTGTGTAATAAACCTGTGCTTCACTTTGTGATGTGCGTTGTCTGTGGTCACACATTTGACTGCCATTTGCTTACTGCACCAGTGGGCTACTTGACTACAACTGGGAATGGGTGTGGTGTCTGTGCATTGCACCGTCTTCCCTGGCAACATCAGTGTAGGCAATGAATCAGATGGCCTAGGTGTGTATGTGTCGTGTAGCCCTGGTGGTGTGTCTCCCTCATGTGTGTCACGTTGCCTGTACTCACATGCCTGTGTTGTCCTTGCTGTTGCAGTTCGCATACACAGTGTAATTTTGCAGTTCATCATCCCCATAACAGCACCCACGTTGGAATCACGACAGAGGCAAGTATGGTGTATTTGTGTGTTTATTGTGATACATTTGTGTTAATAGTGCATAGGATGGGTTGTGCTGTACATGAATCTTGCAATCCCAAGTTCCTAGGTGAACTGAAAGTCCGGGTAGACAGGATCCCCAGTATCGGGGCCACAGTTGTCTGACACATTGGTCCAACTTGTACTCCCCATGCAATGTGTGGGAGTAGTGTTGCCGTCAACAGGGTGAACAGTCTGTGCACAAAGGCGAACATCCAGAACTGGTTCAGGCTTCCTGGGAGTTGCGCTTGGCCATCGGCCTCTCACTTTTCCCTCCTCGGACGACCCCTCTTCTTGGGGGGGCCCCTCAAGTGCAGGCTGCTGCGGTGCAGGGGACTCTCCGCCAGAGTCCTCCTCCCTCCCTGTGGCAGTTGCAGTTTGTTCGGCACCAGATGTTGTTGGCACACAGGGAGGTGTGGACTGGTTGCTGTTCATCTGGCGGAGGCATTGTAAAATGTCCCTGTGCACCGCCGTCATCTCATGCAGTGCATCCCACTTGGACTCCACGCGGGACATGTGTGAGTCCACACGGGACATGTGTGACTCCACGTGGGACATGTGGGAGTCCAAGCGGGCATGATGGGCAGCCTGCTGCTGTTTAATGTCTCTGAGGAGCCCCACTACCTGGCTGAGCTCTCCGGTGCTGGACTGGTACGCATCAGCTATGCGTACCAGTTGTGGGTCGTCATGCACACCAGCAACGTCTGCAAGCAGCGACCTCTGTCTCCCACCCCTCCCACCACCCCTGCTGACATGTGCAGTGTGTGCAGTGGCATGCACAGATAACCCTGGTCCACCTTGGCGGTTGGTGGTGGTGGTGGTGTCCATGGCCCCAGGTTGGTCCAGGGTCACTGTGCTGGTGTTGCTCCTTATTCTGTCCATGTCGGCAGGGATGGTATTTGTGGTGACAGTCGTTGTAGGGGTGGGTGCAGGGGGTGCAGCTGGTGGTCCTGCTGGTGCTGCAGCTGGTGGTCCTGCTGGTGCTGCATGTTGACTTGCACCGGATGTGCCAGGTTGTTCTTCATCGTCCGAGGAGGACAGAGGCTGTACGACGCCAGTGAGCTCGGCATCCTCTTGAGCCTGGGACTGGGACTCCTCAGCGTCTGCTGCTGTGTCCCCATCATCACCTGTTTTTGGGAGACACAAACAATGTATGTCATGTTTCTGCAGGCATCAATGGTTGACACACATGACAGTTGTGACTGTGCCTCTGGGTGCGGGCCTGTACATTGCATTGTCCTAAGTCGTCACAGTCAGGGGTTGATATTGGTGTGGCACATTGTCCTGCATTATTTGGGCATTTCTATGTATTTTCTGGGGTGTGAACATGGTCTGCATTGCTTGTGTTTGGTTGACAGCCGGACCTCCTTCCCACCCAAACAGCCAGTCAGTTATCCCACCATGGAACGTGCTTGCATTGCAGGGAGTGGAAGTTGTCTCTCAGGATGTCAGTCAGTGGTGTCCTGCTGTTTGTTGGTGCACAGTTGGCAGCAGGGCCTTGTGCTCCCCACAGCAGTAGCCAGTGTCAGCCATCTTGTGAGTCCTTCTCCACTCCCTGTGATGTGAGCATGGTTCAGGGTGGTGTTGATGGGCCAGTTGTGAGGCTGAGCAATGTCTGTGACTACGACTCCCATCATGCTATTGCCTCCACCCCCTTCCCAGCATGCCCATGCTTCCTTCCTTTTGACTCTGCTTCCCTGTGGGGTGGGCTGGCTGTGCTGACAGGATGGCTGGGAGTGTTGTCCTGGCAGTTGTTTGGCTAAGAGTCCCAAGAGTGTCCCTGTGCTTCACACAACATAACCCAGGGTGGTGGTGCTTAGTGGGATCTTGTGTTAGGATGGAGGGCATTGCATTCTACCAGGTGGGTACTGTGGAGTTTGTGTTGGGGGGTGTGAGGGGAGGTGCTGGTGACTATAGTCAGTGCTGCAAGTCCCCCTTCCCACCCAGCCAGCCATATCCCACCATGGAACGTGCTTGCATTGCAGGGAGTGGAATTTGTCTCTCAGGATGTCAGTCAGTGGTGTCCTGCTGTTTGTTGGTGCACAGTTGGCAGCAGGGCCTTGTGCTCCCCACAGCAGTAGCCAGTGTCAGCCATCTTGTGAGTCCTTCTCCACTCCCTGTGATGTGAGCATGGTTCAGGGTGGTGTTGATGGGCCAGTTGTGAGGCTGAGCAATGTCTGTGACTACGACTCCCATCATGCTATTGCCTCCACCCCCCTTCCCAGCATGCCCATGCTTCCTTCCTTTTGACTCTGCTTCCCTGTGGGGTGGGCTGGCTGTGCTGACAGGATGGCTGGGAGTGTTGTCCTGGCAGTTGTTTGGCTAAGAGTCCCAAGAGTGTGCCTGTGCTTCACACAACATAACCCAGGGTGGTGGTGCTTAGTGGGATCTTGTGTTAGGATGGAGGGCATTGCATTCTACCAGGTGGGTACTGTGGAGTTTGTGTTGGGGGGTGTGAGGGGAGGTGCTGGTGACTATAGTCAATGCTGCAAGTCCCCCTTCCCACCCAGCCAGCCAGATATCCCACCATGGAACGTGCTTGCATTGCAGGGAGTGGAAGTTGTCTCTCAGGATGTCAGTCAGTGGTGTCCTGCTGTTTGTTGGTGCACAGTTGGCAGCAGGGCCTTGTGCTCCCCACAGCAGTAGCCAGTGTCAGCCATCTTGTGAGTCCTTCTCCACTCCCTGTGATGTGAGCATGGTTCAGGGTGGTGTTGATGGGCCAGTTGTGAGGCTGAGCAATGTCTGTGACTACGACTCCCATCATGCTATTGCCTCCACCCCCCTTCCCAGCATGCCCATGCTTCCTTCCTTTTGACTCTGCTTCCCTGTGGGGTGGGCTGGCTGTGCTGACAGGATGGCTGGGAGTGTTGTCCTGGCAGTTGTTTGGCTAAGAGTCCCAAGAGTGTCCCTGTGCTTCACACAACATAACCCATGGTGGTGGTGCTTAGTGGGATCTTGTGTTAGGATGGAGGGCATTGCATTCTACCAGGTGGGTACTGTGGAGTTTGTGTTGGGGGGTGTGAGGGGAGGTGCTGGTGACTATAGTCAGTGCTGCAAGTCCCCCTTCCCACCCAGCCAGATATCCCACCATGGAACGTGCTTGCATTGCAGGGAGTGGAAGTTGTCTCTCAGGATGTCAGTCAGTGGTGTCCTGCTGTTTGTTGGTGCACAGTTGGCAGCAGGGCCTTGTCATCCCCACAGCAGTAGCCAGTGTCAGCCATCTTGTGAGTCCTTCTCCACTCCCTGTGATGTGAGCATGGTTCAGGGTGGTGTTGATGGGCCAGTTGTGAGGCTGAGCAATGTCTGTGACTACGACTCCCATCATGCTATTGCCTCCACCCCCCTTCCCAGCATGCCCATGCTTCCTTCCTTTTGACTCTGCTTCCCTGTGGGGTGGGCTGACTGTGCTGACAGGATGGCTGGGAGTGTTGTCCTGGCAGTTGTTTGGCTAAGAGTCCCAAGAGTGTCCCTGTGTTTCACACAACATAACCCAGGGTGGTGGTGCTTAGTGGGATCTTGTGTTAGGATGGAGGGCATTGCATTCTACCAGGTGGGTACTGTGGAGTTTGTGTTGGGGGGGGTGTGAGGGGAGGTGCTGGTGACTATAGTCAGTGCTGCAAGTCCCCCTTCCCACCCAGCCAGCCAGCCATCCCACCATGGAACGTGCTTGCATTGCAGGGAGTGGAAGTTGTCTCTCAGGATGTCAGTCAGTGGTGTCCTGCTGTTTGTTGGTGCACAGTTGGCAGCAGGGCCTTGTGCTCCCCACAGCAGTAGCCAGTGTCAGCCATCTTGTGAGTCCTTCTCCACTCCCTGTGATGTGCGCATGGTTCAGGGTGGTGTTGATGGGACAGTTTTGGGGCGGGCAATATGTGTGACTGCGACTCCCATGATGCTATTGGCTACACTGACTTGGCCAGCATACACAGAATTCCTTCCTTTGAGTGGTCTTCACTGTGTGTTGGTGTTGTTGTGGTGGCTACATGTGTGGATGTGTTTGTTAGTTCTATTTGTGCCACTGCCTAGCTGTAGTTGTGGTTGTGTTTGTACATGTGTTGGCACAGTTGGATGTGACTTTTTTGATGGCATGTGTTGTGTTTATCTGACTGACATACACATTTTGGGATTATTCTGTTCTAGTTGCTGTGTAATTGCTATGAGTGCATGGTTTGACTCTCCCCTTGACAGTGATGTGTGTGTTTTGTGGCAGTTTATTGTGTACATTTGTTGTGTACTCACCAGGCTCTGGGATGTCCTCTAGTCCATATACGCTCACTGGCGGAAGGATGGCCCGCACCTTCTCCTCCCAGGGCCTGAGGTATATTGGCTTGGCAGGAGGGCCACTGCCGGTGTGTTGGCTGTTGATGTAGTCCTTCTTCAGCATGTCCCGTACCCTCCTGCGCACGTCATACCACCTGTTCTGGATGTCGGTCTTTGTGCGCCGACATGGTGATTGTGCGTTCACCCTGTTGATGATCCTCTCCCACATCTTGGTTTTCTGCGACATGGGGGTCTGTTGGACCAGAGTGCCAAACAGCTGTGGCTCCACCCTGAGGATCTCGTCTACCATGACTTCCAATTCACTATCTAGGAACTTGGGATTCTTCTTGGGGGGCATGGTGATGGGTGGTGATGGTGGGTGATGTGTGTGTTGGTGTGCAGGTGAGGGTGTGTGAGTGTGTGCTTTGCTGGGTGTATGTGAGGTAGGTATTTGTTGGTGTGCTGATGGTGTGTGGCTTGTGTGAGGGATGAGCTGTGGGTGTGTGGTTGCTTTCTCTTGGGTGCTGGCAGTGGAATGGCATTTGCAAAGGCTCATGGTAGTGATTTGTGTCCTTTATATAGGTGGAGTTGTGGGTGTGTCTTTGTTCTCTGTCCCCACCCCCACCCCAGTATTTATTGGCTTGGTAATTGCTTGTTTGGCCTTTTTTTGGGTGATTTTTCCTTTGTGCTGTTTGTGTGTGTTGGAAACGTTCTTGTGACCGAGTCGGACCCTGCATTGGTCTCGTACGGTGTTCTCCGTTTCGTTCACGCTGTGTTTGTGCAGTTTTCTATGCTGCGTACGCGTCGGTCGCGGTGTATTGTGTTGCTTCGGCTCGGTTTTGTATGCGTGTCGGTCGTCCGGCTTGTCCTCCGTCCGACTCGCTCGTGGTTTTCGCGCCTTGCATCGTACTTAGCGGTTTGGAGTTAGCGTGTACGTTTCGGTCGGATTTGTTCCGGGTGCGTGTCGGTCGGTTGGATTCGCGTGTTTTTCCGGCCGGATTGCTGTTTTCCGTGCGGCTCGGTCGGTCGACTTGGTTTCGTTACGTGTCGGTCGGAGTTTTCGCGCCTTGCATCGTACTTGGCGTGTCGGGCGCCACGGGTACGTGTCGGTCGGTATTTTTTCCGGATCCGAGTCGGTCGGTGCTTTTTCCGGCCCGAATCGGAATCGACCCCATAGTGTCCATAACAGGGGAAAACAATTTTAAAGCCCTCCGTATGGCGTGATAATTGAATCTCAGTTCCTCAATGTCAGAAAAATGCCAACGCGTTTCAAGTCCTAGGCTACAAATACAAGGACTCTCATCAGGGCTTCTTAATTCAATGCACCTTGTTTCTGCGTGCGATGGTATTATCTGTAATAATTTTAAATGAACAAAATAATAATATTATTCATTGTACTTTCCTGCTCCTTCACTAAAAAAGTTTAAAATTCACAAAAAGCTGAGCATTGGTACCTGGCGAGAAGATATTAGTTTTTTCTTCAGGCAATTTGGAATCTCTTTGTGGAGAAACCTATCAAAGTAAGGGGAAACTATCACTATTTTTGCCACAACCGACACCGATTTGTGTAATAATTATCCAGGCATTGACGTCCTACCTGCAGAGATAAAATATGTTCCCTGCTTGAAAAGAATACTTCCGGTAGCGTCAGAATGCAGCGGAGTATCTGTAGGTTAAAACGAAAACCCATTTCATTTTTTTATTTATAAAACAACCAGCACAAGGCATGTAATCAATTCAAGCTGTTGGAAGCACACATAAAGTGTCAATGGCCCGCTCCAGTTCGTACCTGGCAAAGAAGAAAATTGCTCACAGCTTTTTTCTGCCTTAATTTTGTGCCTTCGGTTTCTTCAAACGTTCTAAAAAAATGAGTTCGTAAAATAATCAAGTCAAATCAGTTGTCTAGCATCTTTGTGCAATGCAATATTTATTTTGTAATTACCCCTGAAACAAGGAAGCTTACCTCCATTCGGAAGCAGCTCCTACTCCGTGATTTATTCAAAATACCGCATGTCTGAAAGGAAATATTTACAAGGTCAAAACGGTGTCTGGCACCATAACATGACCTGTTTCAATTCTGAAAGCTCAATCTTAGTATCGATGCTTACCTCAATTAGGCATAGCCTCTCAGTGATTTTCTCCCTCCAAAAGTTGACTGACAAAAATTCACCAGCAACCAAACACTCCCTCAGATGCCATTACATATTGCTGGGCACTACTCTGCATGGGAAATGTAGTTCCTTTCGATTCAACCAATCAACATGCAGAGGGTTCCAGTGGTTCACACATTTTTTTCAAAGGTGCATTCTGGGACATGTATTTCACAAACACTTTGGATGTATTGAAAGAGAGAGAAAAAAAAAAAAAAGAGAAAAAAATACTCAAAGTTTTACATTCTGGAAAGCTTAGTCATCATATTCAAGCCAGTTGAAACGCTGTCATATTTCAAGATCAAGTATGCTTCCTTTTGAAGCAACAAACTGTCGATGTCACCCATCTGCTTAAGATTTATTATATGCAAAAAGCACAGTCCATTTGAAATCATTCTCGCTATGGGCTTTAGCGATAAAGTGTTCAACCATGGGTGCTGTTACCACCTTTTTCTTGATACGAGAACGATGTTGCGTGATTCTCTGGTTAATTTGTTGGTTTGTCTTGCCTATATAAATTTTTGGGCAAGGACAAACTATTGCATAGACAACATTCTTTGTCTTGCAATTCGTAAAGACTGTATGTTTCCATTTTAATGAATTATGTTCAAATTCGATTCCTTCAAGAGTTGTACTGCAAGCCACACAATTGCCACACTTCCTATGACCTTCAATGGGCTTCAATTGCCATTGCGCGCGCAAGTCACTTTTGGCCTTAGTCTGGAAAATATCTGCCCTCACAATTTGTTGCCCAATGCTGCGATTCTTTTTCATTGCAAACAGTGGTTTTTGATAATCACAATCCAAATTTTGCAACAGGTGCCAGTTTCTTAAAATGATCTGCTTGAACTTATTTGTCTCTGGGCCATATGTGGAGACACAGACTAGCCTATCCAATGTCACTTTCTGCTTAGTCTGTAACAGGGCCTCCCTAGGTGTATACCACGCCCTTTTTGTAGAATGTTTTAAAAGCTTCTTCGGATAGCCCCTTTCCAACATCTCTTTACAGAAAATTGCTGCACGTCTTTCAAAATAATCCCTACAGGAACAGTTCCGCCTTATTCGCAACAGCTGTCCATAAGGGAGATTTTCTTTGAGGCTCTTCGGATGGGCACTCTTATGGTGTAAAATGGTGTTTTTATCTGTACTTTTTCGATGAAGAGATGTAATCAATTTGTTCGCATCTAGGCGTACTTCCACATCCAAGAAAGTCAAGGCTGTTCTACTATAGGATACAGAGAATTTAATGTCCCTATGTCGCGTGTTCAGCCACTCATGAAACATAGTCAGGTCTTCTAAGGAGCCTGACCATAGACACCAAATATCATCAATATAGCGCAGCCACTGCTGCACATTTCTTTGAAATGGATTGTTTAGCTTGAGGAATTTCTCTTCATATTGGGCCATGAAGAGGACCGCCATCTACGGCGCGAAGGGACAACCCATGGCGGTCCCCTTCACTTGAATGTAGAACTGATCTTCGAACTTAAAGTAGTTGTTCTTGAGAGCAACTTCAGCCAATTTTAAGATAAATTCAGTGGGCACCCTGTGTGGTCTTTGCCTACTTTCCAGGTATATTTCAATTACCTGGAGAGCTTCTTCCTGAGGAATTTGAGTGTTACATCGAAAGATACCATCAATTGTGTTTGTATATCAAACTGGGATCCTTCCACCTTAGTAATGAAATCAGTGGTATCTCGTAAATACGAGAGGACCTCTATTAGAAAGGGCTTTAGAAAAAAATCTACATATTTTGAGATCGGTTCAAGAAGGGAGTCACACCCCGATACAATCGGTCTCCCCGGGGGATCATTTAGTCTTTTATGAATTGTGGGTAAAAAATATAGGACCGGAATCCTAGGAAAACGTTTAGTTAAGAAATCAAATTCTTTAGGACCCAAAATCTCTTCTTCTAGACCAACCTTGAGTATTTCTGCGATTTTTTTCTTGTATCGCTCTTGTGGGATCTTCTTTTACAAGGCGATACCATTCCTGGTTGTTTACCTGCGATCTACCCTCAACCAGGTACATCTCTCTGGGCCAAATAACTACAGCCCCACCCTTGTCCGCCTGTTTAATGACCACTGATGTATCATTTATTAGGTCATTAATGGCAATCTGCTGTTTTGAAGACATATTCCTTTTATAGAATTTGTTTCTTTTCTCCAACTGGTTAATGGAAGAGATTACGGTCTGTTCGTAAGCCAGAACCTCTTTAGGAATATTACCAGAGGGTGGGATAAAATTTGATTTGTTTCTCAAACCTGTTACTTCTTTAGAATTTGCCATCTCCTTGCCCGCAAAAAATGCTTTAAGGCGAATCTTCCTACAAAACTCAATGGCCTCCAATTTAAGTCTGGTATAGTCTGTAAGTTTATTAGGGACAAACTTTAGAAAGTTGGCATGTTCTTACTTTAATCATTCTGTTTCTTCTGGCTGTCTCTAAATACACATCTTGGGTGGGTGACAACTGAGCCTTGTGCATTTCCTCTAGGCAGCCACACACAATGGGAGCTTAGGTGTGACTTGATTGGCCTTAATAGGCCATTAACTGGCTTGGTGGGGGCGGAGCTAAGCACTGCCCCAAATGCACATAAATAAGCTGGGCCTTGTCTCCACACTATAGGCCTAACAACCCTGTATTGTCATTCCAGTCAGCTTGGAGCCAGGGCAGGGGAGGAAGGGAATTCCCTGTACTTCAAAGCTACTGCCTTGAAGCTTCGCCCACCTTCCAGAACCAGGGCACCAAAGTATAAATACTGGACCTCAGACACCACCACTTCAGTACACTTCTCGACCTGAGGACATTCTGCCAGGAAGGACTGATGTGCTGCTGAAAGGACTGTCACTCTGCTGGACTCCTGTTCTGCTGTGCCTGCCCTGCTGCCCTTCTTGCCTGGGAGTGAAAATTACTGTACCTGCATTTCTACATACTGAAGAACTTAAGTGACTCCTTTGGCTTGCTGGATTGCCACCTGTTTTCTGAAGTCTCAGGGACACAAAAGAATTCCAACTCACCTGCTACAGTACTTAGAATCTGCCATTTGTGAGTCTACCCTGCCAAGGGTGCCATCCAAGTCCTGGACCCTTGGTAGTTGGCCTAATTTGCTCTGCCTTCTGTGGTCCTTCTTGGAAACGACTCAGTGAAGCCTTGCAAAACAATGCTGCGTAGACCGCGCACCAGGATTTAAGGTGCTGTGTTCTGCGGGTGCAGGTGGGTCTCTGTAGCCGGCCCATGCTCAATGCCAGTCGGCCCATGCTCAATGCTAGTCGGCCTGAACTTGTGACTTTGTCCCAATCTGGCACGACCAGGTAACAACAGTTGCACCCCCAACCTCAGGTGTGGCAGCATGTCATAATGAAGAAGGACTCTGCACGGACATGAGTTGCAATATGGCATATTGTGGCAATAGTCTCTGGGGGAATAAAATGATTTGGCAGGGCACCCAGGAACGAACGCACGCTAGTACAGGCTAATTCGCACTTGAAGATATTGGAACAATCTGCAGGCCAGTGTGAGTGGTAGCTCCGGGCCAGGGCTCCAATTCTGGGGTGCCCATCAGGATCACCGGCGAGACCCACACCCCATGGTTGTAAGGAGCAATGTTGGTGTGGCTGTATTACCTGAACTATCTGTGGAGTTCACAGAGGGGCATGGTTCTGCTATTTCATGTGCTAGGATGGCTCATCGTATGAGTTGTAGGATGGGACGGAAGGACCTAGGGTAGTGTTCAGGGTTCATGGTGGACGTGCATCATTCTTTGCCTCTACGTTTCTGATGTAGGTATCCCTGCTCCAGCATTCCCCCTCCACATGTACGTGACACTGGGAGGATGTCCAGCTCAGCTTTTGCCCATTTCAGCAATGTGGAGAGCAAACAGTGTAAACCGGGGGCTGTATGAGCCTTCCAGGACATGGTGCTTTGCCGTTTGAAGAGTATGATGGCTAGATTAAGGAATCTATGAAAGTGCTTAACTCCCTTAATCTTGGGTCTAAGACCGAGTAGGCATGGTTTCAGCAAGGGCAGGACCAAGTGCAAGGGCAGGATCAAGTGTCCCACAGTAGTAGCAAATCTGTGACTACCCCTAGCCCGCTGCAGCACTGAGCACTCCCAGACCATGTGGTAAAAAACCTGCCTCATGGGCTCTACATCTGGGGCATGCAGAGGATGCCGTAGAAAACATGCTCTTGATGCATTTTGATGTGAGGTGTCCCTGATGCAAATAGTTAAATTGCATGTAAGGGAAGTGTGGATTACGTGAATCCTCCTTTGCATGTTGTAATGCCCGGGCCCAGAGACTGTCTGTGAATTGTGTCCCGTGGTCCGCCATCCATTGGTCTTTAGCCCTGTCATCTGACTCGCAGTGGGCATCCCACTCCAGCACTCTGGAGGGGGTGGTGCCCATGTTAAATTCAGAATATTGGGTAACATGTCTTTAAAGGGCCTCCCTGAAGGGAGGTTCTGAAGTGCCTTGGTCTTGAACCTCCAGGTCTGTAACGTCATCAGCAGTGCGCAGTGATCTGAGAGGGTATGCGCCAAGGACTCCGTCCTAGTTATCTGCGTGCCCAATGGTTCATTGCAGAGAAAAAGATCAAGCTTGGTGTGGACGTCATGGATCAGGCAATAAAACAAGAAGTCACTGGTTTCTGGATGGTGCAAGCACCACATATTGAATATGCTCTTGTTAACCATCCTGTCCGGAAAGTATTGTGACACCCTGAAACACATAGAGTCATTCAGCGGAGGGGTGCATTCCAGGGCAATATCCGGAGCACAACTAAAGTCGCTGCCCGATATGCTGGGACTGTGTGGGCCCCAGAAAACACCTGAGGTAAGGAGGAGTAAAAAAAGCAAAGTGATTAGTGAGGAGGGCACGGTCCATATGTCCTTCCACCACCACGTACCTACCCTCAGTGTCAACTCTAAGTATGTCTTTCATAAATGGGACCTCCGGGCAATCCATATCATGACCCCCTTGCATACGCTGATGTCGTAGTTCCATACACCTGTACCTTCCATTTTGCATGTACTTTTTGTAACTCTGCTTGTGTCAAATGCATCTCTTGCAAAAAAGCTATGTGTGTGCAGCTGTGCTGAAGATATGTATGAACCCAGTACCTCTTTGTGGTAGTGGCCATGCCCTTTACGTTCCACATCAGCAAGTTATAGTGTGGGGTAATGTGGCCTGCAGGTGTGCCCATTGGATATGGTGATAAGTAGTGATGCATCGCGTTCTGCAATTCCGATTCCCCACAACTCCAGTGTGCGGGTCTCCCCAAACACCCTGTTGATGATCAAGAGACCAGTGCAGTATAGGGCCATGCTACAGAATTATATGCAGGAAACTGAGTGTCAAAAGAAAACACAAGATTTGTAACCCCCCCCCGACCAGGACTCCTCTGAGTGCCCAGCCATAACCATCCAACGAATGAACAACAACCAAAGAGAAATGTGTAATAAAATACATGTCCTGTTTGTAGAGGTCAGGCCTCACGGACAAACAGGCCTTCTCCAATGATATGGGCATCCAACCCTCTCTCATGAGACCCCAAGGTGTCTCCAATAGTCACTGGTGAGCAGTCCACACCCCTTATTACACAGCAAAGAACAAACCCCCACCCCTCATAGCAGATCATTCACCAGCCATGGCGACAACTCCGCCCCCGGGGAGTCCTCCCCAGCAGAGGCCATGGAGCCATTAGTACCCGACTGTCAGAGGTACGGTCTGACTGCAAGGCCTCAAAGAGTTCTGGCCATTTTGCAATACCACTTCCCCTGCCTGTGCTCACTCCCTGGCCACCTGTGTCATGAAGGGGTGGCTCAGGGTCCCCCGCTCCTCCTACACCTCAGTTGCGATGTCAGTCATTTACCAGCATTCCGGTGATCTTTGCAATTCCCTTGGCATGTAACCAGGTTTATGCATCTCCAGGAGTCAAGAAAGTATCTTCCATCACCTTAAGTTTGGCAGGATAGAGAAGAGCATTTTCCAGGCTTAGCTCCCAGAGGCGCTTCTTGACCACCGTACGTGAATTGCGAAGATGCTGCACCTCCATAGTAAAATCTGGGTAAGCAGTGATCCTGCTGCCCTCGAAGTGCCAGGGACCTTTCACCCAAAACAACTGCAGAATCAGGTCTCTGTCCCTATAATTAAGTAGTTGTGCAATTACAGGACTCAGCTGGGCCCCCGGTGGCAGCGGCCTCCCAGGTAGACAATGTGCTCTCTCCACAGAGACGAATTTGGGTACATTGCATGTCAGCACTGTGGTCATCAACCACTGTTTGAGGAAGAGTTCCATGCTCAACCCCTGAGCACTCCAGAAACCTAAGAACTGGACATTATCATGCCTCAAGCAGCCCTCAGCATCCTCCGATGTAGAGAGGTCAGCTCTGCCCTCATGTCCTTCAGTTGGGTTTGGAGTTCCTGCTGTGTGGGTCGCCTCGTGGTCAATGTGGATTCAGCATCGTCCACACAGTTCACCAGTTTTCTCTAATCTGTACGTAGCAGGTTCACCTCCAAGAAGACTGTATCGATCTTGGATCAGCGTGGCTTTTGTGCCCAAAATTGCATGCAATATCTTTTCAAACTGGACAGAGTGACTGTGGAGAGCGGCCCAGAGTGCCAACTCCATTATCATGAGGGGCGGAAGCGCCCGCTGTATCCCCAATGCCTGGGGTGGGGTTCTTAGCAGATTTGGGCTTCATCATCATGCCCACATAGGTATCAACCCCAGGTGAGCACGTGCAATGCTAGAGCTGTGCATGGTGTCCGCCAGGCCCTCTCAAAGGAACTGAATGTGAAAGCTTATGAAATGCTATCAAAAATGTGAAGAAATACTATAATCTGCTATCAAATAAAAAGCATCTTTAGTTGGTGAATGGCTAAAGGGTAACCCATGAAAAGTAGGGGGTGAGATATTACAGCCCATACACAAGCCGTAATATTTGGTATCGCCAAAGTAAGAGATATTAGAAAACTTGAGGAAGGGTGCCAGTTGACAGAAAAATACTGTGCTCACCAAGCCAACATAAGACCATGTCCAATTGAATCCTAGTAAGTTATAACCCTAGAAACACAGTGGATACCAAATATTATAGTCCGTATAGCCCATTATATTTGGTATCCCCAAAGGAAACGAATGTGAAAGTTTGTGGAATTAAATCAAAAATGGGAAAAGAGACTGCAATCTGGTATCAAACCAAAAGGCAACTCCAGTTGGTCAATGGCTAAAAGGTAACCCTTGAATAGTAGAAGATACAAGATAGTAAAGCAATGCATGAACCGTAATATGTGGTATTCCCATATTAAAAGGCAGTTAGAAAACTTAAGGAAGGGTGACAATTGGCATAAAAATAGTATGCTCACCCAGGGAACATAAGACCATGTTAAATTGAATCCTGATAAGTTCTAACCGGAGAAACACAGGTGATACTAAATATTATAGTCTGCATGGGCCAATATATTTGGTATCCCCCAAAGGTACCGAATGTGAAAGCTTGTGGAATGATATGAAAACTGCGAAACATTATTGTAATATGCTGTCAAATAAAGGGCAACTTCAACTTGTCAATGGCTAAAGGGTAACCCTTGAAAAGTAGGGGACATGAGATATTACAGCCACGCATGAGCCGTAATATGTGATATCCCCATAGTAAAAGGAGATGGAAAATTAAAAGGAAAGGTGCCAGTTGGCAGAACAATACTATGCTCACCCAGCCAACATAAGATCATGTCAAATTGAATCCCGGTAAGTTCTAACCCGAGAAATATAGGGGCTATCAAATATTTTAGCCCGTATGGGCCATTATATTTGGTATCCCCCAAAGGAACCGAATGTGAAAGCTTATGGAATGATATGAAAACTGTGAAACAATAGTGTAATCTGCTGTCAAATAAAAGACAACTTCAACTGGTCAATGGCTAAAGGGTAGCCCATGAAATTCAGGGGATACGAGGTATTACAGCAATGCGTGAGCCATATTATTTGGTATCCCGATAGTAAAAGATGTTGTAAAACAAAAGGAATGGTGCTATTTGGCATAAAAATGATCTGTTCTCCCAGCTAACATAAGACCATGTCAAACTGAATCCTGGTAAGTTTGAACCAGAGAAACATAGGGGATACCAGATATTATAGCCCAAATAGGCCATTATATCTGGTATCCCCAAAGGAACCGGATGTGAAAGTTTGTGGAATTAAATAAAAAATGGGAAAGAGACAGCAATCTGGTATCAAATAAAAGGCAATCCAGTTGGTCAATAGCTAAAAGGTAGCTCTTGAAAACTAGGAGATACGAGATATTACAGTCACACATGAGCCGTAATATGTGGTATCACCAAAGTAAAAGGTGTTGGAAAACTCAAGGAAGGGCGCCAGTTGGCAGAAAAATACTGTGCTCACCCAGCCAACATAAGACCATGTCAATTTGGACCCTGGTAAGTTCTAACCTGAGAAACATAGGGGATACTAAATGTTATAGCCCGTATGGGCCATGATATTTGGTAACCCCCAAAGGAACCGGATGTGAACGTTTGTGCGAAAAGATACAAAGATACTGTAATTGGCTATCAAATACAAGGCAATTTCAATTGGTCATTGACTACAGGCTAAGCCATGAAAAGTAGAGGATACAAGGTATTACAGCCTTGCATATGCTGTAATATTTGATATCCCCATAGTAAGAGATGTTAGAAAATTCAAGGAAGGGTTCCAGTTGGCAAAAAAAGACTGTGCTCATCAAGCCAACATAGGACCATGTCCAATTGAATCATGGTAATTTATAACCCTAGAAGCCTAGGGGATACCACAAATTATAGTTAGTTTGGGCCATTATATTTGGTATCCCCAAAAGTAACCGGATGTGAAAAATTATGGAATGAAATCAAAATTGCAAAAAGAGACTGCAATCTGGTATCAAATAAAACGCACCTCCAGTTGGTCAATGGCTAAAAGGTAACCCTAGAAAGTTAGGGGATACAAGATATTACAGCAACGCATAAGCCTTAATATGTGGTGTCCCCACAATAAAAGGTGTTGGAAAACTCAAGGAAGGGTGCCAGTTAACAGAACAATACTGTGCTCACCCAGCCAAAATAAGAGCATATCACATTAAATCCTGGTAAGTTCTAACCTGAGAAACATAGGGGATGCCAAATATTATAGCCCGTATGGGCATATATATTTGGTATCCCCAAAGGAACCAAATGTTAAAGCTTGTGGAATTGTTACAAAAATGCAAATAAATATTGTAATCTGCTGTCAAATAAAATGCAACTTCAACTGGTCAATGGCTAAAGGGTAACACATGAAACGTAGCATATACGAGATATTACAGCAATGCGTGAGCCATAATATTTGTTATCCCCAAAGTAAACGATGTTGGAAAACAAAAGCAAGGGTGCCGTTTGGCATAGAAATACTGTGCTCACTTATCCAACATAAGACCATGTCAAATTGAATCCTGGTACGTTCTAACCCGAGAAACACAGAGAATACCAAATCTAGCCGGTAAGGGCCATTATATTTGGATGTAAAATCTTGTGGAATGATGTAAAAAATGTGAAAAGATACTGTAGTCTGCTATCAAATACAAGGCACCATGAGTTGGTCAGTGGCTAAAAGGTAACCATTGAAATGTAGGGGATACCAGATATTACAGCAATACAGAAGCCATATGTGATATCCCCATAGTAAAATATTATGGAACACAGAGAGTAGAGTGCTATTAGGCAGGAAAATACTGTGTCCACCTATCCAACAGAAGGCCATGTCAAATTGAATCCTGGTAAACTCTAATCCGAGAAGAAACATATAATAGGGGGTAACCAAATATTGTAGCCCTTATGAGGGATTATATTTGGTATCCACAAAAGAAACTAAAGTGAAAGTTTATGGAATGGTATAAAAAATGTGAAAAGATAATGCAATCTGCTATCAAATAAAGGGCAACTGCAATTGGTGAACAGCTAAAAAGGTAACCTGTGAAAAGTAGGGGATACTAGATAATACAGCGAGGAATTATCCATAATATTTGGTATCTACATAGAAAAAGATGTTGGAAAACACAAGGAATGGTGCTATAAGGCAGGAAAATACTTCCTCCACCCAGCCAACAGAAGACCATGTCAAATTGAATCCTGGTAAGCTTTAACCTTAGAAACATGCGGGGATACCAAATATTATAGCCCATATGAGGCATCATATGGGGTATCCCCCAAAGGAACCCGATGTGAAAGATTATGGAATGAAACCAAAATGTGAAAAGATACTGTAGTCTGCTATCAAATAAAAAGCAACTTGAATTGCTAAAAGGTAACCCTTGAAAAGTAGGGGATACCAAATATTATAGCAATACAGGGGCGTAATATATAGTATCCCCAAAACAGAAAATGTTGGAAAACACAGGGAAGGGTGCTATGTGGCAGGAACTTTCTGTGTCCACCCAGCCAACAGAAGGCCATGTCAAATTGAATACTGGTAAGCTCTAACCCAAGAAACATAGGGGATGCTAAATATTATAGACTATATGAGGCATTATATTTGGTAACCCTCAAAGGAACTGGGTGTGAAAACTTGTGGAATGGAATTAAAAATACTAAAGAAAATACAGTAATCTGCTATCAAATAAAAGGCAACTTGAATTGGTCAATGGCTAAAAGGTAACTCTTAAAATGTAGGGGATACCAGATACTGCTGCAATGCAGGAGCTGTAATATGTGGTATTCCCACAGTAAAAGATGTTGGAAAGCACTGGGAAGGGTGCTATTTGGCATGGAAATTTCTCCACCCAGCCAACAGAAGGCCTGTCAAAGTAACTCCTGGTAAGCTCTAACCCGAGAAACATAGAGGGTACCAAAAAATATAGCCCTAATGAGGCATTATATTTGGTATCCCCCAAAGGAACACGATGTGAAAGCTTATGGAGTGAAACCAATAATGTGGAAAGATACTGTAGTCGGCTATTAAATAAAGGCAACTTGAATTGCTCAGTAGCTAAATGGTAACTCTTGAAAAGCAAGGGATATCAGATATTACAGCAATGCAAGACCCTTAATATGTGGTATCCCCACAGTAAAAGATGTTGAAAACACAGGGAAAGGTGCTATTTGGTAGGAAATATTGTATTCACCCAGCCACAGCCAGCAGAAGGCCATGTCAGATTTAGTCCTGGTAAGCTCTAACCCGAGAAATATGCAGGGATACCAAATATTATAGCCCTTAAGAGGCATTATAGTTGGTATACCCAAAAGAAGCTGGATGTGAAAGCTTATGGAATGAAATAAAAAATGTGAAAATATACTGTAGTCTGCTACCAAATAAAAGGCAACTTGAGTTTATCAGTGGCTAGAAGGTAACTCTTGAAAAGTAGGGAATAGCAAATATTACAGCAATGCAGAAGTCGTAATATGTGGTATCCCCATAGTAAACGATTATGGAAAACACAGGGGAGGGTGCTATTTCGCAGGAAAATACTGTGTTCACCAAGGCAACAGAAAGCCATGTCAAACTGAATCTTGTAATCTCTAACCTGAGAAACATAGGGGATACCAAACATTACCTGGCATATTAGGCATTATATTAGGCATCCCCAAAACGAACCGGATGTGAAAGCTTGTGGAATTAAATCAAAACTGTGAACAGGTACTGTAGTCTTCTATCAAATAAAAGGCAACTTGTATTAGTCAGCGGCTAAAAGGTAACCCTTTATAAGTAGAGGATACCAAATAGTCCAGCAATGCATGATCCGTAATATGTGGTTTCTCTTTACGAAAGATGCTGGAAAACTCAAGCGAGCATTCTATTAGACAGAAAAATTAATGTCTTCGTCAAGCAAACTTAAGGCCATGTCTAATTGTATTTGGTATTGGGGATACCAAATATTATAGGACATATGTGCCATTATATTTGGTATATTCCAAAGGAACCAGATCTGAAAGCTTGTGGGATTATATAAAAATGCAAAAATAGACTGTAAACATTGAAAAAATAAAAAGGCATTTAAACTAGTCAGTGGCTATAAGAAAACCTTTGAAAAGTGGGAACTAAGATATATCAATGCATGAGCAATTTTGTTTAGTATCCCCATACAAAAAAAGATATTTGAAAGGACAAAGATTGGTGTACCTTGTTAGAAAAAATACTGTGTTCACCTAACCAATATGGATATGTCATATTGCTTACCTATTTGTGAATTTCTTCAAAATGTGAAATACAAAATGCTATAGCACAAGGGGAGCATGTGCTGTAACCAGTGGCACCCTAGATTGGCTGCTGGCACACTAACCAAACCAAGTAAAGGGCCTATCGACCACCAAAAACAAATAACATATTTAGGCTGAGGATATTTTTTCATTTTCAGTTCAGTTCATTTGAAAGTTTTTCCCTTGAATCTGACATGCCCTTCACTTGGCAGTTGGCACCTGAAGTAACCACCTAGTACACCTATGTCTATAACTATAAACCCTGACAGTAACTTTTGTATGTTAAAGTGGAGCTTGCCAGCTAGTCTTCTCTTTTTAGCCTCAAGAGCGCTTTGCTTGCTACACTTTTTCAGCCATATTGTCAATCTTAAAAGAGAAACTACAAGTCCTAAAAGGCTCACTGTAGACTAGAAAGTGAAGACTGATGTTTCTCATAATATAGAGCTACTTGACACTAAGGTTGAACAAGAAAAAAATATCATTTGGTTATGTTTACTTTTCTGACACAGCTGAAAGTTGGCACATGAAAAGGTATTAGTGTGAAGTGTCCTATATTCATTTGTAACAATAATGCATGACATTTAATAATCATTGCACGGAATTACCATTTTTTGTGTGGCGTCCTTCCAGATGTTTTCCATATCTGCTTTGCTGGCTTTAGAACTCTGTTCAATTTCCCCCTTCTAGTAATGTACCTATGCACCCTTTTAGATATGGTTAATTTGGCTTCTTCTTCATTGAAACATTTAACTTGCCTGATAGTCCCTACTATATGGTGTAGAAAGTGAACACAGGGTCTGGAAATTTAATGGCACTAGAGGGCTACACTACATATCAGTCAATCAATCAGTACTTGTTAAGCATGGCAATTCACCTGTGATGGTCTCAAGGCGCTGGGGGATGTTGGGAGGGTTGTTGCAAGTCCGACTGGCCTCTATGGTTCTTTCAAAGAGCCAGGTCTTGAGATCCTTCCTAAATTGTGTCATACGAGGGGGATAGCCTAAGGTAGAGAGGCATGATGTTCCAGGATTTGGCGGCGAGGTAGGACAAGAATCTTCCTCTGGTCCTGACACTCATAGTGGCATCAACTACCGCGGCAGTGCAAATATGGCATCAGGCCTACCCTGTGTATCCTGACTGCTGCACTGTAAACCCTACTGCGCATTCTTTCAACATAAAGTTTTTTGACAGGTAAAACATTCTATTCAAATATATCAAAAATTCACCCCTATGTAGGTCTTGAAGCCCACAAGGCAGGGTGATGGTATATAAAAGTAGGACAGTAGAAATGTAACGTTTACATGCCCTTATAGTGACTATCACCTAAAAGCTATTTTCACTGTAAGAAGGCTCTTGCTATCCCAACAGAAACACTGGGAAGCAATAGTAAAAATAAATGTTGGTATCTCCAGTTAGGGTCCAGCTAGAAAAACGATGAAACAACTATTTTTAATAGTTGTTAAAATCCCAACTCATTGGTGTGAAGTCGTATTTTTAATGAATAGTAAGGAAAGATAAATTATAGAAAGTTACCATTTTCCTGCTTGAAGCTGCTGGGGGCTAATTTGCATTTGCTCATAAGCAGTGGCACAGCCAGGAATTAGCCATGATAAATGGTATGAAAACTGATCCCAGTTTAGGTACAATGGCTTGGGTTTTCTCTTCCCCTGGCAGGAAGACCAGTGGGATGGGTGCATGAACTACATTTACTTCAAAGGTGTGTCCCCTGTAACATGTAAATGTTTGGTGACACATAGAAAAGCTCCAGAACTGCTTTAGGGTGACTGGTTTAGGGTGACCTCTGAGAAGAAGAGTGTTTATTACCCTGCTCACATCTCTGGGTGGGCGCACATCCATCTTGGATTTTAAGAGTGAGATGTCACTGTGGTATTGTTTATGGAAGGGCAATTAGGAACAGTTTCAAAAGCGGGTAGGGTTACACCTGGCAACTTTTACCCATTCGCTTTGGTAGAAGTAATACACCAGTTGGTGCCAGGCATAACTATGGCACCTCCAGACACCCTTTTTAGATCACTTTATAGACCTGTGGAAGAAGAGAAGAGGAATGGACTTGCTGTTTGTAACCAGAGAGGAGGCTTGGAGGATTGGACCTGCTTCTCCCTGTAACCAGGACAAAAAAGTGGGCTCCAAGTGTCAGTTGGCTTCCCTGTGTAGCTACAGGGCCACAACAAGCTGCAAGAGGACTTTTTCTTGAAGTGCCCAGCTGACCAGTATCAACTGGACCTGACTTGGAATCTGCTAATAGCCTCTGCTGAAGTGAGTCTTGACTCCCAAGTGCTGTTTCTCAGTTCCTGGAAACGTGGGCTATGTCTAACTGCACTTGTCATCCCACCTCTGAAAAGCTGGAACTTATAACCTTTTTGGATTTCCAGACCTTTGGAGACCCAGAACGAACAAAAACAATCTATCCACCCAAGGCACGTCCTCACTTATTTGAAAAAAGAGGTTTCTCCCAATCGGAGCTTCTCCGCAGCAGCAAATCAGTGGGGCCTGTGCAATAAGGTACCCAACCTCATGGAACACATTATCGGATACAGCCTGGCGGCTTGACCCAATGAAGGATTTTTGCTTCAATTTTTCAGACTGAGTCCCAAGGTAGAACACTATTGTGACCATTGACTATCATTGGCGCCTAGTCGCTTTCAGTGCTATTATAACTTTAATCTCTAAAAATTCATATGTTTGGTACCCTTAATGGATTATTCTTGTTTTGGTGTTATTTTACTTATTAAATGTTACACTATTTTTCTAATTCAATTTTGTATTTTTATTGCGCAGTGTTTTGACTTTATTACTGTTCTGATACTGTATAAATATTTCACATACTTCCCTAGGTTAAGCTTGTCTGCTCTGCACCGTTGCTATCAGGGGGTGGAGCTCAGGTTCATTTCGTGACTCTGAGGGTTCACCCGGACTCTAGTTGTGATTATTCCATGAGAAAGGCAGTCGTCCATCCCAAACAATAATCTCATTTTTTACAATCATTGAAAAAATTAAAATTCTAAAAGGATTTCTTTGTTTCTTTGTGTGTTTTGTGTGTTAGGTGTATATGTCAAAATGAGAAAATACATAATTGTATTGCTTTGTAGGTCAAGCATTATAGGCGACCTGAATATACTTTAGTATATATATATATATACAACTCGCATTTCGTCATGTCATGTGAACAAGGCTCGCGAGAGCCGAAACGCGTTATGGCGACTAACGGAGTAAACTAAAATTTGAACACCTACTTTGGGTCCGTGTCCGTCCGTCTGTTGGGGAAATTTATTGTCCTGATACGGAAGAAAAGTTATATATATATATATATATATATATATATATATATATATATATATATATATATATATATATATATATATATTATCTACTGGCGGTCGCCAGTAGATAGTTATAGTTAGGACCTATTATCCATAGGAAATCCGTAACATTCTATTCCCAATAACTTTGGCGTCGTTTGACGAATCATCGCGAAATTTTCAAAACTAGTGGGGCGCTCCGGTCCGCTCCTGTCTTGAAAGTTTCGGGGTGATTCATCAAGCGGGGGCCGAGAAAAAAGGGGGGTCCCAAAACGTGTTTTCTCCATGTTAATTCCCATAAGAAATTTTAGCCACGGCTACAGCCCGAACTGCTGATCGGAATTACACCAAATTTGGCAAAAAGGTAGCGCTTGGTTCAGAAAGCGACCTTTTTTTTTAAATGGTGTAAATCCGTTCAGTAGTTGCGGAGAAATTAAAAAAATAAGAGTGAAAAAATCAATTTCCCATAGGAAACTTTATGCAAGGCTACAGCAAAAACTGCTGAACGGAATTACACCAAATTTGGCAAAAAGGTAGTGCTTGGTTCAGAAAGCACCCTTTTTAAAAATGGTGTAAATCCGTTCAGTAGTTGCTGAGAAAATCCAAAATAAAAGTTTCGATATCTATGGCCGCGGTGGATCCGCGCACCCTACCGACCACGTGCTGCATGCTAATTGGCTGTCAACACTCCAAACCAGGAAGTGTTGGCAGCCATCTTGTTCCTCGGTAGAACCGAGGAACAAGAAAGCAGTAAAACAAGTGCGCAAAACGCAAAAGGGGCAGGGTAGAAACACCCTGACCCCTAGGTCTGCTCAGGGGTCCCACAAGGACCCCTGGGCAGAAAAAGCATTTTTTTTTTTTTAAATCGGCGGGATGCGCTTAGGGTGCGCGGATCCCGCCGATTAAAAAAAACCCACAAGAAACAAGTGCGCAAAACGCACAAAGGGGGCAGGGTAGAAACACCCTGACCCCCTAGGTCTGCTCAGGGGGTCCCACAAGGACCCCCTGGGCAGAAAAAAGCACACAAAAAAGACCGGCATCCTGCCGGAGGCCCCGCCCCCTCCCTGCAGCAGTCTGTAAACGCGCCCCCTGGCGCGTTTTAAGAAGGGGAAGTAATTCCCCTTGAATACTGGGGGTCCCTGGGGGCCAACTAGCCCACCAGGAACCTCCGGTATTCGCCAGGGGGCTGCGTTGCAGAGAGGTGTACAGAGGACACGCCCCTTTTTACACCTCTCTGCAACGCAGCTCTGTGGCGCTTTTTGGAGGTACATGGTGGGCTAGTTGGACTCCAGGGACCCTCAGTATTCAAGGGGACTTAATCCCCCAACTTAAAACGCGCCACGGGGCGCGTTTGCACAGTGGTGAAGGGAGGGGCGTGGCTTCAGGTGACATGTGTGCAAACATGCCCCGTGGCGCGTTTTAAGATGGGGAATTAAATCCTCTTCAATCCTGAGGGTCCCTGGGGGCCAACTAGCCCACCAAGTACCTCCAGTAAGCGCCACGGAGCTGCGTTGCAGAGTGTTGTAAAAAGAGGCGTGGCCTCTGAACACCTCTCTGCAACGCAGCTCTCTGGCGCATACTGGAGGTATCTGGTGAGCCAGTTGGCCCCTAGGGACCCTCGGGATTGAGGAGGAATTAATTCTCCAACTTAAAACGCGCCACAGGGCGTGTTTGCAGACATGTCACTTCAGGCCCCACCCCCTTCCTTCACCATTGTGCAAATATTCCTCTAAAATCAGCCGAACTACGAATTCCGATTTACTCACCTGTTATCAGGAGAGACCTCAGTGCTGCATCTTTGAGCCCAGTACTGATCCTGATAAGTAATTTTAACCGTACTTACCAGTAACTTGAATTTCCTTCCATAGGCTAACATCGACTGGTTTCACTTGGAAATTCTTCTAAGTGTGGAGTTTTGGAACTTTATAATATTCCTCTAAAATCAGCCGAACTACGAATTCCAATTTACTCACCGGTTATCAGGAGAGACCTCAGTGCTGCATCTTTGAGCCCAGTACTGATCCTGAAAAGTAATTTTAACCGTACTTACCAGTAACTTGAATTTCCTTCCATAGGATAACATTGACTGGTTTCACTTGGAAATTCTTCTGTGTGTGGAGTTTTGGAACTTTATAATATTCCTCTAAAATCAGCCGAACTACGAATTCCGATTTACTCACCTGTTATCAGGAGAGAACACAGTGCTGCATCTTTTAGCCCAGCACTGACCCTGAAAAAGTAATTCTAACCGTACTTACCAGTAACTTGTATTTCCTTCCATTGGAATCCATTGTCTGGTTTTCAGCAGAAAAGTTTCAAAGTGTCGATTTTCACAAACTACAAATATTCCTTAAAAATCGCCTGTATGACTTAAACGCATTCTTTCAACTGTTTACAGGAGATGCACCAGTGCTGGATCCAGGATCCACCACTGAGTAAGAAAAAGTAACGATAACACTACTTACCTGCTAAGTGAATTTCCTCCCATAGGATAACATTGGTGATTCTATGTGAAAAAGTTTCTTAGTGTCAACTTTTAAAATACAATAATATTCCTTAAAAATCACTACTGTAACCAAAACGCTTTTACTCAACTGTTTACAGGAGATGTCCCAGGACTGAATCTAGGATCCAGTCCTGTGGTTAGAAAAAGTAATCCATAAAGTAACTAATTACATTTAACTAGAAATTCACATTGAGCTCAATGTTGCATTGTGTTTGAAATTGTGTTGCCCATTGCAACAACTGTAACTACTGTACTTAAAAGTCTATTGCCTATTTGCAAAGTATTTAAACTAAAGTAATTCATTCTGAGAAAGTATATTTTGTAATGTAATGTATAATGTAATTACAATGTAATTTAAAAAATAAAATATGTAAAAATAAATAGTTTAAAAAAATGTAGTAAATCAGTATCAAAAAAAAAATATATAACAATTAATACATTTAAAAATTGTCATTTACAAAACCTTTGAAATTCACTGAAAAAAACCATAGGTTTCAGACATGTTATAATTAGGAATTAGCATTTAAAAAACCTTTGAAATTTACTGAAAAAAACATAGGTTTCAGGCACGTTATAGTTAGAAATTAGCATTTAAAAAACCTTACAAATTCACTGAAAAAAACATAGGTTTTAAGGACAGTTATAGTTAGTTGGACATTGCACTCGTACAAAACTCGTGAAATTCCCCCGTTATAGTTAGTTCAGCTAACTATAACTCGCGCCCCATAATGCACTGCTGATGACGTCACATATTACATCACTCATGACATGGTCAGTGACATCACTGATGACATCACTGATGACATCTCAAATGACATCACTGATGACATCACTGATGACATCATCCACGTGATAATCTGATGCACCTCCTCACACCCTAATATAACCTTTGATACACTCACTCTAAATTACAGACTGCCATTCGCAAAACCATAGACACTCCAACACCAATAACTACATACCCACTCACTGATTCTGAGGTCTACCCACACATCCACTCACTCACCCGTACAGTCACTCATACTTATGGTCACTCAGTACAGGACTATCATATGCACTCATACTCCTATATAGACACTCAAACACCGCCACTCATCCATAGAGGTACTCACACACCTAGTTAGTCATGCAAATAATTAAACACACTGCCATTTACTCACCTATACAGTTATACACACACCAGCTCACTTACTTATACAAATACTAGCACATTCTTACGCTCTTATACAATCACTGATACAAGCACACACTCATCCATATAGTCACTCTCACAATCATACACTCTAAGCTTATAGCTTATATACTCCAACACACATATATACTGCCTTTCACATATGTAGTTACTCACACATGTACCACTGGGACATACATTCACTCACTAACACACTCTTACACACACTTACCCACCCATACAGTCTATCACAGAGGCACTCTTGAAACCATCCACCCAGTGAATCACCCACTCACACATCTATGCACAGAGTCGCACACACCCCACCCACACAAACACTCAGGCACCCATACAGATACTCAGACAACCAATCAATAACTCATATAGACACTCATGTAGCTATTCACAAACCCATGCAGCCACTTACACAGCAATAGACAGACGGATACAGACATTCACCCAGTTTAGTCACTAACCCATGCATTCAGTAAGATACGTTTAATCACTCACTTATAGAGTTAGTCACGCACCTACTAAATCATCCATACAGACACTTATACACCCACTCATTCTTCAATACGCCTTTCCCTATATATATTAAAGATATTTAAACTTTACAAAAACACACAGTCACTGGATGATGTCATCAGTGATGTCATTTGAGATGTCATCAGTGATGTCATCAGTGATGTCACTGACCATGTCATGAGTGATGTAATATGTGACGTCATCAGCAGTGAATTGCGGGGCGCGAGTTATAGTTAGCTGAACTAACTATAACGGGGAATTTCACGGGTTTTGTACGAGTGCAATGTCCAACTAACTATAACTGTCCCTAAAACCTATGGTTTTTTCAGTGAATTTGTAAGGTTTTTTAAATGCTAATTTCTAACTATAACGTGCCTGAAACCTATGGTTTTTTCAGTGAATATATATATATATGTATATATATATATATATTCACTGAAAAAAATCATAGGTTTTAGGGACGTTATAGTTAGTTGGACATTTCACTCATATAAAACCAGAGAAATTCCACCATTATAGTTAGTTCAGCTAACTATAACTCGCGCACCCGCAATGCACTGCTCATGATGTCACATATTACATCATTCATGACATGGTCAGTGACATCACTCATGACATCACTGATGACATCTCAAATGACTTCACTGATGACATCACTGATGACATCATCCACGTGAAAAACTGATGCATCTACTCACACTCTAATATAACCTTTAATACATCCACTGTAAAATACAGACAACCATTTTCAAAATAGTTAACACACCAATACCAGTTACTACATACGCACTCACTGATTGCTAGGTCTACACACACATCTACTCATTCATCCATACAATCACTGATACATACAGTCACTCATAAATACAACACTACCATATGCACTCATACACCTATACAGACAATTACACCGCCACTCATCCATGCAGTTACTCACACACCTACTTAGTCATGCAAAGAATCTATCACAGTCCCATTTACTCACCTATACAATTATACACACACCACCTCACTTATTCATACAGATACTAACGCATACTTACTCTATTATATAATCAGTGATACAAGTACAGACTCATCTATACAGCCAGTCTCAAAATCACCAACTATCATGTAGAGTCCTTTATATACTTCAACTCTCACATACACTGCCTTTTACATATGTAGTTACTTGGACATGTACCACTGAGACATCCATTCACTCACCAACACACCGATACACACACTCACGCACCCATACACGTGTTTCCACATGCACTGTTGAACCCATACATCCAGTGAATCAATCACTCACACATCTATGCACAGAGTCACACACTCAATCTCCCCCAAAAAATACTCAAACAACCAATCAATAACCTATATAGACACTCATATAGCTACTGACCAACCCATGCAGCAGCTTGCACAACAACAGACAGACTGATACAGACATTCACACAGTTTAGTCACTAACCCATGCATTCAGTAAGACACATTTAATCACTCACTTATACAGCCAGTCACCCTCCTACTAAATCCTCTATCCAGACACTTATACACCCACTCATTCTTCAATACACCTAGGAATATATATGTATAAAAATTACAGAAACACACAGTCACAGGATGATGTCATCAGTGATGTCATTTGAGATGTCATGAGTGATGTCATGAGTGATGTCACTGACCATGTCATGAATGATGTAATATGTGACGTCATGAGCAGTGCATTGCGGGTGCGCGAGTTATAGTTAGCTGAACTAACTATAATGGTGGAATTTCTCTGGTTTTATATGAGTAAAATGTCCAACTAACTATAACGTCCCTAGAACCTATGGTTTTTTTCAGTGAATTTCGAAAGTTTTTAAATGCTAATTTCTAACTATAACGTCTGTAAAACCTATAGTTTTTTCTGTGAATTTCAAAGGTTTTATAAATGCTAATTTCTAACTACAATGTCCCTGAAACCTATATTGTTTTTAAGTAAATTTTAAAAAGACGTGCATACTTTTTGTAGTGAAAAACTAACTATAACAGTAGTCTGTTATAAGTTATAATTTAACAATATTTAAAACTTAATTAGCACTAATTAACATTTAAGTGTGGAAAATGTGTGACGCAGCAGCTATGATACCTGACTTCGAACAACAGCGTTCACAGTTCGATTCCCGGCTCCAGCGGCACGTTAGCCCACCACTATGTCACTGTGGGCATCACCTTGCTTAATCTTCCCGACACCCCTGAGCGCCGGCACACCTTTCCTGGGGAAGCTGTACGCTTTAGAAGTGCTGGCATTTTTTTAATTTAAAACCATAGTGATGAGAAATATTAGCACGTATTATTTCTTTTCTATTCTGAACGATATTTTTTTTTATATCTTCTATTTAGAATTACGGCAATTAATAGATGTTTGTAGTCATGAGAATGGAAATGACACGGTTTGCCGGGTAACAGTTTTTAAGCTCTCCAACGTATGTACATATTAAGGACCTTATAAGTGTTAGGATCGATTTCGAAACCTTTACCGCTTCACATTTTGTAACTTTTCCCAACACGTGCACAAGTTAAACAGTTAAAACGTGAGCAGGTGTCAACTGTAAAACGTGACATCTAAATGGGCGGAGCCGCATCTTCCTTCCATAGACTACTCAATAACCAAAAAGTATATAAACCACACCCGTTCTTTGATTAGTTTCGTTTATGCGAGTTATTTATGCGTGTCCATTCTGTGATGCACGTTCCTTTTTCTAGCGTCAGATTCTTGTTTTGCGTCAACAAAACATATTCCAGAGTTGTAAGTTGTTTGATTATGGCATAGTAGATATTTATAATACGTAGATATTTGTCAATATTTAAACATTTGTATTTAGAAAAAAGTGTTATTGGTTGTTTTTGCCATCTATATGTAACGTCAGCAGCTTGTTTTCAGAAACAGACAGAATACAGCAAACATTGTTCCTTTTCTGGCTCCTTTGAGATCATATAATGTGACTTTGTATATTATAATATTGACACTGTACTTGACCTCAGAGGTGTTGGTGTCCCGTCGGCGCGAAGACTAAAGATTTATATGTAACGTCAGCAGCTTCTAGTTTGTAGTCTATTTCCCCCTTGAGATCATATAGTGTGAGTATGTATATTATAATAACCACACATTATGATCTCAGAGGAGTTTGTGACCCGTCGGCGCGAAGACTAAAGATTTATATGTAACATCAGCAGCTTCTGGTTCTTACTCTGTTTCCTCCTTGGGATCATATACTGTGAATATGTATATTAAAATATTAACAGTCATTGTGATCTCAGAGGAGTTTATGACCCGTCGGCGCGAAGACTAAAGATTTATATGTAAAATCAGCAGCTTCTGCTTCTTACTATGTTTCCCCCTTGGGATCATATAGTGTGAGTATGTATATTGTAATATTCACAGTCATTATGATCTCAGAGGAGTTTATGACCCATCGGCGCGAAGTTGAAAGATTTCGAAGTCCCGGATAAAAGAAGCTCTGAACATATTCACTGCTGGAAAGTATTTCGTTATTGATCTTGTTTTGTGTTCATGACTTTATTTTCCTTTTCCTTTTTGTGTGCAATCATTGTCACACTCTATATTGTATTAGAGTGTCATATTTTCACACAACAGGAATTGGAGATTTGTCGCCGCCAGGAGTAAACCATCTGAAATACAGCTTACTGACCTTTATAACTTACTTGATCAGATATTTTTACAGTGAGAATATTTTTCAAAATTGCAGTTTAAAAAAGATTGTTTGCATAGACACTTTCTTACTGAATGCCTTTGATAAACCCTACATTTTTGAATGATTTTTGGTATTTCTCTTTTTCTCTGTTGTGGTTCCTATTCTCGTTCTCCCTATAGAATATATACTACCAGTAGTGTATATTATTATACTACTATCCTATATATTCTCAAAGGAGTACGTGATTTGTTAGCGGAGCAGTGAGCGACCTCTAAGCACTACGACCGAACTTTCCCGAATTCTACAGAACAGAAATTATAAAAAATGATAAAGCGTACATTTCTATGTAATATAAAGTGATTTGTTTTTAACTGTTTTTTACTTGTTATTGTTCTTGTGACCTGAGATGATATAGTGCGGGAGTGTTTCTTGTAGCACTTCTTTTCTACTTTATCTAAAAGTAACTCATGCCCTCTTATATTATCAAGAATATGGGGCAACACTTTTACAAACTATAGCAGAAAAAAAGGGAGGGTGTGCCCACGCTTAAGGGATATTTTATGAATTGCGTTTTTATTTGTCACCCCTTTGATATATACAGCTTCAGTTTCCGAAGAAAGTATATTTGTAATTGCTTAATAAAAACAATTTTAAACCTAGACTAAAATTTTTGCTGCGCAACCACAGCTCCCCGTCAGAAAAGTAAACACCACATTATAACTAAACAGTGCTCCTGGGAAGTATCCCACCTGCAAACTTCATAAAAAGAAGACCGCAACACACTTTGTTATTTTCCCGCCGTGATTTGTACACCCCACGCCAATTATATAAATGGCCCTTAAAATATATAAAAAAACTATTTTTACCTTCACAATCCCTGTTCACCACCTTGTGACCACTTTACAGAGTTAATAGTCTTCCTACCCTCCCCGCTACTACTTTGTTTTCCCGTACTCCATTGAAGTGCGTCACAAAACGCTTCACAACAGTGAAACTTTCCCAGCCAATAATGAGCAAAGTTGTACTTGGAACACTTTAGCCAATAAAATGTCCATGGTGTTCCGCAGAGGGGGAGGGAATCGCTGCCAACACTTCTTCTTTTAATGCTTCACAGCCAATAAACATTAAGCTTGGGAAGGTCCTGCTTGGAACACATTACCCAATCAGATGTCCCTGATGCTCCGCAGAGGGGGAGGGAATGGCTGGCAACACTTCTACTTTCAATGGTTTACAGCCAATGAACATTAAGCTTGGGAGCGTCCTGCTTGGAACACGTCAACCAATCAGATGTCCCTGCTACTCCGCGGACGGGGAGGAAATGGCTGGCAACACTTCTACTTTCAATGGTTCGCAGCCAATGAACATTAACCTCTGGAAGGTCCTGCTTGGAACATGTGAACCAATCAGATGTCCTTGCTACTCCGTGCAGGGGGAGGGAATGGCTGGCAACACTTTTACTTTGAATGGTTCGCAGCCAAAGAACATTGAGCTCGTTGTTGGAACACCTCAGCCAATTAAACATTAATTTTGTTCACTGTCCGTGATAAAAGTGAACACCGCATTATAAGTAAACATTACTGCGCATTATATTAAAGGAAGGTAAAGGAAGGCTGCAATACGGCGCATTGTTATTTTCCCGATATGATTTCCACAGCCTACTGAACATTGCCGCAATACGGCGCATTGTTTTCCCGACGGGATTTCCAGAGCCTACGCAACCTTGCCGCAATACCACGCACCGTTGTTCTGCGGACGTGCTTTCCACGGCCTACGCAACATTCAAACTCCCTGCCTCTGCACCGTACAGACTGCTTAAACTAAGACCACAGTGTTCCTACTATACCCTCTTATACAATTATTCTCTTATTTTTCCCCCTACGCCTTTCAACTCAGTCACTAAATGGCTGCCAACACTTCCTAGTTTCAACAGTTTGCAGCCAATGAGCCGCACGCTCGTGCTCACAACGCCTCAGCCAATCAGATGTCAGAATTCTCAAATATCGATATCTGTAAATTTTGATATTTCTCTAAAACTACTGAACGGACTTACCCCATTTAAACAAAATCGTGCTTTCTGGACCAAGACCTTTCTCCCTGCCAAATTTGACGTAATTCCGTTCAGCAGTTTGACCTGTAGCCTTGTCTAAAGTTTCCTTTGGAAATTGCATGGAGTAAACATGTTTTGGGACCCCCCTTTTTTCTCAGCCCCCCCTTGATGAATCACCCCTAAACTTTCAACATAGGAGCTGATCTGAAAAGAGAAGTTTTTGGAAAATTTCGTAAACATTCGTCAAACGACGCCAAAGTTATAAGCAAATCAAAAAACGCTTTTCCTATAGTGGTTCTAACTATAACTATCTACTGGCGACCGCCAGTAGATTATGTATATATATATATATATATATATATATATATCTATATATATATATATATATATATATATATATATATATATATATATATATATATATATATATATATATATATATATATATATATAACGTACTGGCAGTCGCCAGTAGGTAGTTATAGTTAGGACCTTGTTTCTATTCAAAAAACGTTTTTTCTTTTGCCGATATCTTTGGCGCCGTTTGACGAATCTTCGCGAAATTTTCAAAACTAATGGTTCACTCAGGTCAGCTCATGTATTTAAAGTTTCGTGTTGATTTGTCAAAAAGGTAGCTCTTGGTTTAGAAAGCGACCTCTTTTTTAAATGGTGTTAATCCGTTCAGTAGTTCCTGAGAAATTCAAAAAATAAAAATATCGATATCTGAGCACCGAGGAGGAGTCGAGAATCCTCCCAAGCACGAGCTTCATTCTGATTGGCTGCCAACACTCCAAACCAGGAAATGTTGGCAGCCATCTTGTGACTCTGTAAAACCGAGTCACAAGAAAAAGGAAAAAAAAGTTAAAAATGAAGAAAAGGGGGCAGGGTAGTAACACCCTGACCCCCTAGGCCTGCTCAGGGAGTCCCAGAGGGACCCACAGGCCCAAAAAAAGCATAAAAAAAAAAAATAATTGGCCGAATCCGCGCTGGGTGCGCGAATCCGCCCGAAAATAAAACAAAACAAAGCACGTTCTCCCTCGCTTCGTGTAATTAAGCCCCCGGGTGGGCCAGGTCCCGGGGGTAATCACAAAGTATAGTGTGGGGGCCTGCGGGGGACCCCGCAGCTCCGCGGACCACCACCTCCCCGGGGCTTTATTAAAATTAAAAGGCGTGTAAGGGCTTATGCCTCCCCCACGCAGCCTCGGGGGCTGCCACCTCCCGGGGGCTTTAATAATTAAACACGGGGGCATGCTGCCCCCCACAGCCCCGGGGACCGCCACCTCCCCGGGGCTCTGACTTTAAAAAAAATGTGGGGCACACTTCATTTACATATGGGGGTCCGTTGCGGACCCCTGGCCCTGGGGACCACCACCTCCCTGGGGCTATGCAAATGTAGGCAGGGGGCCACGCGGCCCCCCTCCTGGAGCCCTAGATGGGCCTGGGGACCACCACCCCCCAGGGCCGGCTCCTGCAATGTCCCAGGGTGCCCACCCCCGGGACATTGCTGTTTGCTATGGCAGGGCGAGAGCACAGCTCCCGCCCTGCCATAGCAAACAGTGCTTTGCTTCATTGAAGCGAGAGCAGGAAACCTGCTCTCGCTTCAACGAAGCAAAGCAGAATTGCTTTTGGGCAAGGGGAGCTGCATGTTAGCAGAGGAGTTGGGGAGAGGTAATGGCCTAACGGCTAGGGCGGTCGACCTCGAATCTGGGGAACCGGGTTTGAGTCTCGGCAATGACGCTGAACGTCCTGTGATTCTGGGCAAATCACTTGATCTCCCCGTGCCTAACAAAAATGAATGTGTCATCATGTAACGCAACTGGTGCTATGTAAAGCGCTCTGATACCCGATACCTTCAGGTCAAGTTCATGCTATATAAAACTCCATAAAATAAAAAATAAAAAAAAAATGGGGGTCCCGCAGGAGGCGGGGAGCAGGCAGGGACCGTGGGGGAATTTGGGCTCCCCCCACGGTCCCCATCAAAGAGGCCAGGCCCCGGGGATGGGGCCCCTGGGGCCAAAAGTGGCCCAGGGAAGGGGGCCATGTAGTCCCCCTCTCTTTTGTATTTAAAATAAATAAATAAGGCTAGGCCCCAGGGGATGGGGTCCTTGGGGCCAAAACTGGCATAGGGAGGGGGGCCACGCGGCTCCCCTTCTTAAAAATAATTTAAAAAATTAATATGTGACCATGCCCCGGGGGATGGGGTCCCCGGGCCGAAATTGGCCATGGGAGGGGGGCCCCGCAGCCCCATTCCTGTTTTTTTTTTTTAAAGGAAAGAAAATGCTCAGGCCCTGGGAGATGGGGTCCCCATGGCCCAAAAATAATAAAGAGAAGGGGGGCCACACAGCCCCCTTCCAAAAAGCAAATTTTTAAAAAGCCAGTGTTTCGCGGGAGGCCCCCTTCCTGCACCACTGTGCAAACGTGCCTCCTGGCGCATTCTAAGTTGGAGGATTAAGTCCCCTTCACTCCTGAGGGTCCCTGGGGGCCAACTAGCCCCACACAGTGGGATTGCTGAAATGTGGTCTGAGGCCATGCCCCTTTTTACACCACTCTGCAAACGCGCCTCTTGGCGCACTGCTGGTGGGGCGATGAGGTCCTCTTGCGTCCTGAGGACCTCAGGACACAAGTGGACTTCATCCCCTGAGCAGCAGTGCGCCAGGAGGGGCGTTTGCAGAGTGATGTAAAAAGGGGGCATGGCCTCAGACCACTCTCAGCAATCCAGCTGTGTGGGGCATAGTGGAGGTACCTGGTGGGCTAGTTGGCCCCCAGGGACCTTCAGGAGGCAAGGGGACTTCATCCCCCAACCAAGAGCGTGCCAGAAGGCGCGATTGCAGAGTAGTGGACAAAAGGGGCATGGCCTGTGTCCACCTATCAGCAATCCCACTATCTGGGGCATACTGGAGGTATCAGGTAGGCTCGATGGCCCCTAAGGACCCGCAGCAGCGAAAGGGACTTTAATCCCCATCCAAGAGCGCGCTAGGGAGTGCGTTTGCAGAGTGGTGGGGAAAGGGGGCGTGGCCTGCTATGACAACTTAGCAATCCGGCTTTGTGGTACTTACTGGAGGTTTTAGGAGGGGTAGTTGGCCCCAAAGGTTGTCCTTGGGGGCCAACTACCCCTCCTGTTACCTCCACTAAGTCCCACACAGTGGGATTGCTAAGAGGTCTTTGGAGGCCATGCCCCCCCTTTCTCCACCACTCTGCAAACACGACTCCTGGCACAGTACTGGTTGGGGGATGAAGTCCACTTCACTCCTGAGGGACTTTGGGGGCCAAGAAGCCCTCCTGGTTCCTCCTGTAAGTCCTACGCAGCGGAATTCCTGAGCGCTGGTCAGAGGCCCAGCACCCTTTCTCCACCATTCTGCAAACGCAACTACTAGTTAAAGAAGCATTTGCAATGTAATAGGTTTCGCATTTGCGAGAGTTAGAGCTATTGGCGTTGTAAATGTAAAAGATTTTTACTAATGTTTTTTTGGTGTAGAGTGGATGTACGTTGTGTGTAGTGGAATTAAGTGGTATGTCGTGCAGTGAAATTATGTGAATAGAAATTATGTGGTATTTAGTGTATAGGAATTATGTGGAGTGGGATTTTGTGTTTTGGAGAGTTATTATGTGGTATTGTAGTCTGTGTTGTAGAGTGGTAACCTCAGGTTTAGTCTTCCTCGTTTCCATAAAAGCTAAACTATAAACTCAATGAGACACAAAAAAAGAAGTAACCACTGAGGAGCACTTCTGGACCTAGTCAGAGGTATGAGCAGGGCCACTGGAATTATGTGACTGTTCGGCTGCACCAATTTTCACATAATTAAACATTTTCCTCATTTGCCAAATATTCCATCATCTGTTGCCTAATCTGTAGATTTGAACAAAAAAAGCCTTCTTTCTAGCCCAAATGGCTCAAATGTTCCCAAAAATGCAGCTTCACGTGTTAGAGCATGGTGGAAGGTCCTTTGCAAAGCTGGAATGGTCATGTGTTACTTATTGCTAAATGTGGGTGTTAAATTGGTACTAATGGTGCATAAACCTCTCTTCTTTCTGTGCCTCTCTTGCCTCTTTCTGTATTTCTCTTGCATCTTTCTGCACCTTTCTTCCTCTTTCTGCACCTCACTGTGTTCTTTCTGCACTTCACTTGCCTCTTTCTGTACTTCTCTTGCCCCTTTCTGCACCTCACTTGCCTCTTTCTGCACCTCTCTTGCCTCTTTCTGCACCTCTGTTGCTTTTTTCCGCAGATCTCTTGCCTCTTTCTGCACCTCTCTTGCCTCTTTCTGCACCTCTCTTGCCTCTTTCTGCACCTCACTTGCCTCTTTCTGCACTTCTCTTGCTTCTTTCTGCTCCTCTCTTGCCTCTTTGTGCAATTCTCTTGCCTGTTTCTGCACTTCCCCAGCCTCTTTCTGTACCTCTCTTGCCTCTTTCTGCTTCTCCCTTGCCTCTTTCTGCTCCTCACCCTGTACCTTCTGCACATCTCTTGCCTTTTTCTGCACTTCTCTTGCCTCTTTCTGCACCTCAAGTGCCTCTTTCTGCACTTCTCTTCACTCTTTCTACACTTATCTTGCCTCTTGCTATACCTCTCTTGCCTCTTTCTGCACCTCACTTGCCACTTTCTGCTCTCTCTTGCCTCTTTCTGAACCTCACTCTCTTCTTTCTGCACCTCTCTTGCCTCTTTCTGCACCTCACTTGCTTCTTTCTGCATCTCTCTTGCCTCTTTCTGCACCTCTATTGCCTCTTCCTGCAACTCTGTTGCTTCTTTCTGCACTTCTCTTGCCTCTTTCTGCACCCTTCTTGTCTCTTTCAGCACCTGTTGCTTCTTTCTGCACTTCTCTTCCTTCTTTCTGCACCCCGCTTGCCTCTTTCTGTACCCCTCTTGCCTCTTTGTGCATCCTCCTACCTCTTTCTGCACCCCTCTAGCCTCTTTCTGTACCTCTGTTGGTTCTTTCTGCACTGCTCTTGCTTCTTTCTGCACCTCTTTTGCAAATTTCTGCATCCCTCTTGCCTCTTTCTGTATCCCTCTTCCCTCTTTCTGCACCTCTCTTGCCTCTGTCTGCACACGTGTTCCCTCTTTCTGCACCCCTTTTGCCTGTTTCTGCAACTCTCTTGCCTCTTTCTGCAGTTCTCTTGCCTCCTTCTGCACCTCACCTGCCTCTTTCTGCACTTCTATTGCCTCTTTCTGCACCTCTCTTGTTTCTTTCTGCACCCCTGTTGTCTCTTTCTGCACCCCTGTTGTCTCTTTCTGCACTCGTCTTCCCTCTTTCTGCACCTCTCTTGCTTCTTTCTGCTCTTCTCTTGCTTCTTTCTGCACCTCTCTTGCTTCTTTCTGCACCCTTCTTCCCTTTTTTGCATCCCTCTTGCCTCTTTCTGCTGTTCTCATGCCATTTTCTGCACCTCTCTTGCCTCTTTCTGCACCTCACTTGCCTCTTTCTGCACTTCTCTTGCTTCTTTCCACACCTCTGTTGCTTCTTTCAGCAATTCTCTTGCCTCTTTCTGCATTTCTCTTGCTTGTTTCTGCACCCCTCTTGCGTCTTTTTGCACACCTCTTTTCTCTTTCTGCACCTCTCTTGTGTCTTTCTGCACTCCTGTTCCCTCTTTCTGCACCTTTCCTGCTTGTTTCTGCACCTCTCTTGCCTCTTTCTGTACCTCTGTGTCAGCTCTGATAGCTTCGCACGTAGGTCGGATGGCACCTCGGAGTTGGTTCGATGCAAGCAAGGGGTCCACCTCTTGATCGTTTCAATTCTGAATGCTCTTACAGCACAGAATGTTGATCGGATCAAGTGAGGGAAGGAAAGGATGGGGACAGCGGGGAGGGAGACCTATGGAGAGAGCATACAATTAGAACCTGATATACATAACACGAGTACCTATGATATATATATATTGCTATACCAGCAGCAGTACCTGCAAAAGAAAACAACTAGGCTGCGTCTTCCTAGTAACTCAAGAATGGTAATGACTCTATTTTTCTGGATTCATTAAACCAAGCGCCGTGCAAGATTTCTGACAAAAACAAAGAGGATCATAAGTACATGAAATAAACAGCGCATGAATGAATATTCAATACTATAGACAATACGAACGCTGTCCTTCTTATCCACCCTTTCATATGCTGTAATATGCTTCACAGTGGTAATCCTCAACACAAATCCAAATGCCCCCTGTTACAATAAGACAATGAACAGAGAGAGAATCAACGTAGGCAGGATTCACAGAACTGAACACCCACGGCTTTTATCACAGCAGTAATCAATGAGCCAATCTTTCCATAACAATGTGTAGGAAGCGATAATAAAGTAAAAGGCAGAGGACAGCTATCACAATCCGCTGCCGTCTCTCTACAACGATCAAAGAGCAGAATGGTTTCCACTTCCTGCACTGCCGTTTCTAATCACGGCTTCGTCACTTTATATTCCAGGGTATCACATCACAAGGTGCCATTTCGAAACACGGCTTCGGCGTGATTAATGCCCCCAGATCAATTTCCTCTCACACCATTTCCTTCACGGCAGAGAGAGAGAGTGTTCAAAACGTTGTACAGCACACATGCCGTTTCCTTAATGGCTTATAGCCACAAACACACCAGCGCACATGTAACAGGAATGCCGTGAACACACGGCTAGTAATTATGTGAGAATATCTAAATCAGGGGCACGAACCATTACCATCACGGCAGTTAGAGCAGTAACAGAAACAAAGTGCCAAATCACAGGTTAGAGGACTCCGGCGGTAAAACTACCCCGTAAATCCAAGACTCTTAAGTAAACAGCTAAACATTGGTGCTGAAACACCCTTACCACACCACTAAGGACCGGGCACGAATAGAGAAGAGTCCGTCTTCTCTCGCAACACAGGAAGAATAACCGGCTCAGTATCTTGACCCGGAGTTCCTTAAATCTTGCACTGCCGCCGGAAACACGACATCATGTTTTCCGGTGCGGTGCACATCCTGATGGGAATTGTAGTCCTGTAAACGCGGGTTGAGTCAGGATTGATCCTGACAACGTTCAATGTCAGATCCACGTAACACTCTGTTGCTTCTTTCTACACTTCTCTTGCTCTTTCTGCACCCTTCACGCCTCTTTCTGTACTTGTCTTGCCTCTTTGTGCACCTCTCCTACCTCTTTCTGCACCCCTCTTGCCTCTTTTTGTACCTCTGTTGGTTCTTTCTGCACTGCTCTTGCCTCTTTCTGCTCTTCTCTTGCTTCTTTCTATACCTCTGTTCCTTCTTTCTGCACTTCTCTGGCTTCTTTCTGCACCTCTCTTGCTTCATTCTGCACCCTTCTTCGCATCCCTCTTGCCTCTTTCTGCTGTTCTCTTGCCATTTTCTGCACCTCTCTTGCCTCTTTCTGCACCTCACTTGCCTCTTTCTGCATTTCTCTTGCTTCTTTCCACACCTCTGTTGCTTCTTTCAGCAATTCTCTTGCCTCTTTCTGCACTTCTCTTGCTTGTTTCTGCAATTCTCTTGCGTCTTTCTGCACCTCTGTTGCCTCTTTCTGCACCTCACTTGCTTCTTTCTGCACCCCTCTTGCCTCTTTCTGCACCCCTCTTCCCTCTTTCTGCACCTCTCCTGCCTCTTTTTATGCCCCTGTTCTCTCTTTCTGCACCTTTCCTGCCTGTTTCTGTATCTCTCTTGCTTCTTTGTGTACCTCTGTTGCTTCTTTCTGCACTTCTCTTGCCTTTTTCCGCACCCCTCCTGCCTCTTTCTGCACCTCTTTTGCAAATTTCTGCATCCCTAATGCCTCTTTCCGCACACCTCTTCCCTTCTCCACTTCTCTTGCTTCTTTCTGCACTGCTCTTGCTTCTTTCTGCACCTCTCTTGCAAATTTCTGTATCCCTCTTGCCTCTTTCTGCACCCCTGTTCATTCTTTCTGTACCTTTCTAGCCTGTTTCTGCACCTCTCTTGCCTCTTTCTGCACCTCTGTTGCTTCTTTCTGCACTTCTCTTGCCTCTTTTTGCACCCCTCTTGCCTCTTTAAGCACCTCTGTTGCTTCTTTCTGCACTTCTCTTGCTTCTTTCTGCAGCCCTCTTGCTTCTTTCTGTACCCGTTTTGCCTCTTTGTGCACCTCTCCTGTCTCTTCCTGTGCCTCTCTTGCCGTTTTCTGCAGTTCTCTTGCCTCTTTCTGCACCTCTTTTGCTTCTTTCTGCACTTTTCTTGCCTCTTTATGTACCCCTTTTGCCTCTTTCTGCACCTCTGTTGGTTCTTTCTGTACCCCTGTTGCTTCTTTCAGCAAGTCTCTTGCCTCTTTCTGAACTTCTCTTCTTTCTTTCTGTACCCCTCCTGCCTCTTTCTGTACCTTTCTTACCTCTTTGTACACCTCTCCTACCTCTTTCTTTGCCCCTCTTGCCTCTTTTTGCACCTCTGTTGGTTCTTTCTGCACTGCTCTTGCTTCTTTCTGCACCTCACTTGCCTCTTTCTGCACTTCTCTTGCTTCTTTCCACAACTCTGTTGCTTCTTTCAGCAATTCTCTTGCCTCTTTATGCACTTCTCTTGCTTGTTTCTGTAATTCTCTTGCGTCTTTCTGCACCTCTGTTGCCTCTTTCTGCACCTCACTTGCTTCTTTCTGCACCCCTCTTGCCTCTTTCTGCACCCCTCTTTCTGCACCTCTCTTGCCTCTTTTTACACCTCGTTCTCTATTTCTGCACCTCTCTTGCTTCTATTTGTACCTTTGCTGCTTCTTTCTGCACTTCTCTTGCCTCTTTTGCACCCCTCCTGCCTCTTTCTGCACCTCTTTTGCAAATTTCTGCATCCCTCATGCCTCTTTCTGCACCCCCCTCCCCGATCTCTCCACCTCTCTTGCTTCTTTCTGCACTTCTCTTGTTTCTTTCTGCAATGCTCTTGCTTCTTTCTGCACCTCTCTTGCAAATTTCTGTATCCCTCTTACCTTTCTGCACCCCTGTTCCCTCTTTCTGTACCTGTCTTGCCTGTTTCTGCACCTCTCTTGCCTTTTTCTGCACCTCTGTTGCTTCTTTCTGCACTTCTCTTGCCTCTTTCTGCACCCCTCTTGCCTCTTTAAGCACCTCTGTTGCTTCTTTCTGCACTTCTCTTGCTTCTTTCTGCACCCCTCTTGCTTCTTTCTGTACCCCTTTTGCCTCTTTGTGCACCTCTCCTGTCTCTTCCTGTGCCTCTCTTGCTGTTTTCTGCAGTTCTCTTGCCTCTTTCTGCACCTCTTTTGCTTCTTTCTGCACTTTTCTTGCCTCTTTCTGTACCCTTCTTGCCTCTTTCTGCACCTCTGTTGGTTCTTTCTATACCCCTGTTGCTTCTTTCAGCAAGTCTCTTGCCTCTTTCTGAACTTCTATTCTTTCTTTCTGTTCCCCTCCTGCTTCTTTCTGTACCATTCTTGCCTCTTTGTGCACCCCTCCTACCTCTTTCTTCGCCCTTCTTGCCTCTTTATGCACCTCTGTTGGTTCTTTCTGCACTGCTCTTGCTTCTCTCTGCACCTCACTTGCCTCTTTCTGCACTTCTCTTGCTTCTTTCTACACCTCTGTTGCTTCTTTCTGCACTTCTCTTGCCTCTTTCTGCAGCTCTGACTTAGAGGTAGTTTTAATCCCCCTGCCCAATTATGTACTAGGGCCTTACAGGAGAGGTCATGCCAATCACAGGGTACCCCAACCCATAGTGTACCCTAGTGTATGTAGGTGTTCTCATTGTATTCTAAGTGTCTTTCAGCATAGCACTGGCTCCGGGCCTGGTTAGTCAGAGTCAGTTACCACCAGTACCAGTCAGCAAAAAGTTGGGGGCACAGGATGACTTTGCAACAAGGCCTCTTTCTGCACCTCTGTTGGTTCTTTTTGCATATCTATTGCTTCTTTCTGCACCATTCTTCGTCTTTCTGGACTTCTGTTGCCTCTTTCTGCATTTCTCTTGTTTCTTTCTGCACCTTTCTTACTCTTTCTGCACATGTCCTACCTCTGTAGGCATAGTTAGAAATCAGCATTTAAAAAACCTTTGAAATTCACTGAAAAAACCATATGTTTCAGGGACGTTATAGTTAGAAATTAGCATTTAAAAAACCTTTGAAATTCACTGAAAAAACCATAGGTTTCAGGGACGTTATAGTTAGAAATTAGCATTTAAAAAACCTTTGAAATTCACTGAAAAAACCATAGGTTTCAGGGATGTTATAGTTAGTAATTAGCATTTAAAAAACCTTTGAAATTCACTGAAAAAAACATTGGTTTCAGTGACATTATAGTTAGAAATTAGCATTTAAAAAACCTTAAAAATTCACTGAAAAAAACCACAGGTTTCAGGGACGTTATAGTTAGTTTGACATTTCACTCGTACAAAACCAGAGAAATTTGGCCGTTATAGTTAGTTGAGGTAACTTTAACTCACGTCCCCACAATGCACTGCTGATGACGTCACATAGTACATCACTCATGACATGGTCAGTGACATCACTGATGACATCACTGATGACATCTCAAATGACATCACTGATGACATGATCCACGTGATAATCTGATTCACCTCCTCACACCCTACTATAACCTTTGATACACCCACTCTAAAATACAGACTACCATTTTCGAAACCAAAGACACACCAATACCAGTTACTACATACCCACTCACTGATTCCTAGGCCTACACACACATCTACTTATTCACCCATACAGTCACTCATACATGCAGTCACTCATCAATACAGCACTATCATATACACTCATACACCTATACAGACACTCACATACCGCCACTCACCTATAGAGTAACTCACACACATAGTCAGTCATGCAAAGAATCAATCACGCTCCCATTTACTCACCTACACAATTATACACACACCACCTCACTTATTCATACAGATACTAACACATACTTACTCTCTTATACAGTCACTGACACAAGCACACACTCACCCATACAGGCACTCTCACAATCACTCACTCTCACATATAGTCATTTATATACTCCAACACTCACATATACTGCCTTTCACATATGTAATTACTCACAGATGTACCACTGAGACATCTAAACACTCACCAACATACCCATAAACACACTAACCCACCCATACAGCCCTTCACACATACACTCTTGAACCCATACACCAAGTGAATCACCCACTCACACAACTATGCACAAAGTCACACACCCCCCACCCACCAACACACACAGACACTCAGGCACCCATACAGATACTCAGACAACCAATAAATAACCCATATAGACACTCATGTAGCTACTCACCAACCCATGCAGCCGCTTACCCACCAACAGACAGACTGATACAGACATTCACACAGTTTAGTCACTAACCAATGCATTCAGTAAGACACGTTTAATCACTCACTTATACAGTCAGTCATGCACCTACTAAATCATCCATTCAGACAGTCATACACCCACTCATTCTTCAATACACCTTGGCCTATATATATATAAAACATATTTAAACTTTACAGAAACACACAGTCACTGGATGATGTCTTCAGTGATGTCATCAGTGATGTCATTTGAGATGTCATCAGTGATGTCATCAGTGATGTCACTGACCATGTCATGAATGATGTAATAGGTGACGTCATCAGCAGTGCATTGCGGGGGCACGAGTTATAGTTACCTCAACTGACTATAACGGCCAAATTTCTCTGGTTTTGTACGAGTGAAATGTCCAACTAACTATAACGTCCCTGAAACCTGTGTTTTTTCCAGTGAATATATATATATTTATCTTTGTGCGTTTACAGCCCACCCACTGCTTTCATTTGCCTGGTTCAGTGTCCTTTAAGAGTCCTTACTTGCTTTTGGTCAATCCTTCTTCTTGTCCCTCCGTTTTGTCTTTCGTTTCCTCCTACTTGGAGCAAAGACCTAGTATGGTATTATGCTTTTGGGGACTATTTTTTTAAGTTGTAAAGTTTGCCTATGTTCAGCTTCAGCTCCCATAGCTGCTTGTTGTAATTTTGGATGCTGACCCGTCAGTTGGGCTTCTTTTGGTAAGAAACCAGATTAATTTTGGACTTAATTTTAAGAGGGATTGGACTTGTTGTTTAGTTGCTGTCTAGTGCTCTTCCGGCCATAAGGAGCCGGTCGGGATAAAATCTTTTTTTCTTTCATTTGCTCCATTGAGGTCTACAGCCAGACAGTGCTCTAGTTACTGGCATGCCAACCACTTTAGGAGGCCGGGCGCCATTCTTTTAAAAGCACAGCACCCGCTTTCCTATACAGGTGCTTCAGACTCTGGTGGCATCATCCAGTACGGAAATCATCTCACCCATTAATTTCCACTTTTTTTCTCTACACTTTCTTGGTGCAGCACACGCCTGACAAGCAACCGGCCCGTCCAATTCTAAATGCGGCATGCTCGGTCACGTGATCCAGAAGCAAACTGTACAGTTCAGCGCTAATAGAGCAAGATGTAAACTCCCTACCCACACCCCTTCACACAACCGTAATCTAGACTCCAGCTGCTTGTGAACTTGTCTTAGAATGCAATTCCATCAGCTTGCAGATGAGCAGAGCATTCAGAAAGACTCTTGTCTGAGTTTTTCATCTTTCTTCCCTAGTGCTAAAATTCATGACCGGGGAGGTCTGTGCACTGCTTGTGACCAGCTCCTTATTCGTGCTGCAATCACTGCCAGTGTCTCTTTCCAGCGTGTGGGCATGCATTCAGTGCTTTCTCTCCAACAAGACTGACTGCATTATTCTGCAGATCGATGCACACCAAAATATTCTTGCACCCCGCCCCAGCGGCTATAAACACACAAGCCTTCACTTCCACTTTCATCTGGTAAGACTCCTTAAGAGCAGATGTCAGGATCACATTCTGCAATATTCCCGTAGTTTTGTTCGCTGTTCTGCCTTAGAAGAATGTAAGATGTCTCTATTTTCTGTGGAATATGTGAAAGTCCAAAAACAAAGCACATCACATCATTCTAGTGAATATATTTTTTGTTTGGTTAGCGTGCCAAAGCATGTGACATTCGGTTTACAAACTCAAGTTAGACACCTTTCTTTATGTCTTTTTATTGTTTTATAAAGTCACAGAGTGATTTTTAACCCTGGGCATAATACTTTGCTACGCTCACGGAGCATGCAAAGTTTGTGTTACTACGCACTACGCAAATTGCACATAGCAGAGTGAATAACTGTGCTAATTGACATAGCGTAGCAGCAGTATAATAAACACCTTCAAATGCTTTGATAAAGCAATTTTCTATGCTAAAAAGCACATAACCAATTCACAAAAATGAACTTTGACAATAAAATTTCAAGCAATGAGAGAGGTGATGATTTTGGAGTCCCTAACCTAGGGAGAGGACCAAGCAGATGCCTTGAACACAAAAAGCATATCATGTGAATGATTCAATGGTGGTCCCTTCCTCCTAGGACCACCCCAAGCACAGTTATGGGCAAAAATACAATCCCAACCAAAGGCCCTGCAAAGCATTATGGGACGAGATTAGCAGTGGGCAGTGAATATTATAGTGTCCAATATCAAAATAATTCTACAAAGAGCTGCAGTTCAACTAGTCGTTACTAGATGTCCCTCACGAGTCAAATGCAAAAGCATTGAAATTATTAATACATCAAGCTGCAGTTCCACTAGTCGTTACAAGACGTCCCTCACGAGTCAAATCCAAACCCATTGAAATCCTTTAATGAAGCTTTTGCATTTGACTTGTGAGGGACATCTAGTAACGACTAGTGGAACTGCAGCTCTTTGTAGAATTATTTTGATATTGGATACTATAATATTCACTGCCCACTGCTAATCTCGTCACATAATGCTTTGCAGGGCCTTTGGTTGGGATTGTATTTTTGCCAATAACTGTGTTTGGGGTGGTCCTAAGAGGATGGGACCACCACCGAATGGTTCAAAAGATGTGTTTTTTGTTTTCAAGGCATCTGCTTGGTTCTCTCCCTAGGTTAGGGAGGATCCCAAAATCATCACCTCTTTCACTGCTTGTCAATTTATCGTTTTCACTTTTGTGTAGTAACTATATGCATTTTTAGCATATAAATACAGATATTTATTTATCTTAACTTGCACTGTACAAGATGCTTTTGGCAAGTATTGTACAGTGCAGTCAAGCACACAGCTACGCACTACGCAATTTGCATAGCTACGTGTAGTTAAAAATGTACTTCACGTAGCTACGTGAAGTGCTACTACGCAAACTACACCCAGGCTTAGTGATTTTAGGACTGTGAGTCATGAATTTGTCGGTCGTTCTTTTTTTTCTATTATTAGTCCGATTTTTTGTTTAATGCAACACTGCACATCCACAGAAATCATTTAAAATCACTGTCATTGTTATATTAGATTAGTAGGTGCCTTTTTAAGCGCAATTGAATGCTTATTCAGAAAATCATACCGAACATCTCCCTCCTTCTCATTTATCCCAATCACTCACTATGTTGGGTATCTCGGACACTGGATTCACGCAATGTGCCCCAACGCTGCAAACAATGGTTTGCCCTAGGCCTTCATATTATTGCTTCACCGGTTGCTTGTGGACTTGCAGATGACAGACACCCTGTGGGAATTCGCTTCCTTCATACACAGTGCTGTTCTTGTCTGTGAGCCCTCTAAATCTCGCCCAGCAGTTCCCAGGTTCTGCTTTCCATCATGGGGTTTAGTAAGCACATGCGTTTGCCAAACAGATCGTCCCACTTCCTCTCTGGGGCTAGTTTATACAGGTATTACTCCCGCACCTAAATGTGACAGCAGTCAGATTAAGAATAGTCTTGCACCCCGTGCCCTGCGTTCTTTATGGGAGGTTAGCACAGAGTCTGTGGGCTTCACCAGTGGATTGGTTACTTTGCTCATGTTGTTTATTCAGCTGTGCACTCAAAGTATGCTGCGTCGTAGTGTTGGTGACCATCACCAGTTGGCCCTCTGATGCAGTTTTCAGTGGCTGCCAGCTGCAATTAACACAGGTGGGGTGACAGGCACACTGACAGGCACTACAAAGAACCAGCAGTATCCTTAGGCCCAAAGTTAAATTTCTTAATCGTGGTCTGATTTAAAACTATGTTTATAATGGGCCACAAATGAGATCTCTGGAGTTAAGACTGAAGGCACTGCGAGTTTCTGTGCCTGTCAGTGAATTAAAGCAACTTAATGTTAAAAATAAAAATATTTACTCACCTGTTGCCCCATTCTGGGTGCTCCTCTTCATCTCTGCAGCACAGGATCCCAGTGCTACTCCCCTCTATAAATTCAGATGCTTCTCTCAGCAGCATGAGAGAAGCACCAGGATTGGCTGCAGCACACTGGTGCGCGCTCCTTCAAGCACTGGGGCTCTGTGCTTGCTCTCCACCCAGCTGTCTGAGACAGCTTGGGTGGGAGTGTTTAAAGTGTGCATGTCAGGCTGACCGTTGCATGACAGCCGGCCAAAGTGACATGCGCACTTCAAACCTGAAGGACACACTGTTCCTCCCTGCTGTTGACCCGCCCTAAGACTCGGCTGCTACCGAGACAAAATAAAATGGTAGTAAACGTGTTTTATTACAGTTTTATTTTTCATTTTTATTGCTCTCCAGCAGAGTGGCTATGCTCCTCTGCTCTCATGGAGTCACCGCCGCTGGCAGTTTTGTAACAGACTCTACTCTCACATTATTATTCTACAACATTAAATATGCAGCTTTACAGTTTAGTAGGTGGTATACTGCACTGCATGTTTTAAAACCCAGTTCTTCTACGTACCCAAACACATATATTTAAAAGATGTCCCTAGTACCGTAAGATTGCAGCAGTTGCTTTGATGCGGAATATACTACACAAGGATGCAGGCATTTAGGCAACAGAATAGCCAGAAAATTAAACTACTCCCCACTTCGAACCAAAGCTCTTATGGCACCAAGCAAACAGAGTAAGTAATTACGGCTCTCCCCAGAAGAGCTCTCTTGTCTCTTCCATCAAAGCATCTATCCATTCATCCTTCCATCCGCCTGCTGATACCCATAATTTCACCTTTACATTCGGTCATCCATTCATTCTTTCATCTATCATTCAGTCTTTCACCATTCCATTCATCCACCCATCCATATCCAAACCTATTCATCCATCGCCATCCATCCATCTATTTAGCCATCCTTCCTTTCACTCATCCAAATCTCCATCCACCCTTTCACTCATTCATCCATCCTGTCAGACATTCATCTGTCTATCCACCCTTTCACTCCATTCACCCTTGCACTCCATACATCCATCCTCCCTTTCACTCATCCATCCATCCTTTCACTCAGTCATCCATCCATTCTTCCACTCATCCATCCATCCACCTGACCACTCATCCATCCATCGACTCACTCATTCATCCTAGCTTTCACTCATCTGTTCGTCCATCTACCCTCCCTTTCACTCATCCATATATAGTATAGCGTGAACCACATAATTCCACTACAAACAACATGCATCCACTCAACTACAAACAAAAAAACATGTCAAACACAATGTTATAGACAAAACTTTCACAAGTGTGTGACCGATTGCATTGCAAATGATTGTTTTATTAGCATGGACATAAAAATATGGGGCAGACTGGTAAAATGCTAAAAAGGTTGTATGAATCTAACCCAACATGCACTGTTATTCAGTTCCTCGTTTTAATATCTTTCTTTTTCTCATTGCCTTTTTTTACCTTAATGCCTTAAATATTTCACCCATTTTGATATTGGCTTTCCCCTTACTTTTGCCCTCGACGTTGTTTCTATTCTCTTTCATTCTCTACCCCTCGTGTTTATTTCGTTATGATTCCTTATGCTCCTGCAAATATTTTTCTTGCTTTCACAATTTATCTTAACTTAATTGCCCCTTAAATCATGTTGTATTGTTTTTATTTATAGTGCTTTCTTTCTGTTTCTACTCGTGCAGCAATGACCAGCTGCAATATTAGACAAGTTCCAGGTGAGTTTGGCATCCTGTTGAATTGTGTATCCCCTAACTCAGCCCGAGCAGTGATCGGTTGCTTCTGTCTGAACCTGCCCGGATGGAGTTTAGTTTCCGAGAGGTGCGAAAGAGCAGGAGATACACGATACAATGGGGATACCAGATATTACACTACACTGCCCATGTTGCCACAAATCCGATGCTTTCAATCCGCAGAGCCAAACAATCCAAGGGGAACGTTCAAAGAGTGCTCTTCGAGCCTCGCTCACAATATGCATCCCCCAATCACACACACAACTTGATTTGTGTCCCACACCACTAACATTCCCTGGTGCACCTCCGCACGTCTTGCCCATTGTGTTTGAAGGTCCCTCCCCACACACCTGCATCTACTTATACTGGTCCCATGGTCACTCGGTGCCCATGAACAGCACCATTTCTTACAAATGTTGTGAGATGGCTAGTCTTAATCATACTGGCTTCTTGCTATGTGAAGTACCATTCACCCAGAATTTGTTTAGTTGCAAAGTATAAACAAATTCATGCTCCAAAGCAAACAAATAAGAATATATAGAAGACAATATAAAATATATGAGAATTAAATACAGACGCTCCATCCACATTCAATACCTTAAATTAAGCAATAGCAACATGCCTGTGTCTCCCTAAGTCCTTTTCATATGTATTATAGGAGTGCAGAATGGTGTAAGTCATGGCATGGACGTTTTCTAAGGTCCGTATTTTGGGGTTCAACAATGTACCCATATATGATATAATCAACCATATTCATAATGAGCCAACCTCATCCAGATCATGCACAATGTTACCGAAAGACAGGTCCCCAAAGGGAAGACGGTCGTTCGTTCTACCTCCCAAGTCTGGATCTGAGAAGTAACCAGGGAGACAGTGGCATTCTAAGGTGCATATTTTGGGCTCCAAAAATATGCTCATAAATGGATTGGGGATAAAATCTACCAAATGCATAATGACCCGACCCTATTCAGATTACGCACAGTGTTACCGAAAGACAAGTCCCCAAGTGGGAGACGGTCACTCGTTCTATCTCCCAGTTCAGGACCTGAAAAGTAACCTGGGAGACGATGATAAAAATGAATCAACTTCTAACCAAGGTGCTCACACCCCTAAGTTATCACAATCAAAATCAATACCATAACCTATTAGGGCACCATAAACAATCACCACTGTGTAGTTCTTTTGTGGTGGAAGGAAGATTTCCTCCATGTCACATACACTTCCATTTATTGATGACCCTCCAGAGAGAGTCTTATATATGTGATGTTGTTACACCAAATGCAGTAACACCTGTGTCCATATCAGATACTGTAATCAAGCATCCTTGTTTGGGGACTTGTCTTTTGGTAACACTGTGCTAATCTGAATAGTGTTGGGTCCTTATGGATTTGGTTGCTTTTATCCTCAATCCGTATACAGGTATATTTTTGGAGCCCAAAATACGGGCCTTAGAACACGTTCATACCATTGTCTCCCAGGTTACTTCTCAGCTCTTCTTAATTGGGGTGATAGAACAAGTCACGTCGCCCCATTGCGGACCTATCTTTCGGTAACATTGTGTGTGATCTGGATAAGGTTGGGTCATTATGAATATGGTTGATTATATCATATATGGGTATATTGTTGAAGCCCAAAATACGGACCTTAGAACGCGTCCATGCCATGACTTACACAATTCTGTACGCCTATAATACATATGAAAAGCGCCTAGGGAGATACGGGCATGTTACTATTTCTTAATTTAACGTATTGAATGTGGATGGAGCTTCTGTATTTAATTCTCATAGTTTTTTATGATGTCTTTCATATATTTTTATTTGTTTGCTTTGTAGCATTAATTTGTTTATCCTTTGCAATGAAATAGATCGCGGGTGAATGGCACTTTGCTTAGTCTAGTGCTGGTGCGATTAAAACAAGCTGTCTCACTACGTCTTTGAGAAATGGTGCTGTTCATGGGCACCGAGTGACCATGGGACCAGTATAAGTAGATGCAGGTGTGTGGGGCGGGACCTTCAAACACAATGGGCAAGACGTGCGGAGGTGCACCAGGGAATGTTACTGGTGTGGGACATGAATAAAACCGAGCGCTTGATACGCGGGCCATCAATGTGTGATTGGGGGATGCAAAATGCGTGCGAGGCTCGAAGAGCACTCTTTGATCATTAACTTTGGATTGTTTGGTTCCGGGGATCGAAATCACTGGATTTTGGGCAACATGGCCAGTAATGTCCCATGTTTGTGATATGGCCACATGTGATCGGTTAAAAACAGTAAGTCAGTATTGTGGGCGTGGATGTGGAAGCCCAGTACACAGCGGGCTGTATAATATAGTACCTTGATGGAAACTGTGGAACCATGGCACTGTAAAGCATGTGAGTGGGAGAGTTGTAGATTTTCCTTGCAATGCGGGCCATTAGTAGGGTGGTGGTTTGATGCCGCGTTACATTTATTCACCTAAAAATGGCTGCTTCCCTTTATGACAGGCACACATGTGCAGGTTCGCACGACGTACACAATGAGCCTTCAATATCATGTTCTCGCCGCATGCGTGCTATATTGAGATCTGTTACAGTGATTTTGTAACTTGTTGCATCGCACATATTGACACTACATGGAACATTACAACAAAGGTACGGGCCACCCATAAGTTAATAGGTGTTAATGCTTTCTTATTTTCAATCATGTTGGTCAAATATCATTGTTAAATGGGGGACATGGCTCAATTAATCAATCAATCAGGAGTCTTATGGAGCACGGATCATCCGCTAGGGTCTCAAGGTGCTGGGGGGGGGGGTGTTCTGCAATTCAGTCGAAGAGCCAGGTCTTGAGGTAATTCCTGAATTGAGGTAGTGAGGGTGATTGCCAGATATGTAGAGAAAGAGAGTTCTAGGTCTTTGCAGCGAGGTAAAAGAAGGATCTTCCTCCTGCCGTCGTCTTGCGGGTCCATGGGATAGTGGCCAGGGCCAGGTTGGTGGGGCGGAGGTGTCTGGTGGTAGTGTAGAAGGAGAGGCAGTGGTTGAGGTATGCTGGTCCGATGTTGTGGAGGGCCTTGTAGGTTTTGTGAGGAGCTTCAAGGTGATTCTTTTGTTGATCAGGAGCCAGCGGAGGTTTCTCAGGTGTCCAGCGATGAGGCTGGGGCAGGGGATGTCCATGATAAGTCTCAGTGTGGCGTTCTAGATTCTTTGCAATCTCTTTTGGAGCTTCTGGGTGTTGCTGGCATAGAGTGTGTTGCCATAATTGAGTTTGCTGCTGACGAGCGCCTGGGTGACAGTTCTTCTGGACTCTGTGGGGATCCCCTTAAAGATCTTTCAAAGCAGGTTTAGCGTGTTGAAGCAGGAGGATGAGACGGCATTGATTTGGCGCTTCACTGAGAGTGAGGAGTCATGGAGAATATGCCTACTTTTTACGCGTGCCTTCACTCCGCATGCAATTACAACGCGGTCGTTACAACGACCGCGTTGTAGCTAACGCATACCATTACCCCGCAAGTCGTAACAACGACTTGCGGAGGGGGGCGCTGGATGTTGGAATAGTATAATTTACTATTCCAACTCCAGTCTGTGCGGACAGTAGGGAAGGTGTTGGATTTTAAATCCAACACCTTCCCCCCCTCCGCAAGTCATTGTTACGACTTGCGGGGTAATGGTATACATTGTTACAACGCAGTCGTTGTAACGACCACGTTGTAATTGCATGCAGGGTGACGGGTTCGTTCTAAGGGCTGTTTACCAGTCAAGGATGATGCCAAGGTTACGTGCGTGGCCGGTGAGTGTGGGGGGGCTCCGAGCGCTGGGGGCCACCAGGAGTTGTCCTAGGTAGCGGGGTGGTTCCCCGGATGAGTACTTGGGCTTTGTCGAAGTTGAGTTTGAGGCAGCTGTCCTTCATCCAGTTGGTGATTGCATCCATCCTGTTGTGGAAGTTGTTCTTTGTGGCTGTAGGTTTGTCGGTGAGGGAGAGAATCAGCAGGGTGTCTTCAGCATAGGAGACAATGTTTAGTCTGTTGTTTCTGATGGTGGCTGCCAGCAGGGCCATCTTCAGGGAAGGTGGTGGATTCGATGGAGCAGTTGATGGTGTGGCAGAGTGTAGTGTAGCTCCTATTTCCCTAAGGCTCTGCGCATTGGAATAATATATCCTATAGGTTTGACATAGGACTAAGGTCGGTATGTCCCTATCGAGTATATTAAACTTAATTACTTGTGCCAGCTAGCTCAGAGGCCACTAGAAACTCCTTGACAACAAGAAGGGAGTAGTTTCTGGCAGCCGCAAAACATGACCAATATGTTTTCCTTTTAGAATCAGAACGTGTCCCAGAGTCGTGGAAACACTAGATAACTATTTCACTCAGCTCAGTCGTGCATGCTTAGTTTTCCTCAGAGTTACACAGAAATAATAGACGGGCGTTTTCAATAAAAGGTTTATTGAACAATCTTGTTTCTGGTGTAAGTATAATGTGCTGTTACGATCACAAGACAGTATGCGAGATAAATAATGTACAGGGTTAGCAGTAGAAATAAATAATACTGCGATAGCATTATCTTTTAGTACAAATGCTGTTACATAAATAACACAGACTAAAAATGCGAGTACTCATACGATGCGGTGCTAAGCTAGTTCTACCCCAGTGTACCTAACCTAACCTAGGTGTAGGAAGAGGGAAGAAGTAGGTGAAGTATTCCTTACTATGGTATACTAAGAGTATGTTAAGGCTAGTATGCCTAGTATGCCAAGAGTCCCTCTAGGTTCTTATCAGCTCCATACCTGAAGAATGAGAGAGGTTGGACTCTCTTTGCCAGACTCGAACTCCAACACCCCGCAAGGGAAGTCAGATCACTGAAAGCTGGAAGCTGGGCTCTCTGCGTGCAGGGAATGGCAGCGTCTTCTCAGTGCGTCAGGCCGGGATACGGGCTCCTCTGAAGTCGAGGTCTCCTCTGGTTTACAGGGGCTAGGGAAGGTATATTTATACCTGAGAGTTTCCTTAGGAATGTTAGCATTGACGTGAATTGGACAACGAAAGACATCATGAATGAACCCCTAAGGAATAATGGTTCATGCATAATATATGAGTCCTTGAAGAAATCAATAGTCCTGGACTAGGGAAACTCCCGCAGCCTAAGGGTCTGTTCTTCATGAACTCGTTGTGACGTTAGGGTGGACGGATGTCAGAGACCATGCCTGTATTTGGAGTGCACGGTTTAATGCCTAAATAAGGCCTGGGATTCTATGCCTATATAAGGGCAGGGCGTATTGTGCCTATATAAGGACATGATATTGGAAAGCCCGTTATGGACACCCTAAGAGGAAATACAACACCCACTCCTCTTTCATGTGTATGATAATACTAAAATGCTAAACATTAAACATGCTAAACATTAAGAATGCTAAACATTAAAACGGAGTACCGCATATTTCTAAAATTTTCCATAAAACCATTTAAAAAAGGCATTTCTTTAAAAAACCTATTAGAATGCAAAAGGTTCTGTACATTTGAAGCATTGCTTTTCATTACAGGCATAAAATTCGAAAATAAATGCAACAGAAATGAAATAAGCAGTAATATTTACATTTGACAAAAAAAAAAAAATGATCGATAAGTTTGTTCATAAATCAAAATCATTTCATGTCAGCAAAATTAATGAACTGTTGTAGACACACAAGATGACTAAATGTCTTTGGAAGGACTGCTAAGTCTGTACTATAAGGCTAGTTTTACTTTAAGCAGATTGAAGTTCCATTTTCCTTCGAAAAAATGGGAAAAAGTTCAATTTTTGGTAGAGTTCCAAGTTTTTGAAAAAATGAAGGCCAAATTGTTGCTGTATTTTTGGAACACTGTATGCTGAACCAGAGTCAGTTTACGGGTCTGGTGTAAACATTAGATTATCTATTTCTATAGACAAAACATCATCCACTGTAGTTGGTGTGAGTTGGAACACCTCGTGAAGCAGGTTAATCGCACAGAGATGTGAAACATTGCTTTCAATTGTCGCAATGTTTGCGTCCGTTGTTACCTGTGTGCCTGTAGTTCTTTCTCGTACCTCAGCAGCAGCCGGAAGCGTCTGTGAGATCTCAATGAATGCTGTCATCAGGATAGGAAGCCGCTGGGGACAACACATAGCATGGGCCGTTATCTGGTCCAGCAGAGTATCGACGTACGTTGGCGCATCCAATGGAAATGTTAGACAGGTGTCCAACACACATTCTACACCGCATAGCAGGCATCGTAGAACAGGTAAGATGCAATCTTGCCAGATTGGTCTAAAGGACAGGAACCATGTGGTATTAAGGTCCCGTAGACGATTTATGCCCAAAAGCTGTACTATTTGCTCTCGGCACTTTCGTTCAAGGAGAGCTTTCTCCATGTCGCTCGGAGTGATGTCGGCGAATTGGCTGGCCATAGCGAAATAGCAGGAAGAGAAATAGAATTCCGGCAACGAGTGCTAGAATTAATGGTATGCCACCAAACACCGAATGTGCAAAGTTCGGGATGATTCCGAGTATTGCCTGGAAAGGTGCTAACAGACCCGAGCAGATGCCCTTAAATACATGTACAATTCCCGTTGTATCTGACATGTTGAAAATTCATCCTATCATTTCCACGAAATGTATAGGGCAGTTTGTACGTATTAAAGTCTGTATCTCAGCCGAAGTCCGTGCAATTTGCAGATCATAGGTTTCTTTGGCCGAGGTCAGAGGCACTGTTTGTTGTAAAAGCATGGCTTTCATTCTGCTTAAAGTATCAAATCTTATAAAAGAGACGTTCAGCGAAGGCCATAAAGGCTACTCCCTGACTGTGTCTATTGGGGCAAACAATACTTGCAAACAGCAAGTGACCCTGGAGTTGACCGTTACTAGATATGGGATGCCTGGCAGCATGCCACAGCAACTCTGATCATTCAACATGAGGTAACTCCCATTAGAAAGTTGTCCGAATGCTGGATTAATCACAGCAGCTGGTGTACCCTGCTGATGGCAAGACAAATTTGCCACAGAACCATTACAAGCCCCGTGCAAGGAAATGTCCTGACATACTAGTGAACTGCTTAGTGCACGTTTACAGTTTTTACCGCTTAAAAACACTTCACGATCCCCGCTCCAACATCTATATGTATACGGTAAAGCCCAAGATGTCTTAATGTATTCCTTACCCAACCTTTCATATTTGCCTGCTTGCATTTGTCTGAGGCAATACTGAAACTGAAAAGTAGTCACAGGTAGCGTAATTTTGCCATGAATAAGCCATTCTGTAGCTGGTTTTTCCGCCACTGTGAATGGTAACTTTTCCAGTTTTTCAATGCTCAGCACTGTATACTTTGCTCCTCTCTGTGCCATTTCGATCTGTTTATCAGTTAGATTGTATTCTGCAAACAGAGCCGATGTGTTGATGAAACGCCAAGGCACATAGCCCGCTCGCAATGATTGCAGCGTCCAGCTTAATAACATAATAGACCTTAATTGAGATTGGCCTTGTTGTAACATCGCCAAATCTTGTTCTAGTATGTCGATAGCAGAGGATACAATGCCATCCAATGAATATATTCTGGAGGACAAAGTTGTTAACCCATTGTCGACCACAGAGAGTGTTTTCTCTAAATAAATACGATCAAGTTCACGTATTTGTTCTGCGGCCTCTATCTGTGACACCTTCCAAGCTTCATTATAAGCAGCATAAATGCCGGCATATATGAAACGTTTTTGACGCGGTTTTCTTGGTCCAAGCAAGAAATCCCTAAGATCTGCGTCTTTTGCAAGTAAGGATAAGTGTTGTTTCACATCCTGTAGTGTAGATGTATGCAGCCAATCCAGGCATAATTTCCCTACACTGTATGTTGTTACTACCCCCGGATGTTGTCTTTGGACGTATCTTGGGTCTGGCCTATGAATAGTAAAGCCCTGAGTTTTATTCAGGAATCTTTCCTGACAGTTATTCATGTCTATGGGCCAGATCAACCATTTTTTCCAATCAGGATTAGATCTGTTGAGTTGTAGTATGTTGTCGACTGTCACCACTGCCTGTGTTACATTATTTTTTGCAGGAGTTGGTACAGAAGGTGTGTTCATCTCTTTGATCTTGGCTAATCCAAGACAAGATGTTTGTTGGATAGTTTCATTCAAAAACATTATTTGTTCAGGGATGATGCAGGCTCTAAATAAAGCTTCTATCCCCTGTACTTGCCATTCTTTAGTACCCCACAACGTTTTTGTGTCTATTGTGTCTTTCCAAAAGTCGAAACCCTGTCTAGACAGTTGGGCATTGAATAATGCAGAATAAATCTGTTTTGTATTTGTTAACATAATTTTCAGTCCTGTTTTGTTTACATTTTTATAGTAAAACATTTCTGGATCAGATGTATTGTAACCTGAAAAATATGGAAATTTACTGGCAAATGTTTTTGAACTACTTTTAGGTGGTGTAGGACAATGTTCCCATTGGTTAAACATAAACACATTTCTTGGATATGCAGATTTATGCAAAAAATGATGACCATAGTGATTATAACAATACAGTTCTTCATAGTCTGATGACCCCTCTAAATATTCATTTTTAGAAAATGCCGCAGATCTTTCTAGGTCAAACATAATATCAGTCACAGTCTCAAAGTCCCAATCATCAGAATAGGTACTGGACTTGATTAGATCACTTAGTGAAATTTTAAACAAATGTGGAATGTTCAATTCTTCCGTTGGACCGAATATATCAAAATCTGTTTTGTCCCACACTATACCATCGTGTATAGGAACAGCTGTGATGTTCACTGATGACAAGTCTCTTGCTTCACGATGGGAAGATTTATGAGGTTTCAAAAGTACGTTTACGTCTTTTCCTTCAGTGTTCACATGGATGTATCTGCCACTTATAAGCACGCTTACTGTTGTTACCAAAGCTAGCCAGAGCAGGAAAACAAAAAGTCCAGATGTAATCCAGAGTTCAATCCATGGAGAAACCAAATAAGTCTTTTTCAGAAAGTGAAGAAAGTCTTGTACTTGCTGCTTGTATTTCAATGACACTGGCATTGTTTCAGGTTCACTTGGATCTTCTGAGAACGTATCAAAGTTAATGAAGTAGCCAGAAGCAGTTCTGTCAATTGTTTGAATTGCATCAGGATTTGTAGAAATCACTGGAACCAGATCATCACTTGTTACGTTGGTGTAGACAGGTGTATTTGGACGAACTGTTACTTGTTCTTCAAGAGGGATGAGTTCCATAGCGTTGTTGCATAGTCCTTCATTTGTTTCAGCTGAATTCTCGATTGTTATCAGTCTTTCAGTATGAACATCTTGGATAGTAGCGAGAGGAGTGCGTTTGCTACTAGGTCGGAGTCCACGAGGCCTACTATTTAGTATTGGCCACATACTGTGGTTTGATCAGGTCGATGGACACAAATCTTTTCTCCTTTCTTCCAGCAAGGGGCGGCAGTAGTACTGTTCTTGTTCCTTGAACTGCTAGGACAGGTACTGGTTGTCTGTAAGAAGGTCCAAATTCCTTCTTGTCCGCAATTTTTTCTCTGACTAGATCCCCAACTTTTGGAATTTAGACAGGCCTTGCTGGGACAGCCGGTTGATCCCCAGTGGTGGTTGACTGTAGGAATACGTTGCTTTGTTTCGTTCTTAATTTGTTTAAGTCCTGTAAAACAGCCAAACGATCTTTGATATCAAAGGGTTTATTTTCCACCACTGTGCCTACGTTGTCTAAGTCTGGTACCCACATTCTCGTCCCAAATAGGACCTCATATGGAGTGACTCCCCTAGAGAACTTCTTGGCAGATTGTTCATTGCGCGCTGTACGCCACTAAGGTGTTTGACCCACCCGTCACCCGAACCTAATACTCTAGCTGTTATAGACTGCTTTATGTCCCGGTTTTTCCTTTCCACAACCGAATTTCCCTCAGGATGGAATGGAGAGGAGTACCGCAATGCAACACCCAGACTGGCCATGGCGTCTTTGTAAGCCCGAGAGCTAAACGCAGGACCCTGGTCAGAATGTAGCGTGCCTATTGCGTATATGCCGATAAAGACTCGCAAATCTTTTAACAGTTCGAGCGTCAGCTGAGCGCTGAGGCCATAACCATAGGAACCTAGATTCAGTATTTGCGGGAATGCCTTTGTCCAGTAGGACGCAGGCGCGTAGATAGTCGAATGCTGTCTAACAGTGGTGTCTGTACTGGGCTGCCGCATTCGCAGCATGGTGTCTGGTGGCTCTCTCGCTGTAATTTACAGTCTAAGCAGTTGTTGATGAATATGTGAATTTCTGTATTCATTCCAGGCCACCAGTACATCTCTTTTAACGTCAAGATTGTTTTAGAGATCCCTTGGTGTGACAGACCCTCCCCCAAATGTGTTTCATAAATCAAGGCTGCTCTACGTTCCATGTTTGGTATTACCCTATTCCCCACTCCAGGGATTCGAGCAAAAGGAACGTTGTTCGCATCAATTACATAAGAGTACTTGAGTGGAAACTTTTTTGGTAACGCTGCACTGCTGCCTTTGCTTGAAGCATTGACAGCCAACATTATCTCACTGTCTATTTTCGTTTTTGAACGAGTGATCGCAGCTACGGAAGCCGTTTGCACGGTCCCCTTTGCGGCTTCGTCAGCCAATGAATTCCCTGCAACGTGAACGCCATCACGTTGATGACTCAGTGTGTGGATCACGTGAGCCTTTGGTAGTTCGTTTTTCAACTGAACTACTTGTTCCCAAAGCAATTTGTGCTTTATTGTGCCACCTTTCGCATCTTTGAAACCATTTTCAAGCCAGTTTTGTATATATTCATTATACGACTGCACACAGTAAAAGGAATCGCACACGATTAGTGTGGGGAATTCTCGATCTGTACTTTCAAGTGCCAGTTTGAATGCTTGTAGTTCAGCTCGCTGAGCTGTACAATCTCCTAGAGACTGTGTTTTTGTGACCATAGGTCTGAAGATGCCATTTCGCATGCGACCTTTAACGATAGCACACGCTGCACTGTAAGCTTGCTTACCCCCTATTGCGGGTTGTGCGGATCCATCAGTATAAATTATGAATTCGTACTGATCGAGAGGCAGAATTTCAGTGGGCAGAGGACATTCATGTTCGTACTGCAGGAAGGCTTGTGTTTTTAAATCAGGGTCAAAAACATATTCAACATCTGTTGCAGCAAGAGAATTAACCCATTGTATCCATCTTGGATGCAATGCCTTAGCATTTGGAATGCTTGCTTTTGTAACCGCTTCTAAAGCAGGTACTGGGGTTACGATAATAATGCGTTTCCCTTGGGCAAAGGCTCTTTCTTTTGCTACAGCGGTTTGAACTGCTGTTAGAATTTTTTCAGTAGAACTGAAGCGCATTTCCGCTTGTGTGTACAAGTGTGATTTATACGCTATTGGTATTTTTTCACCCTCATTGAAAGTTAAGTAGGTAAATCCGCATTGACCCGAAATTATTCGGATCACCAAATTTCGTTCACTTACGCGTGTTTGTAAGTGATTTGTTGCTAACATGTTAGCCTGGAGTGAACGCAAAATTTCTGTGTGTTCCTGTGTCCAGTTTTTGATTGAAAAATCAGGTTTGATTAATGCGTAGAGAGGTTTAACCCTTTCTGCATAGTTTATAGTGTATGTTCTTCCAAAATTTAAGAAACCCAGGATTGATTGTAAGTTTTTTAGCGTTTTCGGAGGTTGGAGCAGCGCACACTTGTCTAAAAAGTTAGCTGCCAAGCTCTTGCCTTAACTTGAAAGCTCATATCCTAGAAATAGGACATTGAGATGGGCAATTCTGGACTTTTTAAAGTTGAATTTGTAACCCTCAGAGGCGAATCCCAGTATAATGGTGCTCACCCTGTTCAAGTGTTTTTCTAGGTCATCGTCTGTCAGATATATGTCATCGACATAGGACAATGCCTCGTTGTCATAAATTTGTAGTAACTCCATTACCCTCGCTGAGAATAAACCTGGGCTATTCTTGAACCCTTGTGGGAGTCGACAAAAGTGTCGCTGGGTCCCCATTATGGAGAATGCTGTTAAGTACCTGCTTTCAGGTGCTATGTTTTGACAAAAGAAACCATTTGAGATGTCTAATGTTGTTTTATATTTTTTACGCACAATGTTATTCATTAATGCTGTGCAATGTGCATTTTGCACTGCAAAAGTTTTAGAACAAGTGTTTAGGTGTCTGTAGTCCAAAACTAGACGATATGTTTTGTCTGGTTTGGAGACAGGAAACAAAGGATTGTTCATTGAGGAGGTGCATGTTTCAATCACCCCTTGGTATTCAAGTTGATCTAAGATCTCCCTGACCTGTTTTTTAGCTTCTTGCTTAATAGGATACTGCCGTTGTGTAGTTGGTTCATGTTTCAGATGTATTTTATGGTGAGGTGAATCCTCATCCCATCCTACATGATTTTTATATAATGCTGGGGCCTGGGCCACTGCCCATTTCCTGGCATATGTATATTTTAGATGAATTGGAATATGGTTGGAGAAGGCAGGCATAATAATGTCCTCGCCGTGTGGGCACTCCCTGACAAATTGTGGTGGCCAGTCCTTTTTTGCTAGAAGTATGTCATAGCCCTTTGATAGTTTTTCCCAAAAAAGTGCTTTCACCTGTCTAGGTTTGTCTCCCTCCATCCGGAGTGTTATGTCATATAACTTTTGTGGAGTACTAACCCTGGTGTCTACAGTCTCAACTGTGATGTACTCATTCAAGTCCACTATCTCCAGAAGTTCCCTCAGGTTCTGGCGAACTATTGTGACTTCTGCTGCACTGTCCAGCATGGTCTGAGCCCATTCTCCGTTCTTGAGTTGCGTTCTCAGTATTCTCGGCATGTCTTATCTTTAGACCTGCTACTTTCTTTTTGGAGAATTGAGGTTTTACTTTAGTTTTTGGAGCGTGTTTGTCGTCTTTCGTTGTCACGCGTTCTTCTCTGTGTTCCGTCCATCCTCTTCTTTCCGAAGTCTGTGGTGAGATCTGAAAGGGACGAGAGGAACGTGTATCAGTATCATGATACCTATCAGGTTTTCTCAAATTATCCCTATTCCTGAGGTTATACCTCCTTTCAGAGGGCTCCTTTTGAGGAGACCTACCTCGGGATTGAGAACGTTTCTCGTTTGATTTTTGTTTAGTAGACTCCCACTTCTTTTTAGAAGATGTAGGAGTTTGTTTTACTGAGTCCTTCTCAGGACTTTCAGATAGTTTTGGTTTCAGTGGTCTTCCAACCAAATTATCTCTGCCTAATTCTGCATAAGATTGTTCTATAATTCTGGGTAGCTCAGTTTGATGTTCTGTAACATCGAATTCCCTCAATTTTTGGCGGATTGCCACTGCTGCTGCCTCCCCTTTAATATTAGATAATATTATTGTTGAGACCTGCTCGAAATTTTTCAGTAACTTCATACCTAAATTTAGAGCAGGCTCTGCCCCATATTCATTTTGAATTTGTTTTAGGACATCAGGTATTACCGCAATTGACGGAACACCATGTGTTTTAGTATAGATGGCAGCAAAGACTGAGCCCCAAGTGGTGCAGTCTTCCAGTTGTGGTGTGATCCCCATCGGTAAACTGATAGTTAGAATTCTGTGTTTCTCATACAGGCTAGTATTTGGAAATACTGCTTCGATTTGAGTAATTTTTTGAGCTATCCAAAACGGAATTTGCTCACGTTTTGTGGGCATTTTACCCATGACTGAGTTGAGAGTCTGTGGTGTAATTTTTAGTGTATTCCCCTGTTGGGGAGTTGGGTTTGGATATGTCAATGGTGGTCGGACTGTAAAAGTCTGCATGACATATTGGACCAATTGTCTGTAGATTTTTATTAACTCTTTTATTTGAGTATATAATTACTCATCTGTCATTATATTCAGTTCAGGATGAGGTGTGTAGCCGGCTAAAATCGGCCATGTTGCTCCTGGTCTACCTAGTGGACCGAGCCTGGTAATGTTTTTGTGATGTTTTAGGGCGCCTTTAAACCAGAGCTGATGCTCTTGGTATGTTAATGGAATTTCAATATCCTCAAAAGGAATATATTCCTCTGGTAGTTCATCTTCTTTGTAGAAGTGAAATGTTTGTGATGTTGGATTGCATTCCGGAAGTAGTACCCATGAATAGAATACCTCTGTCTGAAATGATTCATGTGCCTCTATCACGAAAACTGCTCTACCTCCTCTTGGCGATAGGCCATGTTTTATAAGTTTTAGAGTTATGGCTCTTCTTAAGTTTTGAGGGATGTGTACAACACCCTCCTCAGTTTCATTTAAACCTCTAAGGTTAAAAACTACTGCTTGGGCTGGATCAGCCGCAGTTCCACCGTTTTCGGTGTCTTCAGTCATTTTGTTTTTTGAAAAATGTAGAACAAGTTTCAAGGAAACAAAGATAAGGTGCACAATATTTTGGACCACTGTATCCTTCAACGTTGAGCAAACCAAATAGCTAATATATAGGGTGCTTCCCTATGTAGCCTTGGTGGATACCTAACCCTGCCCACTCCAGACGTCTTTTGGAGTATATGGGTAGGGGTCTTTGAGAGAAAATAGCACGGCTGAGTTACTCAGTATCTAAAGTTGAATTACTGCCTAACCAAACCGTTGGGTGCCATGTAGTGTAGCTCCTATTTCCCTAATAGGCTCTGCGCATTGGAATAATATATCCTATAGGTTTGACATAGGACTAAGGTCGGTATGTCCATATCGAGTATATTAAACTTAATTACTTGTGCCAGCTAGCTCAGAGGCCACTAGAAACTCCTTGACAACAAGAAGGGAGTAGTTTCTGGCAGCCGCAAAACATGACCAATATGTTTTCCTTTTAGAATCAGAACGTGTCCCAGAGTCGTGGAAACACTAGATAACTATTTCACTCAGCTCAGTCGTGCATGCTTAGTTTTCCTCAGAGTTACACAGAAATAATAGACGGGCGTTTTCAATAAAAGGTTTATTGAACAGTCTTGTTTCTGGTGTAAGTATAATGTGCTGTTACGATCACAAGACAGTACGCGAGATAAATAATGTACAGGGTTAGCAGTAGAAATAAATAATACTGCGATAGCATTATCTTTTAGTACAAATCCTGTTACATAAATAACACAGACTAAAAATGCGAGTACTCATACGATGCAGTGCTAAGCTAGTTCTACCCCAGTGTACCTAACCTAACCTAGGTGTAGGAAGAGGGAAGAAGTAGGTGAAGTATTCCTTACTATGGTATACTAAGAGTATGTTAAGTCTAGTATGCCTAGTATGCCAAGAGTCCCTCTAGGTTCTTATCAGCTCCATACCTGAAGAATGAGAGAGGTTGGAATCTCTTTGCCAGACTCGAACTCCAACACCCCGCAAGGGAAGTCAGATCACTGGAAGCTGGGCTCTCTGCGTGCAGGGAATGGCAGCGTCTTCTCAGTGCGTCAGGCCGGGATACGGGCTCCTCTGAAGTCGAGGTCTCCTCTGGTTTACAGGGGCTAGGGAAGGTATATTTATATCTGAGAGTACCTTAGGAATGTTAGCATTGACGTGAATTGGACAACGAAAGACGTCATGAATGAACCCCTAAGGAATAATGGTTCATGCATAATATATGAGTCCTTGAAGAAATCAATAGTCCTGGACTAGGGAAACTCCCGCAGCCTAAGGGTCTGTTCTTCATGAACTCGTTGTGACGTTAGGGTGGACGGATGTCAGAGACCATGCCTGTATTTGGAGTGCACGGTTTAATGCCTAAATAAGGCCTGGGATTCTATGCCTATATAAGGGCAGGGCGTATTGTGCCTATATAAGGACATGATATTGGAAAGCCCGTTATGGACACCCTAAGAGGAAATACAACAAGAGTTTGGGGGCTATGGTGGCGGTGCCTCGGTTGAAGATGTGGTGGGGGCATGAGGCTCCGGAGTGGATAGTCTTCCTGATCTGTTAGGTGTCATCGGTGGTGAGGGTCGCCCAGTTGAGCAGGGTCGGCTAGGATCTGGAGCCTTTGGGTGCGGTGGTTGTTCCTGCATTGCAAAACTGGGTTTGGTGAATTCTTTGATCACGGTAAAGAGTTCTTTGCTATTGTGTGCGTTGGCATTGATATGTTCCTGTAAGGACATTTTCTTTGTGGCTCTGATGAGGTTTTGGTGCGTAGTGATGGCAGATTTGAAGGCTGCGTAGTCTGCTGGCGTTTTGCTGCTCCTTCATCTTCTCTCGAGTCGTCTGCAGGTGCGCCTGGACTCTTGGAGGGTGGGGAGAACCAGCTGGAGTTCGGAGGTGTGGCTGATGGAGATGTTGTTGCTTGCAGAGAAAATGGGGTCGAGAGTGTGTCCTGCTGAGCGCGTTGGGGAGTTAACCAGTTGTTTGAGTCTGATGGTGGTGAGTTCAGGTTGGTCTGGATCTGGAAGTGTAGGTGCTCCATGTCAGGTGAGTGGTTGTCAGAGCTGGTTGTGAGGCGGAGGGTGTTTTTGTGTATGATGGAGATGCCTCCTGCTGGTCGGTTGTCACGGTCTTTGTGGAATATTGCTAGCTGTCGGGGATGGCGGTGGAGATATCCGGTGCGGAGGTGGGGTTCATTTAAGCCCGGGCGTAGTTTGCGTAGTAGCACTTCACGTAGCTACGTGAAGTACAGCTTCAACTACACGTAGCTATGCAAATTGCGTAGTGCGTAGCTGTGTGCTTGACTGCACTGTACAATAATTACCAAAAGCAAACTTGTACAGTGCAAGTTAAGATAAAATAAATATCTCTGTCTTTATATGCTAAAAATGCATATAGTCATTTCACTAAAGTGAAAACAAAAAGTTAACAAGCAGTGAGAGAGGTGATGATTTTGGTATCCTCACTAACTTAGGGAGAGAACCAACAACCAAGCAGATGTCTTGAAAACAAAAAGCACATCTTATTGAACGATTCCTCCTAGGACCACCCCAAGCACAGTTATGGGCAAAAATACAATCCCAACCAAAGGCCCTGCAAAGCATTATGGGACGAGATTAGCAGTGGGCAGTGAATATTATAGTGTCCAATATCAAAATAATTCTACAAAGAGCTGCAGTTCAACTAGTCGTCACTGGGTGTCAGTCCCTCAAGAGTGAAATGCAAAAGTATTGAAAACCTTTCATGAAGCTTTTGCATTTGACTCGTGAGGGACGACACCCAGTGACGACTAGTTGAACTGCAACTCTTTGTAGAATTATTTTGATATTGGACACTATAATATTCACTGCCCACTGCTAATCTCGTCCCATAATGCTTGCAGGGCCTTTGGTTGGGATTGTATTTTTGCCCATAACTGTGCTTGGAGTGGTCCTAGGAAGAAGGGACCACCATTGAATCGTTCACATGATATGCTTTTTGTGTTCAAGGCATCTGCTTGGTCCTCCCCCTAGGTTAGGGGGGACTCCAAAATCATCACCTCTCTCATTGCTTGATATGTCAAAATTCATTTTTGTGAATTGGTTATATGCTTTTTAGCATAAAAAATTGCTTTATCAAAGCATTTGAAGGAGTTTGTTATTATTATTAAGCCTGGGCGTAGTGCTAGCTGTGTGCTTGACTCACTGCACTGTACAATAATTACCAAAAGCAAACTTGTACAGTGCAAGTTAAGATAAAATAAATATCTCTGTCTTTATATGCTAAAATTGCATATAGTCATTTCACTAAAGTGAAAACAAAAAGCAGTGAGAGAGGTGATGATTTTGGTATCCTCGCTAACTTAGGGAGAGAACCAAGCAGATGTCTTGAAAACAAAAAGCACATCTTATTGAATGATTAGGTGGTGGTCCCATCCTCTTAGGACCACCCCAAGCACAGTTATGGGCAAAAATACAATCCCAACCAAAGGCCCTGCAAAGCATTATGGGACGAGATTAGCAGTGGGCAGTGAATATTATAGTGTCCAATATCAAAATAATTCTACAAAGAGCTGCAGTTCAACTAGTCGTCACTGGGTGTCGTCCCTCACGAGTCAAATGCAAAAGCTTCATGAAAGGTTTTCAATACTTTTGCATTTCACTCTTGAGGGACGACACTCAGTGACGACTAGTTGAACTGAGGCTCTTTGTAGAATTATTTTGATATTGGACACTATAATATTCACTGCCCACTGCTAATCTCGTCCCATAATGCTTGCAGGCCTTTGGTTGGGATTGTATTTTTGCCCATAACTGTACTGGGTGGTCCTAGGAGGAAGGGACCACCATTGAATCGTTCACATGATATGCTTTTTGTGTTCAAGGCATCTGCTTGGTCCTCCCCTAGGTTAGGGGGACTCCAAAATCATCACCTCTCTCATTGCTTGATATTTTATTGTCAACATTCATTTTTGTGAATTGGTTATATGCTTTTTAGCATAAAAAATTGCTTTATCAAAGCATTTGAAGGAGTTTATTATACTCCTGCTACGCTACGTTTATTAGTACAGTTATTCACTCTGCTACGTGCAATTTGCGTAGTGCGTAGTAGCACAAACTTTGCATGCTTCGTGAGCGTAGCAAAGTATTATGCCCAGGGTTAGGTTCATTCAGGTTTTCATGAAGAAGGTGACGTCGGGGGAGATGGAGTTGAGCAGTTCCCAGTTTTCCACAGCATGTTTGTTGAGGGAGAGTGTGTTGAGTAGGATGCAGCTAAGGTGGTCGAGTCCGGTTCTTGGGGGCTGTGCGGTTGGTAGGTCTGGTGTGCGAAGGCAGGAGAAAGTGCAGTTGCGGCAGGTGAACGGTCCTTGGGTGTCATTTGGCGACACGGGGTGGCAGGCAGTTGAGCGTCTGCCTTTGAGGGCGTGGCGGATGCTGGCATTGTAGCAGTAAAAGGCACAAGGCAAAACAAACACAAGGAGAGGATGGATGGAGTGCTGAAACTTTTCAAACACTCACCCCCAGTCACAGATCTGGGTTGAATCCATCATCATTCTTTAGCTCACTTTGCCACCCCAGTTCAGACACAGCTATATGCAAATCAGTCTTGACCCTGTGCCTCATGGGAACAGTCCAGCCCAAACTGCCAAGCCATGTCTTCCCTGGACCAGAAACAAGCATCCTGGGACCGGTTTCGGGCTAACAGCCCTCATCAGCCAGGCTAGCTTGAATCCAGTGGCAAAGTGAGCAAGGGACCCACGTCTGGGCATACCCTGCCAACTTAGGGCAAACAAAGCAAACACTAGGAGATGATGGACGGAGTGCTGAAACTTTTCAAACACTCACCCCCAGTCACAGATCTCGGTTGAATCCATCATCATTCTTTAGCTCACTTTGCCACCCCAGTTCAAACACAGCTATATGCAAATCAGTCTTGGCCCTGTGCCTCATGGGAACAGTCCAGCCCGAACTGCCAAGCCATGTCTTCCCTGGACCGGAAACAAGCATCCTGGGACCGGTTTCGGGCTAACAGCCCTCATAAGCCAGGCTAGCTTGAATCCAGTGGCAAAGTGAGCAAGGGACCCACGTCTGGGCATACCCTGCCAACTGGTCCGTGGTGCTGGGCATGGTCCAGGCGTGAATGGGCACAGACGGACTTGCATTTGGCGTGCTGGCGGCAGGGCTGTACAGCAGCCGCAATTAGGCAGTGGTGGGAGGTGGGAGGGGCTGGCCAGCTGGGAGGGTGGAAGTGGTGCTGGAAGGGGGGCGCACAGGAGACAAGCAGCGGAAGGGTGGGAAGCAAAGAGGCACAGAATGGCATAGAAAAAGGCACAGAAAAAAGGCAAAGAAAAAGGCACAGAAAAGGTAAAGAATAAAGAGAAATACATAAAAAGGAAAATACAGGAAAGCAGAGAAAAGCAGAGACAGAGCTCAGCACTGGACCACCAGGGATGAGGCGCAGGTGGGAGCCTATGGGTGGAGGAGCGCCTTGAACACGAGGCCTGGAGCGCAGAGGGGCCAACAGCTACGAGGTAGAGCAGCGTGGCGGGAGAGCAACAGATGCTGAAGGTCAGCGAGGTGACTCAAAAGTCACGAGGCTAACTCAGATTTCAGCTTACTTACGGCAACATTGTGGCCGTGAAGCTGTTGAGTGCACGACACTGGATTGAGAGGGTGGAGGGTTCTGGCTGCGTGATTGTAGCAGGTGCGGTGTTTGGCGTATTTGAGGCATGCCACACCAGTCGGAGTGACAATACACATGTTAAGCTTGTAGGCTGCATATAATGTGTTAAACTTTGAAGTAGACAATTATTTTATATGTGTCATAGGGTGTGTGAGCACTATAAGCGTTATATAGCGGTGCCAACGTGAAATGCAAATAATATCACCTATAGAGGTGGCACGTGTCCCACATGATCATATGCTTACAGGAGTAGGATTAATATGAACTTATTACATCACTATAGGTGTCTAAGATGGAGGCCGATTAGGCGACCCTGGCTGAATTACCGACATGAGCAGGAGACATGAGGATCCATTGCAATCAAGGGATTGAGCTTACAACGGGTGAAGACAATACCTGATCTATGCACAACTTCAATTGGTATGGGTTGCTCCTATTATGACTTACAGTAATTGACATGTGACTTGGTGTGGTGTATGGAAAATTAAGGGTAGCCAATGTGGAAGTGTCAATCATATTGATGGATACACGCACCACACCTTAAAAAAAATTCTTCCATTTGATGCTCTGTGCCATTATGATGTATAAGGTTGTCACATTGGGTGCTGTCTATGATGATGGAATCGGTTAATTGATGGTGCACAATGAACCCTGGGTAATCTTTATTGCATGTCATATTAATGATATTGTGTGCATAGTTACAATTATGGTAATATTCACAAAAGAATCATGATAAAGGTTTCGTGCGTCTTGGGATGTAAAAATTGATGGTTAATGGTTTTGAGCTATTAAGCGTATTTTTAGTGGGAAGAGGGATATCTTTTTTGATTCTCTGTCCCTCAGTGATAATTCTTTCTGTCCTTGCATGAGTGATATATAGGTATTTATTTGCCGTGTTAGATGTTTTGTAAATTGATTATGTGTCTCTGTGTCTTGTTTAATGTATTTTGTCTTGATGTGAATATGTGTGTAAATGTGATTTTATGCATCGTATTGCAGCCCTGACGATGTTCACATATGGGGAATGAAACGTGTTGCTGTCTTTTCTATATCACCAGTGAAAATAAAGAATTATTGGACTAAATGAACCATGGACTGGAGTTGTATATAAATGGATTTTACAGCGCGCCACCACTTGTGTGTTTTGGATTGTGTCTGACCGTCTGGTCGCATCTTGGAAGCAGCAGGTGCATGGTTTGGTGCACGCAGTACTGTTATGTTTTGTAATGTACCCCAATATAGGCCTGGGTAGTGACCAAACCATTCACCTACATTTTCCCTGCCATTGTACTACATAATCAATCAATCAATCAATCACAGAATTTGTAAAGCGCACTACTTACCCGCGAGGGTCTCAAGGCGCTTGGGGAGAAAAGAAAGGGGGGGGTGCTGCTACTGGTCGAACAACCAGGTCTTGAGTAGCCTCCTGAAGGTCAGCAGGTCTTGGGTCTGTCGTAGGCTTAGTGGAAGGGTGTTCCAGGTCTTGGCGGCGAGGTGGGAGAAGGATCTGCCGCCGGTGGTGGTTCTTCGAATGCGAGGGACGGTGACGAGGAGAGGTCGGCGGAGCGGAGTTGGCGGTTGGGGATGTAGAAGAGGAGTTGTCTGTTGAGGTAGGCTGGGCCAGTCTTGTGGAGTGCCTTGTGTGCGTGGATGAGGAGTTTGAAGGAGATTCTCCTGTCGACGGGGAGCCAGTGCAGGTTCCTCAGGTGGGGGGTGATATGGCTGTGGCGTGGTACATCGAGGATCAGGCGTGCGGAGGCGTTTGTGTGCGTTGCAGTCGCTTGATGAGCTTGACCGGGGCTCCCGCAGAGGGCGTTCCCATAGTCGAGTCTGCTGCTGACGAGGGCCTGGGTGACTGTTCTTCTCGTGTCTGTCGGGATCCACCTGTAGATCTTGCGAAGCATGCGGAGGGTGTTGAAGCAGGAGGATGAGACTGCGTTGACTTGCTTGGCCATGGAGAGCGTTGAGTCGAGGATGACTCCCAGGTTGCGTGCGTGGTCGGTGGGTGTCGGGGCTGCTCCCAGCGTCGTTGGCCACCAGGAGTCGTCCCAGGCTGAGGGGTTGGAGCCGAGGATGAGGACCTCTGTCTTCTCCGTGTTCAGTTTTAGTCGGCTGATCTTCATCCATTCGGCGGCGGCCTTCATCCCTTCATGGAGGTTGGATTTGGCGGCGAGGGGGTCCTTGGTGAGGGAGAGGATCAGTTGGGTGTCGTCGGCGTAGGAGATTATGTTGAGGTCGTGCTGTCTGGCGATGCGTGCGAGCGGGGCCATGTAGATGTTGAACAGTGTTGGGCTGAGGGACGATCCCTGGGGTACGCCGCAGATGATCTCGGAGGCTTCGGATCGGAATGGTGGGAGGCGGACTCTCTGGGTTCTGCCGGCGAGGAAGGAGGTGGCCCATTCCAGGGCCTTGTCTCGGATCCCTGCGTCGTGGAGGCGTGCGCGTAGACTGCGGTGGCAGACAGTGTTGAAGGCGGCGGAGAGGTCCAGCAGGATGAGGGCTGCGGTCTCACCGTTGTCCAGCAGGATCCTGATGTCGTCGGTGGCGGCGATGAGGGCAGTCTCAGTGCTGTGGTTGCTGCGGAACCCCGATTGGGATGGGTCCAGGATGCTGTTTTCTTCGAGGTATCGGGTTAGCTGCTTGTTGACGATCTTCTCGATGACCTTGGCTGGGAACGGAAGCAGGGAGATGGGCCGGAAGTTCTTGAGGTCTCTCGGGTCCGCCTTGGGTTTTTGAGTAGGGCGTTGATCTCTGCGTGTTTCCAGCTCTCTGGGAAGGTCGCGGTCTCGAAGGAGAGATTGATGATGTTGCACAGGTGGGGTGCGATGGAGCTGCTGGCTTTGTTGAAGATGTGGTGCGGGAAAGGGTCTGACGGGGAGCCGGAGTGTATTGTGCTCATGGTCTTGATGGTGTCCTCGATGTTCACGCTGGCCCAGGCTGGCAGGGGATCGTGGCCGATGGTGTGCGGCGGGTCTGGCGCATCGATCTTAGTTGGGGCTGTCTGGGTGTTGAAGCTGTCGTGGATGTCGGCGATCTTGCGGTGGAAGAAGGTGGCGAGGGAATCGCACAGGGGTTGCGACGGTGGGATGTCGTTGGTGTTGGAGCTGGGGTTGGAGAGTTCCTTCACGATGTTGAAAAGCTCCTTGCTGTTGTGTGCGTTGTTGTTGAGGCGGTCTTTGAAGGAGGTTCTCTTGGCGGACTTGATGAGGTAGTGGTGGTTACGGATGGCGTCTTTGTGGGCTGCGTGGCTGTCCGGTGTCTTATCACTGTGCCATTTCTTCTCTAGTTTCCGGCAAGGAGCGCTTGGAAGCTAGGAGTTCCGAGGTGAACCAGCTGGCTCTTTTGGTGGTGTCAGCGTAGGTGGGTTTTTTCAGCGGGGCGAGGGTGTTGGCACAGTCGTCCATCCATCTTCTGAGGTTGCAGGCAGCGTCGTCGGTGTTGGATGGGTCGGAGGGAGGGCTGAGAACGAGGGTTGCCCGTAGTTGGTCTTCGGTGACTTTGCTCCAGCAGCGGCGTGGGATCTGTTGGGTGCGGTGGTGTGTGGTGGGTTTCTGGAAGGTGAAATGGATGCAGCGGTGGTCGGTCCAGAGGAGTTCCGTGGTGTGGCTGAAGGAGACGTGGGAGATGGAGGAGAAGATGGGGTCGAGCGTGTGGCCGGCGGAATGGGTCGGTGTTGTGACGAGCTGGCTCAGACCGAGGTTGGCGAGGTTGTCGATCAGGGTGGTGGAATTGCTGTCGTTCTTGTTCTCCAGGTGAAAATTCAGGTCTCCGAGGAGGATGTAGTCGGTAGAGGTCATACATAATGGTTTTTGGTACTGACCTTTTACCTAGTTAGGTGCTGAATAAAATGTTGTGTGGTTTTCCCAGAAAACTAGCCTAATTAATTATGCATGCAGATTTTCAGAATCACAGCAGGATTACCATCTTCTGCATAATAACTATGTATAAGGGTCATCCCTTTCGTCATCCTTGGCCGACATGACACAGCAAGGTAGAACACCTGAGAGTACCTTTTGGGTATATAAACACCATATCTTTGCTGGGGCAGGCAGAGGAGAAAGACTTCCATGCTTACACATTGACGCAAGACGCTGAGGTTCCTGCACGCAGACACTCCAGCACGCAGTGGTCTGACATCCCTCGCGGGGTGTCCATCTCGAGACCAAGACGGGGTCCTTCATTCTCTCACACCAGGTAATGGGGTTGGTTTTATCCTAGGGGATTCTTGGCTATACACCTACATACATGCTAGGTACACTTAGGTACATCTAGTTAGTGTTGCTCGTAGGAGTACACGTTATTACCGTCATGTATTTATATGCTTGCATATATTCATTTTTTTAGCACTATGGTAGAAATCTCCCATCCATTTACTCTGTTGGTGCTTATAATCTTTTATATCTGTTCCTGTCTTATGGTTGTTTCAGCACACCTATTACACACTAGAATGACGCTGGTTCAATAAATGCTTATTGAAAACGTTCCCACTGTTTATTCTGTGTATCTCTCTGAGACAAAGTGAGCACGGGTGACTGAGCAAAAAGTACTGTACTGTTTCCATGATCCCTGAGGGGTCAGGGTTGTCATGTTCGATAGTTGCCAGGAACTATTCTCTCCTTGGTAAGAGGAGTTCATAGGGGGACTGTAAGCTAGTTGGTATACAGGCGAACATACCCGGTGGGGGTGTCTCGAATCAGTCTGGACACCAATCCCACTGTTTATGTTGTCTAAACGCGCAGATCCGATATAGATTCATAGGAACTATACGACAGTACAATTCATTTTCTGACAAGTTGGCACAAGGGGGGGGTGCAGTACCAAGAGTGGCTCGCTGCTCTGTTCTGTGCGTGATATCAAATACTGGATTGTTAAAATCCAAATTACCCCCTACCTAAATTTAAATAAAACTGTTACAAGTGTGCTGCATATGTAACACCATAAACTTTGTTTTTTTCCTGGGCAAAGTTTATCAAAGAACCATTGGTGAAACAGAGTCCAGGAACACAATATGGCATGCTATGAAATAGCAGCAGTCTACTTCAAAGGAAATCTACAACAGCGTTGTAAGGAGATAGGGACTGATAAAGCTGGAATGTTCCATGGGCTCACTTCAAATGTGTCCTACTATCACATCAGGCAACACTGGTACTTAAAGGGAACTCATTGTGTGTGGATTTGCACCTTGTGAAAGAGTAAAACTGCAGTCCCTCAAAGTGACTTTAACCAGAGGCTGAAGTATGCTGACCCATTGCCCCATGCTGTATACTGTATGGATGGAAGCAAAATGGGAATGCCACAGCAGACAGATTGGTGAAGAGAGGTGGCTGAAAGCCCCTTTAAGCAGTATATTATACATATTAGTTTAGTAAAATCAAAAGGTCTTGTCTAAAGGCAGACCTAAAAAGCAGTGATGACACACCTGCATCATGACATTCCACTTGCAGATGCATGTGTGATGATGTGAACATGTGCATGTGTCAGAACACATGCAAGAGGAATAACTCCATTGGCATTTTTTTAATTTTTTTTTACTGATCAGAGAAAAAATTACACTAAAGTAGTGTGTAAGTGCTTTTTTAAGATCAACTGCGTTTGCACATGCACCAGCCTATATCACTAGGCCTGTGGGTGTAGGTTATATGCCATGTATACTCACTCATAACATTATTGTAAAACTCAGCAATTGCCATCTGCTGACACTGAGAAAGAATTGCTAACATGGGTGTCAACAAATGCAAACAATATAGACTAATTTAACAACCCCCAACCCTCCCCGCCCCTGCCCCAAATTTTATTCTGAGCAATTTCTTCATGGCAATAACTTTAATTGATATTCATGTTTCATGATTCCAGATACATCAGAAATTTAGCCCCAATATTAAATCTCATGATTTGGGTGGGCCTATGATAACCCTTAGATATCAGCTTTCCACGAACCAAGCTGAGCTCCTCCATAAACCCGCCACGATCTGTCATTATCTGCAGCAGACTGGTATTCCTTTTTGCATCTTCACCTGCATACACTGTGCCGGAAACTCCTACCTGCCACGCCTATTCCAGGAAGTGCGCTGTAGCAAAGGTGAGCATCCTGCCTCGAACAGAGCAGGAGGCCGAGACAGACACCACAGGTAAGGAGGGTCACGCCATGCAGCAACCCATGGAGGAGAGACAACACAGTCGCCCCAGGCCTTGTCGAGGAGACTAGGCGTAGGTGTTGTGATGCACCTGCAGAGGAGTCATCGGCCCGTGACTGTCAGATGTGCGGTGCTTGGACCCTGCAGATGAGGCAGCATTTCCTGCCTTGGGGGCCCACCCTTTCATGTTCGCCAGCTGGGTTGGTCCACGGTGAGAAGGTGGGCTGCGCCAGTTTGAAACCTGTGCCACCTAATGGCTGACTCGACGTTCGTGGGGGGACTACGGTACGCCCTTCAGAGCAGCGGATTTGGGGCTCCATAACTGGGAGAGTGTCATGGCCAGGCAGCCACAAACTGCCTCTTGCTGAAGGGGCGGCTGTTTCACACAAGAGACTTATGACATTTTACTGGGGCTCAAGACTCCCCCAGCCAATCACTGGCTCGAGCCCAGTCATGAGCTTCTAGCCAATCAGAGGCCTCCAAAAGTTCTCTCTGGCATTTCTTTCAGCATTTCTGATTGCCTATCAGCCCCAGAGTGCCACAGCGCGTACATTATTTAAGTGATTTAATCTCTTGTTGTCCAACGGATAAAATAGACATTAAATCTTCTTGCCCATCACAAAAATCTAAATGTTTCGGGCAATATGAATCCCCCACCCCTGAGGCATATTGTTTTCTCTTTTTTGTCCCCAATGCAGCCTCTCTTTTCTCGACACATACTAGTACTTCAATTTAGGCTGCCAATCTTCCAAACAACTGTCTACTTTTCTTGCACTGCTCCCACGAATCAAGCATAGGATACCAACTTCATTTTTAGCCTCCAATTTCAAATTCCTTCACATTTACACAGCATTAAAGAAATCTGTATACAATTTTACATTTTGCATGTGCATACACTTTATTAATCAGCTAATATTAGTTACCTTTCTAAATAAACATGGACCTCCGGAGTAGGAATTACCAACCCATAGAGGGCCCAGCGACCACGCTGCTCAGTGGCACTGGCTGCTGGCTACTTCAAGTCTGAAATGATTTTGTGTGTGTGCATATGTGTGCATGCATTTCTGTGTGTGTAATTTATGTGCAGCGTGTTTCATTTATGTTGTCTAGAAGGAAGACTATAAATCAGAAGCAAGGTTTTCTCATTTACATGGCTGTGAATTGTTTTAGGCACATTTCAAAAGTGCCTTCCATTTTCCTGCAAATAATCTACTTTAATAAATAATACACACCCTGCTCTGTAGAAAATGGAGCTTACTCTGTCGGGATGGGGCCGGGGGAGGACTTTACCTCTGCCATCACAAAGAACCTCTGCCAAATTTTGAGAAGTCCTCCTGACACACAGACATCGCTCTACATTCTAGTCCGGCATTCAGTAGTCAGAAGACATCAGTATTACATGTGAAGGTGATAAGTCTCAGGCGATTGCGTGTTTGCCCATTAAATAGTCTTTTCTGTTCCATTCAGGTCTAAGGAGGATGATGTAGACTTTGGGGCAGAAGATACAGCCCAGGAGTCCAGCGCTGGACGTCAGGATGGCAAAGACCTCTACGGCCACCATGTACCTGCCTTTGGTGCTCAGGTACGCTGGGATGAAGGCGACCCAGACACTGCAGAATACCAGCATGCTGAAGGTGATAAACTTGGCTTCGTTGAAAGTAGCTGGTAACTTCCTAGCTATGGAGGCGACAGCAAAGCTCAAAAGAGACAAAAATCCCATATAACTAACCACTGCATAAAATGCAAAGACAGAGCCCTCATTACACTGCAAGATCATCTTACCAGTTTCTGATCTGGTATCAATGTCTGGGAATGGAGCAAAGAGAGTGAGCCAAATAGCACAGATCAACACCTCCCCCAGTGAGCAGAGAAGCACCAAACAGCTAGGTATTCGGGGTCCAACCCACTTTCTAAACTTACTTCCCGGCTTTGTGGCATTAAAGGCGATGAGAACTGTGATGGTCTTCGCTAGTACAGAAGACACAGCAATTGTGAAAATGATCCCAAAGGCAGCTTGGCGAAGGAGGCATGACATCTTTGAAGGACGTCCAATAAACAGGAAGGAGCAGAGGAAGGACAGCATGAGGGAGAGGAGAAGGGTGTAGCTGAGATCCTGGTTATTGGCTTTCACTAGTGGTGTGTTTCGATACTTAATGAAGATTCCCAACACTCCCACACTGACAACGGAGAAGAAACCTGCAATGCAGGACAAGACCAAACCCAAAGCATCCTCAAAGGACAGGAACTCCACAATCCGTGGAATGCAGGCATCTCTCTGCTCATTGGACCACTGGTCTTCAAGGCACTTCATACAGTTTTCTATATCTGCAAAAAAAAGAACATCAAAGGAGTTAAGAAAACCATCCATTCAAAGAGATATAGGAAAATAGTCACCAGAAGTCACCTTCTTAGTTTGTGGTTTAATCATCAATTCAGTTCAGGTCTTCACAAACTGCTGCTTGTAAATATAGCAACCATATTTTTTAAATGTACTTTACAAATATGAATAAGTGTTGTGCTCGACTGTCTGCATATCTGATTCTAATCACCTACTAATTTGCACAACATATTCACATTTGTACTTCAAATGCATCAGACCCCATCTTAGTCAAAGCTATGTGAGTGCCAGAGTCCCATGTAGGAAAACAAGTTATTAATTGGGCAGGATGTGAGTCCTTCCCACATAACAAGTTCAAAATCGTCACAGGCAACAAATAAAGTTGGGCTCAACACCTGGTAGCAATGGTGCAGAGTAAACAGGCTTAACTCACAGACAATGTGTTAAGAATTCAGTTGTAACCCAATCATTAAAAACTCAAAACAACGCAATAAAAATCCCACAACCAATTTCTAAAAAACAAAATCAAGAAAAATGTTTTAAGAAATATCACACAAATTATTAAAATACATTAAGGGGAACCGGAGACATTTAAATTTAATTAATTTAAACGAAAAAGTGCCTATGTATGTGATAGAATGGGGCCTAGGCAGAAGTTGAGGCAGACTGCGATGCACCAAAGGCTGGCTAAGCCTCGTGGTTCAACTTGGTCAAAGATTTTACCTTCTGAGTTAGCCTTTTTCATGCATGTAGAAATCATCCAGGGGGACCAGTTTAAAGGCTGTATCAGATGAAGTTCTCTCAAAGTCAGATAGCCATTGGAAGGAGTCCCAATGGAGCAGTTGGTCTTGTTAGGAAAAGCTCAGAGCAGGAAAAATAGACTTTTCTGCCCTGCAAAGTCCTCTAGTTGGCCTGACACTTAACATGCATTTACCAAGTCTTAGGGCCACATGCATCAAAGTCAGGATTTGCAAATCCTAAATAGCGAATTTTAAGAAATCGCTATTTAGGACTCACAAATCCCTATGCATGTAGGAATTGCAAAAAAAATTGCGATTCCTACTTATTCCTTAATTGCAACTCGCAAATTGCGCATCGCAATTAAGGAACAGCTACCCATTCATTCCTATGGGCCTAGAGGCCTATAGGAATGAATGGGAATTGCATGCGCAATTTGCTAGTACAAATTGGTACTCGCAAATTGTGCATGCAATTTCAAGGGTGCAAGGGTGCCAAAAGGACACCCTGTTGCACCCCTGAAATTGCCATGTTACCACATGTTGCGCACATACATGCCCCAAGGGCATGTGTGTGTGTGTAACATGCAACTTTGAAAAATGCATTTTAGTGCATTTTTCAAAGTTTTTGCAAATTACCATCAAGTAAAGTTCAAATTGATGGTAATTTGCGATCCCTAATTGCGAATTCGCAGTTTGAAATTGCATCATGCATTGCATTTAGGGAATCGCAATTTGCGATTCCCTAAATGCATTGGCAATTTAAGTAATCGCAAATTTTGCGATTACTTAAATTGCGATTTTGTATTTGGGTTGATGCATCCCAAATGCATAAATACCGGTCGCAAAGGGGCAGATTCTGCGAATCTGCCCGTTTGCGATCGGTATTTTCATTGATGCATGTGCCCCTTAGTTTCTTCATGGGGATTTAGGGCCAATTTAGAGTTTGGTGGACAGGGCACTCCATTGCAAACGTGATGGAGTATACCCTCTCTGCGAAACTCCTGCACTGTCCACCTCATTTAGGGATGGGCAGACCGTGAGTATTCTATTGACGGAGCCCCCATTGGCTCTGTCGCAGAATACTTTCTCCGATGCCCGATAGAGTGGGAACCATCAGATGAAGGATATTTCACTGTCCACCCTATTTAAGGTGGGCAGTGTGATGTCTTTTTCCTGTCTAGTACAGAAAAAACCTAACAGTAACAGACAAAACAAGCCAAAAATCCATGATGGCAGATCCTGACAATGTAGAAGGATGTCCATGTGGCCAGCAGACATTTCTAAATTTGGTGGGTGGAGGTCGCTTGGGATGGTAGATGGATTCTAAGGAGCTGAGGGTGAGGTCCATGTTTGTACAATGCACCAGCCAGTGGGTGGGGATGACTCCTGGACGCTCTCTAACCAATGGGTAGCAAGTTCCCAAGGGAAAACGTTCCCCGTTTTCAGTATAACCTATTTGCCTTATTATAAACTATCCCACAGCATTCTAAAGTAAAATTAATAGCCCCTAAAAGTGGTGTCAGAATAGCTGGAGTTCCTAGGGATCAAAAGGCCCTTCCCCAGATCTCATTCTATACTAAACTATGATTAGGCAGGCCTCACCGTGATTTTTCCCAATGTCTATTCCTGGAATAGGTTGACCAGCATACTTCACATCCAGTCTGTCATGTAAAAAGGCCCGAACCATTGTGTCCCTTCTTGGAGTGGTTTCACATCTCCTCAAGGAGTGAAGCACTGCCAGGGCAGGAGCCACTAAAAATAATTTGTCTACTGGAGCTTCGTGTAGGAAAATTATAGCTTTCTAGAAGTAACATTTTCTGTACATTTATCAAAAATCCAACATCAACAAAGATTTAGATTTTAATAGATATTAAAACAGCAGCTGAATGGACTTAGTAGTTTTTTCCAGACCAAAGTTTCAAAAATAGTGCTTTAATTGTACTTCTGTTTTTCTCATAGAAAATGGCACAGTATCTATACAGTGGAAATACCTTTTGAGGGATAGTCATTATAAGAGCATGGCAACCATACATTTCTGCATCCCCGACTCTTAAATACCAATCCCCGTGCCTTGCGGGCTGCACAGCCTATTTAGGAGGGACTTACTTTTTATTTAAAAGTACGTTGTTTTCTGGTCAAAAAGGGTTATTTTGACAGGTATGCTGATCTAAAAGCTGCACCAGTCAGGCTACAAATGTAGGTATCAAGCCATACTTTACTGGTCAGCCTGGTGGCTGGTATAAAACATACTGCAGTTCACAGGCGACATTAAACTTCCATACCATCAATGTATTTCCTGCCCCATATATTATTGGTGTACTGGAAAGCTAAATATACCAATAGGTGATTAGTCAAATGTACTATGTTTTAGGGTTCCAAGCACACACACTGGGAATTGGACAAAAGTGCCCCAGTTTGAAGAGTTAAAAAAACAGCAGCATCACTGCACAGAAAATAGGCCTGGGCATGCAAAAAGAGGCATTAATAGCGACACCGGCTATAAACCTCTTAAGTGCAGCCGTCGTCCAATGACCGACGCTGCAATACCTCCACAGTGCGTCTGTCGGCCATTGGCAGACCCTTGGGAGGGCTATAAGGGCCATGCCTTTTTTCTTTTTATTTCAACAGGCTGCTCGGAAAGAGCTTTCCGAGCAACCTGATCATTTTTTTTGTATTTACTATACTGATGGTCGGCGTGCAGGGTGTGCTGACGTCATTACAGTAAACTGAAAGTAAAATGAGCCTATGGGCTCATTTTGCTTTCAATGAATCAGGGCTAGTGGGCATATATCAGCCCCCCGAGCACTGATTCTCCTGGGTAATGTATTGTTGGAAATGGGAGAGTCTAACCTTTCCAATGCCACCTCTGCTCAGTGGATCCCTGCTTGGTGATCTCCTCAGGTGAGGGATCGTCAAGCTTGGAGCCACCAACTAGCTTACAGGGATAGGGGCATGGCCCCTCGGGCAAGAGCTTGTGCTCCCCATTGGCAATTTTAAAATGTCAGTCTTTCTGTACCCCCAGGAGCCCGATGGGGGCAATAACCCAGGGACACCAGGGATATTTTGTAAACAAATATAGGGGTGGGGTCGCCCCATACAAATAAGGCAACAGTCTTTCTGTCCGTCTGGGGGAGGCAGATGGGGTTATTATCCCTGATCTGCCATCCAGGGGGCAGAAATCCCACTAGACACCAGGGATATGATTTTAATAAAAAGATAGGGGTGGGGGCTGCCCAGCATGGTTATGGTCATGCCCTCAACCCAAGTAAATGGGGCAACAGTTTTTCTGCCACACCTGGGGGCAGATGGAGTAAATACCCCTGATCTGCCCTTGGGGGTGGGGCAGAAAGCCCACTAGATGCCAGAGAATGTTTTTTTTAATATAGGGGTAGGAGCTGCCCAGCACGTGCATGGCCATGCCCTCACCCAAAGTAACTGGGGCAAAAGTATTTCAGTCCCCCTGAGGGGAAAATGGGGTAATTACCCTCAATCCGTTCCCCAGGGGGCAGAAAGCCCACCAGACACCAGGGAAAGTTTTTAAGAAAAAATATGGGGTGAGGGCTGCCCATCATGGGGGTGGCTATGCCCTCACCCCAACTAAATGGGGCAACAGTCTCTTTGCACCCCTCGGGGGTCAGATGGGGTAAGTGCACTTGATCTGCCACCTGAGGGGAGAGGCAGAAAGCCCACTAGACACCAGGGATTTGTTTTTAATACAAAGATAGGTGTGGGTGCTTCCCAGCATTGGGATGGACATGCCCCCACACTACAAAAATGGGCAGATAGTCTTTCTGACACACCTGGGGGCAGATTGGGTAATTATCCTTGCTCTGTTCTCTGGGGGATCGGGCGGGCAGAAAGCCCACTAGACACTAGGGACAGAATTCATGCAATATTTTGGGGGAGGAGTGCTCCCCCCCGGGCATGGGCCTGTGCTCCTCTCCATCCTGCGGCCAAATAGACTTTCTGCCCCTCCTGGGGGGTGGATAGGATATTGACCCCCAATTTGCCATCCCCCTCCCTGGGGGCTGAAACCCCATTAAACGACACCAAAAGAAACAATAGGATGGGTTGGCTTACCCTGGAATCAAGCCATACCCCAGCCACAGTGGGGTCAATAGTGTCTTACTGCTCCCCTGGAGACAGATAGGAGGCTGGTATCAATTGGGCATGTTGCCACTGGGGGTTTGGAAATCCACCTGACATCAGGGATTTTACCTTTGGGGCAAAAGCAAATGATGTGGGTGTTGAACTGTGGCATTGGCCACAACCCACCCCAAAAAGGACAACCCAGTCTTTTTCCCCCAAAGGGGCAGACAGGAGGTGAGCCTCTAAGGTGCCCCTAGGGGGGCAGATATCCCACTGTATGATAGGAATATATATTTTTTAAATAAAATAATGGGATGGGTCATGCCCATCCTTACATCCGGCCCCATCTTCATCTCTAAAACCTCAACAGTCTTTCTTCTTTCCTGCGGATTAACCCATCCCATCCCAATGGCAAGTGAGAGGACATTTTATTCTTTTGGCTGTTTTTTTAACATATGGGCCAAGAGAGTGTGGCTAACTCCCAATATTGTCCACTTGCAATGGTGAACGGCTGAACTTTTTCGGTTTGAGCAGGCTGCCACCTGGAAAAACCTACCAGATCCAGACAGTTCTGAAAACTAGACATTCGGGGGAGTCCAGGGTGGTGTGCTTCACATGCATCCCACACCATTTTATTACCCACAATTAAGTAAATGTAGGGTGGAAGGAGGTTTGTGGTTCCCCTCAGATTCCAGAAGTTTCCATCACAGAAATTTGGAGAAAATGTGTTTTTTTAGTCAAAGTTTGAGGTTTGCAAGGGATTCTGTATAACAAAAAATCTGGTGGGAACCACACAAGTCACCCCACCCTAGATTCCCCTAGATGTCTAGTTTTAAAAAATGTGCAAATTTGCAACGTTTCCACAGGTGCCAGCTGAGCTACGGCCCAAAATCCACAGCTACCCACTTTGCAAAAAAAGAAAGGTAAATTTTGAGTGAAAAAATTTGATGTATCATGATGGCTTTTGGGCCGTTTCCTGTTGTGGGCACTAGGCCTACCCACACAAGTAAGGTACAATTTTTATCACAAGACTTGGGGGAATGCTGGGTGTAAGGAAGTTTGTGGCTTCCCACAGGTTCCATAACTTTCCATCATAGTAATGTGAGGAAAGTGTTTTTTAGTCAAAGTTTGAGGTTTGCAAGGGATTTTGGGTCAGACATCCTGATGAGAAGCACACAAGTCACCCCAGTCAAAGTTTGAGGTTTGCAAGGGATTTTGGGTCAGACATCCTGATGAGAACCACACAAGTCACCCCAGTCAAAGTTTGAGGTTTGCAAGGGATTTTGGGTCAGACATCCTGATGAGAACCACACAAGTCACCCCAGTCAAAGTTTGAGGTTTGCAAGGGATTTTGGGTCAAACATCCTGATGAGAGCCACACAAGTCACCCCACCCTGAATACTTTTCAAAACATATCAGCATTTGCTTAGCCCAATGACTGAGAAGATAAATTTGCCTATGACGTGCATATCCTAAATCATATGTTGGTTGATGACCTACCAGTTGAGTTGGTGATTTCTCCCTCTGGGCAGCGGGCGCAGTCATAGCAGCAGACTGGCCCCGCTTTCCAAGGAACCTTTCTGTATCCGGCAGGACAGCTCTCAGTGCACACAGAGCGAGGGATCTGAGGAGCAGGACACACTGGGTGAATGCAATAACCCAGTGAGGCATCAGAGAAGTGAGAGGCAAAGGACATATGACAACACAGACTGATTAATTTAAGAAGAGATAAATAGAATATGTAATAGTGTGAGTGGTCTGAGGAGCACAAGACAAAGGGCTTATGTGAAAACACAATGCGGGATTAGGAAAAAGAGACAAAGGATATATGTGATTATACATTGAGTGCTTAGGAGGAATAGAACAGAGATATATATATGTGATAAAACAGAGCTAGAATTATAAGGGCAAATATACAGTGGATATGTAATAATAGAGCAAGGGACACGAGGAAGAAGAGAGAAAGGATATATGAGATAACAGAGCAAGGCATATAATACAGAGCAAGGGGCATGCAGAGTAAGAGACAAATGATATGTGTGATAACAGGGTTTGATCAAAATATTGAATCACAAATATTGTGAGTCACAAATATCACAGCCATAATATTGTGACATCAAAAATAACATGAGACTTAATAATGAAGGCAAGAATATTGTGTGTTAGACAGATATTTATCTTTTTTTTAAATACAGGTTTGTATAATTATGTTTTATTTAATACTGTTGTAAATTATTTCTGTTTTAATTAGTTTGACATAGTTATTTTAGCATTATTTAGCACTATAAGTTATTTGTATTATAATGATATTTGTGTCATATTTCTTTATTTATGGTTTCTAAGTTTTTATATTAAATATCTTTATTCAATTTATTTAGAAATTGGTAATTTTGTTACAGGTTGTTGGATTTGTGCAGGATTACTGTTGTTAATTTATAGTGCAGTGCATAGTAAATCTGACCCCTCCAAAATCCAACCCTTTCCCTACTTTTGCTTGTGTTTTATTGGGAATAGTAAATCTGTCCCCTCCAAAGCACAAACCTTTCCCTAGTGTTGCTAAGATTTTAATCAAAATAGTAAATCTGATTCCAAATAATAAATCTGGTTCCTTCAAAGACCAACAATCTCTGTACTATTGCTCAGTTAGGATTGTTATTATTTATTTTGAAGGTTTCATTATTTTTAAATATTTGTAAAATTAAATTATTTGTAGTTTCTAAATGCTATTTCTAACTTTATTATAATGCCGCATATAATAAATTCAATACATTTAGCTGTTTTTTTTGGACAATATTCTGGCCTACGATATTTTTCTCTATATATTTTTGTAGTTTACATGCTTGGTATGTAAACACATTATTTTGGTTTCAGATATTTTTCGCAATATTTGTTTATCACAATATTCTGATTCTCGATATTGTGTCATACAATTATAACAGTTTTCATCTGAGGAACAACAAGCAATAGGCATATGCAATACAGCTGTGGCCCATGCAGGTAAGAGCGGTGGGGCCGGGTTGGGGGGATTTCGATAGACGACGATGAGGGAAAATTAAATAAATAATACATTTTCCCTTGTCGTCATCAGTCGAAATCTCCCCCCAACCCGCCCCCACCGCTTTTACATGCACGGGCCACAGCTGATGCAATACCACAGTGAGTGAGAGAATTGAGGAGGAAGTGACAAAGGACACAGACTGAGGAATCAAAAGAGGAAAAGACATAGGGCCTTATTACAAGTTTGGCAGTCTTCTTTTGGGACCGCCACTGTGGCGGTCCCAGGAAGGCCGCCATGCCTGTGGTGAACCCACCCGCCGGATTGCAAATTAAATCCAGGGCAGGAGGTGTGGCTGCGGTGTCACAGCAGTGGGTATGTGAGGCTCAAAGAAGAGCCTAAACAGCATACTGCTGCCATGAGAGAGTCTGCAGCACGTAGGTGCACGGTGTGGCATGCACCATGTTCTGCATGCCACACAGTGCACGCACAAAGGTGAAATTGATGTTGGGCCCCCCCACATGCATCCCCATGGCCAGATTTGCCCATTTCTGCCACCCTTTTCATGGCAGGGTCCCCGCCATTAAATGGGCTGTGGAAATGCAGGTCCTAATATGTCCTGCAGTGCCGGCATCAGCACTGCCAGCATATTCAGCCCCTTATCTGATGCCACTGCAGCGGGATCCTGGATCTAGGCGAAAGTGACAGTCTTGTGGCGGTCCCACCACCACCATCATAATACAGTGGTCGGACCATCGGAGTGGTGGCGGTCGGACCACCACCATGAGTATGACAGCCCCAGGAGTGCTGTACTCGTAATAAGGGGCCTATAGGATATATATGATTTCAAAGTGAGGGGTCAGAGGAAGAAAAGGCGCAAAGTGTATACGTGATAACACAGAGCACAGGGTATGAGGAGAAAGAGGCGAATAGCATATGTAATAACAAGGTGAGGGGCTTGAGGAATAAGGGATGTCAGTGTATGTGATAGCAGAGTTATGGATCTGTGAAGGAATAGTCAGTAGACGAATGTGGTTGGGATTGCCATCTGTTTCTGACAAAATATCAGGCCTTTATTCATGTTTTGAAATGAGAGAAGGACCATGAGTTAGTGTGAGAGACGTGTCTGGTAAAAACCTCAGTGTTCTTTTTTACATGGCAGGTCTACAAGTATTTGTTTTTAATAATTAAGTATGCATAGTCTGGGCTGTAAAAACCTTCAAGTGATGTTTTCTTGGATTTGTTATTGTAAGTTGTTTTTCAAAATGGAAAATGCCAATGTTTGCATATTTCCCTATTGTTTTACTGACATTGACAGTACTGGCCAGGTGACAACCCTATATCTGATAACACAGTGAGAGAGCAAGGGACTAAAAGTCTATGCAGAGGCATTTTGGGGCTGAGCAAAAAATAATTTTGGCCTTTCTGTGTAGTACAACTTTGAATTGTTCACTCATGTCCCACTTATTCAAGCTCTCATGATGACCATAATACTGATTTATATGTTAAACTTTCAGAAACAGTAAAATAATTCATAGAAGTTATAGGCAACTACTTATTTTAAAATTGAACATCAATATTTGTTTAATCCACAGCCTGTTGTAAAGAAAATATCTTTTTCTCTTCAATTATTGGAGAGTGGAACAGTAGAGCAGGTATCGCTTTATTACCTAAATGTCCATTCAACAATTATTACATTCAGGTATCATTTTGAATTGCAAATCTGCAAAGTTGGGTCCTAATCCTGGATCACAATGTGACAAATATTGTGAGTTACTGGTGTAATCACACTGTTTTGGGCAATACCTTGAATTGTACATTTGTGTAATGTAGAAACTATGATGTAAAAAGTAACTGTATGTTGGACTGTGTAACATTGCAGTTCCACTTGAGCTCTTAAAAAGGGTACACAACATTATGCTTTGCTTCATAAGAGTGCAAAACTAAGTTGCTATCCTCTTCCACCACATCGCAATCCTTGTCTTGTTTGTATTTGGTTTTCAATCAGACCTCACAGATACATTAAAAAAATTCTATGGTCTAAGTTTGAATGTAGTCAGCAAAGCTTCTGCTGCTTTATAAAAAAAGATACATGCTCTATCAAATACTAAATATAAAATAAATATAACATGGGAGACACACACAGTTGTGTGCATCAGCTCAACAAGCTATGTTACTATCATTGTAAAAGCGCTGAAGCAAAGGTGTCATGGGCCCCAATTCCTGCAGGGTCAATTTTCCCCTACTCTCACAGCTGGGAAGGGAAAGAAGGCCATATTAGTAGTATAGATCGCCACTCACATCTCTGGGCCCTTGTGAAGCTGCACACCCATGTCTGTTGTGCTGACAGGTTAACGCAGTACTTAGGTGGCACTAAAAGATGCTTAATAATGAATAATGAAGTATTATCCTACTACACCCAGCAGCAAACAACACATCATTAATGCCTTCTGAGTCCTGACCTGATTAGAGTAGCCACTTTGGTTAAAGTGGGTACCATAAAACAATCAAAAGTGCTGAGATCTCACTTCAAGACATGCCAGTTCGGTGTCACATCTCGCAGACACTCAGTCTACAGTGTCTTTAGAGGTGTGTAGGAAGATATATTAAGATAAAGTCACTGCTGCGCATGAGGCTAGGAGGGGCGCAGACAAATAACAAACATAGAATCAGCATCATTCATCAAGAGCATAAACCTCAGGTACAGAAATATGGTTTATGTTATTTCTCTGCTCCCCTCTCAGCCTCACTTTGCAGGAATGAATTCATTTATATAAAGCTTATAACTACTGCACATGCACACCACATGCACAACCTTTCTCTTGTGCCAACAGGATTTTTTTATTGCTTTTAAGTTTATTACTAGCATCATTATCACGAACACAGTGCAATACTTCTTATCCGGATCATTACAGCTAAGTCATCTATACAATGGCACCGGGAGGATCTATCAGTATTAGTGCAGTCATTAGGCATTTGTTTTTCTTTAAAAATAAAAAAAAACATTATCATACTCAACCAGGTAATATCCCACATACCAATGTATCACTAATCATATTCCTTTTGAGGTCTCTCCTGCTGACAGCACATGCACTGTCCACTGAGAGAGGTACTGTTCACTGTAAAGGGCTTGCACCTGCCCAATGTTCATCATTCCTTGGCATCATTGTCACTCCTCTTTGCTGCCTCCGTAGTAGCCAGTGTGTGCCAGACGTTCCTTCCTTTTCTTTGTGTTGAGCATGGACCATGCACAAATTGATTTATCTTAGTTCTATTTCTTTCACTGCTGCTACCTGAGTCGATCTTGTTTACTCTGGGTATGGGCCAGTGACTCTCTTGTAACGCACAGAAAGTTAATTGCACTCTGTTGTATAAGTGGTTAAGGTAAAACAAGTATTGAAAAATCCATTAGGTCTCACCTATGTGTGACCGATTGGCTTTTTTGGAGTGAAGTGGAGGAGTGTTGCGTGGAGTGGAGTGACATTGTATAGTGTGGAGTGAAGTGGCATTGTGTGGCATTGAGTGACCTTATGAGGAGTGGAGTAGCATTAACTGGAGTGAAGAAGTACTGTGAGGTGTGTAGTGAAGTGACATTGTGTGGTGTGGAATGCAGTGGCATTGTGTGGTGTGGAGTGAATTTGAGTGGAGTGGCATTGTGTTGAGTAAAAAGGAGTGACATTGTGAGGTGTGAATTAGAGTGGAATGGTGTTAAGTGGGATGGAGTGGCATGCTGCAAAGAACTTCAACACTTCATCAGGAGTAGTAAGTGCTATATAAGTACAATTATAATTGATTGTAGCGGGTTGGGTTGCAGCAGCATTGAGTGGAGTCGAGTGGCATTGTGTGGAGTGGAGTAGCATTGTGTGCCATGGAGTGGAGTAGAAATGTGTATGATGGAATTGTGTGATGTGGAATTATGTGGGGTGGAGTAGAATTGTGTGTTGTGGAGTGGAATTGCGTGGCTTGGAGTGGCATGGAGTAGAGTGACATTTTGTGGCCTGGAGTGCAATTGTGTGGATGCTATTGAATTGTGTGGCATGGAGTGGAATTATGTTGTGTGAAATGGAATTGTGGGACATGTAATTGTGTGGTATGGAGTGGAATTGTGTGATGTGGACTGAAATGAAATTTTGTGACATTGAGTGGAGTGGAACTGTGAAGCATGGATTGAAGTAGAAATGTGGTGTTGTGTGGAGTGGAATTGTGTGGTGTGGAGTTGAGTTGAATTGTGTGAGATGGAGTGGCATGAAAATGTGTGGAATGGAGTAGGATTGTGTGGCATTGAATTTCACATGGAGTGGAATTGTGTGGTGTGGAGAGGAATCATATGGAGCGAAGTGAAAATGTGTGGAGTGGAACGGTGTGTAGTGGTGTTGAATTGCGTGGTGTGGAATTGTGTAGCATGGACTGGCATGAAATTGGCATAGAGTGAAGTCGAGTTGAATTATATAGTGGTGTGTGGAGATTGAAGTGGAGTGGTGTGGAATAGAATGGAGTTTAATTGTGTGGTGTGGAGTGGAATTGTGTTCCAAGGAGTGGACTTGTATGGTGTGGAGTGGACTGGAGTGGAATTGTGTGGAGGATAGTGGAAATTAGTGGCATGAAATTGTGTGGGGTGGGGAGGAATTTTGTGGAGTTGAATTGTGCGTGGTGGAGTAGAATTGTATGGCATGAAGAGGTGTGGAATTGTGTGCAGTACAGTGGAATTGTGTGGTGTGTAGTGCAATGGAATTGTCTGGCACAGACTTTTGGAGTGTTGTGTGGAGTGGAATTGAGTGGTGTGGGATTGTGGAGTGTGGAGTGGAGTGACATGAAATTGTGCGGCGTGGACATGTGTGACGTAGAGTGGAATAAAATTGTGTAGTGTGGAGTAGGATAGTGTGGCATGGGATTGTGTCACGTGGAGTGGAATAGAATAGAGTGGAATAATGTAGCATGGTGTGGAAGTTTGTGGAGTGGAATTATGTTGCGTGGAATTGTCTGGCATGAATGGGGAGGAGGAAATGTGTGGCATAGAAAGAAGTGGAGTGGAATTTTGAGGCATGGAGTAACATTGTGTGGAGTGGCATTGTGTGGCACGGAGTGCAGTGTAATTGTGCGGTGTGGAATTGTGTGGCATTGAGTGGAGTGGAATTGTTTGTTGTGGAGTGGAGTGGATTTTTGTGGTGTGGAGTAAAATTGTGTGGCATGGAATTGTGTCACATGGAGTGAAATTGTGTGGCATGGAATTGTGTGGCCTGGAGTGCAGTTAAACTGTGTGATGTGGAGTGGAATTGTGTGGAGAGAAGTAGAATTGTATGGCATGGAGTAGAATTATGTGGTGTGGAGTGGTATTGGGTGGTGTGGAATTGTGTGCCATAAAATTCTGTGGCCTGGAATGGAGTTGAATTGTGTTGCATGAGTGGGGTTGAATTGTGTGCTGAGGAGTGGAGTGAAATTGTGTGGAGTGGGGTGGAATTGTGTGGTGTAGAATTGTGTGGAGTGAATTGGAATTGGGTGGAGTGGCATGAAACTGTGTGGCATTGAGTGGAATAAAATTGTGTGGAGTAGGACTGTGTGTAATGGAATTATGTCACTTGGAGTCGAATCATGTGGTGTGAAAAAGAATCTTGTGGATTGGAGTGAAGTGAAATTGTGTTGTGTTGAGTGAAATTGTGTGATGTGGAATTGTGCAGCATGGAGTGGAATGAAATTGTGTGGCATGAAGTAGAGTGGAATTGTGGGCATAGAGTGAAGTTAGTTGAATTATGTACTGTTGTGTGAAGTTGATTTGTGTGGCTTAGAGTGGAATTAAGTGCATTGAAGTTGAGTAGAATTGTGCGGAGTCTAGTGGAATTGCGTGGTGTGCAGTGGAATTGCATGAAGTGTAGTGGAATAGGTGTGGAGTTAAACTGAGTAGATTGGAAGGGACCAGCATGGAATTGCGTGTCATGGAGTTGAATTGTGTGAAGTGAGTCTAATTGTGTGGCATGGGGTTAGATTGTGCGGCCTGGAGTGGACTTGTATGGCATGGAGTGGACTGGAGTGGAATTGTGTGGAGTATAGAGGAATTAAGTTACATGAAGTTGTGTGGGGTGGATTGGAGTTTTGTGGAGTTGAATTGTGTGGTGTGGAATTGTGTGTGGCGGAGTGGAATCGTATGGCTTGGAGGGATGTAGAATTGTGTGAAGTGGAATTATGTGGAGTAGAATTGTGTGATGTGGAGTGCATTTAAATTCTGTGGCATTGAGTGCAGTGGAATTGTGTAGCATGGAGTGAAGTGGAATTGTCTGGCATGGAATTGTGTAGCATTGTGTGGAGTGGAATTGAGGGATGTGGGATTGTGTGGAGTGGAGTGGAATTGTGTGAAGTGGAGGGCTTGAAATTGTGTGGTGTGGAATTATGTGGCATGGAGTGGAATGGGGTTGTGTAGTGTGAAGTAGGATTGTGTGGCATGGAATTGTGTCATGTGGAGTGGAATAGTATAGATTGGAATAATGTGGCAAGGAGAGGAGTCGAACTGTGTGGCATAGAGAGAAGTGGAGTGGAATTTTGAGGCATGGAGAGGAATTGTGTGGCGTGTTGTGGAACTGAGTAGAGTTGTTTTGGACTAACGTTGTGGAATTGTGTGTCATGGAGTGCAGTGGAATTCTGTGGCATTGAATGAAGTGGAAATCTGTGGTGTGGAGAGGAAGTGTGTGTTGTGGAGTGGAATTGTGTGGTATGGGGTGAAATTGTATGGTGTAGCTGAAATATTAACTATTTGTACTTACCGCGGAGCCCGAGTACCCTTGGCCGATGCCCGTTGGAGCTGTCCTATGCAGCTGTAGAGGAGTCTGGCTCTGGGACACCCCCTCGGCCGTCACCTACCCAGCCGGACATTGTTTTTCATGGTTCTTCACGGTTTTATCTGTCTCTCTCTTTGACTGCTTTGACTACTTTGTTCCCCCTGGAATAATTTCCCACTTCAGGTCTACCTGACTCTGTCTGCTCTCCCCTCTCCTGTTTACTTTTCCCCCCACTACCTTCCACTCCCCATAAGACGTGTGTCTTGGATATGCTATGCGCTAATATCTTATATTATTGTGCAAGCTCACGTTTTTCTCCTAAGCATGTACTGGTAACTGCAACTGTAACTGTAACTGATGAAACTATGTAACAATGTACTGAAACAATGTCCTATCTCATGTAATGCGCACTGATACCTCCGGGTCTAGCCAGCGCTATATAAAACTTTTCAAATAAATAAAATAAATGTGTGGTGCGGTGTAGAATTTTGTGGCATGGAATTATGTGGTGTGGAATTGTGTGGCTTTGAGTGGAGTCAAATTGTGTGGTGTGGAGTGGAATTGTGTGTTTTGGAATAGAATTGTGTGGCGTGGAATTTTGTGGCCTGGAGTGGAGTTTAATTGTATATCATGGAGTAGTATTGATTTGTGTGCCGAGGAATGGAGTAAAATTGTATGGTGTGAAGTGGACTGGAATTGTTTGAAATGGAGTGGAGTGGAATGGAATTGTATTGAGTAGAGTTGAAATGTGTGTTATGGAATTGTGCTATGTGGAGTAGAATTGCATGTAGTGGTGTGGAATTGTGTGGCATGGAATTGTATGGCATGGAGTTGAATTTTGTGGCTTGGAACGCACTGGAAATGAGTGGAGTGGCATGGAATTGTGTGGAGTGAAGGGGAATAGTGTTGGGTAGAGTGGCATGAAATTGCCTGTTGTCGGGTGATGTGGAATTGAGTGAAGTGGAATTGTGTGGCGTGGAGTGGAGTAGAATTGTGTGGTGTGGAATTGTGGTGTGGAGTGGAATTGTGTGAGGTGGAATTGTATAGCATAGGATGGAGTGAAATTTTGTGGTGTGGAGTGGAATTGTGTGCTGTAAAACTGTCTAGCATGGAGTGGAGTGAAATTGTGTGGTGTGGATTCATGCAGCAGGGAGTATAGTAGAATTGTGTGTCATGCAGTGACATAGCATTGTGTGGTGTAGAACTGTGTGGGGTGAAGTGGAATTGTGTGGTGTAGAGTGGAATGGACCTGTGTGGCATAGAATTATGAAGGATGGAGTGGAGTAGACTTGTGTGTCATGGACTGGAATGGTGTGGAGTAAAGTGAAGTGGAATTGTATGGCATGGAGTAGAGTGGAATTGTGTGGAATAGAGTGAAATTGTGTGGAATGAAACAGAATTGTGAACATGGAATTGTTTCATGTGGAGTGAAATATTGTGGCATTGAGTGGAATTGTGGGGCGTGGAGTGGAATTGAGCAGATTAGAATTGAGCAAAGTGATGTGAAGTGGAATTGTGTGGTATGGAACAGTGTGGCATGGAGTTGAGTGGAATTGTGTGGCATTGTTGTACGGCATGGAGTAGTATGAAATTGTATAACATGGAGTAGAGTGGAATTGTGTGGCATGGAGTGAAGTGGAATGGAATTATGTGTTGGTGAGTGGAGTTGAATTGTGTGGTGTAGAAGGGAACTGAGTGGATGGAAGTAGAGTGGAGAGTAATTGTATGGAGTCTAGCGGAACTGTGTGGCATGGAGTAGAATTGAGTGGAGGGATGTTAAGCTAAATTGTGTAGATTGAAATGGAGTGGTGTGCAATTGCATGGAGTGGAGTAGAATTGTATGGCATGGAGTGGAATTGTGTGGGGTGATTCGAATTGCGTGGCATGGAGTGGAGTTTTGTGGAGTGGAATTACATGGCATGGAGTGGTGTGGAATTATGAGGAGTGGAGTTGAATTGTGTGGAGTGGAGTGAAGTGGAATTGTGTGGCATGGAGTGGAATTGTGTGGCATAGAATAGAGTGGAATTGTGTGGTATTATGTGGAATTGTTTGGCATTGAGTGGAATTATGAAGCACAACTGTGTGGCATGGAGTGGAATGTTGTCTATTAGAAATCCTGGAACTGTGTGGTGGGGAATGGAATATGTGGTGTGGAACTGTGTTGCAAGGAGTTGAATTGGGTAGTGTGGAGTGAAGGGAACTAGACTGGAATCGTGTGCTGTGCAGTGGAATTGAGTGGAGTGGAATTGTCATGTGCAATTCTGCAGCATGGGGCAGAGAGGAATTGTGTGACTTGGAATATTGTGGCATGGAGTGGAATAATATTGTGTGAAATTGTGTAGTATGGAGTGCAGCAAAATTTTGTGGCATGGATTTGTGTAACATGGAGAAGAGAGGAATTATGTGTTGTTCAGTGTCCTGGAATTGTGTGGTGTGGAATAGTGTGGCATGGAGTGGAATTATGTGGAATGGAGTGGAGTGAAATTGTGTTTTGTGAAGTGGAATTGCATGGCATGGAGTGGAGTGGAATTGTGTGGGGTAGAGTAGTGTGGAGGAGGAGTGGAGTGAAGTTGTTGGTGTGGAGCAGAATTGTGTGGCATTTTGTGGTGTGGAGTGCAATTGTGTGGTGTGGAGTGAAGTGGAATTGCATGGAGTGAAGTAAAATTGTGGAGTAGGGTATGGTGTTATGTGTAGTGATATTGGAGTGCCATGGTGGGGCATAGAATGGAATTGAGCAGAGTAACAAGGAGTGGAATTGTGTGGGTTGCAACTGTGTGGCATGGAGTGGAATTGTGGCATGGATTTGTGTAGTATGGAGAAGAGTGGAATTGTACGGTGTGCATTGTCCTGAAATTGTGTGGTATCGAAAAGTGCAGCGTGGAGTGGAATTGTGTCAGATGGAGTGGAGTTGTGTTGCATGAATTGGAATTACATGGCATTGAGTGTAGTGGAATTATGTGGGGTAGAGTGGAATTTTGTGGATTGGCGTTGAATTGTGTAGCATGGAGTGAAATGGAACCGGTTGGTGTGGAATTGTGTATCATGGAGTGGATTGGTACTGTGTGCCATGGAATTTCGTGGCATGTAGTAGAAGTGTGTGGAATAGAGTGGAGTAAAATTGTCTGGTGTAGAGTGGATTTATCTGGCAGGGAGTGGATTTGTGTGGCATAGATTGGAGTGGAATTGTGTAGTGTGGAGTTGTGTGGCATGGAACTGTATGGCATGGAGTGGAGTTGTACTGTTGATCTGAATTGTGTGGAGAAAAATTGTATACAATGGAGTGGAGTGGAATGTTGTTTCATGGACGTGTGTGATGTGGGGTGAAGTGGAATTGTGTGGCTTGGAGTGAAATAAGTGGTGTGGAATTTGTGAAGTTTAATTGTGGAATTGTTTGGAGAAGAATGGAATTGTGAGCTGTGGAATTGTGTGGCATGGAGTGGAATTGTGTGGAGTGAAGTGAAATTATGTGGCATAAAATTCTGTTGCATGGAATTCTGTGGTGTGGAGTGGAGTATAATTGTGTGGCATGGAGTGTAATTGTTTGGCATGAAATTGTGAGGCATTGAATTGTGTGGCATGTAGTGTAATTTTGTGGCAAGGAGTGGAGTGGAATTACTTGGAATGGTTTGGAATTGTATGGCATGGAGTTGAATTGTGTGGCATCGAGTCAAATGTGTTCATGTGGAATTGTGTGGCATGCAGTAGAATGTGTTGCCTGGAATTATGTGGAGTGAAATTGTGTGGTATGGAACTGTGTGTTTTGGAGGGTAGGGGGATTGTTAGCTGTGGAATTCTTTAGCGTGGAGTGGAATTGTGTGGTGTCAAGTGGATTGGAGTGGTGTGTAGTTGAATTGTGTGGAGTGGAATTGGAATTGTGTGCAGGGGAGAGAATTGGAATTGTGTGAACTGGAATTCTGTGGCATGGAATTGTTCAGCATGGAGTGGAATGGTGTGGATTGCAATTGTCTGGCATGAAGTGGAAAGTTGTTGCTTGGAACTGTGTGGCATTGGGTGAAGTGGAATTGTGTAGTTTGAAACTTCATGGAGTGGGATGGAAATGTGTGGCATGGAATTGAGTGTTGTAGAGTGGATTGTTTGGTGTGGAGTGATGGAGTGGATTTCATTGGAGTGGAATGGAATTGTCATGAAGTGGGATTTTGTGTTGTGGAGTGAAGTGGAATTGTGTGTTGTGCAAATGTGAGCCTTGCAGTTGTGTGACATTGAGTCAAATTTTGTGGCATAGAATTGTGTGGCATGGAGTGGACTGGAATTGTATGGCATGGAGTAGAGTGAAATTGTGTTGCATGGAGTGGAATTGTGAGCAGCACATTTTTGTGGCATGGAGTGGAATGTTGTTGCTTGGAACTGTGTGGAGTAGAATGGAATTGTGTGTTGTGGATTTAAGTGGGATTGAGTGGGTTGAAGTGATTTTGTTTAGTGAAGTGGAGTGTAATTGTGTGGAGTGAAGTGTAATTGTAAGCTGTGGGATTATGTGGCATGGAATTTTGTGGCATGAAGTGGAATGGAAATAAATTGTGTGGAGTGGAGTAGAATTGTGTGGCATGGAGTTGAGTATAATTGTGTGGCAAGGTTTGGAATTGTGTAGTGTAAAATTGTGTGGTACAGAGTGGAGTGGAATTGTGTGACATGTAGTGGAATTATGTGGCAAGGATCGGAGTGGAGTAGAATTATTTGGAATGGTTTGGAATTGGGTTGCATGGAATAGTATGGCATTGTGTGGCATGAAGTGAATGTGTTTGCATGGAATTATTTGGCATGTAGTGGAATGTATTGCATGGAATTATGTGGAGTGGAATTGTATGTTTTGGAGGGGAGTGGGCTTGTGAACTGTGGAATTGTTTAACGTGGAGTAGAATTGTGTGGCATCGAGTGGATTGGAATGGTGTGTAGTTGAATTTTGTGGAGTGGAATTGTATGGCATGGAGTGAATTGTAACTGTGTAGAGGGGAGTGGATTGGAATTGTGTGAACCAGAGTTCTGTGGTGTGGAATTGTGCGGCATGTAGTGGAATTATGTGGAGTGGCAGTGTGTGGCTTGGCTTGGAGTGGAGTGGAATGTTGTCACTTGGAACTGTGGCATTGGGTGAAGTGGAATTGTTTGGTGTGCAACTTCATGGCGTGAGGTGGAATAGAATTGTGTGGCATGGAATTGAGTGTTGAGGAGTGGGTTTCATTAGAGTGGAGTGGAACTGTGTTTCATGCAGTGGGATTTTGCATTGTGGAGTTAAGTGGAATTGTGTGGTGTGCAAATGTGAGCCGTGGAGTTGTGTCACATGGAGTTGAATTTTGTGGCATGGAGTGGACTGGAATTGTATGGCATGGAGTAGAGTGGAATGGTGTTGCATGGAGTGGAATTGTGTTGTGTGGAGTCGGTGGGCCAGCGGAAACACGGAAGGCCAGGGAGAAACGCGATTCACTAAAGGTACATAGATTCAAATTTGCTCATTTTGGAGCCTCTTTGCCAGCATTTCTAGCTCGTGCAGCAAGTGAAGTAGTCCCACAGCCACGCGGCCACGCTCAGTTTTTAGCGACATTGGAGTATTATTGCCAGCGTTTCCAGGCTCGTGCAACAAGTAAAATAGTTTTGCGGTACGCTGAGGCTTTAGCGATCGCATTAATCTTGCTCTAACCATTAACCTAGGACCAAGGCGGGAGGAGGTCATAGTTTGCAGGTTTCCCCCGCCAGTTTGTTTTTATGTTTGCGTATATATGCGGTGGCCTAAGGCAGTAACTGATAAGTTTGGTAACATTTCATGTACCAAACACATTTCCTCTATGTGTATGAGTGAGGTTTCGGACTAATAGGCGTTCCCCATGTTCTATCATGCCCATAGGAAATGCGTTATTTGTAATTAAAACCATTGTACATTAATAAGGAGGTAGAGATTGTGAGTCTTAACCACCGACATCTTTGACATATACTTACCTTATTGAAGTAGAACAAGGTTTGAAAGACCATAATAGAGGGTCTTAGACATGCCTTGCATTATTATTCATGTCCCTCTACTCTTTTTCCAATAGCGCAAAGAAGTGCAGAAGTCTTATAAAAATATTGGACTCATCATAGCCGCCATATGTAAAACATTGGTTCATCTATCTCTGAGTGGGCAGCACTTATATTGCCAATGAGTCACCAAAATATAAGAGTATCAAAGACCTATAAGGTAAAAAACAACAGATTGGGACACCAGAATTTATGCTACTCAAAATATATCAAGCATTTGAATAACCGATGCTATTGTTATATTGTTATAGTGAACACTCAAGTTGGAGCAACTACACCATATGGGAATATGTTTATCAATTGAAAATATCTCCAGAGGCATCCTTGTCGGACATCTGGCCCTGCCATTGTGCAAATAATCGACTAGACTCAGGCTTATTGGTTAGTCATACTATCTTAGCTAAATGCACAAATGTAGAAAACGGAAAGGTGGGTTATAAGGAATTACCACACTAGAACTGACTTTTTGTATGTAGGATGCTATAAGACAGTCAGGCCTCAGGCAAGCATCTGATCTTTTAAACTTTAAGAAAAATTCTTTTCTCTTCTTATTTTCTTTTTCCGAGCCTATACTCAACTCACGGTGTGGTATGCGCAGCATGGTCTAGACTCTTGCTATATTCTTTACATGCTTTCTTACAGAGCAGTAGTAGCTATTTACACTTCCTTAAAAGAAATTTACGTAGGGCGTTATAAATGATTATGATCCCTTTTTGCTTTTAGATCCCCAATCAACCTCCGCTGCATTAATTTAAAGAAAGCAAGCGGTCCTGAGGAAGGTGGATTCAAGTACATTTATCCACTGAAACGTGCGTCGGCCTGATTACTTTCCAGCTGGCGGCACAACCATGGAAAACAATGAAGGATTTTCGCCATGAGTTTCATGTTGCAAGCCATATATAAGCTGGAAAATAATGAATGTGATGTGTGTATGTGTACGTCTGGTGTGTGATGACTGTATGTGAGGTTAGTTTATATGTGATAATGGTAGGGGGACATGCTCAAAAGTGTTATTTTGTATGTATAAATTGCAAAATTATGCTTTATTTGCACATCTAAGAAAAATTGTATCAAAGTTGAACTATTTATGATCTGCACTGTATATATGAACACAGATAAATTATGGTTTTAATACCCTAAAAATATAAATGAAAAATATGGTCAAAATTTTTTGCAATATACCTACAAAGGAAGATTAATAATAAAAATATGAATTAATGCATCTTTGTTGTACCTAGTTATACTTATAGCAAAGGGACAGCCCGTGAGAGCTTAATATAGCCATTGTTTAATACATGTTGTTAGAGTGGGAGGTTGTGTATATATTTATATTTTTGTTTCCCCTTTTCTCCCAGACCACACAAATTAATTACTAAGGGGTACCTTTGGTTCTGTATGGAGTGGAATTGTGTGCAGCAAAACTGTGTGGCATGGAGTGGAATGTTTTCGCTTGGAACTGTGTGGCATGGAATTTTGTGGCATGGAGAGAATAGAATTGTATGGAATTGTGTGTTGTGTAGTGGGATTGTGTGGTGTGGAGTGATTTTTTATCGTGGAGTATAATTGTGTGGACTACAGTGTAATTGTGAGCCATTTAATTAGATGGCATGGAGTGGAATTTTATAGCATGGAACTGTGTGGCATGGAGTGGAATGGAATTTTGTGGAATGGAGTTGAATTGTGTGGAATGGAGTTGGGTATAATTGTGTGGCATGGATTGGAATTGTGTGGTGTTAAATTGTGTGGCATCAATTTGTGTGGCATGGAGTGGATTTGTGTGGCATGGAGTGGATTTGTGTGGTGTGGAGTGGAATTCTGTGGAGTGGAGTAGAATTGTGTTGCATGCAGTGGAGTGGAATGGAATTGTGTGGCATAAAAGGGAGTGGAATTGTGTGGATTTTAGAGGGATTGCCTGGAGTGGAATTGTGTGGAGTGGAGTTTTGTGATGTGGCACTGTGTGGCATGGAGTGGAATTGTGTGAAGTGGAGTGCAATTGTGTAGTGTGGAGTAGAATTGTTTGGCATGGAATTGTGTGGCATGGAGTGTAACTGTAGTGGACTTTTGTGACATGGAGAAGTGTGATTGTGTGGTATGGAGTGGAGTGGCATGTGTGGTTTGGAGAGGCATTGTGTAGTATACAAAGTTGTAGAAGTTTGCAATAAATTGCCCTGTCTCACGTCAAATCCTCGAGCTATATAAATGCAATTATAATCCAATTTGTTCCTAATTATTTTGACCTACAATCCATGTCAACATCTGATGCCTTTAATCCGATGCAGGAACGTATTTTTTTTAAGATGGACCACTCAGTCATTTTAGTTTACTTTTTCGGGTTTGCGAGTACTCCAAATTTTCCCCATGGAAAAATTCTTGATTTGCTCAGAATCTCACCTTTTTGTGAAATAGTGAAGATGGTGGTAAAATGCAGCTCTCCTGGTGTAAGGTTGCTGTTTACAAATAAATGTGTTGTAGACTGGGAGGGCTAGTGGGCAGAGGAGCAACATATATCGTGTCAGTTGGGGATAAACAAGATGGACCCAGGTGGCAGCAGTGAATGAAATAGTACCTCAATCACAGCATGAGTAGCATACGAACACTAACTAAAGCAGTTATATCTGTAAGAGACAGTAGTTAGTGACAGATTCCTTACCTTAGAATATCCCCAGGCGTCAGGCTGGATCCGGAAAGTGTTTGCGTAGCAGTACCCTTGCGCGTCGGTAGGCGGCGTCGTGCGGCTCCGCATCCGTCGTTGGCGTCGTGATCGCCGGGATGACGTCGCGGGCAGTACTTAGACGGCGCCCCTGCGCGCTGACGTCAGTTCTGTACACGACTTTCCGCGCCAGGAACGCAGAGCCATGCAAGAAGCTGACATAGGTGTCTGAAAAATACTAGGGCCCTGAAAGGGATGTCCTTAACCCTAGAAATCAGTTCGCAGAACGGGGAGGATGGGTGGGGCGGTAGGAATCTGTCACTAACTACTGTCTCTTACAGATATATCGTTACACAAGTTAGTAACTTGTGCATCTGAAAGAGACACGTTAGTGACAGATTCCTTACCTTAGAATAGATACCCCAGCAATACCAACCCCGGTGGTGGGTCTGCGAACAAAGATCAGACAAGGAAGTCCCGGAGGACAGAACGGCCAAAGAAGCCGTCCCTCCGGACCTGACTGTCAAGGCAGTAATGCTTTGTAAATGTGTGCAGCGAGGCCCACGTAGCTGCCTGACAGATATCCTGCAGCGGAACACCGAGGCCTAAAGCTGTGGTAGCAGCCGTTGCCCTGGTGGAATGGGCACGCAGCCCAACAGGAGGCTCCTTCTTAGCCAAAGAATAGCAGGCTTTGATACACAAGGTTACCCAGCGGGAGATGGTTGTCTTGTGCACCGCCCGACCTTTTTTGGCGCCCACGTAGCCAACAAAGAGCTGGTCATCCACCCGGAAGTGTTGTGTGCGATTGATATAAAAAGAAAGCGCACGTTTTGGATCCAGACGGTGGAGCCTCTCTTCCTCTCTGGAAAGATGCGGAGGCGGAAAGAAGGTGGGCAAAGTGATGGTCTGCCCAATGTGGAAGGCAGTAACCACCTTTGGCAAGAAGGACGGACGCGTCCTAAGAACAACCTTGTCTGGATGGACAGACAGAAAGGGAGGTTTGCATGATAGAGCCTGGAGCTCACTCACCCGCCGAGCGGAGGTGATGGCCACCAGAAAGGCTGTCTTCAGAGTTAGAAGAGGAAGAGGACAGTTATGTAGAGGCTCAAAGGGAGCGCACATGAGAAAGGTAAGAACCAAGTTCAAGTCCCACTGAGGCATCACAAACGGAACAGGAGGGAAGAGGTGTGTGATGCCTTTTAGGAACCTGTTAACAACAGGGGACTTGAAAAGGGAGGGCTGATCAGGAAGCCTGAGGAAGGGCGAAATGGCACAAAGATAGCCCTTGATGGTACCCAGGGCAGAACCCTGTTGGGCCAGAGAAAGAAGGAACAGAAGAACCTCAGAAAGAGGGGCAGAGAGGGGATTCACAGCCTTTGCTGTGCACCATGCCACAAACTTGTTCCACCTGCAGGCGTATACCACCTTAGTGGAGGGACGCCTGGCTGCCAGAATCACATCACAAACTTCGGGAGGCAAGTCGAAAGGAATCAACTGCCGCCGCTCAATCTCCACGCAAGCAGGTGGAGGTTGGACAGGTTCGGGTGGAGGACCGTCCCCTGCTGCTGCGACAGAAGATCCTCCCGAAGAGGCAGACGGATCGGGGGATCTATGCTCATACTGAGTAGCTCGGGATACCAAACTCGTCGAGACCAGTCCGGAGCCAGAAGGATGACTTGGGCCCGGTCGTGCCGAATCTTCTTCAACACTCTGGGTAGAAGTGGTATAGGTGGAAAGGCGTACAACAGACCGCAACTCCACTCGCTACGAAAAGCGTCGCCGAGCGAGTGCCGCCTTGGAAATTCCAACGCGCAGAACTGATGACATTGCGCGTTCTCTTCGGTGGCGAATAGATCTAACCAAGGCTCTCCCCACTGCAGAAAGAGTCCTTGCGCCACTTCCGAGTGAAGACGCCATTCGTGATCCATCATGCACCTGCGGCTGCAGGTTCGTCCGCCCTGGCGTTCAGGGAACCTGCCAGGTGTTGAACCATCAGGAACATGCCCTGATGTTCCAGCCATGTCCAGAGGCGCAGAGCCTCCTGACAGAGGGTCCACGACCCCACCCCGCCTTGTTTGTTGCAGTACCACATGGCGGTGGTGTTGTCTGTGAACACCTGCACTACCTTCCCTTTGACAGAGGGAAGGAATGCCTTGAGTGCAAGTCGGATCGCCCGGAGCTCCAGAAGGTTGATATGGAGCCGGGACTCCGCCGGAGACCAGAGGCCTCTGATCTCCGCCTCTCCCATGTGACCGCCCCATCCCAGAAGGGACGCGTCCGTCACAACTGTGTGCTCTGCCTGGGGAAGGGAGAGGGATCTGCCCATGTCCCATTGCCGGTTCGAGAGCCACCACTGCAACTGTTTTGCAGCCCCCTCCGAGATCTGGACGTGATCGGAGAGGTTGCCCTGGTGCTGCGCCCACTGGAACTTCAGGTCCCACTGCAGAGCCCGCATATGCCATCTGGCATGATCGACCAGCAGGATGCAGGAGGCCATGAGGCCCAGCAGCCTCAGGGTCATCCGTACCGAAACCCAGGATAAAGGCTGAAATATTGGAATCATAGCCTGAATATCCCGGACTCGCCGTTCGGGAGGATAGGCCCAAAACTGCGTCGTGTCCAGAACTGCTCCGATGAAAAGGAGCTGTGGAGAAGGAATCAGATGCGACTTCGGCACATTGATGGAGAACCCCAGCGAGTGCAGGAGTTCGGCCGTAGTCTGGAGGTGGGGAGACGACTGCCTGGGGCGAGCCCGCCTTCAGCAGCCAGTCGTCGAGGTAGGGGAAGACTGGAACCCCTGCCCGGCGCAGATGAGCTGCGACCACCGCCATCACTTTCGTGAACACCCGAGGGGCACTTGTAAGGCCAAAGGGGAGCACGGTGAACTGAAAATGCTCGAGGCCTACCGTGAACCGTAGGTAACGCCGGTGGGCCGGCAGGACGGGGATGTGGAAATAAACGTCCTGCAAGTCCAACGCTACCAACCAGTCTCCAGGGTCGAGGGCAGTCAAGACCTGAGCTAGGGTGAGCATCTTGAACTTCTCCTTCCGGAGGAAGCGATTGACGTTCCGGAGGTCCAAGATAGGACGCATGTCCTCCTTGTCCCTTTTGGGCACCAGAAAGTAGTGGGAGTAGCAACCACGTCCTTCTTCTGGGGTCGGAACATGCTCGATGGCCCTCTTGGCCAAGAGGGCCGTGACTTCCTTCTGCAGAAGCACCGAGTGATCCCCTGACATGCGGTGGAATTGAGGTGGCATGGCTGACGGGGTGGTCTCGAAGGGGAGGGAGTAGCCCCTTCGGACAATGTCCAAGACCCACCTGTCCGAGGTGATGGGACGTCAGTGGTGAAGGTGATGGCGGACCCTGCCCCCTACTGGCGTGCTGTGCACCGGAAAGGAGGGACTAGGAGGGCTTGGAGGCCGTGGACGGGTTGGAGGTGGTGGCCTGACCCGCACGCTGGTTGCCCGAACCGCCACGGCGGTATCCACGTCCTCGGCCACGCGAAGACGCTTGCTGCGCGGGGCGGTGGCTGGGCAGCTGACGTGACTGGGCGTCCCTTCCGTGGCCACGAAAGGGGCAAAAAGCAGAGGTTAGCGGAGGGCGCACAACAGAAAGGCCCAGGGACTTGGCAGTAGCCCGTGAATCCTTTAAACGCTCCAGCGCTTGGTCTGCTTTGGAACCAAAAAGACCGACTCCATCAAAGGGCATGTCCATGAGTGTATTCTGGACATCACCCGAGAAACCAGTTGTTCTCAGCCAGGCGTGGCGACGTAGCGCCACCTTCGTTGCAAGCGATCTGCCCAGCGAGTCGGCGGTATCAAGGCCACAACGTATGGTGTATTTAGCCGCATCTCTACCTTCCGCAATGGCGCGGGTAAGCAGTGTCTGGACCTCCTCAGAACACTGTGGCAAAACAGCCACCACCGAATCCTACAGGGAGTGGGTATATCGGCCCAAAAGGCAAGCGGTGTTGACGGACCGCAAGCCAGCACTGGAGGAAGAAAAAGCCTTCTTTCCAAATTGGTCCAGGCGTTTGGATTCCCTATCCGGAGGGGCGGTAGGGAAGGCGGTTTGGGAGGCAGAGGCTTGGACAACCAAGCTCTCGGGGGTGGGATGTTGGGAGAGAAACTAGGGGTCGCCCGGAGCAGGGCGATGGCGTCGGGCCACGTTCCTATCCACAGGAGCCCCTGTGGTGGGCTTGGACCAGGCGCCCAAAGAACGTCAGTCAGTGCATCATTAAACGGCAGCACAGTCTCCGTGGAGGAAGCTGCCGGCTGAAGCACTTCCGTCAGGAGATTAGTCCTGACAGCCACAGTAGGCAATTGGAGGTGCAAGGCTCCAGCTGCTCTATGCAACACCGTTGCGAAATTAGCTCCCTCCTCCGTAGCCACGGGAGGAGACAGCATGCCAGTGTCAGGGAAGTGTCTAGACCACTGGCATCCCCAAGTTCCTCAGCCCAGTCCTGATCATACTCACACTGTTGTGTGAGAGGGTCTTCCGACCCCTCCCAGCTCTCCTGGTCCTCCTCTGGTTCAAAATATGGAGGAGGAGGGACATTTGGGACCCAAGGTCTCATCGGCGCCGGAGCCGGCGTCGAGCGACGTCGGTCCGGCTCCATGTCCGGAGCCGGAGATAACCGGGGAACGACGCCGTCCGGAGCCCCGGACGGCACCGGGGACATCGGCGTCAGCGGAGGCGTGGTTAGGTGAACCGGCGTCGATGTGGGTTGCGGTACCACCGGAGCCGGGATCGAGGCCGGGGCCGGAGCCGAGGCCGGGATCAAGGCTGGCGGGGCAGGCGACGCCGGGACCGGAGTCGGCGGCGATGACGGAGCAACCCCATCAGGGCCCGCGGGGCCCGAAGGTGCACCGGAGGGACCTTGAGGCCCAAAGAGGCGGGCCATGGCGACAGGAATTCCTGTATTTCGGCCGGAGTCGCCCCTGAACCCGGAAAGGATGGGTAATGCGGGGGCGGCTCCACAGGCACGTCCGGGGCCGCGGGGACGGTGCCGACAGGGGCCTCAGCCGAGTCGCGAGACCGGCGAGGCGAAGTCTTAGAGCGATGATGCTTCTTAGACTTTTTGTGCTTCGACTTACCCGAGGAGCGCGAAGACTTGGACTCCGACGACCGGCGGGGGCTCCGCGACCGGCCCCTCGACCTCTCACGGGACCGGGGCTTGGTGCGGCGCGGAGCCGACTGCCGGACCTCGAGTAGCTTTCGAGACCGCTCTCGCAAAGCCTTCGGGTGAAGTTTCCGGCAGTCAGGACACGACTTCGTGTCGTGGTCTCGGCCGAGACAGTAGAGACACTCTAGATGCGGGTCTGTGATCGACATCATTCGACCACAGGCGTCGCATGGCTTGAAGCCGGGCATCCCTACGACACCTAGGAGTCGATGAAGACTCGAAAAGAAACAGTGAAAAATTCACCAAAAATGTAGTCAAAAATTGACTAGGGCACTGCTCTTCCCGGATCTGCGCTTACTGGCGCGGAAAAAGAAGAACTGACGTCATCGCGCAGGGGCGGCGTCTCAGTACTGCCCGCGACGTCATCCCGGCGATCACGACGACGGACGCGGAGCCGCACGACGCCGCCTACCGATGCGCAAGGGTACTGCTACGCACAAACTTTCCGGATCCAGCCTGACGCCTGGGGATATTCTAAGGTAAGGAATCTGTCACTAACATGTCTCTTTCAGATATAAATCAATTTGTGCTTGGTCCATGCTCCATCCAAGAAAAGGAAAGGACATGTGGCATGCGCTGACTAATAAGGAGGCAGCACAGAAGAGTGACAATGATGCCACGGGGGCTGCAGGGACCTGCGTTGTAACCTTGGGTTCTACCTCTAAGCTCATGCTATGAGACTTACTGGCGTGTAATACATTCCCAAATTTGTGTTTGCAATTAAAAGAGATTTGTGTTAATGTGCAGCAATATCATCACTGTTCATCAATAGAGTCTCTCTGATATTTTCATCCCAATGGCTGCTTGAACCCATGGTAGGTGGGCATCTTACTTCTCCCACTGCCTGTATAAGCATGATATTAGCCGTCATGGGGAGGTACTGGACAACAGGATAGTGAGTGGAGTGAGGTCAGAGGGTCTGAGCGGAACATAGGCAATAGAGATTTTAGTGCTTTCTTTAATCTGAAATACAGGAATATATATAATAGGGGTTTTTACATGCTTTCTTGTACTGGGCTTTTGTCAAAATGGGTGTTCTACTAATAAATCCCCACATTAGTATATTCACTATCTGCAATTGGGTATCACCATTTGCTCTGATGTAGCCAATAGCAAAGATTGTTTATCAGCGGCAGTGAGTCTACTCTACCAGCAAGTCGGTGCCATGTATAGACTTTTCTGGACCCTGTTGCATTGAGCCGTGGGTCCCAGAGCGGGTTTCACCATTGTCTTAGTGCTCCATATTGGAAACTTGGAATCCTCCCTTATCACAAGGGAGAGTCAACATATCACAGAACACACTCAGTTGTCTACTGGTCCATATGAACTTTGTTAGGATAGCACAGAGTTGCATAAAGAACACTTCTGTGAGTGTTATTGGCATGTCTGTGAACAAAAATAACAATTGTGGTAGAAGAACTATCTTAAGTACCACAATTTTAGCAGCCATTGAAAGAAGTGGAGCAAGCCATCTTTCCGCCCTGTCTTGGAATTTCACAATCATAGGGCCATAATTTTCCCTCAGTACAGAAGCATGAGACCAATGTATTCAATCTCTTGAATGAAGAAAAACCTGATAATTTGTTTCTAACAGAAACATGGCTTACAGAATTCTCTAATCCAACAATAACAGCAGCTGTCCCTAAAGGCTATAAAATCCTTAGGAAGGAACACATTAAGGGTAGAGAGGTTGGGTTGCAATAGTCCATAAAATGAATTTGGTTGCATGCCCATCCCTCTCAAGGAATTGGAAGGTGCAGAAGTGTTAGGCTTTTGACTTATGCTTCACTCACATTAAAAAAAGCCAGAGTCTCATCTAGAGCATTTGATAAAGTACAACCATTGGAGTTTACTCGACCTCTGTAAGAGGATATGCCTTCACTCTGTGGAGTAAAATAATCAGATGTTAATCATTTGGATAACTGGATCTGTAGTATATCTAATAAATTGCCACCGGTATCCAAATGTATTTGTTATAGAAATAAGCCATTGGCCCCTTGGTATGAGGAGAGTCTTGAAAATGGAAAGAAGCACTGTAAACTTTTAGAGAGACAATGGTGGAACAATTACAATATTGAGGACAAAAGGACTTATAAGGTAGCATTAAAAAAATACTATTTAGAAGCACTGTTCCCAATAAGGTGCGAGCATGCATGCGTGCACACCTCTGTTCCCCCGAGCGCGCAGTGCCGTGTGTGGAGCACGCACCCACACAGCACATGATCCCGTAAGTGCATTCTCACCGCTGCTTTTAAAAAGCGAGCGGCGCGAAAAATGGGCATTTCCTGGGCGGAATAGACTAACTTGAAAAGAAGACGAGGGAGCGGCAGATAAGTCTGTCTTGCGGCAGCCTGTGGGATTATGGAGGGCACTTGCTTTATTCTTTTGAATCTAGAGCCCGGCTGAGGGGCATATTGTGTGCTTTTGTTTAAGTAGTCATGTCAATTGCAGCGCCCATCACGAGCTGGGATTAATATGAACACTTTAAACAAAAGCACTCAATCTGCCCACGGCCGCGTTTTAGTAACAAAGAAATTCAGCAAGTCTACAAACACAGCGTGTAAAGCACACGCCGTGTTTGTAGATTTGCTGAATTTCTCTTCTTAACAGAGCTGGGCTGCGGGGTGATTGTGTGACTTTGTTAAAGTTTTCTTGTTAATTGCAGCTCCTGACGGGCGCTGCAATTAACCTGAAAACTTTAGCTAAGTCACACAATCGCCCCGCAGCTGCGTGCTATTAAGAAAAGAAATGCAGCAACTCTACAAACACGGCGTGTAAAGCACACGCCGTGTTTGTAGACTTGCTGGATTTTTCTTAATAGAGCGCAGCTGCGGGGTGATTGTGTGACTTTTCTGTGCTACAACAAGTAACATCACACCTACAACAAGTCGGACTATTGGCTTTGTCAGTGGTTGTTAGTTGCATAAGATAAATAAGCAGCAACTATGGCTTGTATATAATATTGAAAAAGCTTCCACTTAAAGCCCTGGTGACACCACAACATTGTTGCTGCCCCTGAGTTTCAAAAAGAGAAGGGAAATCCAGAGAGAAAATTACTATCTTTGAAGGATTTCCCTTCCCCTACAACGCTCACCTGGCATGACGTCATGCCATAACTTCTCCACTACTGAGAAGTGGGCAGTGTGAGCAGCACACATCCATGTGCCTGCTGTCACTGCAGTCCGGAAAAAAAGAGGACCGCCTGTGCCAGGGCACACAACAGAGCCCGATAGAGACCCGTATTGAGGCCCCCTTTAAAAAACTGCCGGTGCTCAGCACCGGTGAGACCCGGCCCACTTAAAGCTCTGAGCGCAGTGTCCTTCATAAGTCACCCACTGTCAGCTAGGAACATCACACAATCAGAATGTGAGGAAGGGCACTTTAGGTGCTGATTAACAAAGAGTCTAAATCTGCTAGTTAGCACATGAGGCCTGGCACTACATGTGAGACAAGGGAGCTTTCTTGGTGGAAGTCAAAAGCTGCGGGAAGCGTTGGGTCTTACATGCAGCGGGGTCACTCTGGATAGACTCCGTGCCAGTGCAAGACTAGTCCATTCATAGCACCCGCAGCCCGAGCTCGTGCCTGCAGGAAGTAGTTTGGAGAGTGTTGTAGGAAATGAGCAAGTGTTAGTGACGAGAATACTCCCGACAGATGGATCAGTCATTTACACACTTGCAGCTGCCATCTGCTCAGACCTGCATCTTGGCAAGATTCAAAATCTTGGCAAGGCCTAACCAGCCTTCCACCCTTCTTAGTTCGTTCAGGTGAGCACGGTTACATAGAGCTAGCCATTAGAAATGACAAGATGGCGAAAAAGGCTCCTTATAGAACCCCAACGTTGATATGCAGAGACGCTACTTCTGAAGCCTTGCCATACCACACTCGCTGTGTTCTCTGACATCTTTTGTCCTTTTTAATTCCACTCCCCAGCTGCTCTCGCCGTCTCTTCTTTTTCCTCTTCCTCATATCTGTCCCGCTCCACGTTTACCCACTTTACCCTTCTCCCCCATCCCATTCTTGTCTCCATTTCCCTCTCGCTGCCTGTCCTTTGATTTCTCTCTTACCGGTTTTCCATTCTCGTTCTCTCTCCCAGTTCTCTAAACCCTCTGGCTGCCTTTCTCTTTCCGTCCCTCTCTTACCAATTTCTCCATTACCCCCTTCTCCATTTCTTGTCTTTGTGCCCTGACTTTTTTTTGCCTTTGTTCCTCTCTCCCCCTTTCTCCGCCACTAAATCCTATTTCTCACTAGTATCCTCTCATTTTCCTTCTGGCTGCTATGTTACAATTTTGAAAACACATATTACTATCCCTGAATATTAGATGGAAGCACATTTAGAATTTGGACCAGTGTGCCTCTGCAGTGTCGATGACCTGGCCAAAAAGGACATGAAAAATCTGAAATTGGATCATAAATCCAAAGCTGTTCTGATCAGGGGCCCCAGAAATAAGTTTGGCCCAGGGCCCTCAAAATCCTTAAGATGTGCCTGTGCATTTTTAAAATTTTCATGTTAATCGCAGCACCCATCATGAGCTACAATTAACACGAAAACCTTTAAGAAAGCACACAATCACCCCGCAGGCCAGCCCTATTAAGAAAAGAAATGCAGCAACATAGCTTCAAATTGCAATGTGGGACGTTTTCATAATTTCACTGTAATTATTAGTGCCATTTGAACAGGGCCGGCTTTAGTGCTGGTGGCGCCTGGTGTGACAATGTCTGTGGGTGCCCCAATGACCACCTCCGCCACGGATACTCTCATTACCAACCTTTAACAGTGCCCCTCAAGTCTCCATGACAGCTCTTTCTTTAATATTTATTTTGTTTAATAGCGCCACTCATACCAGTGTAAGGTGTTAAGCACTTTACATTGAATACACATTACACAGAGACACTGAATCATAGTGTGTAAATCAATGTATAGGAAATGTAACATCACACAGAGGAATACAATTTCTCTTCTTAACAGAGCCGGGCTGCGGAGTGATTGTTTTTTTAAGCAAATGTTTGGAATGATATTTGATGCTGCAAACATGCGCGGTCTGGTTCCTGGCGCACATAGCCATGGCTGCAGCGCACAGAGACCCTACACTGCCGCGCACAGAGGAAAGAAATTAGAGGGAACATTGTTTAGAAGTATGCCTAGAAAAAAAATGCTTACTTTGAGGCAAGGATAGCAAATCTGGCAGTAAGACAAAGGAAATCCTCTGTTGATTTGTGCAATCAACTGGCTTCATATTTTAAGAGTAAAATCACAACCATTCAAGCTAGCTTTCTATTGGATTCTCTGGCCACTGACAACCCACTTGAGGTTGCATTTAGTGGTAAGACGACCACTGGGATGGCAACTTTGCTTGATTTCCCCCATATTCCTTTGGAAGATTCATTAGTAGCCATTAACAGCTTCAAATCAGGGTCCTCTTCTGACCCGTGCCCGCTCAGTTTATGTGAAAAAGGGGCACCTATTAATAATCTGTTAGCTGATAAAGTGCTCAATGTTTTTTGGCCACAGGAGTAGTTCCGGTACAATAAGGGCAAGCTAAAATTCTTCCTTTGCTCAAAAAACCTTCCGCTGACCCAAGTGTTCAAGAAAATTATAGACCAATATCCTTACTTCCTGCTCTTTCAAAAGTTTTAGAGAAATGGGTAAACCAACAACTCTCACAATATGTTGAAACCAATGATCTTTTACACCGAGCCAGTCTGGGTTCTGACCCAATGTCAGTACTGAGGCGGCACTGACAGATGTCTCAGAGCATATTAAAGGTTAAAGGCATCTTAGATAATGGGGGGGAAGGCCGTCTTGGTCATGCTAGACCTGTCGGCCGCCTTAAATACAGGCCCCCATTCAAGGTTGTTAGCCAGACTCCATTCAAATGAGGTCAGTGGTATAACCTTAAAGTGGCTTTCAGCCTTCCTGGAAGAGAGAAGTCAGGAATTCTGGATAGCCCTGTTCTTGTCAGTTGGAGTGCCCCAGGGTTCAGCTCCTAGCCCAACCCTACCTTACACCTCTCGCCTTGCTAGCTGAGGAGTTAGGAGCCAAAGTGATTTCTTATGCTGACGACAGTTGTTGTTTACCTGCAGAAAGGGAGAAGAGATTGCTGGAGAGGCCATTATAAAATCCCTCTCATCTGTGTTTCATTGGATGACTGCTAATCAATTGAAATGCAATGCCGAAAAGACAGAGATATTATTCTTTTCTTTAGCTCTATCTCGCCAATGTTATGTCAAACCATTTGGCCGAATGATGCCCCACCCAATGGCCCTCAACAGAATAGAGTTAAGAATTTAGGCATCAAATTTGATCAGGCCCTGTCTTTTCAAGTACAAACTCAATCAGTGGTAGGAACCTGTTTTAGGATGCTAAGCATTCTGAAAAAGTTCCTTCCTTTACTTAACTTTCCTGCTAAAAAAACAGTTATTCAGGCTATGATAACGTCCAGATTGGACTATGGAAATGCTTTATACTTGGGTCTTCCAGATTACCTTCTTTAAAAACTTCAGGTTGCCCAGAATTCTGCAGCTCGAATTCTTTTGAATCTCCCTCTAAGGCAGATTTCTTCAAACTTTTGGATGCTGAGACCCCGCTGTCAAAACTTTCAGGCGTGAGGACCCCCTCCTTACAAAATTTTCTAGAACTTGGTACTCCTCATCATCGACAACTATAAACACCCCCAGTTCCCACGGCAAATCATTTTTACGGTGGGGAAATATTAAACGGTGTTTAGCAAATCAGAAGTTTGTGGGTGACTGTGGTTCGGAGTCACAGGCTTACTACACAGAATTGTCCAAATTGCCCAAAAAATGCACAACTGGACTTTATTTTTCCCAAACAAAACATAATTTGACAACACTTATTTGGATAATAACACATTTCTGAACTAATGTGATGGGTGTGGCTGTTTTTCTTCAGAGAGACGGTCCATTTGTGGATTTATTCTTGCTACTGCCATCCTCAGTTTGTGCTCCACCCCAAGTCTTGAACAGTACTTCGCCTTTAATACTGCCAATGCTGAGAACCCAATCTCACATAAATAGAATGAACTTAAAGGCAGAAGAGCCTCGACTGCAATTTTTGACAAACACAAATGTTATTCAGACATTTTCAGCCAAAATTCCCCCAATGAGATTTTGCTGAATTGCATCTGGAGCATGCGTCACTCTGGACCTCCATTAGGTCTTCCTGAAGGTGCACTGGGAGATGAGTACCTGCATCCACTAGAAAAGGGTAAAAGCCCCAATCATTGTCATGATCAGTGTCCTTAGGAAAGTACTTTTCTAAACCGTCTCTGAGAGAGACGTCAAGTGATTTCTTATGACCTCAGCAGCACTTTCAAGTTCATATCCTGTGTCCTCAACAGCTTCCGCTAAACATGGGAATGCATCCAGCAGGCCATCTTGAATTAGTCTTCTCCACAACTCCAGCTTCTTTTTGAAAGCAGATATTTTTTGTACATTATGAAAGAAGAACTTTCAGTTCCTTGCAAAGACAAATTCAAGGAATTTAATCTATCAAAGATGTCTGCAAGGTATGCTAAATGCACAAGCCAACGGGTATTACACAACTGTTCTGCTTTGTATGGGTCCAACTCCAGAAGGAATTGTCGTACTTAATTTCTCAATTCAAACATTTGATTCAGAACCTTCCCTCTGGATAACCCATGGACTTCTGTATGGAAAAGCAAACCATAATGTTCAGATCCCATTTCTGCACATAGATTGCAAACAGACGAGCTCTAGTGGGGTGAGCCTTTATGAAATTAACAATTTTCACAGCAGAATTCAACACATCCCCAAGTTCTCTATCCATGTTTCGGACTGCAAGGGCTTCCCGGTGTATCATACAGTGAGTCCATAAAATATGAGAAGCCACTTTCAACACTTTGGCTTTTAAGCCTGCCCTAGCCCCACACATGAAAGGAACACCATCCTTACAGATCCCAACACAGCTGTCCCATTTGAAGCCATTGAAGCACAGGAAGTCATTGAGACTATCAAACAGAGCTGATGCTGTTTCCTGTTAGTTCTGTGGAAGTATTGGACATAAGCAATAAAGTGAGCTTCCTTAGATAAGTCAATTGCTTCATCCAATTGCAAAGCGAACAAACTCGATTTCAAGCGTGCTAGGAGTTGTCTGTTGATATCCTCTGACATGTCAGAGATGCAGCGGCAAATTGTTGTGTCTGAGAGAGGTACCATTTTCAACTTCTCAGCTGCTTTTTCACCAAGCATTGTCATGGTCACATCAAGAATTGCTGAAAAAATCACCTTTTCCCCATCTTTAATAGGTTTTTTGCTTTTGACAATGTGGTATGCCACTTGGTAAGATGCTTTCATGGCGTTTGTTGGCGTGGAGACCACATTTTTAACAGCGTCTTTTTGGTGGATGATGCCTTCCAGCTTTCTGGCAAAAAAATCTGTACTCTTTCCTACCAGTGACCCATGTTTAGTTTCCAAGTGTCGCTTTAATTTGTTTGGTTTCAGAATTTGGTTAGCCAAGGTCATGCCACCAACCACACACTGTGTCCGGGTAGGAGGTATCATACTCCCTAATCTTTGCAGCTCTTTTCTCACCATCTGTTTTGGCCTTCCATTTCAGTACCCTACCATCTTTTGGCAGCAGGAAATGATCTATGTCAAATGTGTGTTTGATCTATGATACAAAATTCCAAAGTTCAATATTAATGAATACCACAGACTTGCTGCTGCATGAAGTATAGTTGTCTTTTTTTTTTTTTTAACTCTTTGCAATTTTTTAAGATGCCTTAGAAATCTTCTTATCTCTAATGCAAATAACACATTAGGTTACTTCCACATGTTTAAAACAGAAATTGCAGCTGGTCCTGGCTTCCATTACGTGAGCTGGCGTTGTGGGTCATTACCAAGGTTCCCCTTCCCTTGAGAGCACACACATTGATAGCAATAGGTAACACGGGCGGATGACATGCTTAGAACCCACATCCTTCCTACTAATGAGATTAAACGTCTGCTGTTTGTGCCCAAATTGATTGTGGAGGCTAGTGCAACTCCTGATCTCCTGCAACCTTCTTCATGAAAGACAGAAGGACTACAAGGTTGTTGGCCGTGTCATAATTGATCTCAGAAGAAAGACCACTGCTATTCAGCAAAAGCCGGCCTTGCGGTGCTAACTTGGAAACCCTGCCAGACAAGTGTAAGCTGTTGTGGTAGAATCTTGGTTACTCAATGATACATTATATTCCTCTATTGACTTTCTTGTCTTTGCTCTCATAGTCTATCTCCTTCCTTGCATTTAACCCCTCTTTCTCATCCCTCTTTCTCTTGAAGGAATGAAAGTCCATACATGCGTGGACTCTGGTGGCATTCTGCCATTTTGTTAGAGCTTATGGCTCGTCCTATTTTGCCCAAACTCACTCATAATGCATTTGACAAATGTAAGACCACGGGGTTGTCTGTTTGTTTTTGTTTTGCTTTGCCAGCGGCTCTGCTGAACTGGGGATGCACCAAGAGGCCACTCACACACACAACAGCGGGTGGCCACTGATGAAGACTAACTAGCAATCACAAATAGTCCACTCAAAGAGTTTGTACTCTCCCTGAAAATTCACATTTCCATGACAGGTTGGTGCATGACCATCCTCTCCATCGTCACAGACTGAGATGAAAGCCTGCAAACATTCTCTCCACTTTTGTCACCTATCATTATGATTTCTGAACCTGGCGCCCAGCTTGACACACACTGGCTTCTGCTAGTGCCCCTAAGTGTTGCCTTCCTTCTCACTCATCACTGGAGCTCACTGAGCTATAAGGGATATAGAGCGGAGTGGACAATGAAGTTTATTGATTGTGAGCGCAGCGTATATGAGATCTAAAAAAGGGGCCCTGGTTTGTAAAGCAGGGCAGTTCTAAACTTGTAAAGGCTGAGCTGTATAGGTGTTTTTCAAGGTATGGGAGACTACATGCATTTGTGCTTGCTGCAAACAATATTTGTGTCATTAACACAGAAATCAACAGTTAAAACGGTCCACCAGACTATAAAACAGGTCAGCAAGCAGCAAACAAAAATAAAGCCCACACACTGACCTGACTGGTCACCCCTTTGGGCACTGCCAGACTGCCCTATAGGCAGGGCTACTGGAATTATGAGGCAAGGGAGGGCCAAATGTTGCTGCAGTTTCAACGTTGTAAAGTCTAAGCTGTATAGGTGTTTTGCAAGGTATGGGAGACTGCATGCATTTGTGCTTGCTGCAGACAATAATTGTGGTAATAGCACAGAAATTAATAGTAAAAACAGTCCACCAGACCATAAAACAGGCCAGCAAGGAGCAAAAAAAAGCCCACACACTGACGTTACTGGCCAACCCTTTGGACAATGCAGACTGATTTATAGGCAGCTCTACTGGAATTATAAGGCAGGGGAGGATCAAATTATGCGGCCAGGTTGCCTAAATTGTGTGGAAAGAAAATGTAAATAATGCTATGTGATGCAGCATATTTTGGGATAGTATTGCTTCATTATTTTGAAATTATTTACACATGATAACACTGGGCAAACATTTCACCTCATCAGTACCAGTTTGTAACCAAAATACAGCAATAAACAGAAAGATGTCTAGTCAACCTTTGTGAAGGGCCTTCCACTCCGCAGGAATACGTGTTCCTACATTAGAATCTCACCTGGCCCTGGCTGAGAGCAGCAGGGGTCCCTTAAAACCCTGGGGGTCCTGTGCAGAGTTAATCAGTTCACCCTAGCCACTTTCCTCCCACCCCCTCCCTCTCACCTATAAGGACTACACAGTAGCAGTATTTGTGTCCACTGATCAATCTGAGAAACAGAGTGAGCCTCTCCGTGACAGCATGGTACATAGATCCGAAAAGATATAGAGGCGTGTAAAATTCTGTATTTCTTTTGAGGATATTTCACGAAAATGCCTCCACTTACAAAAAATTTGCTTTTAGTTTGAAATGTGGCTTGCTGGTATGTGACTTTTTCAGGTGGGAACATAACTTGACTACAAAAGTCATGAGATACCGGCAGGAGACTGGTTTGAGTAGAAAATGTTTCTCAGCAAGCCTTTTTAAGCACAACCTACTCTCCCACTACCCTCCTTTAGCCTCACTGCTGCAGGTGAAACCTGCCTCCTAGTCCTTACTTTCCCTAATCTCATGGTTGCTACCCCCAGAGATCAGGACCTGTGCCACGGCCCACAAGGCAACCACAGACAACACAGTACCTTGGATGGGCACTCACCTACCTATCTCTGTTCCTCAGGGTGCATGCCAACAGCCACTGCTTCTTGCCTTTCCCAAAGTTTAATTCTGCCTCATCAATGAAAATTGGGACGCAAACCACCACCTGCTTACTCCTCATGGACAACCTCCATTCTACCAGGGGGGTGCTATGGAGCAGACCACCCAGGTCCTGCCTCTTCAAGGCACACCTTACTTTCTCCAGGGAACCACATCACATCACTCTTTCCTGAGAGGCCAGGCTCTGAAGCCAGCCTTAGAGTGCCTCAAAGAACCCTAGTTTGCACAGGGATGCTAAATTACACTATGGTACCAGGTCACTATGGATTTAGATCTCGGCATGAAGGCCAAACATTATGGCATTTATTCACTAAAGTATGCATTGCCGTGTGCATAACACAAAGCAATAAATCATACAGGCCTTTCAAAGGTAAGTAGATTGACACTAACTTTATTGTTGCCGTTCGGCGTGCGAGCGCCTTGCAAAACATTAGTAAAAGAGGGTCCATGCATCCACTCTCAGGCTTTTATTTTTACAAATTATTGTCATCAGGTGCAGCAATCCAACTGATCTTAAACATTGGAAGAATACAATTCCCTGAAAGCAATACTTTGTTAAAATAAACGGGCAGAACAGGAAACATAGGGCCATATTATCAAGAACGACGATAACATTATCGCCGCTTTAGAGGCAGGAAACTGCTGCTAAAGCGGCGATAAGGGGCTTGATAATATGCCCTATAGAATTCCAATGGAAGCCCAGGTTTGATGTCCTTCACACCAGAACCTGGGCTTCTATTGGAATTTTATAATTAACATATAACTAGGCCCAAATTTTCTAAATGTTCTGTTGACTGAAAGGTCAGGTCAAGCTAAAGGTGTCAAACATGAAATAGAACCGTGTGACAAAAATGTATTCGGAATTCAGTAGGGCTTAGTGAGCGAATTGCACCATTTCACCACGGCTGCTAGTGACGCATGTCAATGGCATTTCTTTCGGCAGCGGCATTTTGTAGCTGGGACTTGTAGTTGTGCATATTCACATGGGCTTTACGTCTCCTCCACAGAGCAGTGCTACAGGAAAGCCTTTTTTCTGTAGAGAATGCATCTATGTGGAATACAATTCGTCTGCTGCTGCCCAAAGGAAAGAATTTAATCAGAGTCAGAAAAACTGCCATTATCCTTTCTAACGGATCCCCATTGTCTGGCTCTTGCTTTCTATATGGGGTTGTTCCTGGCTTTTTTAGTGCCTTGAAGTGCTTGGGGGTGAGTTGATGATTCTTTATAAATTAAAACAAAAACATAAATAAAAAATTAACCATGACTTATTCTTGAACCATCTTGGAGGTCATATAGGACTTTATAAGGTATTGGATTTGAAGTCATTGGTACAGAGCAAGCATGCCTGAAACATCGTTAGGCCTGCTTTGAAACAAGGCGTTCTGTAGAGAAACATTAAAACATGGCAGATCCAGTTTCTGGTGCTATCTAGTGGCATTATACATGCTAACTGCCTTCACATTGATAAATTGTGCACGAGCGAAAAGAATAGGCACTGGGCAATAATGCACCTCTGCCGCTGATGTTCCAGTGAAATTCATAAAGGATTGTCATTAAAAGCTTGTAGTTAGGTTATGTTAGGTACTGTAAAATATCTCATATTAATCTATAGAGGTTTCTCTAGTCCTTGCTCTCTCCTCTGTGGATTCTCTAATTGTTTTACTGTAGGAAATATAATGTGAAAGCCAATTGGAATTTCCATCCTTGTTCGATAATTGTAATGTGATAATCCATAGAAAATACATAAATTATGTGTTATGAGGCTGTATAGTGATAGGCATGAGTAATTGAAATTGTAACCTATATATGTATGTATGCAAGTCCAATGGACAGAAACAGATATGGTTTTACAGCCTACATATCTATGATTTTAGATAATGCCTACTACATAAAAGTCTTTGGAAACTTGGATTCTTTGATATCTGGTTGAAATCTACAACGTCCTTGTGAATACACTTTTTTGTCACTCTATGAAGGTACGACATCAACAATTACTATTTTTTAGCCAACAGTGCTGTTTTAAGCTTAACTTGCGTGTTTCTATACTGTAGTGTAAATTGAATTGTGTCAATCTCCTATGCAATTGTCCCCGTCGTGAATTACTGTAAATAGGCCTATCTATAGTTCTAAGTGATACTATAATAATATTCTTTATTACTATAAGGATGATAATCTTCATCAACCAATGTATATATGTGTGTTTTCTTTTAAATGTAGTGAGTGTGCTTTAGTGTATGTATGAAAACACCTTTTAAAATTGTACCTGTATGTTTTTTCAATAGCCCTGAAGAAGTCTCTTCGTGAGACGAAACGCGTCGGCTATGGTCTTCTGTTTTTAAGAAAAAACGCAATAAAGAGAAATCCTTTTAAGAAATCCACATCTCAAACCATTGGAAAGTCCAGTATCAATTTCGGAGTATGATCTCCTGACTTTTCCCAGTTATTTCGCTTGTGGAATGCTGACTGAATCTGGTGTACTCCTGCATCACCGGCGCCATATTGTAGAAGAGTGCTTGACATAAAGAGTAATGTCATCAGTATATATTGAAATTATATACTATTTCCATAATATATTAACTACTCTCCGAGCATGTTTCTCCTAGATTATGCTTATCAAGGACTCAGGGCCTAATTTAGATCTTGGCAGGTCTGATTTCACTTTTCCGCAAATTAATCCTTACGTCAAGTCCCACTGTCTCTACCAGAATTTTCTTCCCACGTCATCATAGGCAAAAGCGGATGTTGGAGGGAGTTCAGACCATATTTCTGCCGGATCAATTATGATCTGTCTTCCCATCAACCTAACTGTGGCGGGTAAACCTCCAAACCTGAGTTGGGGGTTTCCAAGGGATAGAAGCTTGCCTTTTTTCATTTTTCCACTTCCCTTTGCATCATGAACCCGATCGTCTAAGTCCTTCCTTTGCTGCTGCTACTTGACCAAGAAGAAAAACAACCCCGGTGTCACCGGAATCGAAGGTAAGCGTCTTTTTAACTTCTTTTCTTTTGAATTGTCTGTTTACATTTGTTCTGGACTCGTGCATTTTTTAAAATTTCACGTACAAGCAATTTTTATCTGTGTAATGCATATGTGTGTAATGTTGTCATTGCAAGAAATTTAAAGAAACACACACAATTTTATCTTTTTTCTCTAATTTGTTGCAAAATGTCATCATGACATTAATCAAAATTTATAGTGTGTTCATGCAAGTGTGTTTAAATATTTTTCATAAACTATCAAATTATAAACATATGCACTACACATTTTCTGAATAATTTAAATTTAATATAATTCAGTATTTGCACTAGACAAGGTAAAACATTTTTTTAAAATACAAGTAAAATCAATGTTAGTTGTAAACTTTTTTTTTAACATTTTCCCTTGTCTAGTGCATTTTCTGTATTTTATTAAATTGTATTCCTTTTTCTTTTTTTTGTCTTTTATTTTAATTCTCTTTTATTGATTTTATACACAACCAAAGAAATCACCATATCAGTCGCCGAACTTTAGGCAATATATATAGGAGAGCCTAGTGACCGGGCTTAGTGCTTGGGAGCAATCGCAGATATCACAACGGGGAAGTATGGCCACCAACAGATAATCAACAATATTGCAGTAGTAAAAGTCGGGCAATTTACATCTTATACGTGCCTATAATTAGAGTCTCTAAGCATGTTTCATATTATGAATAAAGCCCCTATCACCAGACACGCAGGGTGGGTACCGTTATATAGCGCTTAGGGGGCCTCAACAAAGCCAGCATGCGAAGGACAGCAAGAAGCCTACAGATCACCCTAGTAATATGGTATGCCGATGGTACAGGTTCTGACAGTGCCCATCCATCTGTGACGATAATAGCGACCTCTACGGCCAATAGCCAAGAGGAGACACTAGGCTCCAAAACCAAGAGAAGTACAGAGAAAATATGAAATCCTCGAGGAAAGAACAGAAAAAGAATAGGAGGGAGAGAATAGAGAAGAGAGAAGAGGTAAGAGAGAAGAGAGAAGGGGGGAAGAGAGCATGCTAAGTCAGCCTCTTGGGGCAGGGGGTATCCTAGCCGCAGGGACCCGTATCTGCACAGTACTAGGCAGGTTGCTAAGTGCTACACCCTTCCCTCCCTATCTCAGTTCGTCTTCGTAAGTTTCGCCCCTTGGAAGTATAGGGTCAGCAAAAAGCTGAAGGGCTCTCAGACAAGGGGGAACGGATCGAGCGTGCTCCAGCCGGGAGAGATGTGTGACCAAGGGCTGCCAAATGCATTCGAATTTAGCATCAGTAAATGCCAGCCTATGAGAGAGAAGCTCCATTGCCATAACATGCCAAAGTCGCGTAAGCCAGACCAAGGACGAGGGGGAGCCCGTTTTCTTCCAATGGAGGGCAATAACCTGTTTAGCCGCGGTAAGCATATGCGAGACCAGGCGCCAATCTGTGTGCGTCATTGCTTTAAGAGATGTTGGACGAAGTCCCAGAATGACCACTCCCGGCTCGCTTGGCAGCGGGAAACCCAGCACTTCCCTAACGTGGCTCAAAACCTCTCTCCAAAAAGTGAGAATGAGCGGGCACGGCCACCATATGTGCAGGAAGGAGCCCTGGGCCGCCTGACAGCGCCAACAAAGGGGGGCGAAGTCCGGGAACATCCTCTGGAGCCTCAAGGGAGTATAATACCAACGGGTCATGATTTTATATGCTGACTCTTGCTGGGTTATGCTTCTAAAGATGCGCGGAATATCCCGCCATAGCTGCTCCCAGACCTCTGGGAGGATATCCTCCTCAATGTCTGCCTGCCACTGATGTTGGTAGGTGTGTGGGGATACCGCATGCGAGTGTTGAAGGACTTTATACGTCCGAGAAATCAACCCTCGGGACCCATCAAAAGCGCGAACCAGGGATTCGAACGGTGTGAGTTGCCTTGTGGCGCCTTCTGTGTAAGAGGAGGCACAAAGCCAATGACGGACCTGGAAGTACTCCAGGCATGCAGTTTTAGGGAGATTGAAATCCTGCCTACACTGGTCAAATGATTTAAAAAGTCCTTCCTCAAATAGTTGTTCTATTACCCGGCACTCACCGGCCGACCACGCCGAAAAGGATGCTGAGGCCAAAGCCGGTGGGAAGTCCGGGTTAAGCGCTAATGATGTGTTGGGGGAGGGAAATGTAGTGAGACCGCGGGAGACAGCGATCCTATCCCAAATTTCCAGAACAGTCTTCGTTGGGATGGCAATATATGCACTACGGTGTCTAGCGCCTCTCCGTATCCAAGCCAGATCCCACAACGGGTGACAAGCCACCGCCCTATCCATGTGGAACCAGTGTTTTTCGCTTTTGCGAACCGTCCACTCCGATATGTAACGCAAATGCGAGGCCCAATAATATACTAGCAGGTCAGGACAGGCCAGACCACCTCGGTCGCGAGGTAACAACATGACCCTCGTGGAGAAGCGCGGCTGTCCTCCTCCCCAAATAAAGGCGGTCAGGTCCCGCTGGAGATTTAGAATGTCCCTTTGGGGAATCGGCATGGGGAGCACCTGGAAAAGGTATAGAGCTTTTGGTAGAATAGCCATTTTAACTGCATTAAGGCGGCCCAGCCACGAAATGGGGAGCGCCTTCCATCGATTAAGTTCAGCGCGGATGGCTGCCCTGCAGGCCGGCCAGTTCGCCTCTGTCCAAGTATCCAGGGTAGCCGTGACGTTGATTCCAAGGTAACGGATGGAATGTGGGGCCCATTGAAAGGGATTAACGCTTCCCAGGTCATCCAACTGCTGGCGAGGGAGATTAAGATTGAGTGCTTGCGACTTGGAAAGATTAATCTTAAGACCTGACACCAATTCAAATTGGGAGAGCATATCCAATAGCGCAGGCAGGGAGCTCGCAGGGTCCGTAAGTGTCAAGAGAAGATCATCGGCAAATAGGGCTAGTTTAGGTTCAACCCTCCTACGCGAAGGCCCCGGATATTTGTCGACCCCCGGATAGCAATTGGCAGGGGTTCCACCACAAGAGCAACAAGCATTGGCATAGCCAATAGGTCTCGCCTTTGGGACCTTATAAGTGTTTAGCCTTGCAACACTTGATGTTGTTGCACCAAGGATATTGTACTGGATAACTAAACACTTATAAGGTCCCAAAGGGACTATGCCAATGCTTTTTTTTTTTTTTTTTAAAGGACAAGCAGTGCTATCAGGTTCCGGCTGCCACTTAGTCCACCGCATCCCACGTAGACGCTGCAGCCACCTTTGAATGGTTTTAAAGCCAATTCAAAAGCGGTCGCCAGTGTTTGTGTATCCCTATCTCAACTGTGAGACTGTTCTCCTGCTTCCCAATTCTATTAAATACAAATTATGTAAAAAGAACATCCCTTTCTGAGCTGCACGGCTCATCCTACCCACGTTTCACGCGCAGATTTGAAATACTGATGGTTTGGGCTTCCCGGAATTCAACTGGTTGAGAGGTAGAGAGGTGTAGAGAGGTGTAGAGAGGTGTAGAGAGGTAGAGAGGTGTAGAGAGGTAGAGAGAGAGAGGTAGAGAGAGAGAGAGGTAGGTAGAGAGAGGTAGAGAGAGGTAGAGAGTGTAGAGAGGGGTAGAGAGATGTAGAGAGAGGTAGAGAGAGAGAGTAGAGAGAGAGAGGTAGATAGGTAGAGAGATGTAGAGGTAGAGAGAGAGAGATGTAGAGAGAGAGAGAGAGAGGTAGAGAGGGAGAGGTAGAGAGAGAGAGGTAGAGAGAGAGGTAGAGAGGTAGAGCAGTTCATCAAAATGCTCAGGTGGCAGGATCAGTTTTTAGGCCACAAAGCTGCGGGTTCATGTTTAATACTTTATTGGGCGATTAATTAAAACACATACGATATACTCAATAATGCAGGCAAGCTGACCCTTTCTATGTAAACAAGGAGGCACTGCTCACTCCTGCAGGCAAAACGCCGTGGGATGTGAGGAATGCAGCTGAGGGGGGAGGGGTGGGGGGAGTGCGGCCGAGAGCACTACACTAGTAGCAAGCATTTTTAAACGAAAAAAATTCTTGTAGCTTATAAAAAGTAAATGTACGCATTAGCATGTAAGTTCCCACAATGTTCAAAATAATTAATTAACAAATGCTCCGCGTTATTTTTTTTTACCATTTGTAAGTACAAAACAAAAAAACAGCATTTTTTTTTAGAGTGCTCAGATGTTTGTTTTTTAAATTTACACCATCTCCAAAATAATACAATATAAACCTTCATTCTTTCTTAACATACACCAAAAAAAAACAAGGGGGAAGGTAAGATTAAAAAAAAACGCGGCCTGCGCTCTGCTTAATGACTGTTTTCAAGCACACTCGTGCTTGTGGCACCATCCGCCTTGCGGGAGCGAGCAACAGCCAATTAGCATGCACGCCGCTGCTCGCTCCCGCAAGGTGGATGCCGCCACAAGCACGAGTATGTGCTTCAAAAAGAGCAGAGCGACGGCTAAAGGCCCTCCTATGCTGCGCATGCGCAAGACCTAAAAAGGGCTCATAGCGTTTTTTAAAATAACTTTTAGCCATGCTTCACAGCAGCCACGCTGCTCTACAACATGGCAAAAAGACATTTGCAAAGGTAATAGCTCTCACATAGGCACGACCTATTGGCTTTGCAAATGCTTGTTTTTTGTTATCTCACACATGAGCACATTCAAATCCGTGAGTTCACTATTTGAAATGCACACAATCTTCTTGTGTTAGATGTAATAAAGTAGACTGTTGTTCCATCTACAATAAGAATCTAGGACACATACGGTACAGATGACAACTGGCTTGCCTCAGTTCACTGATGGCATTGTGGGGGTGGGGGGAGGAATGTGTCTACGTCCGGGTTTCAAAATGGTCACTTTCAATAATTATTTCTCAACGCAGTGGTATCATCTTATGTACCAATGCGAAACGCTTCTGCATGGTCGACAAATACACTTTTTTGAATTTTGAAGAGGTTTTTTTCACATTGTTAAATGTTAGGTGAGGTTCGGCGTATAATTTACGTTACAGCTATTTTCAGGGCTCCGCTTGTGCACGGGATCTTACAGCCAAGCTAGACTCTTGGCTCGTCTCTCCCTGTTAATTCGTTGGCCACCTCTACTGGAAAGCAAGATTCGCTGGTTGGCGAAGATGACGCAGTGCGTCCGCGGAGAGCCGTCACTTCAGTTTACAAACGTGTAGACGAGCGCCTATTGCTACAACTGATAGCCCACGCCCCTCGCCAGCAGAGGATGAGTCATCGATCCGGCCCTGGAGCTTGAGTGCGGTGCGCTAGGTCACACAGATGCTGTAACAGATGCCTCCTAGTCAGTCCCTCGGGGAGCAGAGAAGTCCGTCCAACTGGTGCGCGTACGTGCCCCATGTGACGCTGCGCACCTAAGCGCTTCCCGCATTGCACTACCGGGTGGCGCTGTGTGACGAGCTCCAGCGCTATTCGTAAGCTCTGCAGTGGCGCCAAAGCTGCTTATCTTCCTAGCATACCCCTGACGCGGCAGCGCGTCACGCGAGTGTCGCACCGCTGATAGCTGACTCCGCAGTTAACCCCTGCAGGCCTCATATGAGATACTGGCCTCCTCCGCATTACTAGTCTTAAAGCATCAGCACAGCAGTGCTGTACACTGGTAACCGCACACCTGTGATAAACGCGGAAACTGTGCGTAACGCAAAATGACCCCCCGCCCTCCACCCCGCAGAAAGTCATCTGGGTATCCTAGACTCCCATATCTCACCGATTGGCTCTGGTCTAAACGAGGGCCTGAGGGATTGGGGTGAATGGGTGCTCCCCTGAAGCAACTCCCCCCCCCCCTTTCGATGCAGGGAGCTGCGTTACGCCCTAACTTTTGTCTTCTAAACTTCCAAAGTATTATGCGAGATTCACTGCCGAAGCTACCCAGATCTATTAGCTGCGGCTAAGGACCAATGTATGTAGAGTAAAAACTCTGTTGTATATAAGTGCTATGGAAATGTCCGCTGAATAATATCAGTTATTAGATAGGCAGGAGCATGCTGCAAAGAGAAGAATATAACATGCCTATCACGGGTTGTTAACCAGCGTCATCAGCCCGTCATCCTTTATTAGTCAGGTGCCAAATTACACTGCATTTTGTGGGATACACGTTACGCATGGACAACATATTTGAGGGATATTATTATACAGACCTTCTGCTCCACCACCTATGACGTAAATGTACCTGACCAACGGCCACGGGAACCCAACATTCCAAGCTGACAGAAAATCCCGCTGATAAGGGACCGGGAGAGAGCATGCTGTAATTACAGAACAAGGTGAAACAAGCACAAGCGCGCGCCTCGCGCGTCAGCAGAGGGAGGGGCGAAAGGAGGGGGCCAGCGCGATTCCCTTGCGGGAGCGAGTGGCAAGGCGCGATAATTAACATATGGCGCCAGCTGCTCGCTCCCGCAAGTGAATCGCCAGACGTGCACGCGTTGCCATTGGAAGCAATGCAACGCGTGCACGTTTTTGCAGGGAAAGCTGTGCCGATTTCTAAAGGTCTCTCCTATGCAGCGCATGCGCGCTGCGTAGGCGAAACCTAAAAAGCAGAGGCGAGAGCGGGCACCCCTGGCGTGTGCCCCCGCCGATGGAGAAGGAGGGGGTGAGGAGGCCATTGACCCGAATGCGCGCCAAAGGCGCCGCATATGGAGCCATAATTCGCGCAATCATGGTCGGCCCGAGGCCCACGCGATGTAGGACCGCCCGAAGGAAGGTCCAATCCACCCGATCGAATGCCTTCTCGGCGTCGAGGGAGAGGAGGAAGGCCGGTATCTTATGGTGCTGGGCCTTTTGCACTAGATGGGCCACACGGTGAACATTGTACGCTCCCTGGCGTTCCCGTACGAAGCCCACCTGGTCCGGGTCAAGGAGGCCTGGAAGGTGCGGGGCTAGTCGTAGGGCGAGAATCTTTGTGTACAGCTTGACGTCTACGTTTAACAACGAAATAGGCCGAAAGGAGGAACACACAGAAGGGTCCTTCCCCGGTTTGGGGATGAGAACGATTTCCGCCTCAGCCATCGTCGGGGTTACAGTCCCGGACTCTGCAAAGGAGTTGAAGAGGCACAGCAGAGGGGCCTGGAGCTCCGGGAGGAATAAGCGGTAGAAGGCCAGCGTTAGGCCATAAGGCCCTGGCGATTTGCCCACCAGCATACAGTTTAGCGCTTTTCGAAGTTCTGCTGCGGTGATGGGCCCTTCTAACTGCTCCCTAAAAAAGGGGGAGAGTGGCGCCCAGGGGCACTCTGCTAAAAAGGCGTCTATCTGATCCACACAGGATGCTCCCGGGCTATACAGATTGGTAGAAAATGTGCTAAATTCTCGTTGCTTAGCTTGTTCAGAGGTGGCCCAGCCCCCCGTCGGTAAAGCAATTTTAGCAATATGGCCCCGGGAGATTTGATGGCGGAGACGACGCGCCAGCATGGGACCCACCCTATTGCCTCCCCGTAAAATTTTTGCTTGATGTATTCCTTTTTTCACTTATCAAATTAAAATAAACACACCTGTATTAACACTCAAAAATAAAAACTTCAATTGTTCAGTGTAAGTGTCCTTTATCATGATGAATGCTTGCACGAACATTTTAATGTCCATTACATTTTTTTTCTAATGCTTGGACTTTACACATGTCATTTAAAAAATCTTTTGTGTTTTCTGTTATAAATGTAAGTAAGGAGATGTATTTCACATTTTCATCATTAACATTTTAATAATCAATGAATTGTAAATTAATATTTATATTAGGACAAACTTTGTAAAATTTAAATTATTTATTCATAATTGAGATATTCTCTCATGAACTTATTTTTCAATAAAAGAAAATAAGAAAACAAGGGTTCTCCACACCAACACCTTGTGGCTTTGTTGCCCATTACCTGACTCCTAAACATAGTCCAAAGGGTTACCTACTCAGAAAGGGGCATCTATTAGGCACAGAGCAGGCACCTCAAGGATGTTTCTTGGAAGGGGTGGGTTTAGGTTTGGCAGGGGGCAAGGACAGATAAGAGGTGAATTTGGAAGGAGGAGTTAGAGTAGGAGGGGATTGGCTTTTTGGAGATAGAGAGAGCTGCAGTGGGTCAGGTGCTTGTGTCTGTATGTTTGGCAGTTGCATGTGGGTCTGGTGTTTGTTGTGTATGTTTGGATGTGTGTTTTTTGGCTGGTGTTTGATATTCTGGTGAGTATGTGCGTTTCCTTTTTGTTGGTGTTGTTTTGTGTGTAGGTGTGCTTTTGTGTGAGTGTGTTGGTTTTGATGAGTGTGTTGTGGTGATGGTGTGGTTGTGGTGCTTGTGTCTGTATGTTTGGCAGTTGCATGTGGATCTGGTGTTCGTTGTGTATATTTGAACGTTTGTTTCTAGGCTGGTGTTTGATAATCTGGTGAGTGTGTGCATTTCCTTTTGGTTGGTGTTGTTTTGTGTGTAGGTGTGCTTTTGTGTGAGTGCGTTGCTTTTGATGAGTGTGTTGTTGTGCATGGTGAGGATGTGGCGCTTTTGGGTGTGGTGATGGTTGTGCGTGTGAAGGTGGTTGTGGTGCTTGTACGTGTGGTGGTGCTTGTGAGTGTGGTGTTAGTTGTGGTGCTTGTAGGTGTGGTGGTTGTGGGTGTTGTGCTTGTGGAAGCAGTTTCAATAGTGTGTATCTGTTGATTGTGTGCTTCTTTGTGTGTGTGTGTTTGAGAGATTGTGCTGCTTGTGTCTGTTGGAGTGGATGCCTGCAAAGAAGTGAGTGTGCTTGGGATTGGGGTGGGATTTTGGAATTGGGTTGAGGAAGGGATCTGAGTTGGGACAGAAGGTTGGGCTGGCTGGGAGGCTGGAGTGAGTGAGGAGGCTGCCATTTTGGCAAGCAATCTCTGCATGCCAGACATTGAACTGTAACTGGCATTCAGAAATGCAAACATTTGTTGCATTTGTCAGGTTAGCCCCCAGATGACGATCACTATCACAGTCTGGCCTACAGAGATGCTACGTAATAAGTCAATAGCCTCCTCACTCCGTATACTTGGGGTGACAGAAGCAGGGGATGAAGTCCCTTGGGCAAAGCAGACCCCAGCCCTTTTAGGGGTTCAGGTTTGGACAACTGGGGGGGGGAGCTAGAGGGAGGATGGAGATGTGTCTCTGGGTGGTGCACAAGGATGAGGTTGTTACCACCACCACTCGTGACTTGTCACTGGTGGAGGCCCTCAAAGAAGATGACAATGTGGTGTCCTCCGTTCTAGTCCCCTCACCCTCCTTGTCACTGTGGACATCAGTGTCTGCTGTTTCACCACCAGAAACACAGTGGCCAGCTGCTTCCCCACCTTCTTGGCCAATAACGCCTTCGACTGCTCTTGAAGAAGCTGTAAAGACATATACAATAATTTTATTGTATCTGTGTAAATATAACTGATCATGAAGTTTTTTCTCAAAACATTTTCTAAATTTTTATATTTCACCTGTTTCAAGGCTTTTAAACTTTTGTATATTTTTATCTCCTGCATGGAGGGAACATCTTCAGAAACCGTTTGGTCAAAGTTTTGTAATTTTCTATTATTGCTCCTAATTTATTTTGATAATTTTTCTTAACTATTTCAAATCTCTCCAGGAACTGTTTTACACTTCTGAATGGTTCCTATTTGTTATTTTGAATAGTGAACTTATGTTACAAAAATGTAATATAAAACAAAAAATCCCTTTGCACATTGTGTGTATAAGGCAAAAAAGCTGATTTGTTTTTAATTTTTTAAATTAAAAATATGAATCTCCCAGTTTAGCCAAGAATATCCACTTACAGGTGGTTAGTAGCAGCTGCCCCATGTCCTGCTGCTGACTGATGACCGCGGAACCGGATCCTCTGGCCCCGCCTCCCATCCTGGACAGATGCCGGCACTGGCGCGCTGCGGAGCTGCAGCCGCTTCTGTGGCGGTGTGAGAGAGACAGGCTGGAATGGAGAGCGATTACGAGGTTATTGCCTAAATACCACGGCGGCTCATTTCTGCGAGAGGCACAGTGAATGCATGCGGGGGTTTCCATCGTGAACTGCGGCAGTCCGTTCCTGTGTGAGGCAAGGTGAAGGGATTGGGAGGTTGGTAGTTGGAGATACGCCAGTTTTCCGTTCCGAAGAGTAGGCGGAAGGAGCTTCAGACAAGGCGAGAGGAGAGGAGAGTGAAGTAGGAGGAGGAGAGGGAAGGGAAGGGAAATAAACCTTTGCTGCACCAAGAGCTCGCTTTTTCATCGCCCAGGGCTCCTCTGTCCAGGGGGCCGAGCAGCACCAATTCAACTTTTTTGTAGCCAGGAGGAAGGTCTGGGAATGTGTGGCCGCCATCGTGGGCTCCCGTGAATATTTGATTTGGTGAAAAAGGGGGGAAAGAGAAGAAACAGAGCTCCTATGACTGGCAAAAGGGGCGATAAGGCGACTTGTAAAGTTGGTGCTTTGCACTGTTCCCGTATTTTGGTTCACTAAGTGCCTCGATAGCTGCCACTGCCAGTGACTGCGGGGATCCATGTGGGGTCTCATGTTGCCCCATTATATCTAGAGCCAGACAGTGGTTTGATATTCATTACCAGCATATGCGCCCTACTGTCATGCGACAACTCTGCACAAAAATTGCCTCACCAATTCCTCCTGTTCCCCCTAAACAACGTAAGAAAGCCTCTCAAAGTAGAGTGGCTGACTGGCGAGACAAGCAGATGGAGACCTCGGTAGGTGTACCTACCTTTTGCTGCAATCATGGCCAGTCTTTTGAAGAGGAGGTCAGGGGAGCAGTTGGTAGCTCACTTTTGCACAAGTTGGGCATGGCGGAAGCAGAAAAAGCACATACCTCCTCCTCAACTTCCAGCAGTTTAGAGAATTTAACCCTTTCTTCAGTATCAGCTAGGCCTGCTAAAAATGACGAGACCCGCTCTTTTCAAAATGTTTGAACTTTTCCTTTATTTACAAATGTCGGGGCTACGCTTCCCAGTGAGGAGGTCAGGCTGGGGTTATCACCCGGGACGACAGCTGTAACAGGGCCTAGGTCTTCAACATTTGAAAGGGACGTTACCAGCAATGGGTAAGAGAAAAGAGACTGTACTCCTCCAAAAATGCTTCAGATGAATCCTCCTCCAGGCTCTCCCTACTACAAAGTTCCGGCATGCGTAGTTTGTGCTATTACGCACTACGTAAATTGCACGTAGCACAGTGCAAAAACTGTGCTAATTGACGTAGCGTAGCAGCAAAACCATCAACACCTACAAATGCTTTGATAAAGCAATTTTACATGATAAAAAAGCATACAACCAATTCACAAAAATGAACTTTAAGAATGAAAATATCAGGCAATGAGAGAGGTGATGATTTTGGGGTCCCCCCTAACCTAGGGGGAGGACCAAGCAGATGCCTTGAACACAAAGAGCATATCATGCTGAATGATTCAGTGGTGGTCCCTTCCTCCTAGGACCACCCCAAGCACAGTTATGGGCAAAAATACAATCCCAACCAAAGGCCCTGCAAAGCATTATGGGACGAGATTAGCAGTGGGCAGTGAATATTATAGTGTCCAATATCAAAATAATTCTACAAAGAGCTGCAGTTCAACTAGTCGTTACTAGATGTCCCTGACGAGTCAAATGCAAAAGCATTGAAATTCCTGACGAGTCAAATGCAAAAGCATTGAAACCCTTTCATGAAGCTTTTGCATTTGACTCGTGAGGGACATCTAGTAACGACTAGTGGAACTGCAGCTTGATGTAATAATAATTTCAATGCTTTTGCATTTGACTCGTGAGGGACATCTAGTAACGACTAGTTGAACTGCAGCTCTTTGTAGAATTATTTTGATATTGGATACTATAATATTCACTGCCCACTGCTAATCTCGTCCCATAATGCTTTGAAGGGCCTTTGGTTCGGATTGTATTTTTGCCAATAACTGTGCTTGGGGTGGTCCTAAGAGGATGGGACCACCACAGAATCATTCAACAAGATGTGCTTTTTGTTTTCAAGGCATCTGCTTGGTTCTCTCCCTAGGTTAGGGAGGATCCCAAAATCATCACCTCTCTCACTGCTTGTTAATTTATCATTTTCACTTTTGTGAAATGACGATATGCATTTTAGTATATAAAGAATTGCACAGTGCAGACAAGCACACAGCTACGCACTACGCAACTTGTGTAGCTACGTGTAGTTCAAACTGTACTTTGCGTAGCTACTACGCAAACTACACCCAGAGTTAGTATCAATGCTTTTTTTTTCTCAACAAACTATGTCTAAATCTATTAGATACTTAGATTTATATGTAACTAGCCATTATTATCAGCTACATAGGCTAAATTATGAAAAACACTCGAAAAAGATAAGAGACTTTTATATAGATGGTCCCTTCTTCCTTTATCTTTAATAGGTCGTGTATCGTTGGTTGAAATGTCTATTTTACCATTATTTGTATTTTTGTTTACTCACCTGCCGATTAAAATTCCTAAATCATATTTTATTGATCTGCATAAATTAATTAGAAATTTTATTTGGGCACAGAAACAGCCTTGAACTTCCTTTGCTGTTTTACAATTAGACACATCTTTGGGGGCTCGCCCTTCCTAATTTAGAGCTGTACTATCAGGCCGCGTTATTGAATTTCTTGGTTCAGCTCCCAATGATACCATCTAAATTTGATTTTCTTTTGCTAAATACTATGTTGGATGAGAGTGCAACTCAACTTCCCGTGTTTCTTCGTTCCCCGAAATTACCCACAAATTCGAGGTATAAGTCAATATCTGACCTAGCTTGCCATATACAAGTAGTTTTTAAATTACATAACATTCCCAGATACCACTTATATTCTAAAATTAGTGAATGCCAGGCTCTTGGCCTGCAGCTTTCTTGTGGTTCTTTGCAATAATGGAAAGAGGCGGGATTTGAATGTTTGGGGGATTTTTTTAGTATATCTGATATGATTACTAGAGAGATGTTATCCCAGCAACTCGGCCCTAGGTTTGCAGCCTTGTTATTTAGCTTCAATCAAATATCTAGCTTTTTAAGAACAAATTATGTGGCGACTAATAATACAGCCTTAAGGATATTACATCAATTATATGTTCAGGGCCAAAGTGGAGTCGGCAACTGGTATTCTTGCCTAGCACAGCTGGGGGAACAGAAAGTGCTCGATAACTTTTTCCCTAAACTATTAAAAGAAACAGGCTGCAATGTTAGTAAAAAGGAATGGCAGCCTATAAGCGAAGTATGACATAATATAATTATAAAAGAATGGTCTTTCTGTCAAGATGGCTAACTTATTATACGCCGAAAAGACTGAATAGGATGTACCCGGCCTCCTCAGAATTCTGTTTTAGGTGTGGGGGCCCAGAGCTAGGGTCATGGAACCAAATTTCTTTTTATTGTTCTCGGCTGCATCAATTTTGGTCCGATGTTTTTCAAAGGATTAATCAATCTTTGGCACCAACAGTCCAGATTATTCCTACTCTTAAATTAGTTCATTTTGGGTGCTCCAGGGAGGTCCAGTATTTGTCAATATATCAGCAATATTTCTGCTCAATAGCTATAGGTGTGGCCAGGTCCTTAATTTTACAGAATTGGAAGTCTGATAAATCACCTTCAATTCTGCATTGGCAAGACAAAATGGCCAAGACCTATATCTGGGAGGAAACTTATGCCAAACGGATAGGGTCTCTTCGAAGATTTGCAGCGACCTGGTGAGGGTTTTCTAACATTGCCTTTTAAAATGGTTGTTGATTCCCATATCCTCATAGGGTCAGAGAGTTATCCCATTATATAGACAGTACTCGATAGAGAGGAGATCTAATTGTTCTTTATTAAGCTGCACTTTATCGTCTTGATTTTTATTGGATATAAAACAAAATGTGACGATGGTTACATGTAATAGGGTTAGCGTTTTTTTTTATTACTAGTGATATTAGCACTTTATTCTCGATTTTCTACTGTTAGCACTCTACTTTCATCGCACTAGCACTTTAGCACTGCATATATGAATTGATAGTCCTAATGGATATAAGTTATACTCAATAATGGCTGCTGCTTTCTCCTATATCTGTTGATATTTCTCAATTCCATTGTTAGCTTTTTTTATCTTTATCGCACTTGCACTTTAATGTTGTATATAAGAATTGATTTTTATTGGATATAAGATGTATTATGCAAAGGTGCAGTACTTTTCTTGTGGTTTCTACCTTTTGTTTTTCTGTTGATAATCCACTCAATAAAAAAGAAGAATAAAAAAAAAAGAATATCCACTTAGACATAGAAAAAAAAATATGAATCAATTTGTGTCAATATTTACTGTAATGTACCAATATTTGTATAAACTGAAAGCATGTCTTTTTTTGTTTGTGAATTTCACAATGATAAAAACTTACTTTAATTAACTTAAGCATATTTTAAATATTAAAATGTAATTATTTGATTCAGTACTTAAGTTGCTTATTAATGTATCACACCTATGTTTATGCTGTTGAAGAAATCAAAAAATAATTAATTTTTTAGTTTTAAATTACTTTTACAGCATAACTAAATAAATAGAGCTTGATAATTTTTTACCTCACTTAAGTACAGCTATAACGTTAACATTTTTCTCTTAAATATCTTAATTTATTTTTTTAGTTTGTTTTACCATTGTGAAAATGAAAAAAAAAATTCTGGCCTTCAGTTTAGTCAAAAATTAGTACAACATTACAGTAAATTGTTAAACACATTAATTCAGATATAGTTTTAAAATTAAAATCCAAAATGCAATTTACAATAAATTTCTTTTGACTTTGATGCATTTAAAATATTTCTAAATGAGTCTTTTTTGTGCCTGATTTTGGGTTTTGCAGATGGAATACTCCAATATATTTGTGATGGAATGTCCATCCGTCAAATTCCAAGTGCATTGTAAAATATTGCCCTTGGAATAGGTTCGACAAAATATCTGTTTCATCCATCTCCAAAAGTCCCTTTAAGTATTCTAATTTTATTCATTATTGATGTATCATCTGGACATAACAAAGGACATAAAATGAATGGGCCCGATTCACAAAATTAATCTGAGACAAAATCCTAACTTTATGACTTTCGGTATTCACAAAAGGCCTTTAGGAGTAGTAAAGTTAGGATTCCTAACTTTACTACTCCTAAACTGAGACAAAATCCTAACTTTATGACTTTCGGTATTCACAAAAGGCATTTAGGAGTAGTAAAGTTAGGATTCCTAACTTTACTACTCCTAAACTGAGACAAAATCCTAACTTTACGACTTTCGGTATTCACAAAAGGCATTTAGGAGTAGTAAAGTTAGGATTCCTAACTTTACTACTCCTAAACTGAGACAAAATCCTAACTTTATGACTTTCGGTATTCACAAAAGGCATTTATGAGTAGTAAAGTTAGAATTCCTAACTTTAAAAAAGTAATGTGTAAACAATACATGTAAAATGTATAATTTGCACATTTATTTAAAAAAATAGACGTCAAAAATGTAATTTAAAAAAATAATCACAAATAAATGTTATATAAAAGTATGAATAAAAAACAAAGGTTTTGAAAAATAAATGACATTTGTGTTTCATTTAAAAAATATGTCAGCAAAATTTATAACAATTTTTTAAATGCAGACATTTGAACCCAGGGTGAGTGAGAAGACAGTGGGCTCAAGTTATGAGACCATTTCCAGACCTGGCCATCATGGAAGAATGGGATATAATACAAAAAAAATCAGATTAATTAGGCAAACTATTATTGATTTATGTTGTCAGCTTCTGCATCACAATAGGAATCCCACATCAATAACACCAAAAGTGAAAATAATGGCAGTACTCCATTTTGTGGCCACAGGCTCATTCCAATACACTGTTGCAGTATGTGGTGGAATGTCACAATCAGCTTTCAGTGGTGTACTACAAGACGTTCTTTCTTCAATAATGAGACACATCAACAGTTTCTCACAGTAGGATTTGGCTCCAGCTGATGACATAAATCAATAATAGTTTGCCTATTTATACTGAATATTTCAATTATATCCCATTCATCCATGGTGGCCAGGTCTGGAACTGTAAATGAAAATATAGCATGAAGTATTTATATTATGCATGGGCTCTAATATTTTTTTAAAATATTAAAAACAATTCTTTATTCAAATGTAAGAAAATAATACTTTTTGATTTGTCATTTTTGTAATTGGTTGTAATGTTTTTTAAATGTAAAAGCATTACCTATATGTAAATTATTTATAAATTAAAAATCTATTTAATTTTAACTTTTTTAATGTATGATAAAACAAACAACATGAACAAATTGAGAAAAGAAATACAACCCCAAAATAAAAAAATAACAAGATGAAAAAAGTGTTAATCATGGTGAATGAAACTAATATTGAAGACCCAAAATTGTTTGAAATCCAATGTACAAAATACAACTGGCATCAAAAAGGTAAATGTGTTTAAAAAATAGCCCAGAGAGTGAATGCTAGTCACACACTGGAGGAAATTAGGTTCTGCGTCTCTTGCTGGTTGTGGTGGAGGTCTTGCCATTCTCTCCTGCTGGTCCAGGTGAACATCCCCTCCAGAGGGGGACTGTTGGATCCACAGCTGCAGCTACTGGGGAGGGGGTAGGTGTTTCTTCTTGTGGCAGGGCCTCCATTTCTGTGGCTGAGGCAGATGTAGTAGGCCCAGATGTTATTGGACCACAGAAAGGAGAAGATGTTGTTGGAAAAGCCCTGCACACATGGGTCAAACAATCCTGCAACACTCCAGTCAGGGAGTTCAAATTTGAGTTGAGATTTTCCATCTGAACATTGCGATCCCTCTGCAACTGCTTCATCTCCCAGAGCTCTGTAAGAACCTGGGGGCATATTATCAAGGACGGCGTTAAAATTATCGCCGGTTTAGCGGCAGAAAAGTGCTGCTAAAGCGGCGATAATGGGCTTGATAATATGCCCTGGAGAATTCCAATAAAAGCCCATGTTCACACCAGAACATGGACTTCTATTGGAATTCTCAAGGGCATATTATCAAGCCCATTATCGCCGCTTTAGCAGCAGTTTTATTCCGCTAAACCGGCGATAATTTTTAACGCCGTTCTTGATAATATGCCCCCTGGTCCATCATGTCTTGATACTGATTGAGGGATCCCAAGACTTGTTCGATGGTGGCCTGGGTGACAATGAAAAATTAAGAAAAAACTCCAACGCGACCTGTATTCCTTCTCTGTGGGCTCACTAGAGCTCTATGGGCTGCCCATTACTAGAGTTATCAGATCATGCACATAATCATGCTCATATTTATCATTTTATTATATTTTTGAACTTATTCATATTTTTTCAATTTTACTGATTGTACAAAAGTTAAAAACATGTTTATGAAACCACGAGAAATTCATTAATGCAAATGTACAATTGTTCCACATTGAAATACATCTGATGATTGTTCTAATACACTGTTAAACTTTTGTAAATTATACATATATGTTGAAACATTTAGGGGCCGATTCCGATTCGGGCCGGAAAACGTACCGACCGACTCGGATCCGGAATTTATTCCGACCGACACGTACCGGTGCAGCCCGACCCGCAAAGTACGATGAAATGCGTGCAAAATCCGACCGACTCGTACGGAACACAATACGACCGACCGAACCGCGCGGAAAACAGCTATCCGGCCGGAAAACCACGCGAATCGAACCGACCGACACGCACCAGGAAGGATCCCCAACGAAACGTACCCGCGAACTCCGAGCCGCGCAGTACGATGCAACGCAAAGGAAAACACGACCGAGTCGCACGGAGCTCAAGCCGTACGACCGACACGCATACAAAACAGCGAGCCGAAGCAACCCAATACACCGCGACCGACGCGTACGCAGCACATAAAACAGCACAAACACAGCGTGAACGACTCGGAGAAGCTCGCACGAGACAACTGCAGGGTCCGACTCGGTCAGAAGAACGTCTCCTACATGCACAAAAAGTACAAAGGGAAAAACACAATAAAAAAGGCCAAACAAGCAATTACAAAGCCAATAAATACTGGGGGGAAACAGGGAACAAAGACACACCCACAACTCCACCCATATAAAGGACACAAATCCCTACCATGATCCTTTGCAAATTCAAATTACCTGCCAGCACTCAACACCAACAGACAGCAACCACACACACACTCACAGCTCATCCATCACACAAGCCACACACCATCAGCACCTCAACAAATAGCACCCTCACATACACCCAGCAAAACACACACTCACACACCCTCACTTGCACACCCCACACACATCACTCACCACCACCACCCATCACCATGCCCCCAAAGAAGAATCCAAAGTTCCTAGATAGTGAATTGGAAGTCCTGGTAGATGAGATCCTCAGGGTAGAGCCACAGCTGTTTGGTACACTGGTCCAACAGACCCCCATGTCACAGAAAACCAAGATGTGGGAGAGGATCGTCGACAGGGTGAACGCACAATCACCATGTTTGCGCACAAGGGAAGACATCCAGAACAGGTGGTATGACGTGCGCAGGAGGGTCAGGGACCTACTGAAGTAGGACTACATCTTGAGCCAACACACCAGCAGTGGCCCTCCTGCCAAACCAGTATACCTCAGGCCCTGGGAGGAGAAGGTGCGGGCCATCCTACCACCAGTGAGCGTATATGGACTAGAAAACATCCCAGAGCCTGGTGAGTACACAACAAATGTACACAATATTGTGCGACAATACTAACCCTGGGCATAATACTTTGCTACGCTCACGAAGCATGCAAAGTTTGTGCTACTACGCACTACGCAAATTGCACGTAGCAGAGTGAATAACTGTACTAATAAACGTAGCGTAGCAGGAGTATAATAAACTCCTTCAAATGCTTTGATAAAGCAATTTTTTATGCTAAAAAGCATATAACCAATTCACTAAAATGAATGTTGACAATAAAATATCAAGCAATGAGAGAGGTGATGATTTTGGAGTCCCCCTAACCTAGGGGAGGACCAAGCAGATAGCCTTGAACACAAAAAGCATATCATGTGAACGATTCAATGGTGGTCCCTTCCTCCTAGGACCACCCCAAGCACAGTTATGGGCAAAAATAGCAATCCCAACCAAAGGCCCTGCAAAGCATTATGGGACGAGGATTAGCAGTGGGCAGTGAATATTATGGTGTCCAATATCAAAATAATTCTACAAAGAGCTGCAGTTCAACTAGTCGTCACTGGGTGTCGTCCCTCAAGAGTGAAATGCAAAAGTATTGAAAACCTTTCATGAAGCTTTTGCATTTGACTCGTGAGGACGACACCCAGTGACGACTAGTTGAACTGCAGCTCTTTGTAGAATTATTTTGATATTGGACACTATAATATTCACTGCCCACTGCTAATCTCGTCCCATAATGCTTTGCAGGGCCTTTGGTTGGGATTGTATTTTTGCCCATAACAGTAGCTTGGGAGTGGTCCTAAGAGGATGGGACCACCACCTAATCATTCAATAAGATGTGCTTTTTTGTTTCAAGACATCTGCTTGGTTCTCTCCCTAAGTTAGCGAGGATACCAAAATCATCACCTCTCTCACTGCTCTTTGTTTTCACTTTAGTGAAATGACTATATGCAATTTTAGCATATAAAGACAGAGATATTTATTTTATCTTAACTTGCACTGTACAAGTTTGCTTTTGGTAATTATTGTACAGTGCAGTGAGTCAAGCACACAGCTAGCACTACGCCCAGGCTTAATAATAATAACAAACTCCTTCAAATGCTTTGATAAAGCAATTTTTTATGCTAAAAAGCATATAACCAATTCACAAAAATGAATTTTGACATATCAAGCAATGAGAGAGGTGATGATTTTGGAGTCCCCCTAACCTAGGGGAGGACTAAGCAGATGCCTTGAACACAAAAGCATATCATGTGAACGATTCAATGGTGGTCCCTTCCTCTAGGACCACCCCAAGCACAGTTATGGGCAAAAATACAATCCCAACCAAAGGCCCTGCAAAGCATTATGGGACGAGATTAGCAGTGGGCAGTGAATATTATAGTGTCCAATATCAAAATAATTCTACAAAGAGTTGCAGTTCAACTAGTCGTCACTGGGTGTCGTCCCTCACGAGTCAAATGCAAAAGCTTCATGAAAGGTTTTCAATACTTTTGCATTTCACTCTTGAGGGACGACACCCAGTGACGACTAGATTGAACTGCAGCTCTTTGTAGAATTATTTTGATATTGGACACTATAATATTCACTGCCCACTGCTAATCTCGTCCCATAATGCTTTGCAGGGCCTTTGGTTGGGATTGTATTTTTGCCCATAACTGTGCTTGGGGTGGTCCTAGGAGGAATCGTTCAATAAGATGTGCTTTTTGTTTTCAAGACATCTGCTTGGTTGTTGGTTCTCTCCCTAAGTTAGTGAGGATACCAAAATCATCACCTCTCTCACTGCTTGTTAACTTTTTGTTTTCACTTTAGTGAAATGACTATATGCATTTTTAGCATATAAAGACAGAGATATTTATTTTATCTTAACTTGCACTGTACAAGTTTGCTTTTGGTAATTATTGTACAGTGCAGTCAATCACACAGCTACGCACTACGCAATTTGCATAGCTACGTGTAGTTGAAGCTGTACTTCACGTAGCTACGTGAAGTGCTACTACGCAAACTACGCCCGGGCTTAGACAATACACACACATCACTGTCAAGGGGATAGTCAAACCATGCACCCTTAGCAAATACACACCAACCAAAAGATAATCATCCCAAGATGTGTATGTCAGTCAGATAAACACAACACATGCCATCTCATTGTGATATGTAACTGTGTCATGACATGTACAAAACCAACTACAAATACAGCTAGGCAGTGGCACAAATCTAACCAACAAACACAGCCAGATATGTAGCCACCACTACAACACCACCTCACAGGGAAGCCCACTGAAAGGAAGGAATCCTGTGTATGCTGGTCAAGTCAGTGTAGCCAATAGCATCATGGGAGTTGTAGTCACAGATATTGCCCACCCTCACAATGCGCCCATCAACACCACTATGAACCATGCTCACATCACAGGGAGTGGAAAACAACTGACAAGATGGCTGACACTGGCTACTGCTGTGGGGAGCACAAGGCCCTGCTGGCAACTGTGCACCAACAAACAGCAGGACACCACTGACTGACATCCTGAGAGCAAACTTGCACTCCCTGCAATGGAAGCACGTTCCATGGTGGGATATCTGGCTGGGTGGGAAGGAGGACTGACAGCACTGACCATAGTTACCAGCAGCTCTACTCACACACACCCCTAACACAAACTCCACACAACTCACCTGGGAGAATGCATTGCCTCACACTCTAATCAAATATCCCACAAAGAACCACAACCCTGGGTTATGCTTTGTGAAGCACAGGGACACACATGGGACTTTTAGCCAAACTAACCCCAGGATAACACTGTCAGCCATCTTGTCAGCACAGGCACACTACCCCACAGGGAAGCAGAGTCAAAAGGAAGGAAGTATGGGCATGCTGGGAAGGGGGGTGGAGGCAATAGCATGATGGGAGTGGTAGTCACAGCTCAACATCCCCCACCCACATGGCCCAGCAAGCTCACACTCAAGCATGCACACCTCACAGGGAGTGAAAAGCCACTTCAAAGATGTCTGACACTGGTGCTCTGATGTGGGGATCACAAGGCCATGCTGGGAACTGGGCACCAACAAACAGCAGGACACCACTGTCAGCCATCTTGCCATATCTGTCACAACCACACACAGTGAAGTCCACTCAAAAGGAAGGAAGTATGGGCATGCTGGGAAGGGGGGTGGAGGCAATAGCATGATGGGAGTGGTGGTCACAGCTCAACATCCCCCACCCACATGGCCCAGCAAGCTCACACTCAAGCATGCACACCTCACAGGGAGTGAAAAGCCACTTCAAAGATGTCTGACACTGGTGCTCTGATGTGGGGATCACAAGGCCATGCTGGGAACTGGACACCAACAAACAGCAGGACACCACTGTCAGCCATCTTGCCATTGCTGTCACAACCACACACAGTGAAGTACACTCAAAAGGAAGGAAGTATGGGCATGCTGGGAAGGGGGTGGAGGCAATAGCATGATGGGAGTGGCAGTCACAGATATTGGTCACCCTCACAACTGTCCCATCAACACCACCCTGAACCATGCGCACATCACAGGCAGTGAAAAGCCACTTCAAAGATGTCTGACAATGGTGCTCTGTTGTGGGGAGCACAAGGCCCTGCTGGGAACTGGGCACCAACCAACAGCAGGACACCACTGACTGACATCCTGAGAGTCAACCTGAACCCACTGCAAGGGTGGCATGCTTCATGGTGGGATAACTGGGCTGGGGGAGAAGGAGGGCTGGATGTCCACCAAATACAACCAATGCAGGCCATGTACACACCCCAACATTCATATTGAAATGCTCAAAGTATGCAGGACAATGTGCTACACCAATATCAACCTCTGACTGTGACAACTTAGGACAATGCAATGTACAGGCCCGCATCCAGAGGTACAGTCACAACTGTCAGGTGTGTGAACCATTGATGCCTGCAGAAACATAACATACATTGTGTGTGTCTCCCAAAAACAGGTGATGATGGGGACACAGCAGCAGACGCTGAGGAGTCCCTGTCCCAGGCTCCGGGGGACACGGAGCTCACTGGTGTGGAACAGCCTCTGCCCTCCTCAGATGACGAAGACCTACCTGGCACCTCCGGAGTGAGTCATCATGCAGCACCAGCAGGACCACCAGCTGCACCCCCTGCACCCACCCCTCCAACGACTGACAACACACAAACCTCCCCTGCCGACACGGACAGACCAAGGACCACCACCACCACCAGCACACGGACCCTGGCCCAACGTGGAGCTATGGACACCAACACCAGCAACAACCCCCAAGGGGGCCCAGGGTCACCTGTGCGTGCCACCGCAGGTCCTGCACGTGTCACCAGGGGTGGTGGGAGGGGTGGTAGACATAGGTCGCTGCTTGCAGAGGGGTCTGGACTGCATGATGACCCACAACTGGTACGCATAGCCGATGCGTACCAGACCAGCACCGGAGATCTCAGCCAGGTAGTGGGGATCCTCAGGGACATACGACAGCAGCAGGCTGCCCATCATGATCGCTTGGACTCCCACATGTCCCGCATGGAGTCCAAGTGGGACACACTGCAAGAAATGACGGAAGTGCATAGGGACATATTACAATGCCTCCGCCAGATTACACCTCCCTGTGTGCCCACAACATCTGGTGCTGAAACAACTGCAACTGCCACAGGGAGGGAGGATGACTCTGGCGGAGAGTCCCCTGCACCGCAGCAGCCTGCACTTGAGGGTCCCCCCCCAAAGAAGAGGGGTCGTCCGAGGAAGTGCGACTGAGAGGCCGATGGCCATGCACAACCCCCAGGAAGCCAACACCTGTTCTGGAAAATCACCTTTGTGCGCAAACTGTTCACCCTGTTGAATGCAACACAACTCCCCCACATGACATAGGGAGTACAAGTTGGACCAATGTATCAGATGACTGTGGACTTTACTCAGGACATATCTGCTACCAGGACTTCCAAATCATCTAGGAACTTTGGATTACAATCACAATGTACAGCATCCACCATCCTGTGCACTATACTCTCACATGTATGACAATAAACACACTAATACACCATACTTGCCTCTGTTGTGATTCCAACGTGGTTTCTGTCATGGAGATGATGACCTGCGAAATTACACTGTGCATGCTAACTGCTACAGCAAGTACAACACAGGCATGTGAGTCATGGCGACGTGACACATATGAGGGAGACACACCACCAGGGCTACACAACACATACACACCAAGGCCATCTGACTCATCGCCTACACTGATGTTGCCAGGAAATACGGTGCAATGCACAGACACAACACCTATTCACAGTCTGTGTTAACTAGCCCACTGGTGCAGTAAGCAAATGTCAGTCAGATGTGTGACCACAGACAACGCACATCACAAAGTGAAGCACAGGTTTATTACACATTTGCAACATGTTGTAACCACTACAGATGCAAGGTAATCCCACCTGGCAGTGGGCACACAGTCAACAAGTGTAGAAGGAAGGAAGTCCATGGGTGTGGCGCACATCACCTGTAGGGACACGACAGCTACCACCCTGGAAGTTTAATCACGGTGTCGGGGGATCACAGTTGACCAAACAACTCTGAAAGTACCCTGTGAAGGACAGAAATGACACACAGTCAAAAGCACTGAAGAACAGGACAGAACTGCAATACTCATGCCCAATACATGTCACAAGATACCTACACAAAACCAAGTTAGCATGTCAACACTGTTGGGGAGTACAGACTACCTGTAAGGACACATTGCTGCACGCATAAAGTCATGTAGCACATGGACACACTCAAACAGCACCAGAGCACCACCAACACATATCATGCAAACTCACATCATTGACATAACATCCCTGGATACTCACATTCAGCTGAAGAAGTTGGTGATGAGCTGTGTGCGGACATCACCCACATCATCATCATCATCATCATCACTGGCATCGTGGTCCAGGCCAGGATCCTCCACAGGTTGCGGATGTTGGTCATCGTCATCCAGGATGAGAGGCAACTCCTTCCGCACTGCCAGGTTGTGTAGCATGCAGCAGACGATGACAATCTTGCACACCTTTGCTGGGGCATATGGGAGGGCCCCTCCTGTCTTATCTAGGCAGCGGAAGCGGCTCTTCAGGAGACCAAATGTCCGCTCAATCACTCTCCTGGTCCGACCATGTGCCTCATTGTAGCGCATCTGGGCTGGTGTCACAGGGTTCCTGAGGGGCGTCAGCAACCACGGCATGTTGGGGTATCCGGAGTCACCTACATACAGACAATTGCACATTAGCTGAGTTGGAAAAGAGGGTGGAACACTACATTGCAGAACACACACAATGGCACAAAGTCAGTACACACCAACAAGCCAGGCACGCTGGTTCCGCATCTGTGACATCATCCTCGGGATGCGACTACTCCTCATCACGTAGGCATCGTGTGCAGAACCGGGGAAACGGGCACAGACGTGTGAGATGCTCATATCTGCAAGACATACCACCAGTGCATTGACCGAATGGTAGTGTTTGCGGTTCCTGTATGCCTGCTCTTGGGCCTGTGGTGGTACCAAAGTCACATGTGTCCCATCAATGGAGCCAATGACATGCGGCATCCTCCCCAGGGCATAGAAGTCCCTCTTCACGTCAGTGAGTTGTTGAAGTCTAGGGAAATAGATGTACTGGTTCAGGTATCTCAACATAGCCTCCAAAACATCGCGGAGCACACGGCTGAACATGGTCTGTGACATCCCACCAGCAGACGCCACAGTGTGTTGAAAGGTACCGGTGGCAAAGAAGTGTAGGGCTGCCATCACCTTCACCTTGGGGGTCAGCGCTGTAGGGTATGTCCGGCCAGGTTGCAAATGTCAATTCCTCAATCAGCGGCCTGGTGAAGTGGTACCGTCGGATGCAGTCCCGTTCGACCATGGTTGCAAGGTCAGGGAATGGTCTATGGACAGCTGGTGCCCTGCAGTGCATAGGTGAAGAAAGAAAGTTTGCCAGTCACCCCACATATGTGGCATTGACCATACTCAATATCACATGATACATCATTATGAGACACAAGTACATGATGTGTGCAGTTCCGTAAGGACATGTATGGCACCTACATGGCCAACATCTAACATCACAGTTCAACAAGTGGCATCAACAAGTCCCAGGTTGTGCCATGGGATATCATTAGGCTGTGGCACAGTTCCCATCTACTGCTGTCACGTTCCAAACACACCCCACAGTGACATGTGAGGACAGATGTGCCCCAGGCATCACAGCTCAACGACAGGTAGATTCACAGGGACCCTGTATTGCCACATGGACACTGGCATGACATGGTGCATCATGAATACACCACAGCAAAACAACCATGACCCCCACAGGTAGTGGACCCTGTTGCCTCGTCAGGACAGACATGGACGTCTGTGACACACACACGCACAACATCAAAGTCCATGCACAAACAACGTGGATGTGGAGACTGTCTCCCATTGTGCACATGGAATCAGAGACATTGTAAACCCAACATGCACACAGACTGTGGAGGGCCATCACTATTGTGGCAATGGGTCACCCTGGGACGTACATACCGTCCCACATGGGACTCAGGGGGTATGTGACATGACATACTCATACACAACCGTGAAATGTGACCATGCCACATGCTCTGAACTGAACAGTTGCACATCACAGTGGTCATGTGCACGACACACCAAGGATTCTGTCCCCATGAACACGTGCACAGCCTGGGAGTGGCTGCCCCCAAGTGCCACCCACAGAACAACATGTTGACCCCCATACACGGAATAGGTAATGCAGCCTTACATGCCTTAGGATACAGTGTGGACAGGCTGTGGTGTTGTAGGTGTGCCCCTCACTCCCTGGGAAGTATATGTGGCTGGCATATGTTCACCTGTGACAGGCATGGTGACATATGCCAGTGACTTGTACAGGGACGCGTTGTACAGCAATGGACCGATCGGTGCGCACGCATTGGCCATTGCATACGATGTGAGCGGGTACGCGTTGTATTCGCAATAAGCGTTGTACAGCAATGGACCGATCGGTGCGCACGCATTGGCCATTGCATACAATGTGAGCAGGAACGCATTGTCATCCGATGTACGCGTTGTACAGCAATGGACCAATCGGTGCGCACGCATTGGCCATTGCATACAATGTGAGCGGGAACGCGTTGTCATCCGATGTACGCGTTGTACAGCAATGGACCGATCGGTGCGCACACATTGGCCATTGCATACGATGTGAGCGGGTACGCGTTGTACAGCAATGGACCGATCGGTGCGCACGCATTGGCCATTGCATACGATGTGAGCGGGTACACGTTGTATTCGCAATACGCGTTGTACAGCAATGGACCGATCGGTGCGCACGCATTGGCCATTGCATACAATGTGAGCGGGTACGCGTTGTACAGCAATGGACCGATCGGTGCGCACGCATTGGCCATTGCATACAATGTGAGCGGGAACGCGTTGTCATCCGATGTACGCGTTGTACAGCAATGGACCGATCGGTGCGCACACATTGGCCATTGTATACGATGTGAGCGGGTACGCGTTGTACAGCAATGGACCGATCGGTGCGCACCCATTGGCTATGGCCTGGCCTGGCAACGGACGCGTTTTCAAATCTTTAACGAGTCTGATGCTGTAAATTCAGTTGGTCACCCACAACAATGTTGCAAATTCATGGGTGTCATGAAGTTGAACTTTTGAAGGATGCTGTGGGCGTGTGTAAGTGGTGCAATTCCATGGATTGGCCAGATTCAGAAGATGCAAACGACTTGGACCTATCACTTTGGACACATGGGACAGTATCTGCCTCTGCAGCACACATATAATGCTGGCTGTTCCCCTGAGAGCTCACTTGCCTGCACTACATGCTCCAGGACGACATCTGCCACCACCACTGCTGCTGTATCTGCACCCTCTGGATCCTGCAATGGCACGTACTGTGGAGAGAGCCCCAGCCTTCAGCACTGAGGAGAACCAGGCCCTGCTGGACAGCCTCCTTCCACAGTACAGCAAGCTGTATGGGAAAGCAGGGGAGCAGGTGAGTGTGCTGTCCACTGCCTTACTAAATGTGCATGTTGTCTGACTAGCAAGACTTACAGTCTGCACGCCACTGGCTAGCAGGCTCACTGAGTAGTTGTCACCCACCATAGTGTGTAGTTACATGCACTGAACAGGTATAGTGCAGTGACAGTGCATTTAAAGAAGGTTTTACTTCCCAGGCAATGATACCATGTAGTAACTGCTGGCAAACTGTCCATAGCCATCGTTGCACTGCCTGTGTACATCATGTGCCCCTGTGATTGAGACATGTATATCCAACTGTGTAATGCACGGATATGTTGAATGTGTAGTAATGGCATTTTCACTTTGTCATCCTCACAGGTTGATGCCCACCAGAAGCAGCAGATATGGCTGACCATCGTCCGGGCAGTGAGATCCGTGGGGGTCTACAAGCGCCGGATCCGCAACTGCCAGAAGAGGTGGCAGGACATTCGGGGCTGGACCCGGAGGATCGCACGGGTCCAGCTGAAGCTGTCGCCTCCTCGCAGGAGGGGCGGACACCGGACCCTGACCCCCCACATGCTCAGGATCCTGGCGGTGGTCTTCCCTGATCTGGATGGGCAGCTGAAGGCCAGAGAGCAGCAAGGAGGGGGTGAGTCCATGACTGCATTGTGAACTTTGTCTGCCATGCTATGTGCCCTCCTCTGGCCTGGTTAAACTTCCACAGTACATCAGTCATGTGGTCCAGGACCCATGTCCCTCAATTGTGCACTGCCCACTCCTCATCTGATACCCAGGTGTGGCCCTTACAGTCAGGGAATTGTGTCACTTGGGTACTGTGTCCTTGCATTTTGCTTAGCTCAAGGTGGGGGACAGCATTTGTTCCCCTAACTCTGTGGTGGGCATCATGGGTGGGTCCATTGCTTACACAATGCCTGTGTTCTGACATGTAATCTGCGTGTTACTTTGATATGTGGTCCAATTGCTGAGCTGATCCACCACATGTGCCTGGGGTATCTGGCACACACCCATGCTGCGGGTGGGAACAATGTTTGGGCCCCAGGAGTGTGTATATTATGTGTGTCACACATACTTAGCCACCTGCCTACTGCTCAGGGCTCATCCCTCATTCACGTGGGGCAGGACAGTCATGCCTACTCCAGGCCATACAATACACTCTGTACTCCCACTCCCGTGTATCAGCTGACACGTTGTGCTCAGTGATATGTCCCCTCAGGTGTCTGCCTCTGTGTCAGTGTGCTGTGGCTTCGTTGTCAGGACTACTGGGGTGTTTCTCGGTTGGGGCTCAGCATGCCACCGGAGATGTGACCATAGGAGACGATACTTGTGTGACACATAGGTGTTTGATCACTTGACCGTGCAGACTGGGGTATGCGAATGTGAAGTTCAGGCAGCTGTTTCCCATTCACAGCAGATTGTGAGGTGCTCAGGTTCAGAGGGTTGTGTTACAGGTCTCCCATATGTCCAATTGGTATGACGTGGACAGATAAGGGTTCAGATGATGTGGTGTGTGGGGGATGTACATGTGCACTTGTTCAGCTCCAGGACTTGCATTCCCCATGACCTACTATTGTGACACAGTGCAGACTGTTGTTGTCTGGCTGCCCTGCCCATGTGACTGGAGACAGTGATGTATGACTTAGCAGGCATGCCTGTGCCATGGCATGAAACTTCCTATGAGTGATCCTGCAGGGGAGTGACATGTGCTACATGCACACCATTGTGGCAACTGGCAATGACTATCAGGACATGGGTGCATCATAGTGTCTGTCGCTGGTATGCATCACATGCATTTCAAAATTGACTCTGGGCATCCCTTTATCCGGACACCTGTACTGACTCAGTGGCAAGAGTTGTGATGTGTGCATGTTCACATGCTTCACCGTGTTCTCTGCACTGTCCAACTACTGTGTAGGTGGTGCATGTGTCCACACTGGGGTATTGCCATCCAACAGACACCAGACAGATGGGTGCAAGGCCAGGAGGGATGTGAGTGCCATGGTTGACCATCAGACAGACAATTGGCTTCTCCTACTCTGTTTGGGCACTTTTGGCAATGTTCAACTAAGGATGCCAGGGCTAGCTCTGTAATGTGCTGTACTTACTGTGGTGTGTGCGTTCGGTGCAGGTGACTGATGTCTGTCTGTTTCCCTATTGTTTGCAGATACATCCACGGCCACAGGAGGGGACAGCTCCATGGACCAGGAGGAGCCGCAGAGCCAGACTGGGTCAGCAGCCGAGGAGTGTTCGGAGGGACCCAGTGGCACGGAGGGCGAGGGGAGCCACACCGAGGAGTCCTCAGCACCATCCACCTCAGCTGAGGACCACAGCAGCTCGGAGGATGACTCCCTTGTGGAGGCGGGTGTCAGCAGCCACCACACCCCAGCTAGTGTTGCTGTCCCCGCCACCACCACCACCACCACCGCCCTCCCATCGGCTCCCATTCCCGAGGTCCGTGGAGGCTCCCGTGTTCGGGAGTGTATCTCCTTCGGGCCAGGCACTGCACCCCCTGCCCCTGTGTCCCCTGCTGCCCTGAGTGAGGAGTCTGTGTACCTCCTTCGCCAGCTCCATGTAGGGCAGACAGCGATGCTGAGTGTCCTCCATGCACACACCACTCTGTTGACTCAGCTGGTGTCGTTCATGGAGGGCATCTCATCGGGCATGTCTGCCCTACAGAGGGGCAATAGGTCCATGGACTCCTCCCTGACGGCAGCAGTGTCCATCCTCCGACAGTCCCTCACCCCTCCTACCTCTGCCCCATCCACACTCCCCAGCACCTTACCTGTCCCAAGCACACACACACCGGCACAGGCACACACCAGCACAGACACAAGCAGCACACAGACACACACGCCAAAATCCAGACGCACACGCACGCACAGTCAGGGGACTGAACCCACACTCACAGGGGATGGGGCCCAGGCACACACACATGCATCCACGAGCACTGCGCAGTCCTCAGTTACCTCTCCCTCCAAGGCCCCTTCCCTTGCCTCACCTGCAACCCCAAAGACACAGCAGGTCTTCCTCAGTGACCTCGGCCTCTTCCCCTCCGATCCAGCTGATACAGCATTCAGGGGGAAGAGGAAGCCCACCCACACGGAGGGGAGTGCCCCTCGCCCCCGGACACCCTCCCCCAGGCGCAGACCGACTGACGCCCATCCGCAAGTCCCCCCGGACCCGGAAGAGCAAGACCCCGCCGCCGCCCTGCAGCTCAAGCACCAAGTCTCCTTCCTCCATCCCTCAGGCCCCCACTCCACAGGTGCCCCTACCACACCCTGCCCCAGGTTCCCCCACCCACAGATACACCATCCCCAAAATGTTCCGGCCTTCTCCCCCTGCCACTTGCTCTTCCGGCCCCACACCCCCCGCTGCGCATGTCTGTGCCACTGGTGTGGAGACGGTGTCCTCCCCTCTGTCCTGCCCACCTTACCTGAACCCCATTCTCCTCCCCTGGAGGTAGGCACTGCAGTGGAGTCCACTACCACCCCGTCTGACTTGGGCACTGCAGTGGGGAACCTGTCCACTCCATCTGCACGGCCCACTGCAGTCGTGCCGGCATCCACACCATCTGAGTCATGCCCCCAGTTGTGCCGGCACACACCATGTCAGACACCTCCACTGCAGTTGTCAGTGGCTCTCCAGCACCCACCACCCCTTCCCTGCCTCCTTCTGGTGAGCCCTGATCCTGTCCCTGCGGTGCCTGGCCTGCCCCCCGTATGCCCCTCCGAGGGGATGGTCCCTGGTGTGTTGCAGTGCAGGCATGCGTAGGGTGACATCTGCCACTGTCACCCTGTTTTGACTTTCAGAATGGACTGGCCATTGGCCTTTGTTTCTTTTTTTCTGGACTTGAACTTTTGAACCCACATATGCTGAATAAAGCTACTTTCTGTTCTCTAGTGGTTTTGCTTCTGATGTACATGATGTTGATGATGCTAACCATGCCCTTGCTGCAGTGATGGTGATTTTTGATATCAGGAAAATGAAGTGTTACTGTGCAGGACCCCATGTGGTCCAGGGGGAATGTGTCCTATACTGGTGTGTATCCATGTCATCCTTTGCAGCATATGAGGGTGTCATGTTTTCAATATTTGGCAATGGGATTTCCTACTTACTTTTGCAATATCACATCTGTGGCTTACACCCCTGCACATCTGTTGTGCTTGCCATTGTTCAATTAGTCTACTTCCCTGACCGTGTGGCCATCTCCACTGGACATGCAAGTTTGGGCATCAATTGGGAAGGACTCATCTGTGTTGTCAGTGCAACTTGCTATACATGTGTGTTGGATCTGTGCTGATGATTTCGTTGACACTCCCATGACCAGGCTGATATGACGGGAGCCTTCATTTCGTGCTAATTGTTGACTGTGTGACCAAGTGTTCTGCTGACATGATGGAGCCCTACTGAGGCAACATATGGCACAGCTTTCCTCACACAGGAGTGGAGTCCCCTCATGGCAGTGTGTAATCCTGTGACATTGCCTGAGCCCAAGGTGTGTGTTGTGTGAGCATGTCTGTGTGTGTTCACTTCCATTTTGCTGTGCATGCTGGGATCCCTAGTGATGTTCCTGTTTGTGATGCTTGCTGAGTTGACCTATGTTCCCCCAAAGTCTTCTCCCTGGGTTCTCTGTGATGTGGGTGCATGGCACATTACTGGTCATCAGGGTGTCACCCATAGGTGTGTTTGCTGTCAGGGCTGAGTTTGTGGGCAAACGCAGATGGGACACAGTCAGGATTCCCCTTGGCACTTGTTGTTTGCACCTGTCATGTAATTTCCAGTTTGTGTTAGCTTTCAGTGATTGTGACACGTTGTGTGTGTGACTGCTGGCACTCCTCAGGGTCAGGGCTGCAATGTTGGTAGTTGTCCATGTGTGTTCTTTGTGGGTGACCTTGGCTTCTTCATTGGTGTGGGACTGTGGCTGGGATCCCATTGGTTGGTGTGGTATTGCCGTCATGTCCATGTACAGCGTAGTGTGCAGTGTGTCAGACATTCAGGAGTCTTGTTGAGTGGCCATGTGTGATGTGTTTCTGCACCTTAGTTCCCACCACCACCCATGGGATTGTCATGGGTGCATGTGCAATGTCACCAGTGCATGTGAGCTTCACTGCTGCACATTGTTGGAGGTCGAGGTGTGTGGTGTTGAGTGTGTGCAGATGAGAGTTGTTGCCCGGCTAGACCCCTGCCTCCATGTTGGCCTTGGCTTACTGGCCGTGCTGATTGATTTGTGCTTGTGTAGGTATGATGGTAGTTTGTTGATCAGGACACATGACTGTGGTTCACAGTGTGAACGACATCTAGCTTTGTCAACACAGTGGGATTGTCATGCAGCCCAGGGTCACCACATTGTGGGGACCCTGGGGGTAGTGCTGTGGTGTGTCTGTGTCTTGCTGTGTCAGTTGCTGTTCCTACATGCTTATGTGACATGTGTGATTTGTGCTCCCTCTCATCTAACAATGCCTGATTGCCCACATAGGGGATTTGGATCCATGAGTTACTTTTGTGTGGCACTGTATGCGCATCTGTGTAATTGGTATTCAGGCCTCATCATGTGTTGTGTGGTTGCCTGGGGACACTGGCACCACCCCCCCTCACCTGTTGTGTTTGATGTGCAGTGTGGGGCTGCCTGTTTGTGTTTGTGCATCTGCACCACTGCATTGGCATATCTTTAGTGTGCCATTGGCTGTATGTTGTTTGGTGGGTTTCACCTGCTGTCCCTGGGACTCCTAGGTCATCAGTCAGCACAATGATCATTGTTTGTGTGTCCCATTGCTGCCATGGTATGGTATTTGTTCACCTCACATCTACAGTCTCCACAGGATATCTACATTTGTGTGCCCATTGGTGCAAATATGTGGGTCTGCATTATGATGGTCACTTCTGTCATTGATGAATATTGACAGTGTCAGCCCCCATGGGTGATGTTTGTCTGCACATGGCCAAAGGTATGTCTTATTTGCACTGCACTGTTTGCCTCCCACAATCTATGTTGCTATGGGACACAAGCACTACTTTGCCACTGATGTGTTTGTTGTTCTGTGACCAGGAATCATCCATGCAATTTGGCAGTTGCAGCTTTTTCAATGTCAACACTTACATTTTGGTCACTGTGATGATGGGGGTTTAGACTAGTCCTGGGCGTAGTTTGCGTAGTAGCACTTCACGTAGCTACATGAAGTATATTTTGAACTACACGTAGCTATGCAAATTGCATAGCTGTGTGCTTGACTACACTGTACAATAATTGCCAAAGGCATCTTGCACAGTGCAAGTTAAAATAAATATCTCTGTCTTTATATGCTAAAATGCATATAGCATTTCACAAAAGTGAAATTGATAAAATAACAAGCAGTGAGAGAGGTGATGATTTTGGTATCCTCCCTAACCTAGGGAGAGAACCAAGCAGATGCCTTGAAAACAAAAAGCACATCTTTTGAACGATTCAGTGGTGGTCCCATCCTCTTAGGACCACCCCAAGCACAGTTATTGGCAAAAATACAATCCCAACCAAAGGCCCTGCAAAGCATTATGGGACGAGATTAGCAGTGGGCAGTGAATATTATAGTATCCAATATCAAAATAATTCTACAAAGAGCTGCAGTTCCACTAGTCGTTACTAGATGTCCCTCACGAGTCAAATGCAAAAACTTCATGAAAGGGTTTCAATGCTTTTGCATTTGACTCGTGAGGGACATCTAGTAACGACTAGTTGAACTGCAGCTCTTTGTAGAATTATTTTGATATTGGACACTATAATATTCACTGCCCACTGCTAATCTCGTCCCATAATGCTTTGCAGGGCCTTTGGTTGGGATTGTATTTTTGCCCATAACTGTGCTTGGGGTGGTCCTAGGATGAAGGGACCACCACTGAATCGTTCACATGATATGCTTTTTGTGTTCAAGACATCTGCTTGGTCCTCCCCCTAGGTTAGGGGGGAACCCAAAATCATCACCTCTCTCATTGCTTGATATTTTCATTGTCAAAGTTCACTTTTGTGAATTTGTTATATGCTTTTTAGCATAGAAAATTGCTTTAACAAAGCATTTGTATGTGTTTAATATACTGCTGCTACGCTATGTTGATTAGCAGAGTTTTTACTCTGCTACGTGCAATTTGCGTAGTGCGTAGTAACACAAACTTTGCATGCTCCGTGAGCGTAGCAAAGTATTATGCCCAGGACTAGTTTAGACCCCATTGCCACAATGTTCTGAATGTGCCCCAGCTATGGGCCCCACACTTACATTTTGGTCACTGTGATGATGGGGGTTGGACCCCATTGCCACAATGTTCAGAATGTGCCCCAGCTATGGACCCCACACCTACATTTTGGTCACTGTGATGATGGGGGTTGGACCCCATTGCCACAATGTTCAAAATGTGCTTCAGCTATGGACCCCACACTTACATTTTGGTCACTGTGATGATGGGGGCTTAGACCCCATTGCCACAATGTTCAAAATGTTCTTCAGCTATGGACCCCACACTTACATTTTGGTCACTGTGATGATGGGGGCTTAGACCCCATTGCCACAATGTTCAAAATGTGCTTCAGCTATGGACCCCACACTTACATTTTGGTCACTGTGATGATGGGGGCTTAGACCCCATTGCCACAATGTTCAAGATGTGCTTCAGCTATGGACCCCACACTTACCTTTTGGTCACTGTGATGATGGGGGTTGGACCCCATTGCCACAGTGGTCATGGTCTGCTTGCATTGTGGAGGCCACACACATTTATGTGTGACACATGTGATAGGGGGTCACATTGTATGTTCAAAGTCATGTTCAGTGTTGTAGGCATTTGACACAGTCTACACACGCTTGTCATGGTGTTGGGGGGATGTCTTTTTCTTGCATTCCTTAGGTTGTAGTGTGCTGGTAGTGTCATGCATTGTCCATCCTATGAGTGGGGGTGGTGTTGGTGGTAGGCATCCAGCCCCCCCTGGGTAGGGGTGGTAGTAGTGGTAGGCATCCAGCCCCCCCTGGGTAGGGGTGGTAGTAGTGGCAGGCATCCAGCCCCTCCTGAGTAGGGGTGGTAGGAGGATTGGCATCCAGCCCCCCATGGGTAGGGGTGGTAGTAGTGGTAGGCATCCAGCCCCCCCTGGGTAGGGGTGGTAGTAGTGGTAGGGATCTAGCACCCCCTGGGTAGGGGTGGTGGTAGTGGTAGGCATCTAGCACCCCCTGGGTAGGGGTGGTAGTAGTGACAGGCATCCAGCCCCCCATGGGTAGGGGTGGTAGTAGTGGTAGGCATCTAGCACCCCCTGGGTAGGGGTGGTGGTAGTGGTAGGCATCTAGCACCCCCTGGGTAGGGGTGGTAGTAGTGGTAGGCATCCAGCCCCCCATGGGTAGGGGTGGTAGTAGTGGTAGGCATCTAGCACCCCTGGGTAGGGGTGGTGGTAGTGGTAGGCATCTAGCACCCCTGAGTAGGGGTGGTAGTAGTGGTAGGCATCCAGCCCCCCATGGGTAGAGGTGGTAGTAGTGGTAGGCATCTAGCACCCCTGGGTAGGGGTAGTAGTAGTGACAGGCATCCAGCCCCCCATGGGTAGGGGTGGTAGTAGTGGTAGGCATCTAGCACCCCCTGAGTAGGGGTGGTAGTGGTGGTAGGCATCGGGCCCCCCATGGGTAGGGGTGGTGTTAGTGGTTGGCATCCAGGCCCCTATGTGTGTATGTGGCATTGGTGATAGCCATCCCGCCCCTATGGTGCTGCTGTTGCTGGTGTAAGTAATTTCTGCATCCCTATGTGTGTGTGTTATATGTCGGGTACGTGTGATTTGTTTGTGTGGTGGGTGTCTGACTTACCTTCTGCGACGTACACGTCCGTACCAGTTCCGGTAATAGATGTAGAGTATTGGTAGGATCGGCGTGATGGGATTCATGGTTGGTTTGTCTCGTTCGTCTTTCTCGTTGCTTCGCCTCGTCCTCGTGGCTGGCGTGTTCGTCTCGTAGCCGTGGATCGTCTTGTGGCGCGAATCGGAGCTTATGTGTGCCTCTCCCGGATGCTTTGACGTGCCGTGCGTAGCGACGGGTTCGGTGCGTACGGAAGTCGCATCGTACTAGTCCGGCCGGACGGGGCTGCATTTTCGCTTCCGTGCGACTCGATTCTGCGTTACCGGATCCGCCTCGGTCGGAGAACAGGTGCTGGATTGGGTGAGTGCGACTGGGGCGGGATTTGGGCTGTTATGCGCATCGTACTTGCTCGTTCGGACGTATGTGCGAATCGGTCGGGAAACACGCATTCGCCTGGTTTTTTTCCCGGGCGAATGGTGTTAGGTGCGCCTCCGACCGGGATCGGAATCGACCCCTTAGTATACACCCTGAAGCCAGCATATCGGTTTCATCCTTTAATTCCTGTGAGTCTTCAGAGGCATTTCGTAGAAAGCATCAGAGAACTTGATGAATCCCCCTACCACTCACCTACAAACATATAAATGAGTGGTTCTGATGAAGGTGGATACAAATTAAAAACTCCACCGAAACGTGCGTTGACCTGGTTGTTGTGAAATCCCAGCCTACAACACGATCACGGATATTTTTTTAAGTGCTCTCGCCGTGATTACCATTGGTGTATGTAATTGTGGCTGAGTAGGCCATGTATGAGATGAGAGTGTGTTAGTGTGTTGTCGTGTGTGAGGTTAGAATGGTTCATGTGGCTAACCAGTGTACTGTTGGACCAAAGGATGCCTATATGTCCATTCCAATTTTTTCCTCCTCACAGGAGGTTTCTTCAGGTTATCTGGCGCGACTAGACGTACACATTTTCTGCCCTGCCTTTTGGACTTTCTTTGGCACCCTGGTGCTTCACAAGGCTTTTCAAACCAGCTGTGGAGTACCTTTGGGCCTAAGGAGTCCGCCTTATCGTCTACCTGGACGACATGCTCCTTCTAGCTCAGCTAAAGTTGGTGGTCAACTTGTTGCAGGATCTTGGGTTTGTCGTCAACGACACGAAATCCCTGTCGGTGCCCTCTCAATCATTCACATTCCTGGGTTTTGTAATAGACTCCACCAAGGCCACTTTAAGTCTTCCTCAATGCAAGATCATGAAGATTCAGTACAAATTGCGAAAGACTCTGGCAAGGATTCATGTGTCCCTGAGACAGATTGCTCGTCTGGTGGGTTTGCTCGTCTCCTCTATCCAGGTGATATTCCCAGGCTCGCTTCATTATCGGGCCCCTCAACACTTTAAAGCGGCCCATTTTTGGAAGGGGCTCACGTATTTACAAAGGGTGATTCTCTCGCAGGAAGTAAGGGACAAAATAGGTTGGTGGCTCGCCCACATGGATGCATGGAATGGAAGGACGATTTTCGGCTCTGTCCTGGATCTCGTTATCGAATCCAACGCCAGCAGGTCTGGTTGGGGCGCCAGGTGTGGAGAGTTCTCCACAGGAGGTGTTTGGTCCCCTCATGTGCAGGCAGTAGATATCAATTTCCTGGAGCTTCTGGCCAGCTCCTTCGTGGTCGGGTATTGGATGGGGACAGAATACAGTTGTGCGTCCTCTTCAAGATGGACAACATATCGGCTGTTCGATTTATCAATCATTTGGGAGGAACACATTCCAAGGCACTGTTGGCACTGGCTTCAAGTTTTTAGCAATACTGGCTCAGGCATCAGATTTCGGTTATGGCTGAGTACTTGCCGGGGCAGGAGAATCAAGTAGCAAACTGGCATTCCTGCAATTTCCGGGATTCCAGCCTTTGGAAGCTGCACCCGGACGTCTTTTTGCTAATTCAGTGGTCTTGGGGCCATTTCTCGATTGACCTGTTCGCCTCCCAACTGGACCATCAGTTGCCCAGATTCCTCAGTTGGAGGCCAGACCACATGGGGGTAGCCACAGATGTGTTCCTCCAAGATTGGAGCCGGGAGAAGGGGTATGCCTTTCCCCCCTTTGCAATGATTACTTGAGGTTTGGCTCAGATCAGGTGGCAGGGTGCAGAGGTGGTCATGGTCACCCCGATCTGGAGGTCTCAAGTGTGGTTTCTAGTTCTACTGGAACTTTCCTGGGAATTTCCAATCCGACCCTCCTTCTGAATCCGGATCAGGTTCGACATCCAGTGATGCTGGGAGGGCCCCTGCCCTTGATGGCTTAGCGGATTTCAGGAGCAGATTTTCGGTCCGGGCCTTTTGCGAGAAGCTGAGGATTTCCTCTCTAAAGCATGGGCCAGTAGCACCGCCAAGCGTTACAAGTCCGCTTGGGCGTGATGGACCAGTTGGTGTGTGTGACTGGGTTATGATCCGGTGGTCACCGATGTAGTTCAAGTGCTCAATTTTCTGGCTTCTTTGGTGTCAGAAGTATTAGCTTATTGATCTATTAATGCTTTCCGGTCGGCCATCTCTGCAGGGCATGTCCCAGTGGACGGCTCTCCTGTTGGTGAACATCCTTTTGTGTGCTGTCTTCTCAGTGGGGTTCGGTTGTCTCTTCCTCCGGAACCCAGGTACTCAGCCCTTTGTGATGTTAATCAGGTTCTGAACATGTTTCTGTACTGGCAACTGAACAGATTTTTATCCAGAAAAGAGCTTTCGGCAAAGCTAGCAATGCTTCTTTATCTTGTCTCATGCAGACAAGTATCTGATGTTAGAGCCCTTGATATTACCGGCAGAACCTTCTCCCCCTCTGGGATTTCTTTCACAGCAGATGTGCAAAATGCAACACCAGAGTCATTTCTTATCCGGCTTTTCCAGATTCTCCGAAGCTGTATGTGGTGCAGTGCCTTAAAGAGTATGAGGAGATGTCAGAAGAAATCTGGCCACCAGGTGAGAGTCAACTTTTGATTGCACTCCAGAAGCCACACATGGCTGTCTCTTCTCCTATTATAGCCCGGTGGTTAAGGTGGGTGATGCAAGAGGCTGGAATTGATTTGAGGATTTTTGGAGCACATTCGGCTCAGGGACCAATGGCTTCCAAGGCCTTTAGTTTGGGAGCAAGATTGGAGGATATTATGAACGCTGCAGAATGGTCATCTTATTCGACCTTTAAGAGGTTTTATTTTAAGCCTGTGGTTGATATGGCTCAGCTGGTGGTGGAGAAGCTCTGAACATGAATAATCCTCGCCTCCCTTCCTGACATAGAATGAAAAATTTCCTAGCTATCGTAAAGGAAAGTTTCAATTCTATTAAGGACTTGGAGGCAAGGATTACTTCCCCCGGGGATTGTTAATCCGGATTCCCTAGCCGTTGACTAGTAAGTATTTAGGTTTTCTCATTGAATTTGTGAAAAAATTAGAAAAGGAAAAAGGGCAATGTTTACTGATGTTGTGCTTGAATTTTGTTCTCGCTAGTTTATTTGCTTCCGATTCCTTTGTGGAACCTATTTTGCTATTGCATCTGAGTTTGTGACCTTTGGTAACTACTTCCGTTTGTTTCCCAGGCTCGGATTCTACCAGACACGATGCTTGACTTCACACGGTTGGCTTGGCTCACGTAACGAAAGAGGACTGGGACACTGTTAATGGATTATATGGCAACATGTGGAGTCCTGATTCGCTGTTACTCTGGACTGTTGCTCTATTGGTTGAATTGTTGTGATCTTTACCCTCTTCCCAAGGACACATGGGAATAGTAGTTTTTGATGTGCTCTGTGAAAATGCCAGCTGTTAATAGAAGCGAAGAGCGTAATGCATAATCCTCGCCTCTGAGTCCTTATTAGAATTTAAACTTTCCGTTATGATAGCTAGGAAATTTTTCATTCTCCCTCAGTAAAACAGGGATTTCTCCTCCCTGCCATTATTAAATAATAAACTTAATAAATGTAATAACCCACAAGAAAAAAAATGGAAGATATAAAAAAATGAACAAGAAACAGGAAACCAAAAAACCTGACTTCACTGAAAAGTTCTCATGAACAATGTCCTGCTGCAGTGGAATGGCACTGAAATGGAGTGTGTTTTATACTGTGGTATGCAGGTGAAAACAATTAGCCAAAACACATCAGGTGTGTGATGCTAGAAACTATCCAAAAGCTACAAGTATATGTTGAATGCATCCCACAACGGAATCCCTCCATCAAGAATCCATTGCTAGGTAAACACCAGCACAACTGATAAATCTAAATATGCTCTGCGCAATCCCGCCACCGACAAAGTAATGTTAGCCAGCAGAGTGATCTGCAGCTTACGCGACGAAAAAACTCTGTCAACGCAAATGGAGTCAGCCCACATCTAAATAGGGCAGGCTTGAATCTGTCAGCTTGACATGGTGCATGGAAAAGCCGCCACTGAGGGGACAACAGGAGTCTGACCAAGATCTAAATCAGGCCCTCAGTTGCCAGAGCAAACCAAGGACTAACCCTGGGCATAATACTTCGCTACGCTCACGGAGCATGCAAAGTTTGCGCTACTACGCACTAATTGACGTAGCATAGCAGCAGTATAATAAACACCTACAAATGCTTTGATAAAGCAATTTTCTATGCTAAAATGCATATAACCAATTCACAAAAGTGAACTTTAACAATAAAATATCAAGCAATGAGAGAGGTGAGGATTTTGGGGTCCCCCCTAACCTAGGGGGAGGACCAAGCATATGCCTTGAACACAAAAAGCATATCATGTGAACGATTCAGTGGTGGTCCCTTCCTCCTAGGACCACCCCAAGCACAGTTATGGGCAAAAATACAATCCCAACCAAAGGCCTTGCAAAGCATTATGGGACGAGATTAGCAGTGGGCAGTGAATATTATAGTGTCCAATATCAAAATAATTCTACAAAGAGCTGCAGTTCAACTAGTCGTTACTAGATGTCCCTCACGAGTCAAATGCAAAAGCATTGAAATTATTAATACATCAAGCTGCAGTTCCACTAGTCGTTACTAGATGTCCCTCACGAGTCAAATGCAAAAGCATTGAAACCCTTTCATGAAGCTTTTGCATTTGACTCGTGAGGGACATCTAGTAACGACTAGTGGAACTGCAGCTCTTTGTAGAATTATTTTGATATTGGATACTATAATATTCACTGCCCACTACTAATCTCGTCCCATAATGCTTTGCAGGGCCTTTGGTTGGGATTGTATTTTTGCCAATAACTGTGCTTGGGGTGGTCCTAAGAGGATGGGACCACCACTGAATCGTTCAAAAGATGTGCTTTTTGTTTTCAAGGCATCTGCTTGGTTCTCTCCCTAGGTTAGGGAGGATCCCAAAATCATCACCTCTCTCACTGCTTGTTATTATATTGTTTTCTCTTTTGTGAAATGACTATATGCATTTTTAGCACATAAAGTCAGAGTTATTTATTTTTATCTTAACTTGCACTGTGTAAGATGCCTTTGGCAATTATTGTACAGTACAGTACAGTACAGTGCAGTCAAGCACACAGCTAGTTCAAAATGTACTTCATGTAGTTAACCGAGGACACCTTCTGATCGGTATAGCAGAGAAAAGGTATCTATTTACTCTTGTATGCTCTATGAAATCACTGAACAATAGAGCTATTCTGCCCATGATTCCAGTACCCATTCCTGTGGAACCAATTGAAGGAGTCAAATGTCTGATGGATAACTAACATTGTAGACACCAATGGAAGATTCAGGTCCACTTAATATGCCAGTGTGAAAAATGATGTCAAATCAAACATTGTGGATCTGCACGGTATGAACCCAGACTGTTCAGGAGACAAAAGACCTCACAAATATGGATAAAGTCAATTGGAAATTATTTTCACTAGTATTGTAGTGTCTAGGCTTAACAGGGATAATGACCTATAAGAGGAAGGTTTCCCACATGGTTTGTCTGGCTTCAGCAAACTACAATAATTGCCTTTCTTAGTGTGACTGTCAGGGCCACTCGCCCTGGTCTCTTCATATAATGTTCCCAAATGTGGAGTGAGGATATTGCCGGGAGAGAAATAAACATGTGCTAGCCCAGCCCACTACACGAGAGAGTGAGAAGCATCAAGGAAGCACAGGAAACACAAAACACAAAACACAAAACATGGACAGAGCTTCAATCCTTCATGGGAAACTATCTGAATATGAAGGGAGACTCTCTCAGACAGTTGTATAGAAGTCCAGGAAGCATTATATAAATGTATAGGGATCCTCCACCCTCCAGGGCACTTAGAGGGAGTCTCTGGGAGATATGACTGGAGACTCTGGGAAATATTTAGCCCCACCATGGTGTAAGCTAGTACTGACTTGCAGAGCTTACAGGGAGCAGAAAGCCACCAGGGCTCTGCCTGCCAGTGTGAGCCTAATGCTAGCTTGAGTTGCCGATCAGTTATATTACAAAAGAAATCTTGTTAAAAACTTCATCTCCAACTAACATCCATTTTCTATGAAAGGCAATTGGTGGGCGAGGAACAGGCCTAGTGATGCAGACGGTTTTCTTCTTAAATTGCAAATAAGGAAAAACAGACAATATCTACTGATCACACCACTAGTGTCACACCACTGCCCCAATCACTTATCAAGTGCTCCTTTGGGAATTGAGGTCTGGGCAAATGCCCATGTTGTCTATGCCTTAAAATGTCTCTAGGAGTATGTGATGACAGACTGAAAGATCATTGAAAGAAGAGACAAAGGGGTATCTTCATAACTTTGTGTCTAGTACATAAGGCACATTGTGTTCAATCACCAACCCATCTCACAAAACTCTTTGCCCCTTGCCCACTGAAGAAAAGAATCAGGTCTACCGACACGTCTCATAACTTCTGGAACTAATGGATACCAAATATTTGATGGTCGAATTTCTCATGATCTGTGCAGATTTCGCAAATTTCTTAACACTCACCTACTCTTCCTGGCTTTTGGATGCTATGTTATGCCTATTTGTAGAGCACACAACTCACCTGGAAGGGTATACTGGTGCTTGTAAGCAGGTACGTCATAGGCTGTGTCCGTGCCATGCCTTCGTGAAGAGCCAGGTCCTCAGTTTCTTGCGAAACTCAAATACTGAGGATGAGGCTCCCATGCGGGGGTAGGTCATTTCAGACTTTGGCTGGAAGGTAGGATAAGGAACGAATGCTGCCTCTGGTTTTACGCATGAGTGGGATGCATGCAAGCAGGCGACCGGCTGAGGGGAGGTGTCTGGTGGGTACCATTGTTGTGGAAGGTGGGGCCAAGTTTGTGCAGGGTCTTGTATATGGTTGTGAGGAGTTTGATGAGTACACTTTTCTGTATGGGGAGCCAGTTGAAGTCTTTGAGGTGCGGGATGAAGTGAGCGTGGAGTTAGTCTGGGTGTGAGTCTGGCCTCTGAATTTTGTATTGTATAAAGACTTCTGATTAGTTGGGCATTGTTTTTGACATACAGTATGTTCCTGTAGTCCAGTTTGCTTGTGATGTGGGCATGGGTGGCGGTTCTGCGTCGGTTGACCGGAAGCCACTTTCTTGACTTTCTTGACTTTCTTGAGTATTTTGAGGGTTTTAAGAAGGAGGCGAAGGCTGTATTCACTTAGCCGGTCAAGGCGAGCTAGGTGTCGTCCACTATACCAAGGTTCTAAGCTTGGGTTGCAGGGCTAAGTGTGGTCTGAGTTCCGTAGGCTAATAGGCTGAGTTCCATAGTGTGGTGTCTTTGCTGGAGAGTACTGTTTCTGTTTTGTTTGTGTTGAGTTTTAGACTGTTGGTTTTCACCAATCTGACAACTATGGTCATGCAAGAGGTGACTTTGTTCCAGGTGCTTTATGTTTTGTTGGAAAGGGATATAATGAGCTGGGTGTCATCTGCAAAGGAGATGACGGTGATCACATAAGAAAGGATGATGCTGGTGAGAGGTGCTATGCAGGTGCTGAAGAATGTGGGGCTGAGTGATGATCCTTTGAGAACTCCGCTGATGGAGTGACAGTGGCCGAGGAGAAGAGAGTCAGGCTGACTGACTGGGTTTGGTCTGTTAGGAAGGAGCAGGATTGGATAATCTATCCCTCGTCGTCATCCTCCTCATTTAGGGGCCCATTACGATGACGGACGGAAAAGCCCTCCGACCGCTGATGCAGCGCGTACAATAAAAACTATTCTCCTCCTAGGTCACTTATAGGTCATCCAGGGGCAAACTATATTTTCTCACATCCACATGACGATGGGGCCCATAAACATCGCCTAACACACACGCACACACCTGGATTTTCCTTTACACCTTTATGAAATTCTGTACTCCTAGGAGAAGCATGAGAACTAAATGGAAAACACCATTTATGTACCGCTGGAAGGAGCCGGGATATCTTATTACCTTAACCTATCACTTTCTTCTAGTTATTTTCTTTAAGATATTCCTGCTCATTGTTTTGTCGATGAATCATTCATGTAAAAAATTAGTTCATAGTGATTAAGACCAGCTGAATCACAATAACCAATTACTGATGTCACAATTACTTAGGAAAATAACCACTGAGTCATTTGATTTAAAGAATCTTAATTTTTATATAATTTTAAAAGCATGAGAAAGAATTTAAACTTTTATTCAATTATTCATTCATTATTAATTCAAATATTTATTAAACATAATCAATTTATTGCAGAAAGGAAATTTTTGTCATGAAGCAAATCCCTAATTACCTGCCTAACTTCCTAATTTAGCCTAATGATTTCTAACCTAAGTTTAAGAATTGGAAATAACCTGATTCTCATACTCAACTGGAAAATTAAGACAGCAACAGAAACTTCAGCTCGTCAGCATCAGCTACCTGCAACCCGTCTCATCTAACAGTCTTTCAGCATCTCCCGCTCAGTAATGGATCGATCAGGACCACCCAGCACTGGAAGCCACCAACACCAACACGACCTCCAACTCCGCTCCTGACTGTGACTGCGACTGACCCCCTCCCACTAAGAGTAGGCCCTCTTATACCCTAATTCTAACTTTGCTAACTAATTGTTGCAACATTAATAACACGCTTTTCTTTCATTGGTCCATGCATGTCATCTTATTCATTCTTTTAATCAAGTTCTCTTGGATCCAATGGTCCTTGGATCATTTCCTTTCTCACAGTTCAAGACATGTTTCCATCCGCTTCGATCAGTACATTTGTAACTTCTTTCGATACATTCGAAAACTCTGCAGGCATTGTCCTTTCTCTTAAACTGGTTTCCCACGGGTCTTTGCTGATCACCACGGCACACTATCAGTTCAATTAGGTCACATCAGCCTTGACCATTTCTCGCATCCTAGCCTCTCAGCAACATCACGAGGTTAGCTTTTCTCCGACTTCTTTCCCGTGTCACATGTTTCCCTTGCGCTTGCGCACATCACCCACTGGCAGCCATTTTATATCGCCACTCGGTTATACTTTAGAAGCACTAATTTGAAATAAACAAAACATAATTAAAATAGAGAAAAATAGCCTTTTCGTTTCCCTCCCGTCATCTACGTACCCCAATTAGTTATTACCTAGCAGAAAGCAACATTTAAGCTGTTTCTTACTTACCATCACTATTGTTTTTGGCAACGACACGTTTATTTCGATGAAGCACAAAATCATGCATTTATTTTAAATTAGTACGCATTTATTTTTATGTTATAATTAGACACATGGACATCCATTAATATATTATTCAGCACATACATTTGCGTATTACCCTTCCCACACGTACAGTGTTGATTAATACATTTAAACGAACATTTAATTAATTATTTATAAAATTTGTTAGGGGTTAAAAAATTTTATTTTCTCTGCTCCATCAACTCCCCCCTTTGGTGATTTTTAAATCACCACATAAAACCAAGTTATACTTCTTTTTCAGGCAGTATATGTCTTTCATCCTTTGCTTTTTGTTAGTTACACATCTGTTTCTTCTTCATCTTGTCTTCTTGTCTCCTTATACATGTTTTCTTTCATTTTCTCTAACTCAATCTCACCCATTTCTCTCTCTCTCTCTTTCATTATTCTGTTATTCCTTTTTATCTTATTTTGTCTTACTTTTCTTTTTATACACGTTATTACTATTTTCAACACCATGGCTAACAGTATTACTACAGTTGCTATTATTATAACTTTCCCTATCATTAGTCTACTCATTCTGGTCAACCAATTTGCTACTGAAGAAAACCCTCTACCAAGTTTTCCCAATACACTTTCAACCTCCAGTGGAACTAGTTCTTTGTGCAAATTTGTAATATTTGTAATATACTTCTGTATATTTTCACTTTTATCAGGAATGTAAGTGCAACAATGTTGGACTTTCAACATTCCGCAGACTCCACCCTCTTTTGCCAAAAGAATATCAAGGGCAAGCCGATTTTGCATCACCATAGCTCTCATGGCAACCATTTCGGTATTTACCATTAAGAACCCTCCCGCAGTATCTGTAGACAACCGATCTACTACTGTGGATAATTTCCGAATTTTAAATGCATTCAAAGATATTCCCACTGCTGGTATTAATGCTCCAAAAATATCACCTACAATTTCTGAAAAACTTTCCCTCTTTCTACGTGTAAAGCTATTAATCATCTTGTATGTTCCTTTTTCTTCTCTGTCCATATGAAAGATTTTTGGAAAGACCAGGCCTACATAGCAAGTTCCATACCAATGGTCCGGTAACCTGTAATAAGCTCTATTCCCACAAATATAATAGATACCTGGAAATATCGGATCTTTTCCACCTTTGAATCCCCAACCTCCCAGAATTTGATAATTGTCATGGCAGATACTGGAACCTACAAAGTAATTGTCATAGACTGTCTTATTTCTCCTAATACACAACTTTCCTGTTTGCGGCCAATCTAATGTCATTGCTGCATTTATCTTTTTCCCTTCATGATTTCCTTCCTCAAACGTCCATAGATGTGTTCCTTCCTCTTTTATTGCTTCTTTTTGAAATTTCATCCTTCTTTCTTCAACCATTTCTAAAAATACCTTTTCTTCTTTCTTTAACTCACAGGTAAGGTTGTTACTAACTATTTCTTCTAACGTTAATTTTCTATGTTCTAAAAAGAATTCTCCTAAAACTTTTGCTGGTTTTACTTTGTTAAGTTCTGGTACTACTGGAATGTTTGCAAAAATCTTATCTATATCAGTATAATAAGATTCTAATCTACCTGTTTTATAAAATAAACTTGCTATTACACTACAGGTTATTCCATAAGTTAGAGGTAGGTGATGATAAGTCACACCTTCTGACACTGATGCAGGCAACTGCATACAAACATAACAATCTCTCACATCCATTGTCTCTACATATTCGTACAACAATTTTGTAAAAACATTTTTAGAAAAATCTGTTACTGACTTATCCTTATGTAATTCTGCACTACTTCTTAAAATAACTGGTTCTTTAATATTAGTTTCTTTTTCTGGTTTAGTATCATTCTTCGCTTCTATTACAGCTAAACTAATGGGAATTGTGATTGCTAAAACTATCCATATGGTCATTAATAACCCTGTACAAAAGCAGCACATTTTACACCATCTTTTTATAAACTCACATTTATCTCTTCTATCCCTAGTATTTTCCATTTTGCTTTTATCTATTTGTTAGGTTTCAGAAAATTGTGTCACTACACCTCAGAAATGACTTAGATGCCACTCTGCTTTCAAAAAGTCTTTGCTTGGTACTTTCTTTTAATTCTTTCCAGAATTCTTTCGTTGTCACATCCGGTGATTTGTCACATCCAGTAAAATTGTCATGTCCGGCAGAAGCACTATAAGTCTTCACTTCAGGTTTGTTGCATCTCACCTTTTCCCATTCGACTTCTTAGTCTCTGGTTCTCGTGAGTGTTTTCTTCTTCTTTGTAATCCGTCAGTGCGATATACAGCCACTCAGGTGACTTATATTTTGCATTCACCTTCTTCGTTCTTTTGGACTTTTGCAATCGTTTTCCACTTGGTTTTTCTTGTCCCTTTTGACTTGTTATTTCATTCACTTGTTCAGCACTTTCGTCTCCAGCTCTTATTATTCTATATCTCAATTTTCTTATATAGCTGTTGGGCCAATTATCTCCTTTTCTTGGCCTTTTGGCTTCACCTTCTTTTTCTTCTCTTTCTGATTTCCAATTTCTTTTTCTTGATTCAGTTTTTGCCTTCTCCTCTTCTCCACTCTCTTCAGTTTCTGTTTCAACTGTTTCACTATTGTCTCTTATTTTGAAACTTATGATCTCGTCATCTCCTACTGGTGGATCTGTCTTCTCCTTCTTGTGTTCCCTTATTACTGTCCCTCCTCGGTGTTCTTCCGATTTGGTGTTTTCCTCCTTTTCTACTTCTAAATTTCCCTGTTCTTCAGTTTCTCTATCTATCCCTATTGCTCCTCGGGGTTCTTCTCGATTCTCTAACTTTTTGTGTTTTTCTTTCCCTACTTCATCTATCAATATTATTTCTGAAGGATTTCCACCATAACTTGTACTTGGTTGTTCATCTAGATCGTTTTCTTGCTCAATTTCTTCTCTAATTGGTTTATAACCCCAAGTTCTCCTTCGGAATTCTTCACAGTTTGCAACTGAATCATCAGATCCTGAACTTGTGTCAGATATTTCCAGATGTCGACTTACAGGTCGATCTTCAGGTTCTGGAATTTCTGAATTTCTTTCTTCTTCTTCTTCTTCCTCTTCTTCTCTAGAGGTGCTCGCAGTTGGGGTTTCCAGATGTCGACTTTCAGGTCGATCTTCAAGTTCTGGCACCCTTTCTCTTATCCTTGTTGTCCCAGCTGTTAAGCTTTTATCCCACACTTCCAGACGTCGACTCACATGTCGATCAGTAGGTTCTTGAACTCTGATTGTGTGGCTGGCATGGACCCAGTTCTTCACTCCTGCACACTTGACTGCAGTCGTTGTCACTAGGATTACCTGTCGTGGTTCGTCCCAGCGAGGAACTAAACAGTTTCTTCTCCTGTGGATTTTTATACGGACCCAGTCTCCTGGATTCAAGTCGTGGGCTGGTTTTCTTTCAAGAGTGGTCGCATCCGGTCCAACCTGATGAAACACAGAACGCACCACATCAGCCAGTCCTTTGCAATAATCCAGTACTAGATCATCAGTTATAGTCAATAACTTGTTGACAGGTACTTGTGCTTGTCTCATTGCTCGTCCCATGATCATCTCATGAGGACTAAGTCCAGTTTTCTTTTCAGGGATGCTTCTGATGGTCATCAGAACAAGAGGCAGTGCATCTGGCCATTTGAGTCCTGTAGCTTGACACATTTTTCCTAATCTGTTCTTAATTGTTCCATTAATTTGCTCCACTACCCCAGAAGCCTCTGGTCTGTAAGCACAATGTAGTTTTTGTTTAATACTCAATGCTTCGCAAATCAATTGGATCAACTCATTTTGAAAATGTGTTCCTCTATCTGTCTCAACCGTGACTGGAAAACCATACCTTGGAATGAACTCTCGCAGCATAAGTTTTGCTACCGTTGTTCCATCATTCCTTCTAGTGGGGTATGCCTCCACCCAACGAGAAAACAATCAGACGACCACTAGAACATATTTTAGTCTGTTACTAGGGGGCATTTCTATAAAGTCTAACTGCATTCTAGTGAACGGACCTCCTTCTCGTCCTATTGTTCCTAGACTTACTACTGTTTTTCTTCCTGGGTTAAACTGCTGACAAATAAGACATCTTTGACAAAGACTTTCAGCTATGGCTCTGAATTTTGGGTTATACCAGGTTTGTCTAAAAAGTCTGATCATTGCATCTCTCCCAATATGAGCTTGTCCATGGTACATCCGTGCCATGTCTGCAATCATGCTATCAGGCATAACTGGTCTTTCGTCTCTGTATACCCACACACCATTATTTTCCTGTCTTCTACATCCTGCTTTTATCCAGTAATCTTTTTCCTCATCACTTGCAGTTTCTTGTAACTGTCTTACTTCATCCCATGTCTCGACAGTATTAGTAAAAAGCAAAGGAGAAGAGATATGCTCCCTTTCTCTATTTTTGTTCATAGACACCATGTTCTCTGCACAATATTTGGCAATCTCATCGGCATAATTATTGCCGACGGCTATGTAATCTTCGTTTTTCTTATGCGCCTTGCACTTCACTACAGCGATTTGTTTAGGCAACTGTATCGCCTCAAGCAGCCTTTTAACAAAATCTCCATTTCGGATAGGTGTTCCTGCAGATGTCAAGAAACCTCTTTGTGACCAAATCTGACCAAAGTCGTGTACGATGCCGAAACCATATTGGCTATCGGTCACAATCGTGACTCGTACATTTCTTCCTAATTTACATGCTTGAATCAAAGCAATTAGTTCCGCAACTTGTGCAGACCTTATTCCTTTCAGACAAGACGCTTCCATCACAGTTGCCACTGTGCACACTGCGTAAGCTGCGCTTAAAACTCCTTCTTTTGTTCTCAAACATGAGCCATCTACAAACATGACATAATCAGATTCCTTTAACGGTTCATCTTTTATGTCAGCTCTTGGTTTCGTGCAATATTCCAGCACGTTCAGACAATCATGATCTACTTCGTCTTGTTCAATTATACTCTCCTCATCTGGCAATGATGTTGAAGGATTCACATTCATGCATCTATCTATGGTCACATTTTCAGCACTCAAGATGACTTTTTCGTACTTAGTCAGCCGACTATGTGTCATGTACTGTGTTTTTGTTCTTGTCAAAAGAATTTCTACTGAATGGGGAACATATACTCTCAGTGGATACCCCATCACTATACCTTCACTTTGTTCCAGACTTACACACGTAGCAGCAACTGCTTTCAGACATCCGGGCAATGCTTTTGCTATAGGATCTAAAACAGCTGAAAAATAAGCAATTGGTCTTTTCATTGTTCCATGTTTTTGTACCAGTACTGAAAACGCACATCCATCTCTTTCACTGCAGTACAACTCAAAATCCTTCTCATAATCAGGCATGCCTAATGCAGGTGCCTCACACAATTTCTTTTTCAATTCTTTGAAAGATTTCATTTCTTCATTGTTTAACTCAAAAGGGTCTTTTACATCTTTCTTGGTCAATTTTTGTAATGGTTTTGCAATCAAAGAGAAACCACTTATCCATTGTCGGCAATATCCAACCATTCCCAGAAACATTCTTACCTCTCTTTGCGTCATTGGTGCTCTCATTCCTTGAATCATTCTTACTCTTTCTGTCGCTATCTTTCGCACTCCTTTCTCAATTTTATGGCCTAAATACTGGACTTCTTTCTGACAAAACTGCAATTTCGAAGGAGACACTTTATGTCCTCTTTTCTCTAGATGGTTCAGTAAAGCAATTGTATCACTTACACATGCTTCTTTTGTTTTCGATGCCACCAACAGGTCATCGATATACTGTACCATCACTGACTTTTCTGGCATTTTTAAATCTTCCAGAGATTTCTTTAAAATCTGATTAAAGATTGAGGGGCTTTCTGTATACCCCTGAGGAATTCGGCACCATGCCAAAATACGCTCTCCGAACCGGAACGCAAATAATGGCTGGCTATCTGGATGCAAAGGAATAGAGAAAAATGCGTGACACAAATCTATCACAGTGTACCACTCAGCTTCATGTGGAATTTGATATAGAATTACTGCAGGGTTTGGCACTATTGGACAACAGGGCACAACTATTTTGTTGATCTTTCTCAAATCCTGTACTATTCTATATGTTCCATTTGGCTTTTTCAGTCCCATAATAGGTGAATTACATGGACTGCTCATTATTTCTTTTAGAATTCCCTGTTCAATCATTTTATTTATTACAGGAGTTATTCCTTCAATTATTTCTGGAGTTAACTTGTACTGTGGCGTATTCGGGTAAGTTGTTCCTTCTTTTACTGTTACTTTTACGGGATCAACTTCTTTCATTAATCCAATGTCTTCTCCTGTAAAATCCCACACACTTTCTTTCACTGCACTTTTTAGTTCTTCTGGAAGTTTTTCTGCATCAAATGCAGGAAACAAACCATTCATTTCAGGTTCCTGATTCATCAAAGTTACTTTATACAAGACATCTTCATCTGAGGTCTGAAATCCAATTCCATCTGGCGTACAATAAATTGTGCAATTCATCTTGCACAAGAGGTCACGACCTAAAAGATTTACAGGACTACAATCGCACACTACAAATTTATGCATTTTGCTAAAGGAACCAATTTTTACTTCCACCAATTCAGTAAGTGGTGTTTTAATCTGCTGATTTGCTACTCCTACTACTTGGATGTATTCACCTGAGAGAGGAAGGTTTGGAATTTCCACTGATCTAACAGTAGAACGGGTAGCTCCAGTATCGACAAGGAATGTTACATTTGCACCATTCACTTCTCCATCCACAAAGGGACCAGACTGATCTACCTCTAGAGTTGCGCCAAGTACGCACTCTTTCCCCTCTCCTGGGCACCGTCAGAATCTTTCATCCGGGTCATCCTCACTCTGACGCAACCAATACTGAGAAATGTTAGCTGCTCGCGGCAACTGTGTTACCTGCTCTCCTCCGTAGAATCCTGTTTCTGTACTGTATCTTTGCTGGTTAACAGTGTTGGGAAGTGGTGGTTGCGGCACCTGACTTTGTTGAACAACTACCTCATTCTGCACCTGTGGAGTTAATGATTGATTTTCCGGGTTAGGTTTAGGTGGGAACTTACACTCGTTTCTCCAATGCCCTAATTTTCCGCAATTATGACAGGGCCATTTCTTCTTTGCTTCTTCTAGACTCACTTGACCTTTCCCTTTACCAATGTTAGGTCGCATTTTATTCTGTCCTGTTTCACTCCCATTATTATTGTCCAATTGAGCTTCTTGTTTTTCTGCCACTTTCACCTGTGCCCACATTGCCTTCTCTTTCAATTTACGCTGTCTACTCTCAATTTCATCACTGCAATACTTAGCATACCTTAGCACATTATCGACTGTGCCAGTCTGCCAATTAATCATATGTTGTTTAATCATTTCACTAATCTCTGGTTTCAACCCAAACACAAATCTGTATACAAAATGACTCATATCTTTTTCACTTAATTCCTCATATCCACTATACTGTTTGAAAACCAACAATAACCTTTCATAGTATGCATGTACAGACTCTTTACTTTCCTGTGTAGTTCTATCAATTTTTACCCAATCTGTCTCTTTAGGAGGAATCTTATTCTTCAAAAAGGTAATCACCTTATCATACTTCTTCATTACATCAGGACCTGGAGCTCCTGTCTTAGGATCTCTTGGATATTCGGTAGTTGGCCAGTCAACTGTAATCTTACATTCTGACCACAAATCAGTTGGTACCACTATGTCAAATAATCCATCTAAATCTATCCACAACACTTTTGAAACCTTTACAAATCTCTCTACTTGTCGGTACCACTCAACTGGTTTCTCTCTTAGCTTTGGAAAGTCATTGGTAAATGACAGTATGTCCTGCCTAGTCCAGGGAACATGCACATAACTACCACCTGGAGTTTCTCTCATAGGGTATTCTCTGGCAACAGGTTCCTTTTCAGTTATCATAAAAGCCAAAGAAGCTTTGTCTGTAGTTTTCTCATTCTTCTTCGTCCATCTAACCTTCCATCTGTCCACATCACCCCATTTTCTCAACAATACAATTAACTCTTTTATCTGTGTCAGCCTTCCTGCCGTGTTCAAATTTTCAATATCCTTTTCACAAAAGTCTACTCTATATGGTTTCTGCAACGTTTTCACTTTCGCAAAGTCTATTCCAATTTCACTGGCTACTTCTTCTAGTTTGTCATGTAAATTCTTTGCTCTCCATGTAATACTTTTGCACAGAAACATTATTTCGTCATCCTGGTAATTTTTTATCTTTTCTGTACCAATCGTTCCTAGAATTAATTCTTCCATGTCAATTTTTAATCTAATTACATCTAATGGTTTTTCTTCTGGTTCTTTTATTTTAAATGCCTTCATCCATTCATTTAACTCATCAGGAGTCGGACCTATGGGTGTATTATTTAGTTCTACCCAATTACCACTCTTTTCAGGGGTTTCTGTTGCAGATTCTGTTACCATATGCATTTTCCTACCATTGCACTCATTCACAGTCAGATTTGTAGGTGGACTTGGTCTGTAAGTACTAGCCAAATTACTTGTACTTGCACTTTGTTCCATTCTTTCTTTTTCTCTCTGAAATTGTGAACTCATGGGAATCACCAAAGATCTTTCATCAATTTTCTGATTCTCAAAAACTGGTATTACTGGACCTATTGTTACTGGTACAGTAACTGCTTCCATATTTTTCGTTAATTCTCTAATCTTTTCAGTTAGTTCTTTGGTTGTCCTTGCTAATTCGCTTGCATTGTCGCTTTCTATTCCTTCATTTTGTGAAGTTCTCATTTGTTCTTGTGACCTATTTATTTCACTTCTTTTCTCCGGACTTTTATTTCGCATAGTCTCTATTAGCGGCGCATTTGGTGTCACCACTGTAGAACTCTGTTGATACGGAGGTGGATTTCTATTTAGAATATCTTCCAGCAATTCAACATCCGTTTCGCTCTCATGCATATATTTCTCCCTCTCCATATGTTTCTTTTTCTCAGTCCGTTTTTTCTTAGTCCCTTCCTCAACTGTAAAAGCTGGAAACAAACCTCCTGTCATGTTAGCACATCTCCAGCGTTTTATTCTATCCTCATGATTTATTCCCCACATTCTTCCAGGCATAAACTCATGATCTCTTAAACCTCTGAATCTCTCTCGCTCATACATCTCATCCTCCCATTCCGTCAATGCTTCAAACTGTGTCGGTCTAGGTTCTAGATTTGTCATCTTTTCTCGCAAATTTCGCAAAACCGCTACACTAAACGAACCATTCTCAGGAAAAGCTAAAGCACCATCATTCTTTGTATACTTTGCCCAATTTTCCAACCATATGCATGTATGATATCCATATTTCAGCATCATATGTGAAGCTGCTGATTTCGGCGGAGGAATTACTTGTCCCTCTCTAGTCACGACCTTTTTGTCTTTCTGAAAGAAATTCTTTAATTTTGTCGTCCATGACGTTCTCTCCCTTTCATACTCATAATACGGCATGTTTTCTATTTGTTTTCCCCTTTACGCTAACGCTGTTCTGTGTACGGAACTTCAACCAATTACAACGCGACTCACTCTAACGTACCAATCAGAACAATTCCCTTCGTCCGCGAACCAACCAATCCTAGCGCGGCACTTTTTCTACGTCACTCCTGACTCTGTGTTCACGTGACTAGCGCACTATCCAATCCTAGCGCGGCACTGTTCTACGTCACTTCTGCTCTTTTACCCCTCCTTTACAAAATTTATCGGCAATTTTTCTTTTCGCTGCTTTCTCCGTTAGTTACAACAATTAAAACAATTCCATAGTCTGATTCGCTAAACAAAAGTGACAGCTTTGTCCTTTTACACAAGAATCCCGTATTTCCAGTAGGCAGCGCTTACCTCTACCCTACCACAGAATTATTAACTCTCGCCGATAAAGTAGCACTTCCCTCTACCTTACCCTTCTTTCAAGCAAACAATTTACTCGTTTCTCTGGGGATAAGACACATGTGGAGACCAGGCTCCTGAGAATTAAGGCCAAAGTTTCACAAGAAAACGTGATTTGCTATTTCTGTTACACACTTTTCGTACAGAAAATCCCTAACATAGCACAACCTGTGTTATTACCAAAAATGAATTCAGACCATGTACCAAATTCCATGTGACTTCTCTTGCCACACGTGTTCCACTTCCTACAACCCAGAAGCGTGAAAACTCACATATAACATAACATGACTCAACATATAGTGTTAGTCATCAAAAATAATCAATAATCAATAAACAATAATCACTAAACTAATCTATAGAAAACTATAACTCTGCTACCAAGAAATCTGATGCAGCGCGTACAATAAAAACTATTCTCCTCCTAGGTCACTTATAGGTCATCCAGGGGCAAACTATATTTTCTCACATCCACATGACGATGGGGCCCATAAACATCGCCTAACACACACGCACACACCTGGATTTTCCTTTACACCTTTATGAAATTCTGTACTTCTAGGAGAAGCATGAGAACTAAATGGAAAACACCATTTATGTACCGCTGGAAGGAGCCGGGATATCTTATTACCTTAACCTATCACTTTCTTCTAGTTATTTTCTTTAAGATATTCCTGCTCATTGTTTTGTCGATGAATCATTCATGTAAAAAATTAGTTCATAGTGATTAAGACCAGCTGAATCACAATAACCAATTACTGATGTCACAATTACTTAGGAAAATAACCACTGAGTCATTTGATTTAAAGAATCTTAATTTTTATATAATTTTAAAAGCATGAGAAAGAATTTAAACTTTTATTCAATTATTCATTCATTATTAATTCAAATATTTATTAAACATAATCAATTTATTGCAGAAAGGAAATTTTTGTCATGAAGCAAATCCCTAATTACCTGCCTACCTTCCTAATTTAGCCTAATGATTTCTAACCTAAGTTTAAGAATTGGAAATAACCTGATTCTCATACTCAACTGGAAAATTAAGACAGCAACAGAAACTTCAGCTCGTCAGCATCAGCTACCTGCAACCCGTATCATTTAACAGTCTTTCAGCATCTCCCGCTCAGTAATGGATCGATCAGGACCACCCAGCACTGGAAGCCACCAACACCAACACGACCTCCAACTCCGCTCCTGACTGTGACTGCGACTGCCCCCTCCCACTAAGAGTAGGCCCTCTTATACCCTAATTCTAACTTTGCTAACTAATTGTTGCAACATTAATAACACGCTTTTCTTTCATTGGTCCATTCATTTAATCTATTCATTCTTTTAATCAAGTTCTCTCGGATCCAATGGTCCTTGGATCATTTCCTTTCTCACAGTTCAAGACATGTTTCCATCCGCTTCGATCAGTACATTTGTAACTTCTTTCGATACATTCGAAAACTCTGCAGGCATTGTCCTTTCTCTTGAACTGGTTTCCCATGGGTCTTTGCTGATCACCACGGCACACTATCAGTTCAATTAGGTCATATCAGCCTTGACCATTTCTCGCATCCTAGCCTCTCAGCAACATCACGAGGTTAGCTTTTCTCCGACTTCTTTCCCGTGTCACATGTTTCCCTTGCGCTTGCGCACATCACCCACTGGCAGCCATTTTATATCGCCACTCGGTTATACTTTAGAAGCACTAATTTGAAATAAACAAAACATAATTAAAATAGAGAAAAATAGCCTTTTCGTTTCCCTCCCGTCATCTACGTACCCCAATTAGTTATTACCTAGCAGAAAGCAACATTTAAGCTGTTTCTTACTTACCATCACTATTGTTTTTGGCAATGACACGTTTATTTCGATGAAGCACAAAGTCATGCATTTATTTTAAATTAGTACGCATTTATTTTTAGGTTATAATTAGACACATGGACATCCATTAATATATTATTCAGCACATACATTTGCGTATTACCCTACCCACACGTACAGTGTTGATTAATACATTTAAACGAACATTTTATTAATTATTTATAAAATTTGTTAGGGGTTAAAAATTTTTATTTTCTCTGCTCCATCACCGCCATGGTGTCAGAAAAAATCCCCCCACATGGGCCGCGGCATGTCCGTCGATCAAATTACGATGCAACGTATGCAAAATCAGACCGCGGCGGACGGATGTCACAAAACACCGTCCACCACGGCCGGAAAAACTGCAAATCTGACCGCGGCGGACGGGGAAAGCTGTACAACGGCTCGAAAAGGCCGCTCCTGCAGCGGCATGACAGCACGGCCAACTACGATGAGAATGCGGAGCTGGCGGACCGAGCACTGCCATCCGACCGCCTCGCACGCACACAGGCCAAATGAATGTCGGGCGGAACCAACCCCACAATAATGCCGAAGTGTGCCTGTACTCCATGCCGCCCTCAATCACAACACACACACCACAATGACACACCCCAACTTGCTCCTGGTAGGGAAAGCCATGCGCAGCATGGAAGAGACATCTGGAGGTCAACACCCATGTGGACACACCCATATACCACAGATGACAACAAACCCCTACCTGGACCAGCAGCCTTTGCGCACCACAAGCCGAGACAGAGAGACAGGACACCATTGACTCACACTGCACAACATCACACCCACCTATCCCCACACAACACCACTCACACTCACACCCACACACCGCACACACTACACATATCTCCACCATTACCTTGCACACTGCACCCCTCATTCATTTGTACCATGCCCCCCAAGAAAATGCCCAACATCACCGACTCAGAGTTGAACGTGATGCCAGAACGAGACAATCAGGGCAGAACCACATCTGTCTGGGCACCTGGTCCAACACACCCCACTTGTGTGCAAGAATCAGATGTGGGCAAGGATCCACAGCAAAGTCAATGCTGTAGGGACCACCCTACGCACTGTGTGTAATATCAGGAAGCGGTGGTGCGACCCCAAGGGCCGGGACAAGCATTCGGCCCAGAGCAACAACGCGGAGGCCCAGAGTACTGGTGGCGTCCCTCCCATTCCACCACCAACCTTCACCGAATGGGAGGAGAAGGTGCCTTCCATAATGCATCCAGAGAGTCTCACAGGAATCGGGCGGACTGGAGGCTGGTAAGTACCAACAAAATGATTACATCACACTACAATACACCGTTGTGCACAACAAGTGAGCCCCAATCGCCCGCCCACATCAAACTCATGTGGAATGCATGCTTACAACATGAATGGATCACAAGGACAGCATCACCTTAATCAGCTCAACCTCACAGGTAGGTGGCAGCTCATGCACCCTGGCCTCCCTCCCGAATAGCATGGCTCACCCTCCCCACCCCACAGCCATGTGGCAGCTAAAGCCGTTGACTGTGCCTACCAACAGGTAGCTAGCCATCTCACTGGGGAGGGGGATGTCGAGCCCTGACCGCAACACCACAACTCCCACATGGCTCTCTGTCTTCCCTCACAAACAGCATGGAGCCAAATGACCCCCACAAGGATGTTGCTGCTCATGAGTCTCCAAAGGAGTGATTTCCCGAGACAAAATGAATCCACAAAGGACTTCACTTCCCCACAACGCTCACCTGTCATGAGGTCATGCCGTAACTACTCCACCAGTGAGAAGTGAGGAGTGTGACCATGCGCACATCGATGTGCCTGCTGGCTATGCATCCCAGCAGGACGAAGGGACCGCCTGTGGCAGGGCACAAAACAGAGCACAAAAGAAACCCGTACCAAGGCCACTCAGAAAAATGGACGGTGCACAGCACCGGTGAGAACCGGCCCCCTGAAAGCCCTGTATGTACATCAACACCATGTGCGACTGATGACATTCTGACAAGGCAAAAGTCATGTCACCTCAATTCAAATGTGGCAAACATGAACAGCTAAGTTGTGCTGTGTGCAGAACATGCTGACAAAAGTGACCTAACTCCAAAAGGTGACTCGATAGCAACAGAAGGCGAGCGTGCCATGGACGAGCCCAGCCAGCCCCCCACCCGGAAGGTGAAGCCTCGGATGCAGAGTCCCTGGTCCGTTCAGGTGATGAGGACCTACATGGCCCCTCCTGCGTTCACAGGCCAGGCATTACGCATATGGTAACAGTTGCACAACATGTCCTTTCTGTGCCAATGTTCTGCTAACTCCCCCATAAGTGATTGCGGATAGTCAATCGTGGCCTCACATTCCCACAGCGAAAGCATACTTCAATGAGTGTGCAGGCACATTGAGCCTCTGTGTAGACAAGTAGTCGGTCCCACACCAGCCCAAAGACCTTCGGATATCAGGTGTCTTGACCGTCTCGCGCGATTCAGTCAGTGCTGAACACGGCTCTCCCACTATTTTTGCGGTGAACTGACACACAGAGTATTGATTGCGTCTGATACTGAAGGCCGTTGCACACTTATCAGACTTGTGGGCTCTGGCATTGTCCCTCCCTTCCATACTTTTCCAGAAGTACCACCGGGTGTCAGTCCCCCAATTTGCACACTGCATTTCGCGCTTTCTGACCATTACTTTGGCTGTACAGCTGAGCGCTGGGTCTGAGATTGCTCTCACGCCATGTCTGACCGTCCAGTGGGCCAGGCCGAGCCCGGTCTGTTGCAACTGTTCCGTGCCCGCATGCAGCTTCTCTTTGGATGTGTCCCACTGGCTGTGCTGGGCATCAGTTACAGGCTAACGTTCCGCTATGCCTATTTCACCTGCGTGCAACCCGTCTTTTCCTGCAAAAGATGTCTGTTTGAGTGGGCCATGGATGTCTGCCTTTCAAACACATACCTTGCTGACCTGGATCATGAGCTGTGGGTGACTCCTTTGTTGGTCCACGTGCAAGACTGCTTTGGTGAGACACGTTTATGGGATGCCTTTCAATGTGTCAGGCAGGCTGACAGCTGCGCCTGTGCGTTTGCGCAATGGCTCCTGTGCCATGCCTACATCGAACCTCTCCCAGCTTGCGATGGGATGCCCCTTCCAACCTCGTGGTGCGAGGAGCACATCTGTTCCTTCATACTGCTGGATTGGATGGCGGTCCTCTTCGCTGAAGATGAACTGGACCGTCTCTTGGGAATGACTGCCTTCGAAGCTGCCTGCACCTTCTGGGATTCATAACTACTTTACAGCAACAGGAACTGTTGGTGACTAATTCAATCATCGTCTCCCTTTCTGCACGTCACCTGACAAGATGTGGCATCCAGCTCTCTGACTATGGCCCTGTCTGCATTGGCTTGCACTGTGCTGTGCTCTGCGGTCTATTGCGCTTGGTACCACAAACCAGGGCAAGTGGAGGCTGTCATCTGACTGTCGTGGACTTTGTCTTCTGGCATGAGCCCGGCTTCCATCATGCAGCTGTAGCGTTCGAAGAAGACATGGCGTTGTTGTTTTGCAAGTACCCAGGGCTCGAGTCGGGGGTACACGCAGGTACACGGCGCCCCCCCTCTTTGGCTGGGTTTGACGCCGTCCCCCCTGCAAGGATGTTGGTCCCCACAGGGATATGCTTAACTTGTCCCGGTGTACCGTCCAGATACCGGTAAACGTTCTGCAGCACCTGCATGTTGTCTGCAGTCCATTCCCAGCAGCAACGTACATGCAGCGAGTGTGCCTTTTTTCACCTCCAGCCGGGCCTAAGTAAAGGGGCTATCCCGCATCCCTTTGTTTGTACATGCTGACTGGGGTCCGCCTTGAACCTTACATTTGAATGTAGATGCCACAGAGGGGAACCTGTGCACACAGCTTGCCATCTCTACACAGGTACTTAAGGGAGGCATGCTTTTGTCTTTGTTCTGTCCCTGTATATCAATGCTGACACTGTAAGACTGTCAGATGGGTTAGTCTGTCCCAGTATTTGCACAAATCATGTTAGTCGCACGATTTTCCTTCTTTCATAGCGCTACAACGGGGCGTTGTGAGGTCAAGTGCGTTTTGTCTTACTTGGTCAGTCCCCCCACTTCATTGTTTAGGCCTTGTGCCCTGCAAGTACCTTAGTACATGTCTGTCACATGGGAGGTGTCCGCAGAGCTTGTTCACTTCGCGGTCCAGGAGTACTTTCTGAACATTCTGTCCATGGTCGCAGAAACCTGTCCCTTGTCATTCTGTTCTGTTCAGGCCATAGCACCCCAAATCAACAAGGTCTCACAGCTGCTAGAGGACACGGATCCCCTTCGATTGACATGGGAATGCGGGCCAGATGGCCCACACTTGGAGGGTCATCCATCCAGTGATGAGTGCGACACAGCCAATGTTGTGTAATCTCACCATGTATAGTCTGGGTAATGGGTTCTGCTGACAAAGGCCATAGACCAGGGACATCACACACAACTCCTTCCTGCAAGGGGTGGGGGGATATGCTTGTGATCCGACGTCCAGAGGGGTTATTGATGCCACATCTTGCTTCATGTGAAATGGATATGTCACGTGGTTACTGGTTCAGTACTCATGCATTTTCAACCTGTTGTGCCACGTATTTAGAATGCTTTGACACTCTAGTAAAAAGTTCACATTTGGAAATGTTTCTTGTCTTCAAATTGTCTGCTTGTGTACATGTGCTTGGATGCCTCAGAGTGAGTAGGGGAGCAAGTGAGGCAGTATGGCAACGGTGTCCTGTCCATAGTGGTGCTTCTGGGTGCTCAGTCCCTGCATGCATGTGTTTTCAACTCCGGCGCATAGTCCGGTATGTGTACGAAATCTCAGGGAAATTTGTCTGAGTCAGTGAGACGACAGCAAGGCACACAGACACAGTCATGGTCGCTCATTGTTGCATGACACTCAACGGAAGTAGTTGACGATGAGCTGTAGACGCTGGTCAAGGCCTTCTTCCTCACCACTGTCATTGTCACTGGGCATGTGTGGGTTGGGTGAGGGGGTGATGGTGCTGTTCCGCCAGATGTAGCTGTCATGTGCCGACCCCGGTTACTCTGCACACACGTGTGAGATGAGCTGCTACGCCTGTCATACCACTGGCACGTTGATGGAGTGGTAGTGTTTGCGGTTCCTAGAGACTGGTTCACTTGCCTGTGGTGGTACGAGGCCGATGTGTGCCATCAATGGCTGCCATCAACATTTGGGATGCCTCCCAGGCAGGGCCGGCTCCAGGAATCTTTATTTGTGTGGTTCAGCGATGCATTCGGGTGGGCCACTGCGTGCCCGAGTTGTCACTTATGTCTCTCGCCAGGCCTGCTTCAGGGCCCCACTTTGTCTCTCCTCAGTTTCACAAGGGCCAGGGAGACGCATTCTTTCCTTCCAGATTTTCTTTCTAGATGTTGTCATTCTCAAGAAGTGTGTTTTTTCCTTGAAAGTACCTCCTGGTGGGAGGCGGAGGTTGTCTGAGGTGGGAGTATCAGGCAAGTGACACTTCTCATGCTCTCACTCATGCCCTCCTCCTCGGATTACCTCTCTGCCACCCTCGTCCATCGCCCCTCATCTCTCCATGTCCTCTCGCTCAGGTGCATTTCATTTGTTGTATGGCGCTACTGATATGAGTGTGGGGTGTGACAGTGCTTTACATCACGCACACATTGTACAGAGACAATCAGTCATGCAAGTGTGTAAGTACATCAGTCAACAGGGAATGTCACGTGAGCCAATGAGGATTGCAAGGTGTGGTAATCACATGTCATCCATACTGGTGGGCAGGATTTTTTAGGGCGTTTGGTCTGGAGAAGCACTGACTCAGGACGTATGTGGGGACATTTACAGGCAGTGGCAGCTAGGCACACTGCACGCCACACCAGTACGTGTGTTGGGTGTGCTAGGGATTACACGTATGTCTGATTGGCAGACAATGGACACCTCTGATTGTCTGCCTATGCCACTGAACCTTCACAATTCGACCCCTGGCCAAGAGACGCCAGTCAGATGTCAAGGGATATTCAAGCGTGGTTCACAGGTTGGATGTTTCATTACACAACATTGGTACCGTGCAGGAGACCTTTGTCCTTTTTGACTCCTTCCCTCATTTAAGTCCATGTTGGCCAAAAGGCATGGCTATGTATGTAATTTCACTCTCCTTTCCTTGGACATTCCATGTGTGTGAAGACTTGGCTCACGGGTCACACTCTCTCATCCCTTCACAGTGTAGTGACCAGCTGGTCGCTGTTCTAGTTGTTCTGATGTGCCAGCCACTCCCAGAGGGCTGACTTACACCCCACCCCACAGCCTCCCAGCACAGGCGTCACTGGACCTGTGACCCTGCCATCAAACGGGGCCGGACGCACGTGCCCTGGGCCAGTTCTCCTATGCATGTACGGTATCTGTGTGGTTACTCGATGTGCATGGGGGCCTCGTGCCCCACAACTTTGCCAATGGGGTGCACCAGTCACTTTAGGCAAATGAGTTGTGATGTGTGATGTAATAGTCAGGGTGCCAATGCAAATGCAGTATGTGTTCGCATGCGCGGTAGCTGGCATTCGCAGCGATGACACGCATTGTCCACACTTGAATGTTGCAGGGTTGCGGTCGCACCTTCCGGGCCACCAGGGTGTGGCGCACACAATGCGGATGAGCCATCAGCCAATGGGTGCCTTCGGCGTACATGTTTAGATGTTGCGGTGTGCGGGCTCTGCAACTGCGGGGCTCGTCATTGGCTTGAATTGCCTTCTGGGGCACCGAGTGTCACTCATGGGGATTGGGTGGGCCTCGCACTTTGCATTTGGCAGGTTGCCACATTCACGCTTGCTGGGAGTTGTAGTTGTTCAGGGGTTGCATGCGTGGAGATGTCAGGTATGTACCTCTGCTGTTGAGCGTGGCGGCATCTTGTCTGCCGGAGGTGCAGCCGGTAGTGCAGAGGGAAGGCGTGTGGCGCAGGATCCATGGCGGGTCCAGGGGTTTGGTTGGGTACAGTATCGGCTCTTCCTCTCCGATGTTGTATTTCCGCCATCCGCAACGTGGTGGTTTTTACGCAGCGGTGGGAAGGGCTGTCTGCAACATCGTGATTTGCTTGGCGGACGGAACGTGTTTCCGCACGCTGGAGCTGCCCTGTTGGCTCCGTCCGCCACCCGTGCGTACGCAAAAAACATGCGGAGCCTGACAGACGCCGGCGGATGGAAAATGGCCTCTTTGGGTCCATTGTGATTTGTTGGTCGCAATGACCACACCTGGGGCGGGAAACATGACGGTTTTACACCACCGCCACCAGCACGGATGGCCTTCCGTCCGTCATCGTAATGGGCCCCTTAGTCTTCATAGCCTTAGCTGATCAGGTGCATTAGATCAGAATACCTTCTCCAACATTGGCTTTCAGAACTTTACTTTTAAGGCGTTTTATCTTTTGGGGTCACATTTAATCTGGTACACCCGACATTTACCTAGGGGTTTATATGGTTCTTCATCACCAGGTTCAGCAAAGTACTACCTGCTTTTCCTTATACATTCCACATCCCAGAGTGCTTTGAGGTCACCAATGCATGGTTAATAGGCCATAATGGGCTGGCCATTGTTTCCAAACTCAGAGTATCTGAAGGGGCTGGTTTTAAGCTTTACTGTTCACATTAGTTGAATTCCAGAGTTCTCCTTCTCACCTGCAATGTTCTGCATACCGGCAACCTTTATATGATCTCAGAAGTCGCTTCGAGCCACCACCACAGTACATTGTTTCTGTGAACCGTCAGGAGTATTATGTCAGTTCCGCAGGTAGGGCAGTATCAATTATGGAAGAGTCCGGGTGTCGACACACAGAAGCTCATCAGTGGACAAGGACTCAGCTGGCACACCAGGGAAAGAGAAGAATAGGGGATTCCATGACAAAAAGGAAGGGGCAAGAAGGTTGGGAACTCAAGAACCAACCAACCTACTTCTATGTACGCCTACCTTAAAGACTGGACTTGTCCAGTTGAAAAGCTGGTAATGATACCAGGGATATTAAATTATATCGATACAGTATATTGCCTATAGGGTGTTCAATAAAAGCCACATAAAGAAGAACAGCAGTACAGAATGTGACCCTTGAAGACACAGGGTTCCAATTCAGTTATTTTGGTAAATGCTAAAGAAGACGGGAAGGTCTTTTGTCTGTTGGGAGCCTTCATCTGTGAATTTGTGACTGGTCTCAAGGATTTTCAGAAGGAATCCTGCTCATTAATACTGATAAGCAAGGGTTTCTGTGAATTCATCTGATCAGCCTCTGCATTGTATATGACTGATGACACCACTCACATCACTCAAATATGAAAAGGTCACCTTTATTGGAAGCAAGCTGAAAACCTAACTCCTTTGGCTAAACCACACATTCTAAACATTGTCCTGACAATTTGCTCAACTCAGAATACTAACCCTTCTACCTCTAACACACTCCCCACCCCTAAGTGCTCCCCCCTTTACCTAACCCTTGGGACCAAAAACCAAAACCCTGTCTTCACAAACTAACTATACATCCTTGTATTCTTCAATCTCGGGGCTGGCCCTGCAAGAACTCAACTTCTCTGCTCCCCACCTACCTCGGTGCCTCTGAAAGGTATCTTCAAACCCTGTGAGAAATCTTTCTATAGAACCTCAGCTGTCAACCCGTCTGGATGCATTTTTAGCCAGGGTAGCTTGGACTTCGGATTAACAGGAGCAGTTACCCTTTGCCTCAACCACCCGGCCTTCACTCCATTCTCTCCCACCTTCCACGTTCCTCGTTTCCCTGGTGCATTGTAGGAGCAGGTGTCTCCCTCTGCATTTCGAGCAATCATGAGAGAACTTACATGGGTACCAGGAGCATGTTCCTTTGTTTAGGTTCTAGCATGCTCCTGTAGGCTCCCTCTCTCACGGGGCCTCAAAAGGGCATGTAAGGTATGGGAAAGCAGCTAGCCGAGTGCATCAGCCTGGTTGGGTTCATATTTATCAACTACAGCTCGTTATCTATTTCACCTATGATTTCCTAGTGGTCGTCCTTTTCTTTGCTCTGAACTACTCATCGGAATAGAGCCAACTGAGGTTCACTTCCAGAATTATGTCTAAATATTTCCACAGTGCCACGCTACACTCAGGGGTCTTTTCACAAATTATGCTCGCATAGATAGTAAATACCACCATCCACGTCTTAATGTTTGTAGGCACTTTTGGCCTTTTAGCTACTTCCCTCTCTTCCACTTTTAAACCTTCCTTGCATGGTATGCTCTATGGAGTAGCTTAAATATGTCCTCATATTCATTGGCCCAGATATTTTCTTTCATGGTTATCAGTAGGTGAACCTCCAGATGCTGGTCAATGCCCATAAAGGAGACGAGTGTCTCCCTTCTGGGTTCGGTAACCCCCAATGCTGCTGCCTTCTCCTGTCCTCCTTTGCTCCACTACCTGCCATGCTTTCCTGGCTCTCTGGTGTGGAGCTAGCTGGAGGCGTTTTTGCCGGTGCTCCCTCAGGCAACTGAGTTGTGCTTTCCTCCGGCCATCCCTGCGTTCCTCAGAGGTGTCCCCTGCTGCCTCCACTGTCTAAACTGAGGCAGTCTTCACATTTCACTGATGCACTACGAAACATTCCCAGGACTCCCACCATGATCTCTGTATGTTCTCAGACTCAACCACACTCTATCGCCTACTTGCGTCTTCATATTAGCCCGCTCATACCTTAGCCCATGCATCCACTGCCCCATGTGGCTGCCTATGCATCCCTACCCCATCCCGGGTCCAGCGGTGCGGATAGGTCTACCACTCGGCTTCTACTTGAACCAGACACACATCTTCAATGTGTCCAGAGCCCGCTGGTAACTGATGAGGCACAATCTAAATAGAGATTAGGTTGTCCACTGAACCCGCGGGTACCTATCCCGCTTATCCACAGAGTGGTAGGTAGGTTCTCAACTTACCACTGGGTGTAGATAGTTTCACTTTAAGGTCCTGAAGAATCGCCACAGATCCTCCAGACAAATAGGCGAGAAACATGTTGACCCACCAGGAGTAGAGCGCCCTTATCCTGACCCATTATAGTCAGATAGTCGCCTCTCTTTTTCCTTTTAATCAGGCATGGACCCTTCTAGAATAAAGTTTGTTTCATAGGACCCCTGACCTGTTTTAACTATCCCAATCACTACTACATCCACACACACTAGGGCCCTCACACCCACGGCACCTAACGGCAAGGAACAAAAGATCTCTGATAAAGAGCCCCTTTATGGGTGCCCATCGGGTATTGCAGCGCCGACCCAACGAGGAGCAGGCCCATATGATGAAGCATGACACCTAGCTTGCTGGGTGTGTGAGGGTACTAGTTCCGAAAGGAGGAATTCCTCTCCTCTCACCACTTAACCGACAGGACAACCTGACATCGTGAAAACCACTAGGTCTCTGACTACGATTTTTAACGCACCAAGGAACTACGTACCCTCCTTCCTTTGATATGCATCCCTGTACTCATATCTTTGATCCCCTCTTCTCTGTTTCCAACTCTTCTCACTTCTTGCCTGTTTTTCATGAGCCAACTTCTTTGCTTCCACTTGCCCCTAATTGAGCCGTTTATTGAAAGCCCTTCTTCTTTCTCTTATGTCTGTCTCCCGACTGTCGCTGGTTCCCCTTCCGGGTCTGATGCCTGTCTCTGGCACACCAGGTTTCTTACACCACCCTAGCCCTTTAGGGCACCCCAGCCCTCTGCTGAGACTTCCCCTATCCCTGTCGGAGTCCGACTCCTCTTCATTTGAGTACCTATATCAAACCCTGCATGCACCTCCTACACAAAGCACCCCATGCATTTGTGCTGTCTCCTCGTGCTGTACTTTCACCACAACTGACCTGGGAGCAGCTCTGTTATCCTCCATCTTTCTGAGTACTTCCCTCCTTGGAAGCGCTGGTCCAAAGCCTGCCGTTTGGGCCCCACGCCTGTTTTCGCTGGTACCTATGTCTGGGCCAGCCCCTTTGTGAGGGGTGGCAACCCGCCACCCGCGGGACAGCCGGACCATGGTCCACCCCCCTCTATGTCTGAGCTTTAGCAGCCACATCTTTCTGATTACGCAAGGAAAATGTGCTTTCCCCACTCCTCACGTGGTGACCCCTACGTCATGCTACGGGATGCTCCTCCCCTTCCTCTCAAAGACCTCGGGTATGGCGATCCCTATGATCCCCCACCCGAGGCCCAGAATCTTACAGATTACTTGCCATATGCATTTACAACATTGTTCTCAGCAGGAAATTTTCAGGAAACAACATTAAAATGAGCCGTAGATGTAATACTTGCAGTGGTGGAGGGCATGTCCAGGGTGGCTCAGACTCTAGGTCAGAACCAGACAGGACCGTGCCCTGGAGCTGTAACCTCAGGAAGCAAGAGGAACATAATGTGACAATCAGAAAAGTGTCAGGCTGAGAAACAGGTCCTTGCCCTGGCTGATGGGAGGACGATGCAGATGAACCTGAGATCAGAGATGGACCTGCACCTAAGATGGACAGCAGTGAGTGCAAAAGGAAGCAACCACAACCGAAGCAACCACAACTCTTTCCACGCCCTGCAGAGCCAGGACTCTCCTAACGAGAAGAGAGCTTAAAACAGGGGACATTTACGGTGGTTCAGTGGTGTAGGAAGGGGGGTGCGGTGGGTGCGGGCCGCCCCGGGTGTCATCACTGAGGGGGGCGAAAAAATGGCAAAAATATGTGTTTTAAACACATATTTTTGCCATTTTGTCAAGCCGGGGGTGACAAGAAATTTTCCGCACTGTGTACCACCTAACCTTGCTACGCCACTGCGGTGGTTAGAAAAATTAGAAGAACCCAGCTGAGAATAGAATATCTGACCGCAAGACCTTGGAACTGCATGTGATTGCTCCACTACTCAGTCTCAGGAAAGGCTCTGTCTCCTTTCTTACTGATGCTCATAGTTTTTCAGTCCCATCTGATTCAGACCTCTTTTTGACTTACCCATGTGGGTGATCTTACCTGCGTAAAGTTAGGGTGCCACCAGATGGCGCTGTCCTCGAGTATGAACTGTGCCTCCCCCGACGAGCTGATACTGAAGCTTCCCACTTTGTTGGTCGTGACGTTTACACGAGAATAGTAAATCCAGTTCAAAATGTCAAACCTCGCAGGTAGCTCCCCTTGATCATTGAAGTGGATCTCTTCACCAGAGGTGGTTTTAAAATGAAGATTACGCATATAATGTTGTAACTGCCAAGGAGAAATGAGACACAGCTATAGGATAATTCTATGATAAGCATCAAAGACACTGACAGCCTCTAAGGCAGAGTTGAGTATGGTTAATACTACATTTATAATATTCATCAGTGTTGTCATTGGGTAGCGGTCATTGCATCGTGTAGTCAGGGGTAGCAGCAAAAGTTTGAAGTCAGTTTGTTCCCCTTAAGTGTTAGGTAGGGCTGCAGTTGACATTATCTTAGTTGTGTCAGTGGCTCTCCATTTATATGGGTTTTGCTTGAAGGAGTGCAAATGTGTGTGTGTTTATATGTTATGAATGTGGGTGAGTGCATGAGTACTCTGACTTCCATGCATGTTTGCAAGCATGTATGTGGGCACAAGAGTTCATTGTCTGCACCCGTTTCCCATGTTAATGCGTGTGAGTATCTGCTCATGTGTTATTGTATGTGTATTTTGTGTGTTTGCATGTGTGTGTATGCGTATCGACTCCATGCATCTGTACATGTCTGCATGTGCATATGTGTGCTCACGTGTCATTGTCTGTCTGCTTTCCAAGTGTGTTTGCATATGCACACCTATGAGTGTGTACGCATGTGTGCCTGTTTGTGTCTTTGCGTGTGTGTGTGTCAGTGCATATGTGTGTGCCAGGTGGGCAACTAGAGCCAAATTTCGGGGGGGGGGCTGAAAAAGATTTCGGGGGGGGCTAATTCTTCCAGCCATAGGCAGAGTGGCTCTAAGAAGGGGTGAAAACACAACAAAAGCCTCATTAACAAGTAAATGGTCTTTTAAAGACCTGTGAAGTACTCGGGTGCGGCTGCAATTTGCCAGTCGCCAGCCCGCGAAGCTGTCTCAGCCGGGCTGACACACACGATGGGGGGGGAGGGGCTGAAGCCCGGTGAGCCCAATGGGTGTTGCGCGCCTGGTGTGTGCTCATTTGGTGACTTGCATGCAACAGTGTATGTTTGCATGTGCACATGTGTGTACACAAGACTGTGTCTGCGCATGTTTCCTTGTGTGTCTGTGCATGTGTGTCTATCAGTGTCAGCGTATGTGTGTCTATGTGTTTGTCTTCGTATGTGTACTTGGGTGGATTCATTGACTTCTATGCATCCGTGTATCTGTACACAAGAGCCATTTTCTGCATCAGTTTCCCTTGTGTGTTTGTGCATGCATGTCTATGAATGTCTGCAAATATATATATCAATGTGTTTGTGTGTATGTGTTTGTGTGTGTGGGTATGAGTGTGCCATAAGGTCGCGCCGCAAAGAGGCTACCTGGCTCGGGAGTTCCTTTTGGATTTAAATCCCTCAGAAGCCCTCAGACCCGCCTCTAAGGCTCCTGCAGCCCTGCTCTGACCCTCAGCAGCCTACAAGAGAAACAGGTTTGTAACTGCTCTGGGATCGACCTGTGCCGATCGTCTCCATGGCGTTTCCCAGGACCCCGAGTGCGGCCAGGGAATCCTTCACTGATTGAGAGGATCCACCGGGACTGACCCTTCTCGCCTCTTTGTCGCCGAGAGGTCCCTTGCTGGAACCAACACTTCTCGCCTACCTAACTGCTGAGTACGGATCGCGGGCATAGGGTTTGCTCTAGCCTCTTTACATAGTGCCAATATCGGCAACACTCATCACCCCTCATGCAGCATCATACCCAATAAATAAACAGACAAGACAACTGTTTTCGTGGAGAAAATTGCTGCAGGTTTATTAGCATACCAAATATGCCAACATGGTGGGTTATCTTACAGGCGATCCAAAGGCAAGCCGCCCCTCGCGGCCTACCACCTGATGGGCCAACTTGCATCGTGGCCTTAGCCAATCGGTGCTTAGCGGTTATGGTGAGGGGATAGCCCCTCCCACTTCTGGTGAACCATCGGTCCACCCCATTACTCACGCCCCCCCCCCCCTACGAGGGGCGGAGCGTTCAAGCGACCCCCGGTTGTACAGGTTTCCAACCGCCTGTAGGACAGATGGGGCGCCGTTGCACCTCAGGGTCCACCGCGAAGACTTCCTGGGGATATTAGGCCTCAGCACCCTTTGTGCTCCTGAAGAGGGTACCCCTGAGTACCTTTCCGCCTCTGGATCACCCTGTAACTCCGCCTGCAACACAAATAACAGATTAGAGATTCCTTCCTCCCCCCACCCTGATTACGCCGGGTTAGCGGTAGGGAGGGAAACGGCGTCAGGGGTGAGGAAAAAGAGGCCGCTAGGTGGGCGGGGGAGGAACTTATACCTCTCCCCTTCCCCCACCTGGGCCGGAAATGACGAGCGGGACCCCAAAGGGGTCTCGCGACGCTGGGCTGTCCCGTGTGCCATCCTGTGGCACTAAAGGGGCTGCCCTCTTAGGTGGGTCCCCTTCGTGGACGTCGGGCAGCCCACATAGTGCCAATATCGGCAACACTCATCACCCCTCATGCAGCATCATACCCAATAAATAAACAGACAAGACAACTGTTTTCGTGGAGAAAATTGCTGCAGGTTTATTAGCATACCAAATATGCCAACATGGTGGGTTATCTTACAGGCGATCCAAAGGCAAGCCGCCCCTCGCGTCCTACCACCTGATGGGCCAACTTGCATCGTGGCCTTAGCCAATCGGTGCTTAGCGGTTATGGTGAGGGGATAGCCCCTCCTACTTCCGGGGAACCGTCGGTCCACCCCAATACTCACGCCCCCCCCTACGAGGTGCGGAGCGTTCAAGCGACCCCCGGTTGTACAGGTTTCCAACCGCCCGTAAGACAGACGGGGCGCCGTCGCACCTCAGGGTTCACCGCGAAGACTTCCTGGGGATATTAGGCCTCAGCACCCTTTGTGCTCCTGAAGAGGGTACCCCTGAGTACCTTTCCGCCTCTGGATCGCCCTGTAACTCCGCCACAGCCCTGGGTGTGGCGACCGTCGCAGCCAGGGCCCCCCACCAAGGCCGGCACTCCTACTTTCATCCTGTTATTTCTAGGGCCTTTCCCAGATCCAGCAAGAGCAAGTCCATGCCTATTCTGGACAGATGTACCCCATCGTCCTCGAAACACCCTGTGGATTTGGCGTGTAGCAACCCATGTCTAATGAAGCCAAATCCCCGCTGCTCGGTGAATTTACGCATAGCGCCATTGACCCTCCTGCGCGCAGCCTCCATTGCCTCCCCTGACCGAGCTCCATGCCACAGGAGCCGAGGGGTGATCTCTGACCACCAAAGTTCACATGTCCCCAACTGTTTGCTTAATTTGCACATTGTGGTCTTCATGTTTTGAAGCAATGTCCTTTTCCCCAAGGCAGTCAGGTCGTTCCCCCCCCATATGTATAACTAGAACGTCGGGAGGATGGGTGTCTCCCCCCAGTCTCTGTTGCAGTTTGCCCAACAACCCGTTCCATCGCATGCCTGGGTGCCCCAGCGAAATTATCTCAGTGTTGGAAAAGCCATGCCTCCACTTCCTGCGTTCAGCCCACTGTGCCAGTCTCAAGACGCCAGAATGGCCAATCACCCAGACCTTTGTTCCTGGCAAATAAAGAAATGTGATGTTGCAAAAAACGTTTATTGACACCACGGCACACCAAATTGCAAACAGTAAATTACACTCCACAACACACTGCTGCCAGTCACAGAGACTCCGGTGACTGAAACAAAATTAAAGTTCGTGAGCTCATGGCAGTATGTATCTCTTGAAACATTGGGATTCCCACCGCCCCACTTGTTTGATACCTTCTGCTGGCAAGCCTTCCTTAAATGCTGTTGTTGCTGCCCCTATGCGGAAAGAGTGACTGCAGAAACGCTTGCCCGGATCAGTGTTGCCTGACAACGCCAGGCATGTGTGCATTATGTGTTCCACCTGGAACTTTGTAAGGGGCATGCCATCTGCATGCAAAAGAAGATACCCTTCTGCTGCCGGGCGCAGGGCCAGATAGGCGGCGAACAGGCCCACAGGGCAATACCTGCCATCGCCCAAACTGTGTAGCCAGAACACCCTTCCTTCCCTGGACTGGTCCGTCTTAGATCTTCTTAGAGTTATTTTGAGGGAAGCCCCCCGAGAGCACCGCATCCTGTATCTTCAAAGCCACCCCAGACCTGTCATGCTTAGATCTAGCCACTAGCTCACTAATTCTGAGGGCCCCGAAGAAAGCCAGGCTGAAGGTGGCAGCAAATAATGCCGCCTCAAACGCTGAGTGGGTAGCCTTGTGCACCCAGTCCAGCATCCCCTGCAGGGTCTTGAAGTCTATGGGGGACCTATTGTCCGGTGCCCTCGGTTCACTCCTGGCCCAACCTTTTAATGCTGCTCAGATCAAGAAGGATTTGGTGGGGTCGGACTGGCCCCTTAGTCTAGTGTGGTGACTGATTGCCGCCAGATGGCCTGAAATCCAAGAATGACTCTTCCTGTTGTCCTTGGCCCACAATATGAAAGACTGTACCCTGTTTTCTAGAGATGCCCCGCCTTCCTCCCAGGATCCCACCACTGAACAGAATTTGGTAACGCAGGACCTGTATCTCTTACTGGTCCTGGGTGCTAGAGACAACTCACCCAGCCCCCTCAGTCGGTTTTCCACTTCAGCAGGAACCAGAGGTGTGGTGGGAAAGGGGTCATCTCCTCTCTCGCTCTCAGCCACGCCTCCCGGAACCGGCGCCACTGAAAATGAGAGAGAGCATCAGCCGCTGTGTTCTGTACCCCCTGAATGTGTTGCGCTCTGCATTCGACGTTATTGTACAGACACGCCCGCACCAACTCCCTCAAGAGGCACAAAACCAGAGGGCAACTCGCTGACTGGGAGTTGATGGCCTGCACTACTGCCAGGTTGTCAGACCAAAAGAGGACCCTCTTAGCCACCAGTACTGTAGGCCACAGGTGAAAAGCTACCACTATTGGGAACAACTCTAACACTGTGATGTTGGCCGGGATCTTCTTCTTGTGCCAAGAGTTGGGCCATTTCTCAGCACACCATTCTCTATCTAGGATGGCCACGAAACCTTCTCTGCCTGATGCATCTGTAAATAGCGCTAGGTCAGGGCTACCCGCCCAGGGAGCCCTCCAAATTACTGAGCCGTTAAAATTGGTGAGGAACTCCGCCCACATGACCAGGTCCTGTATCATTCCTTTGCTTAGTTTCACCATGTGGTGTTTCTTTTTGACCTTGGCAGTGGCCCTGGCTATCCTTCTGGCAAACACCCTACCCACTGGGATGACCCTGGCCGCAAAATTCAGTTTCCCCAGGAGGCATTGGATGGATTCCAAGGTGGCCCTGTCCTGCCCCAACGCTGACTGGATTAGTTGCGCTAGGTCACGGACCTTGTCTGTCGGCAGTCTGGACTCCCCTGCGATGGTATCAAGCTCAATCCCCAGAAAAGTTAAGACCTGCGCCGGACCCACTGTTTTACCTGGTGCGAGGGGGACCCCCAGGTGACTGGCCAACTTCTCGTAGTCCGCAAGGGCCTGATTACAGTCCTGCGTGCCATCACTCCCTATGAACAGGAAATCATCTAGGTAATGGGTCACTCCTTCCACCCCATAGGTCTCCTGGAGAGCCCACTGCAGGAAGCAACTGAACGCCTCAAAATATGCACAGGACACAGCGCAACCCATGGGCATGCATTTGTCATAAAAGTACTTGCCCTCCAGCTTGAAACCTAGCAGGTGATGGCTGCTCGGGTGGACTGGTAGCAAGCAAAAGGCAGATTCGATGTCTGCCTTGGCTAACCAGGCCCCTTTGCCCGCCCTCCTGACTAAATCCAATGCCACGTCCAGAGTACAATACGACACGGAGCAGGTGCCCTCCTCTAGCCCATGGTTAACTGATGCCCTCTCCGGGTATGAAAGGTGGTGAATTAGCCGAAAAGCCCCTGGTTCCTTCTTAGGCATCACCCCCAGGGGCGAGACCACAAAGTTGTCCAACGGGGGTTGCAGGAATGGACCTGCCACCCTGCCCAAGGTCCTCTCCTTCTCTACCTTGGCCCGAACTACCTCAGGTCGCTCCCTTGCTGATCTAAGGTTGTCGGCCTCCCTGCTGCCCAGGGGACCCACATAGGGGATCTTGAAACCTTCGCTAAAACCAACCAGCAACAAGCGGCTGTCTGGTTCGTTGGGGTACAGTCTGAGGAGGGGCGTGATGTTGGCCAGGCTGACAGGGGACAGGCCTTTGACTGTGTGAAAGGATGCTGGGGAGCTAGCTATGGTGAGAAAGCTCCCGGTTTGATCTGAGTTGGTCGCTGGGACAGGGTGGGGCGCAGGTCCAGGCGGTGGGTGGGGGGAGGGAGCTTGAGGTACCAGTGATCTTATGGCCTCAACTTTGTTGCCCGCCTTTTCTGGCTGGCTGTCGATCCTGCTTCGTGTGGCAAGAACACTCTGGGTGGGGCCCGCCAGATATGTTGCATGCGTGCAAAAACTTGCACGTCTTTCCCCAGGAGCAGGATCCGTTGTTTAAAAGACGGCATGTCCCCGGGGGAGACCTCCTGAAACCTCCCCTCTGTCTCCCCCCGTGTGCTCCCCGAAAAGTCTGCTTGAAGCCCCGTGTGCCTGCCTGAAAGGACCCCCTGGATGAAGACTGTCCCACCTGTGCTTTTACCTGGGAGCCTACGCTCTGCTGCGTGCGGGAGCCCATGTGGTCCATCCAAAGCTGAACCTCTTTTTGGTCCCACCCCATCTCCGGGCACTGGGACATCTTCCTCCGGAACTCCCTATCATAATTCAACCAGCCACTTCCCCCCCACTTCATAGCCTCGTTGTGTATCGTCCTGGAGTACTGCACCAGGCCGGGGCCCAACTCTGGGAATCTCTCCATCATCACGGCGGCTAAGATAGAGAAAGCCTCGAGCCAGTTCTCTATGTTCTTCTCTGGCCAAGGCTGGTACTTTACTTTTTTGTCATCCTCCTTCACCCCTACTTTCCTGGCATCCAGGCCCTCCTGACCTAACATGAGCAGTGTAAAATGTCTATAAACTCGCGCCTCCAAATTCCTTCTTTGGCTGCTTGGGGCACTTGCCAGGCCAGCGAGCAACGGCCTGACAGCAGCGGGTGGAGGTGACTTGCCGGACCGTGGGGGTGTGAAGGGGGGCCGGCGTACTCAACGTGGGGGCAAGAGGAGACACTACAATTGTGGCCGCTGTATTGGTGGTGCCCAGAGGTGGCACCGGGCTGGCTGTTTGGAGGGGGAGCAAGACTGGTGCTGGTGCGCTGATATCTCCCCCTGAGGTGGGTGTTGCAGAACTACCCGCAGGAGGGCTGGCCCCATCCTTGGACACCTTCCGGGTTGCGGCAGCAGTGGCCCCCCGCTGCCCTAATGGCTCACAAACACATGCTGACCATACACTCACGGCCGCTAGCGTCCCCCCTTCCCTTGGGCTAATACTGTTACCCAGATGCGCAGAGCTGGGGCCAACATGACCCGCTTTAAGCTGTGACATAAAACTGTTCATAGTGTCCATGAGTTTGGCAAGCTCGTCCCTAGTGGCGTAGTTACCTGGGGCCGCGGTACTGTCCATCGGGGTGGGCGGCCCCGGGGGCGGGGGAGCAGCCAGCGCAGGAACGACTGCCTTGGGGGTCTGAACTGGTCTGCTTCTGGTTGGCGGCAGCGGATCTGCCGGGAAGTCCCTGATCATGGGCCTAGAGGGGCCTGCCTTAGCGCCGGGCTGCTGTTCTGTAGCGAGGGAATCGCTGACGATGCCAGAGTCCTCCTGCTCTGAAGCGTTCATAATGCCATTGGCCCACGCCAGGCCTTTGACCTTGGCCAACTCGAAGAAATTCGCCCATTGCGCGTCTTGGGAAGTGCCCGGCATCGAGTCCTCCACCTGGGACCTCTCCGGGAAAAGGGGAGGGGAGCACTGGCTGTCCATGCTGACCTCTGTCGCCACGCGGACCACCAATCTGAGGAGAACATTTTTGGATCAGCAAATAGGATTCACTGCGTTGCCTAGGGCGGACCTCTAAGTCCCCTGCTGCCGCAGGCGCTCCGTGCCCCCACCTTACCCCTATACTTACTTATTGTGCGGTAGCGGAAGTGGACCTGGGGCGTGACGTGCCCAAAGGCCGGTTCAGTGTGTTCTCTGCGTGCGAGGATGAAGGGGGGGGGGGGAGAAAAGAAGACGTTAGCTGTGACCTTGGCGCGAAGTTCGGGTCCCTTCTGTGCACGCCACTCATTACGCTCCTGGTGCTATCCCCCTGCTCCCACCCGCCGGCGCGAGCCTTGGCCCATACCTGCTCCTAATTCCTGCTGTTCCTCCCTTTCCGCAGGCCCGCCTACGAAGTTGCCTCCCTAACGACCCGCTCTGACCTGGAATAGAAAAGAGAGTTTTAATGCGCTCCAAGACGAGCCTTGTGTCCAGGAACCCATCGAACGCTGCCGCAGTGCCGCTTATGACCCATGGTCCCAGTACCTGCTGTGGGCACGTGCGTCGCCAGACCCTTCGAGGCAAGGAACGAGATCGAAAGACACAGCCCCTGCAAGTAAACATATGTTAGCCAAGCACATGCATTGTGTACATTCCCACCCGGGTACTGCATACGTGTCCCAACCCTTGATAAGACAATAAGGGGCAGGCCAACAGGACATGCGAACAGGGCGCTGCCTGTGCATCCCCGCAAAGAAACCCAAAATTCTGTTGTTGATCTTAATACAATAAATGCGAGACTTGTTGGATTGAAATGCTTGTTTATATCGGAGGTGCTTCCATTGTCTACAGACACTGAACTCTGAGGCAGGCACGCTCCCGCTGCCGATACTCAAACCACTACCTCTGATAAACACATTCCAACGAACAACAGGCTGACACGCGCCCCATGCCACGTGCGACGCTTTTTAGCTTTCCTGCCAAAAGCTGCATTGTAGACCCTTGAGTAAAAGCGTACATCACCTGTCCAGAGTACACTTGCCCTGCTGAAACAACACGTAAACATTCCTGTGTCACCTGCAAACACCATCGTAACCGTACGTAACGTAAATACGCTGGAGGAGCCTGAAAATTGTGCAGATTTATATATTGCGAACTCGACCGAAGGTATTGGAGCGCTTTACAGACCGGCCCGCCCTCCCCAGATAGCCCCTACAGGCCGTGACCAATTGCGGCACCCGGAGCACTGTCCCCGCCGGACGGCACAGGAGCGATCGAGCAATAGTGCAACACCAATACGGGCACGGGAGCGGCCGAGTAAGTAAACAGCAGTACGGGCACACGCTCCCCAAAGCGGAGTGGGCGAGCATGCCCGACCGTGTCCCACCGCGGGCCCAGGTCGGTGGCGGGCCTCACCGGGACAAACTCCGCCCCTGCGGCCCCCGCAAAGATGCCGATGCCAATCCAAAAATGGGCCCCGCAACCCGCAAACCATGCGCCGAGTAGGAAGCGCCCAAAGGACCGGGGCTGCTCCCTCCGCTCACACAAGGATTCAGTAGTCACCCCACACTACCCAGGCAGGCCAATCTGCAAAGCTCACAGGAAGGATGGCAGCGGGCAGACTAGCTGTGTCCCCCTCACCCTGGACCCTATGAATAACCCCCGCAAGGCTGAATGTTAAGGCACCCGGGGACCCTCCCCGAGACTGCTGCCCTCTCCCCCGTAGTTGGGAACCCTAGCGGTCGGGCCCACACCCCTCGCATGTCCCCGGGCACATGCGGAGTGTACCGTGGGGGGAGGGAGGGCCTGCTGGGGGAGGACTGAGCCCCGGAGATCAGGCCGTGACCTCGGCAGCCGCCGGGCAGGCCTGGCTGCCCCCCCCCTCAGAGCGGAACGGCCCACTCGGGCCTGGGCCCCCAAAGCCCACGGGGCAGGGGACCCCGCAGCAACAAACCCGGAAACACGGGAGAGGACCCGGTCCCTCCGGTGCAGCGTCTGCCAGCGACCATCCGCAATTCAGCCCCCCGTGCCGCCGGAAAGCTCGGTGCCCCAAGCGGACACGGCCTATGCTGCAACTCCGGAAACCTGGTGGGAGAGGGAGCCTCACGGCGCCTGCTACCTCCCTCCCCCCGTGGCAGTCCCACTCGAGCCCTGGCCACTAACCACGTGGGCTGAGGCCCCACAGGCCCTAACTGCCCCCCCTCCCTCGGAGGGGGGAGCGCCTCTAAGTCCACCACCCGGGACAGGTGAGGGAAAGCGGGGGTGCTCGGTACACAGCTGTCCCCCACCTTCCTCCAACCCCGGCACCCACAGAGCCCACTCAGGGCCGGGGCAGCCCGGCGGAGACGCCCGTGGTCAAACGGGAGCTGACCGAACCCCCCCCTAGGCGGCCCGCAACCAAGGCAAGGCCACCCTGCCCTGATACAACCCCCCCAAAAGGGAGGAACAGGGCGAGGGGGGGAGGGATATGCACTCACCGTGCAATTAAATATCAGCAGCTCCTGGGACACGTCCAAACGGCGTCAGGGGTGAGGAAAAAGAGGCCGCTAGGTGGGCGGGGGAGGAACTTATACCTCTCCCCTTCCCCCACCTGGGCCGGAAATGATGAGTGGGACCCCAAAGGGGTCTCGCGACGCTGGGCTGTCCAGTGTGCCATCCTGTGGCACTAAAGGGGCCGCCCTCTTAGGTGGGTCCCCTTCGTGGATGTCGGGCAGCCCACAAAGGGTCCCCCCTCGCCTCTCAGCCTGCCGAGAGGTCACTCCCTGAGACAAACACTTCCCACCTCTCTGCCCGCCGTGTGCACATTGTGGGCAGAGGGTTTGCTCTAGCCTCTTTACAAAGGGTCCCCCTCGCCTCTCAGCCTGCCAAGAGGTCACTCACTGAGACAAACACTTCCCACCTCTCTGCCCGCCGTGTGCAGATTGTGGGCAGAGGGTTTGCTCTTGCCTCTTTACAAAGGGTCCCCCTCGCCTCTCAGCCTGCCGAGAGGTCACTCACTGGGACCAACACTTCTCGCCTCTCTGCCCACCGATAACAGATCATGGGGAGAGGGTCCGCTCTAGCCTCTTTACAAAGGGTCCCCCCTTGCCTCTCAGCCTGCCGAGAGGTCTCTCACTGGGACCAACACTTCCCACCTCTCTGCCCGCCGTGTACAGATTGTGGGCAGAGGGATTGCTCCTGCAGCTGGAGCAGCTTGCATGTTGTCAACACCTGGGCCCGAGGTCTACCGGGTCCCTCTCTGAGACAAACACCTCTCGCCTCCCCCTGCCCTGTGTATGCGGATCGCCGGCGAAGGGTCCGATTTTGATTTGCTCTGCCCAGAGTTGCCCTGGGTGACAGAGCTGTATCACAGCTCCCTTTCTAGCTCTTATCTCTCTCGCTCTCCAGCAGTGCAGTCTAATGCTATTTTTGCCAAGAATCACAGCGCTTTGTTCATGACACCCCCTGCAACAGACCATTCCTCATCCAGCTGCATTGCTGTACTAGCTAGGGTGACCAAGCGTCCGTAAATTTCACGGACCGTCCATCATTTCATTGCCAAGTCTGTTGTCCATCATAATTCTTTTCACGGATGCCATTTGTCCGTAATTCTGGGGTTTCCAGGAATCTGCGATGCCCCCTGTGATAAAGACTCACTGTTGGGGGCCAGCTCGCATTTCTATGAAGTGAAGAGGCTTCAACAGCCCCTCGCAGACTGTCAATTAGCCCCATTGTCATTCTGCCTGTGGCCGATTCTCTCAGACAGAATGACAATGGGCCATGCTGCAGTTACAGCATGTGGTGTGTCGGTGCCTGCATTCTGCTCTTGAAAACAACACCTTGCAACTATGGTGGAATCCATAAGCTGTCTGAGATGCGCGTATCAGAAGTGTTCTTGCTAACATACTTGACAGTAAAATTGTAAAATTCTGTCCAGTGTTCAGAAGGATGAATAAAGAACAAACTAAGTTCAACTTAAGTGCAGCTGAAACAAGAGCCATGCTATGGGGTTCCCGGTGCACTGCTTTTTGAAATAGATGACAGGGCTAATGGCAAAGACTTCTGTGTTCTTTGCCAGCCTGCAATTATTATGCCACTATAAACATGTCAATTTAACTCTGGTGTCTATTTACTTACTTATATGCTATTGCGCAACCTCCTCTGATGTTTCTGTAAACCATACCTTTTGTCCTGAATTTTGACCTTCTGTCCTGAATTTATGTCCTGAATTTTTACACTCACCATCCTGAATTTGCACCCATGCCAGTTGGTCACACTATGTACTACCCCTCTCCTCCCCTGGGTGAGCACGGAGATTCCAACAGAGCCCTTCCTGCCAGACACCAGCTCACTTATGACTCACACTTCACTCAATCAATCAATCAGTGGTTTATAAAGCGCGCTACTCACCCGTGACGGTCTCAAGGCGCTGGGGTTTGAGAAGGCTGACAATCGGGCTTTTAGTGGAATACCGAGGCTGATTTAGGAGTCCTCTGTCCCTTGTGAGTTCTCCTAATGAGACGTGCACGTGGTTAATTAGTTTGTTTTCGATGGGACACTGTTACTGGTTTGACTGTGGTGATTGGGCCACAAGCTGGCATTTTCCTGCCTGTGGATTTCCTTCTGTGCACTCTGAGCCCATGAGGCTCTATCCCATTCCCATTCAGCATGCAAAGATAGTGATATAGGACTATCCATCCCAGTATAGCCACAGAAACAGAAATAGGACAGCACTCCCTTATCTTCTAAAGGGACAGACATCTTGGAATGAGTTCCCTCCACTAGTGTCCTACATCAATTCTCCTCCTCATCATCCTAGCTCCTCCCTGCCCAGTGACCTTATCATGGAATCATCCTGAATCAAGGTACTGAACCCCCTACTATCTCCTGCTGGACACAACTCATTCAATATCATCTACCCACCAAACTTAACCAAAAATGCTGCAAAAAATCTCAAACACAAAATGCTCATATCAAATCTAGAAACACGCTTCCTAGACTCCTACTTCTGCTACAATAAGGGCTCATCTCATATTTTTCGCCAACCATCTCGCTCAATGGAGAAAAGCCTTATCCTCCGTACTCAAGGTCATCCCCTCCATAAAGATTTCCTCCATAAAGATTCCACATGGCCTCAAACTTATTATCCCACCCTCATGTGCGTACAATGCAGAAACCACCATTACCATTTACAACAGCAGTGTACTCCTCCAATCCTCCAACCGCAACCTGCAGCTCTTTGACGATCTCTTCCCCTGCATTAAAGATAGGATTGGCAAGTATGTAACCCTCACCTCCGTTTCGCCTCTACCAACTACCACCCTACAGAGCAACCCCATATCCCATACACTCCATCCCTCACCTTTTCCCACCACTCTCCTGTGCCTTTCACCTTCTCTCCCACCCATGGCTCCACTACAATCCAGATTCCCTCCTCGAGAACGACGACCCTAACCCAAGTTGCCACATCACCACAGTACAAAATTTTACCTCCTCACCTGAGTGGACCAACCCCTCCACAAGCCACCATACCGCTAGCAACTCCCCTCCCCAATATAAATGCAAACCGAATATCAAGGCCGATCCCTGGAGTGACAGCAACAACAACCTTCATGATCAATTATCTGACACAGTGAAGACGTTTGCCACATCTACCAATCACAAATCCCACACCTCTTTCGATAATACAAGATCTCTCCACGACAATGCTCTACTCAGACAGGATCTAAATTGGACTCACCACACTTCCTCCAATTCCCAAATCCTCCTTCCACCTAATCCCCAAACCATGCAGCATTTCACAGTCATTCACCAACAACCCATCCCCATATTCCATAGTCGCCCCAAACCATTAATATCCCCACTCACCCCCAAAACCCTTCACACACCTTCTCCAAATCAGTTCCATAGTACTTCCACTCTCTGATCAATGCTCTACAACCCAAAAACAGAATTACAACTCATGAGAGCTGACATCCAGAACCTACTACATATTACCTCTAAATTAAAACACACAGGTATGAACCAAAAAAAGGCATTACTGGAACCAGAACACGCCTATCTTAAAAACGCCCTATTACCAACAGCCCTACCAACACCAGGCCCCTCCCCATCCACCCACCTATGTGGAGCTGTAAACCAAATCTAGACCTATCCTCTGACCCAACAGAGTGGTTGGTCTCTTATCTAACAACGATATCCTCTCCCTTCTCGCCTTCTATACCGACACATCTATCAATCACACTAGGCCTACGGGTAAAATCTAGACAATCATCACTCATCCAGATAGGGATCCCCATCCCATTTTGAGGACCATTACAAAATCCAACCTCAAACTAGTCCCCATATCTCATCCATCCACAACTGTTCACAAACTAACTTAAAATGCGTGCTAATCAATTGCTGATCTGCTGTGAACTGAAAATGTGTGCTACACAAATGCCGATCTGCTGTGAAGCTTGCTGCAAATATTTCTGACCTTATTCTTACTCATGATCTGGACCTTCTACTTCTCACTGAAACATGCCTTGATGAATCCTCATCTCCCATTCTGGACATTTTAGTCCCTCCCAGCCACAACATATTTTGTATGGACTGTTCAGGCGGGGCATTTCCTGTATTCACCGGAACACTCTCTCAATAAAAAAAACTCATACTCTGTCCTCGTGCGAATATCTGGGAATCAATATCTCAATTAAAGATAACACATTATGTACACTGTATGCGACCTATCACCCTCCTGATGATAACCACAATTTCATTGAACAAATCTTGGTGATCATTTCTACCAGCAACGTATCACACAATAATTAGGTTTTTCTTGGTAATTTCAATATCGACTGGAATGACACAATTGACCCTTTGGTGAATAGCTTCAAATCCTTCCTCCATGACCTCAACCTGGTTCAAGCTTGCAACAGCCCGATGCACAATAGACCTTACCATTCAAATTGAATCTATCCTACCATATGACTGGAAAGACCACCACTGCATCATGTTCTCCATAGCTGAAAGGGTAGTTATCTCCAAAGGCCAACCAATGAAAGCCAAATGCTGGGTCAAATATTCCAGGATATCAATCCATTGACATTGACTGTTCTCAGTAACAACTTTCTACCTCCTCCCACTAACATCTCAGACACACAAGTCCTTATGGACCATTTTGTCAACTACATGTCCGACATCATGGATACCATTGCTCCCAAACAACTAAAAAGAGTCCAGCTCAAAAAATCTAACCCATGGTTCGATTACAGCCTTAATGATGAACGCCGCTCATTAAAAACAGCAGAAAGAACTGGAGACTCTCTCCATCTGCTACTAACTTCAAGCTATTGAAACAAAGAAGGAAAGCTTACAAAAGGCATATCAGAAGATCCAAAGCATCTTTCTTCAAAGAGCAACTTAACAAGGCCACAAACCGTCCCAAAAAACTGTTTGAACTCGTCAAAAATCAAACTAATAGGAAATGCAATCCCCTTTCTTTTGAAAATTTAACTACACCCAGTTGTGATGTATTTGCCTCCTTCTTTAGTGAGAAAATGAATCAAATTGACACTGATCTCCAAAACGCTGTAGAGCTCATATCTATCAATGCCCCATCACATGACGCTCTCATCTTTCAAGGAGAGCACACCAAAAGCCCATCCCCTAAACCAAAAAACAATGCCTCTTGGTTCATCTTCAAGACCTTTGAGGAATCTGACATCTAAAAGCGTCTATCTTCTCTGAAATACTCTAACCACTACAGTGACCCCTTAACCTACAAACGTTTCAATGAGATCAAACACTCCCTGCTTCCCTTATGGACCAGGATTATTAATGCTTCCTTAACACAAGGCTCCATATCAGATTGTCTTAAAAGTGGCCAGGTTACCCCTATACTGCAAAAAAAACAATGCCGACTAGTCTGATCCTAACAACTACCGCCCTATCTCCAATATCCCAACTCTGGCGAAGCTCCTGGAAAAATGCGTACATCGACAATTATGTAATTACATTCAGCAATAACTGATATGAACCCTCTAGACCTATATTTCTTTATAGACTGGCTAAACAGGCTCAGTAATAGGGCATCAAAAAATACATGATTCTCCACACCAAAATTAATAAATCATTCTTTTATTTCATATTTTTTCTTTTTTTATTAATTTGTTTATAAAATATTTCATACTCAGAATAAATGTGTAGTATTCAAAAAACAACTTTTTACGCAAAGTTAGCACCATGTATCAAGGAACAATCATAATTCCTGGACCACAATAAATAACAACATGAATAAAATTACAAATAATAAAACAGAAACATACTTCACATCCCCACATCCAAACATACCTCTCACAATCTACAACTACCACCCTTACACACAATACACACACACTTTGGCACCCCAGAGCAACACCAATAGCACTGATGGAAAAAGGCGGGCGATGAAATCAACCCCTAATGGCTGTGCTGAACACTGGGATGTCGCACTCTAGCTGGTCGACGTACGTTTCGATGGAATCTATAAATAATTAATCCATCTTCTTCAGGACCTGTTATTTTCTCACTTATAACGGGTGGATGAAGGGGGGAACCATCTGAAATAACAATGTGGAGAAAATAGTAATATAAATCAATTAATTTAATTTAATTTAAAAAAGAGGAAAGAGACCCAAGGAGATATCTTACATTTCTCCTATACAATATCTATATGAAAACTAAGCAAATATGCCACTCATATGCATTTTCAAAAAATGGTTAGTATCTCTGATGTGTTACATGTTCTCTCATCACCATATGTGAATTATAAACAACAGTGCCCAAACATAAACATCTTTCACACTGAAACCTGTGAAGAATACACCAAACACCACATAGTGCACATTGTATAGTATGCTAAACATGCATAAAGAAATTAAATCATTCTTCACATAAACAAGTTTTTCTCTCGTCCAAAAGGAAAAAGTGTTTTGGTCCATGAACTTTTCTACAGATAGTATTCGACCTCTTACTCACTACCTTCCTGATGGACTAGCATCCAAGTCTATAATCCATAGACTATACTTTCCCAAAATGTACTCGGACTAAATCTATATAAGGGTCCTAAATGGAAATGGTACTTCAAAGCCTAGTTTATTGTAGGAACAGTTTTTATAATTGTCAAACATCAAACTTGATCTATATTGTATAGAATATTTGTGTCCCTGATGTTACTATCACGATATGAACACACATGATACCCCTCCAATCTGTTAAGGTAAGGCTCATGGACCCACGCTGTATACATTCTATGTACATGCTCGAAAAGATATATCTATAATATCTTATGAATGGACATTTACCTGCTGAATGCAGGCTTAATTTCTATGCTGTTGAGATCTGCAAATCTGCCGATATCACATATAGTGGCACAGTATGGTTACAAATCTAATACTACGTGCTTTCCCGAGCTATCTAAAAAAAGATGGGAAGAAAATAACACAAGTATTAGAAAGATATTATGTGTATAACATCACATAACTTATAGCCCGCAAATCTATGAATAATGATCTACAGATTAAGGCAAAGACTTCATAAGGTAGCATACCATTGGATATATCAATTCTTAGATGAAGTAATTTATTGTCGTGTTTTTCTCCCAGGCGTAATCCCACTTCATTTGTTCTCAATATATGCGTCAAGATGTGACGAATTTTCAAACGTTTGGGGCCTGTGCCGGCAAGCGAAAGAAAGAAAAGAGCACCACGATGAGGCGCAATTGACATACATCTTTGATTATAACAGACAACACGATAAACGGCCCTTAAATATCAATTGAATCAGAAAGAGATGAACCATGTACCTCTGATCTTTCTTATTTCAATAAGTGCGAATATTGTATTGGCACCGTCATTCCAACTTCTTTAAAATGATAATATGTATGAGTAGATCGCAGTAGAACACACGTGCTATATAGGGAACAGAATCAGAAAAAGACGCCCGTTGTTAGCCCGACAAAGTGAATGAGTCTAATATTTATATCTATCATAATCAGTGTCTGCCCAGCTAAAAACAGACCCCACTAGGGCCTAGTAGGCACCACTCGTTACTTATAATGATTATCTCAGATAAAAAGAGTAATCCCCAGAATATCTAATGCCGAAGAATTAATTAACGGCAAAATCTCACTAGCACAAAGTCCACTGTGAAACAGGAAACCCGTTTCAAAAGCATCTTCAAGGACGCCACTTACTCTATGTATTGTTTAGTTCGCTACCTACAAAATATCACTAGCACAAAATATGCTCTGGAGCAGTTAGCCTGTGTAAAAGGCATCTTACAAAGACCACATACTCTATATCTCATATCTCGTACCTGTCTGATGTACGGTGCCGCCAGGGAGTTCTTGCACGAAGTGATACCAAGGAGTGAAGCTCTCACATTGTTCATTTATATCCCGGTGCTCCTAATCACCCGCAGCCGGAGCACGTCCACTTAGAAGTGATGACGTAATATACAAGGGACCAAATTGTGCCCTGATACAACTAGCGCACTGAGTGTTTTTGGGCGCCATATTGGAATGGTGCAATATCTGCCTAGCCCATATGCATAAGTTCAATCTAAATGGCCCCCTTATAGCGGCGATAATATTACAACCCAATAATTCATTATTCTTTAATGCAGGTGTTTATAGGTAACGACTCCCATTTAATCAGAAATTTATATAACCGTAACAGCATACACAAGCACCAATCTCATGATGTTTACGAAAAATATTCACTGCAGTCGACCCTACAATGCAGTGTGGATATTCTACTTCAACTAAGATGTTTATTTAAATGAAACGATATTTCTGACACAAGCAAGCACTTGCAAGAGCGCCACAGAATAAACTTGTAGTACATGTCGAAATGAGAGCCATCTTAGGAGGAAAATTGTTTGGTTTCCTCACTCCCTTCAAAGATGGAAACCTCCTATATTACTAGATGTAAATGTAATTTGACAAGCAATATATGGCAAATACAAGGCGATAATGCCTGATGTTCCTCATAGCACTAGAATGCACAAAGTAGATATTTGGTGACTTCCATCCAAATGACGATGGCAACCACTTAAATGAATATGAGTGGCGATAATTGGGGTGCACCAAATATGTGTAGTGTCACTTCCCTATAGTACACTGTGCTAACCAAATACAAATAGGTGGCTAGGGCACATTGTTATTTCAGATGGTTCCCCCCTTCATCCACCCGTTATAAGTGAGAAAATAACAGGTCCTGAAGAAGATGGATTAATTATTTATAGATTCCATCGAAACGTACGTCGACCAGCTAGAGTGCGACATCCCAGTGTTCAGCACAGCCATTAGGGGTTGATTTCATCGCCCGCCTTTTTCCATCAGTGCTATTGGTGTTGCTCTGGGGTGCCAAAGTGTGTGTGTATTGTGTGTAAGGGTGGTAGTTGTAGATTGTGAGAGGTATGTTTGGATGTGGGGATGTGAAGTATGTTTCTGTTTTATTATTTGTAATTTTATTCATGTTGTTATTTATTGTGGTCCAGGAATTATGATTGTTCCTTGATACATGGTGCTAACTTTGTGTAAAAGTTGTTTTTGAATACTACACATTTATTCTGAGTATGAAATATTTTATAAACAAATTAATAAAAAAAGAAAAAATATGAAATAAAAGAATGATTTATTAATTTTGGTGTGGAGAATCATGTATTTTTTGATGCCCTATTACTGAGCCTGTTTAGCCAGTCTATAAAGAAATATAGGTCTAGAGGGTTCATATCTGTTGTTGTGATAATCCTTTCCCCCTTGTTGCCTGACCTGATAAATTATTCGCTTTAGGGGGTTGCCTCTCTTACTTGGATTACATTCAGCAATACCAACTCCTCAACTAATGCCAATCTGGTTTCAGGCAGGGTGGCAGTAACTGCACTGGTCCATATTGACGAGGATGCCCTGAGATTTCTCGACCAGAATGATTCCTGCCTATTAATCCTGCTTGATCTGTCAGCCGCATTTGACACCATCATACATGAGAACCTTATGAACCTACTAGAATGCTGGATGGGTCTCTCCAGTACTGTGTTAAAATGGTCCTCCTCATTCTTACACGACAGATCTCAGAGAGTTATAATCAACCACAGACTATCCATCCAGACACCAGTCATGATTGGCTTCCCTCAAGGCTCTTCACTCTTCCCCACCCAGTTCAACCTGCTCATTGAAACCCTGACTGAAATCCTCAAACTCTCTAACATCTCTTACTATATGTATGCTGATGATACTCAACTCTACCTGAAATTTGCCTCTCCAGAAGACATGATTATCCTCTACAACACAATGATAAAAACTCAACACTGGCTGACTCGTAACCACTTTAAACTAAACATCCTCAAAACTGAGTTCCTCTTAGTCTCTCCACCCAACCACATTCATAACATCAAAGAATGGATCACTCTAACAGCTCTGAACTGTACCCACACATCATAACCTCATCAAAATCTCTAGGAATTGTCCTGGATAATGCAGGATCACATCAGAGGTGCCAACTACCAACTGCACTCACTAAGGAAATTAAAACTTTTCATTCCAATTGCAGATCTCAAGACAGCAGTTCAAGCGCTACTGATCTCTAAACTAGATTACGGTACTGCTACCCTCGTGGGACTATCAAAAGCAAAACTGCCTCCTCTAAAGGCAGTCTTTAATGCGACGGCTCAACTCATCACAGGCTCAGAAAAAAGCAATCACATCACCCCAGACCTCATAGCACTGAACTGGCTTCCCTATGAGGCAAAGATACATCTAAAAATTGCTTGCTTGACTCATAAAGCTCTTCACCAAAACACTCCAACGTACCTGGCCAAGAAACTCGTCCTATCAGGTGAGAAGAGAACTTTAAGAAGCACCGGCTCCCTTCATCTCAAGCCCTACAAATTCATAAAAACAAAACCTGCAAGCGTTCGTTCTCCAGAATCGCCCCCAAAATCTGGAATTCACTTCCTCCTGAGACCATATTCAACCCCTCAACTGCCCTCTTCAAACGGGGAGTAAATCAACTATTAATGAACAGATTCCTTCCCCAATGAAGACGCAACCTTCCCAGACTTTTACTTCCATGGCCTGCCCTTCTTCATTATTTCCTATGATGACACTCTCATTATTTATATGAACATTCTGAATCCAGTCTCCATGAATGTCAACCTACGTTCCTATATTCACTTTGTTGTTCTCCCATATTTATATACTCTTGTCTGTTTACCTTTGCTTTACTGATGTACAGCGCTCTGATACCCGAAAGGGTCATGTTTGCGCTATATAAAACTCAGTAAGTAAATAAATTGACTTTCATGCATCTGGGCATGTTTTGCATGTGTGTATATATGAGCAAGTGTCCTTTTCTGTGACCATTTATAATGTGTATGTTTGTGAGTGTCTGCCTATGAGTGTGTGCTCATCAATTTCTTGTGAGTATGCATTTGGGTATGTGTGAGGGCTCCTTGACTTCCATCCACCAGCGTGTGTGTAAAACTGTCTTTTTTGATATTCGTTACACTTGTGTATGTTTGTGAGTGCACACTTTTGTCTATGCAAGTTCATTGCGTGTCTATGTGTGTATGTGTTAGTGTGTGTGCTTTTGTATGTGGGTGGGTGTGTTGTTGACTCCATGCATCTGTGCATGTATGTTTGTGTATGAGATCAAGTCCTTGTCTGCGTCCTCTTCTCATGTGTGTTTGTGTTTGCACGTCCATGAGTGCCTGTGTGTGTGTCTCTGTGTATAAGTGTCTGATTGAATTGGTGCATTCGATTATCTTGCACAGGGAGTTCCCACCTGTGTAATAAGAGCAGCCAGACTGATCTGGCCCTCAAAGCCATAAACTGTCTTACCACTGCATGGCAGGATGAAATAGTACAAACTGATTGATGACATGGGTAGAGCTATTGTAGAGGGTGGTCCGTTCATAAACCCACAATTGAATGACAGTTTCATAATGCAGTGTTGCCCCTGCAAACTGGCAAGATTATGATGCAATGTTTGACCCTGACGTAGATTGTTGATGTGCACAAAATTTCTCTACAGATGAGGTATTTCAGCATGGGAATCCCTCCAGAAGATACACCTGGAGGGATTGCGTGGGCAAAACATGTTGGAAAAGGGGAACACACAAAGAAACACTTGAACCACATGCTATTTTCCATTTTGGCCATGAAAATTGCACAATAAAACTAAATAAACAGGAATGGCTGGGGCCAGCAGCAGTTGGTTGGCGGCCTTTGGCCCTGCTGATCCCACTTAGTGTTTTGACGTTGTAGCGTTTCACCACTTTTTGACCAGATATGAAGGGTTGAGGAGAGAACCGGGGGTCTACTAGTTGCCGCAAAGACTAGGTGGTGGCCCAAGAAGGAGGCGCACCAAAAGGCAGCAGGTGGGACTGAGTTCAGGCAACTGGAGAGGAGTTGCACTAGTAAAGCTGAGTGGGGGAGAAAGAGACGACACCTTAAACACAATGATACACAACTGGGCCACTAGACCAGTACAGACCCAATTGCAATTGTTTCCCTCACCATCCAAGCCGATGTGGAAGAGAGAGAGGAAACAGAGTATTGTGGTTGGTACCTGATGCGAATGAGCATGATCAGCAAGGCAGTGAGGGGCCATTGGGGCTGGTGAGCCGAGAATGTAGAACCTACATCCAAGGTCGAGGGGAGGTCTCTGCTGCGTGTGAGACAGAGGGCACAGGCCTATGACATGGGAAGAGGTATCCCAGTCTCCGTGACAAGGAGTGCTGTTGTGAGCGGAGGGACCTTATTGTTGCAACAATCACCAGTGAGAAATGGACCACAAGGAAGGCAGGCGCTTATCCAAGAGGTGGTGGAAAAGGCCGGGAGCTGACCACTACTAAATGTGGCACTGAACGCCCCCCAAGTTGGACATCTTCACTGACCACTGGGCACTTTATGTAGTTGGACTGCTTTGACACCAAAAAGGAGGAATGCCGCTGTACCAATTTTGGATGTTGGATGTTGGGTGGCCGCACAAGTAGTTGATTGGGCTCCAGTTATCTATCCACTGAGGCCTGCCTTGATGTGGAAAGTCCGGCACTCCACAACCACTGAGACCATGTTTTTTTCATCAACAGCATGAACTTAGTGGAACGGATCATTTACCAATACTATCCTAGGAATCTCCTCTTCCTATGGGCTAAGTTCTTAATCAACATCATTCTGCGGTCAGTGGCAGTTCTACAAAAGAACTAGGCCCTGATTTACAAACCCAAAAAATCACACAATGCAGCACAGCAAGAAAAGTTGAGAACAGAACAGCACTATAGCTACTAAGATGTGGCACCGTTTTCCTGTCTCCCTGGGCTGGTGCGATTTCATTTGCCACGCGTCAATGCACACTCCCTTGCACCATAGTAGGTGTGTGCATTCTGCAAGGAATAGGCTTTTTACTGCAAAGGGACACTTCCAGTACAAAAACTATCTTTTAACACTTATCCTGCTTTGTATGTGTGCTGTACAATGCAGCATGCATGCAATGTAGGAAAAATGAGGAGAAATTAAAACATTTCTCCCGTTATAGCTGCTTCAAGGAGGTGTAAGATTTTGGCACAAATCCCTGTCTCCAAATGTTTGTAGACACAGATTTCCATCAAAACACATGGGTGGTTGCATTGGACCATCCATGTTCCACCCTCGGAACACCCCCTTGAAGCAAAGTAATGCTAAACAGCACACAGAACAACTTTGCAGTAAAATCGGAAACCATACAACGCAAATGCTGATGTGTGTTAGATAGTAATCCTAGCATAACACTTTGCATTACAAACATTACACAAACCTGGCACGAAGCGTTAGTAAATCTGGGACTAGTCGTACAGTTAACCAGAGTCTTCAATGAAACCAGCTTGGACTTGGAGAATAATTGTTGCGTAGGAGATGCTATTGTACCCTACTCTGAGCCAAACACTTCGGTAGGGTAACAATGCCACTCCTTAAGAGGAGAGTCCCTGGAGGTCAGCAATGGGTGGTCATAGAGATGTCGGTGAAAGAGGCAGCGAGGCTCCATTGACCTACTTGGCTGCCTCATGGCCACAAGTCAGACTATGGGGCATATTAGCAAGCGATTTATCGCCGCTTTAGCGGCACTTTTTGCCGCTAAAGCGGCGATAAATCTATCGCCCTATCAGCAAGCTGTCGCTAACAGCAGTTAGCGACAACTTTCTGACGAAGGCGATCGGTTTGGGTGCCGCTTTGCATGTCAGCGATGTTTATCCCGAATGACATGCAAAGTAGGCGTTCCCGACCAACATACCCTGTAAACAGACGCTAACAGGCCTATCACCTATTAGCAAGGAGTCCCTGACCCCGGTTAGCGACGTGAAAAGTCGCGCTAACCGGGGCCATCGCCATCTTTTTATCACCTGCTATTTTCCTGACTTAGCCATACATTACATGGGGGTGGATTATGCTGATACGACCACAGGGTCGTATCAGCAAGGTTTTCCACCTCCCCCATGCAACTATCGCTGGTTTTGTCGGATGTTGGCCCTTCCTCCCGCTATCGCTGGAATATTTATCGCCATAGCGCTAAATGTCGCTAATACAGCGTTAGCGTGGCGATATATTCCAGCGATAGCCGGCGATAAAATAAATCACGCTAAGCAGGGTTAGCGATGATTATCGCCTCTTTTGCTAATATGCCCCTATATTTCCTGAACAAATCAAAGCAGATGAGGATCATATGGCTTCATCATTCCCGGATCAAGATAACAAGTAAAATAAAATAGCTCTTTTCTGGCTGCAAATAGATGGCTGCCTGAAAGAGATAACGGACAAAGATGATGAACTAGAGCAGCGGTTCTTAACCGTTTGATTTCTGTGTCCTCCCACTAAATCATTACTGAAATCCAGGACCCCCACTGAACCATTATTAGAATCCGGGGACCACCACTAAGTCATTAATGGCAGTCGAGGAACCCGGCCTAAGCAATTTCGATAATCTGAACTGCAAAACCATACACAAATACACAGAAACAAGCATTTGTCAAACAAATATACAAAAGACTAAGGGCTTGATTACAAGTTTGGCAATGCTGCTGCAGGCCGCCACGCTAGTGCCCCGCTGCAGCACCACCAAACCGTAGGCAGATCGCCTGCTGGATTCCGAGTTGCGGCAGCAGACCAAAGGCGAGCCTTAGAAAGGCAGTGCCGTAGGAGTGGCACCACACGTTCCTGCACGACAAGACCCGTGCAGTCCATGCCGTGCAGGAACAGGGGGTGCATACATACAGGGGGGCACACCATGTGCCCCCATGCATGCACCCCCAGGCCCAGAGGCAACAGACGAGACCACACTACACATTTACACTGCAGACTGACCCCCGAGACGTCACATCCCTTTCTATCTAATCCTTTGGACATGCCGGCCGTAGGGACTGGTGCTCAGGGCCGGACTGGGAACAGAAACCGGCCCTGGCAAACTGCTCAGCTGGGGTGAGGGGGAGTGCAGCCGAGCAGTTTGCGAGGGCCGGTTTCGGCCGATTTTGTTACAGGGGGCCGATATTGCCGACCCCCGGTAACAAAAACGGCCCCCCAAGGGCCCAAAACCGGCCCCCACCCTAGCGACCTACCGGGGAAACGCCCGGTGCCCGCTATGGCCAGTGCGGCCCTGCTGGTGCTGCAGTTATTCCACAAAGCGTAGGGGGCTCATTACACGTGGTGGTCTTCTGTGGACTTGCTTTATACAGAGTAGACATCATTGAATGCACTCTTGTCTTGTAAGCAGAGGACACTCTGTAAAAAAGCAGTTACATCCCGAGAAAAACGCTAACCTCTACACAGTTTGTTGTCAGACACCACATTTTCTGTGAAGCAGCAGCCAGCCTGCAGAGGATGAAATAACAACCCCGACATGCTGGGGTTAACAAAACAAGCAAGAGTAAAATGAGCAGAGAGGGACTGCAGCACAGGTGACGTCACTACGCGGATTCTTGAAGGAACCATCTCCTGTAATGGTGATTTAAAATGATGACCTCATGTCCATGTCTTCAGGTAGGGGGCGGTGCGTGGGAGCGAAGAGAGTTTACTCAACCCAGGCACAGGACTTACCTTTCTGTATTGTGTCTTCTCTGGGGCAACACCCCTTACCCCCTTCTGCATCAAGTAAGAGGCCTGTGCATTACAAAACACAGATCCCTGTCACAGCTCGAATGGCCAGGCCTTCCAGGGCCAGGTGACATTTGTTTTTACACATTTGTAACATATTTAGGCACACATTTTCTACTAGACTTTTTATAATGGAAAGCTATGTTTAATTTTCTAAAGAGTTCAATTACATTTGTCTTCTCGACTCAGAAGAATCCACATCACTGGCCATGATGAGGTGTCATTCAGGTGCTTAAGTTAAACATTTAATGCATTTAATCATGCAGTAGTCTGGCTATGGCCGATATTTATGAAACCTTTGGGTTTTCCTTGCATTACACATTGACTTGAGTAATATTAACAAAGCCATGCAAGGCATGGCTTGCGTGGATTTGTAAAGAAATGTAACTCAGGGCAGCTGCTTTTGCTGCCTTACATTACATTTCAACTTGGGAGGTGATCCATGGGAGAAGCATGGGTCTTCCCACGCATCCACCCATGGATTTTGGGGCATTTCCAGATGTACATAGAATTGTAAACCTGGGTATGCGTCAAAATGCTATGCCTTCCAGAGTGAGGCATAACAAGGAGAAATGTCTTTTTTTCCCCTTGTTATTTCCTCTTTTCATGCGTGATGCATTCTACATCCCCCGTGGAAAGAGGAAAATGCCTCTAAGGATTGTTTTTGTGTAGGAAGATGTTCCCTCCTAGACAAAAACAATCCTGTCTATAACGCAGGCCCTCTTAAAATATTGTGCAAGGGTGCCTGCATTGGCGCTAGGCTGCACAGAGTACGACAGTGCAGGTAGAGAGTCGGAATACGTCATATCTTTGTAAATGTGGGGCGGTTCTGCTCTCTCCCACTCACGCAATGCAGCACAGCAACTTTGTTACGCCCTGCGTCGCAGGAAAGTTTAGTAAATGTGCCATAAGAATCGATCCAAACACAAAGTAGGAGACACTGACCAGTAAATGAAAAACTCTGCAGTGAGTCAACATCCCCAGGAAGAGTTTATCACTTGAATAGTTTTTTAATGGTTGAGGTCGATATATTCTTTCAGCTCCACATTGTTAATTACAAAAATGTATTCAAATATTTAAAATATGTGGGGGCGTGGCTTGGAGCCTGGACAAGATGGGAGCTCCACATTGAGCTCCGGCAAATCTGCTGCAAGCTCCGCAGAGCCCCGCCATCAAGGCTCGCTGTAAACAGTGCCCAATTCACCTAGGGTGAACGCGGGTCTTTCTAAAATCAATGTCAGCCTGGATCAAGTCGCCACTCATATGGATTTGAACAGATGCCACGTTCAATTCGAAGCTGTGTGCAATTTAAAATGTTGGTGCCCACTACATAAACCCAATGATGTGGTCCAACATTACAGAAACTGTGAAGAGGTAAGTGCTCCCTTACAATTCGGAGTGAACTGCGGTCCCCGTCCCCATTCAGCCTAGCTGGGTTTGACTGGGTGCAGACTTGGGAAAGTCGGCCCCAGCACGACCCTCTGTACATTTGCTGATGCTGATTATTCTGCAGCCCCATGGGCAGGTACAAACCAAGACTCTGAGGTAGACTTGGAGCTCTAGCTATATTGCATTTTCTCTTGCCACCTTTATGTTCAGCCGCCTCACCACCTATATGATCAGCACTGGGAATGACCCGAATTATCTCATTATGCCACTTTGGGCCCCCGCGCTAAGCAGACCTGCGCAGTCCACGCCCGACCCTCTCTACACTGGAGCGCTGCTTGTCCTGAGGCTCTGCCAGATCTATGGCAGTGTATGTGGTGTGACCCACCCCAAATAAATGCATTCTTGGCTGAGAGTTGGGTCTGGGGGCCCTGAGTCGGGTCTCCTATGCCTTTGTTGTTTTTTCTTTGTCCTCGTTTGACTAAAAGGTTTTAACTTATTTTTTTTTATCAGCAACTTAGACAGGGGCCCACTTAATGCAAATCAGTATTGAACCTATTCTGTTGTATTCCTCTTAGGGTGTCCATAACGGGCTTTCCAGTATCATGTCCTTATATAGGCACAATTCGCCCTGCCCTTATATAGGCATAAAATCCCAGGCCTTATTTAGGCATTAAACCATGCACTCCAAATACAGGCATGGTCTCTGACATCCGTCCACCCTAACGTCACAACGAGTTCATGAAGAACAGACCCTTAGGCTGCGGGAGTTTCCCTAGCCCAGGACTATTGATTTCTTCAAGGCCTCATATATTATGCATGAACCATTATTCCTTAGGGGTTCATCCATGACGTCTTTCGCTGTCCAATTCACGTCAATGCTAACATTCCTAAGGTACTCTCAGGTACAAATATACCTTCCCTAGCCCCTGTAAATCAGAGGAGACCTCGACTTCAGAGGAGCCCGTTTCCCGGCCTGACGCACTGAGAAGACGCTGTCATCCCTGCACGCAGAGAGTCCAGCTTCCAGTGATCTGACTTCCCTTGCGGGGTGTTGGAGTTCGAGTCTGGCAAAGAGATTCCTACCTCTCTCATTCTTCAGGTATGGAGCTGACAAGAACCTAGAGGGACTCTTGGCATACTAGGCATACTAGACTTAACATACTCTTAGTATACCATAGTAAGGAATACTTCACCTACTTCATACCTCGTCCTACACCTAGGTTAGGTTAGGTACATTGGGGTAGAACTAGATTAGAAACGCATCGTATGAGTACTCGCATTTTTAGTCTGTGTTATTTATGTAACAGCATATGTACTAAAAGATAATGTTAACGCAGTATTATTTATTTCTACTGCTCACACTGTACATTATTTATCTCGCATACTGTCTTGTGATCGTAACAGCACATTTTACTTACACCAGAAACAAGACTGTTCAATAAACCTTTTATTGAAAACGCCCGTCTGTTCTTTCTGTGTAACTTTGGAGAAAACTAAGCATGCACGACTGAGCTGAGTGAAATAGTTATCTATTGTTTCCACGACTCTGGGACACGTTCTGATTCTAAAAGGGAAACATAGTGGTCATGTTTTGCGGCTGCCAGAAACTACTCCCTTCTTGTTGTCAAGGAGTTTCTAGTGGCCTCTGAGCTAGCTGGCACAAGTAATTAAGTTTAATATACTCGATAGGGACATACTGACCTTAGTCCTATGTCAAACCTATACGATATATTTTTCCAATGCGCAGAGCCTATTAGGGAAATAGGAGCTACACTACATGGCGCCCAACGGTTTGGTAAGGCGGTAATTCAACGTTAGATAGTGAGTAACTCAGTCGTGCTATTTTCTCTCAAGACCCCTACCCATATACTCCAAAAGACGTCTGGAGTGGGCAGGGTTTAGTATCCACCATGGCTACATAGGGAAGTACCCTATATATTAGCTGTTTGGTTTGCTCAACGTTGAAGGATACAGTGTTCCAAAATATTGTGCACCTTATCTTTGTTTCCTTGGAACTTGTTCTACATTTTTCAAAAAACAAAATGCCTGACGGAGACAATAACACCCAAAACGGTGGTGCTGCGGCTGATCAAGCCCAAGCAGCAGTTTTTAACCTTACAGGTTTAAATGAAACTGAGGAGGGTGTTATAGACATCCCTCAAAACTTAAGAAGAGCCATCACTCTAAAACTTATAAAACATGGCCTACCGCCAAGAGGAGGTAGAGCAGTTTTCGTGATAGAGGCACATGAATCCTTTCAGACAGAGGTATTCTATTCATGGGTAATACTTCCTGAATGCAATCCAACATCACACACATTTCACTTCTACAAAGAAGATGAACTACCAGAGGAATACATTCCTTTCGAGGATATTGAAATTCCATTAACATACCAGGAGCATCAGCTCTGGTTTAAAGCGCCCTAAAACATCACAAAAACATTACCAGGCTCGGTCCACTAGGTAGACCAGGAGCAACATGGCCGATTTTAGCCGGCTACACACCTCATCCTGACATTGAAGAGATGTCAGACGAGGAATTACTTACTCAACTCACAGAGTTAATAAAAATCTACAGACAATTGGTCCAATATGTCAGGCGGACTTTTACAGTCCAGCAACCATTAACAATTCCAAATCCAACTCCCCAACAGGGGAATACACTAAAAATTACACCACAGACTCTATACGCAGTCATGGGTAAAATGCCCACAAAACGTGAGCAAATTCCGTTTTGGATAGCTCAAAAAATTACTCAAATCGAAGCAGTATTTCCAAATACTAGCCCATATGAGAAACACAGAATCCTAACGATCAGTTTACCAATGGGGATCACACCACAACTGGAAGACTGCACCACTTGGGGCTCAGTCTTTGCTGCCATCTATACTAAAACACATGGCATTCCGTCAATTGCGGTAATACCTGATGTCCTCAAACAAATTCAAAATGAATACAGGGCAGAGCCTGCTCTAAATTTAGGTATGAAATTACTGAAAAATTTCGACCAGGTCTCAACAATAATATTATCTAATATTAAAGGGGAGGCAGCAGCAGTTGCGATCCGCCAGAAATTGAGGGAATTCGATGTTACAGAACATCAAACTGAGCTACCCAGAATAATAGAACAATCTTATGCAGAATTAGGCAGAGATAGTTTGGGTGGAAGACCAGTGAAGCCGAAGCTATCTGACAGTCCTGAGAAGGACTCAATTAAACAAACTCCTACATCTTCTAAAAAGAAGTGGGAGACTAATAAACAAATTTCAAATGAGAAGCGTTCTCAATCCCGAGGTAGGTCTCCTCAAAAGGAGCCCTCTGAAAGGAGGTATAACCTCAGGAATAGGGATAATTTGAGAAAGCCTGACAGGTATCAAGATACTGATACACGTTCCTCTCGTCCCTTTCAGATCTCATCACAGACTTCAGAAAGAAGAGGACGGTCAGAACATAAAGAAGAACGCGTGAAATCGAAAGACGACAAACACGCTCCAAAAAATAAAACAAAACCTCAATTCTCCAAAAAGAAAGTAGCAGGTCTGAAGATCAGACATGCCGAGAATACTGAGAACACAACTCAAGAATGGAGAATGGGCTCAGACAATGCTGGACAGTGCAGCAGAAGTCACAATAGTTCGCCAGAACCTGAAGGAATTTCTGGAGATAGTGGACTTGAATGAGTACATCACAGTAGAGACTGTAGACACCAGGGTTAGTACTCCACAAAGGTTATATGAAATAACACTCCGGATGGAGGGAGACAAACCTAGACAGGTGAAAGCACTTTTTGGGAAAGACTATCAAGAGGCTATGACATACTTCTAGCAGAAAAAGACTGGCCACCAAAATTTGTCAGGGAGTGCCCACATGGCGAGGACATTATTATGCCTGCCTTCTCCAACCATATTCCAATTCATCTAAAATATACATATGCCAGGAAATGGGCAGTAGCCCAGGCCCCAGCATTATATAAAAATCATGTAGGATGGGATGAGGACTCACCTCACCATAAAATACATCTGAAACATGAACCTACTGCACAAAGGCAGTACCCTATAAAGCAAGAAGCTAAAAAACAGGTCAGGGAGATCTTAGATCAACTTGAATACCAAGGGGTGATTGAAACATGCACCTCCTCAATGAACAATCCTTTGTTTCCTGTCTCCAAACCAGACAATACATATCGTCTAGTTTTGGACTACAGACACCTAAACACTTGTTCTAAAACTTTTGCAGTGCAAAATGCACATAGCACAGCATTAATGAATAACATTGTGCGTAAAAAATATAAAACAACATTAGACATCTCAAATGGTTTCTTTTGTCAAAACATAGCACCTGAAAGCAGGTACTTAACAGCATTCTCCATAATGGGGACCCAGCGTCACTTTTGTCGACTCCCACAAGAGTTCAAGAATAGCCCAGGTTTATTCTCAGCGAGGGTAATGGAGTTACTACAAATTTATGACAATGAGGCATTGTCCTATGTCGATGACATATATCTGACAGACGATGACCTGGATAAACACTTGAACAGGGTAAGCACCATTATATTGGGTTTCGCCTCTGAGGGCTACAAATTCAACTTTAAGAAGTCCAGAATTGCCCATCTCAATGTTCTATTTCTAGGATATGAGCTTTCAAGTGAAGGCAAGAGCTTGGCAGCTAACTTTTTAGAAAAATGTGCGCTGCTCCAACCTCCAAAGACGCTAAAAAATTTACAATCCATCCTGGGTTTCTTAAATTTTGGAAGAACATACATTCTAAACTACGCAGAAAGGGTTAAACCTCTCTACGCATTAATCAAACCTGATTTTTCGATCAGAAATTGGACACAAGAACACACAGAAATCTTGCGTTCACTACAAGCTAACATGTTAGCAACAAATCACTTACAAACACGCGTAAGTCAACGCAATTTGGTGATCCGAATAATTTCGGATCAATGCGGATTCACCTACTTAACTTTTAATGAGGGTGAGAAAATACCAATAGCGTACAAATCTCATTTGTACACACAAGCGGAAATGCGCTTCAGTTCAACTGAAAAAATTCTAACAGCAGTTCAAACTGCTGTAGCAAAAGAAAGAGCCTTAGCCCAAGGGAAACGCATTATTGTCATCACCCCAGTACCAGCTTTAGAAGCGGTCACAAAAGCGAGCATTCCAAATGCTAAAGCATTACATCCGAGATGGATACAATGGGTTAATTCTCTTGCTGCAACAGATGTTGAATATGTTTTTGATCCAGATTTAAAAACACAAGCATTCCTGCAGTATGAGCATGAATGTCCTCTGCCTACTGAAATTCTGCCTCTCGATCAGTACGAATTTATAATTTACACTGACGGATCCGCACAACCCGCAATCGGGAGTAAGCAAGCTTACAGTGCAGCGTGTGCAATCGTTAAAGGTCACATGCGAAATGGCATCTTCAGACCTATGGTCACAAAAACGCAGTCTCTAGGAGATTGTACAGCTCAGCGAGCTGAACTACAAGCATTCAAACTGGCACTTGAAACTACAGATCGCGAATTCCCCACACTAATAGTGTGCGATTCTTTTTACTGTGTACAGTCGTATAATGAATATATACAAAACTGGCTTGAAAATGGTTTCAGAGATGCGAAAGGTGGCACAATAAAGCACAAAATGCTTTGGGAACAAGTAGTTCAGTTGAAAAACGAACTACCAAAGGCTCACGTGATCCACACACTGAGTCATCAACGTGATGGTGTTCACGTTGCAGGGAATTCATTGGCTGATGAAGCCGCAAAGGGGGCTGTGCAAGCGGCTTCCGTAGCTGCGATCACTCGTTCAAAAACAAAAATAGACGGTGAGATAATGTTGGCTGTCAAGGCTTCAAGCAAAGGCAGCAGTGCAGCATTACCAAAAAGTTTCCACTCAAGTACTCTTATGTAATTGATGCGAACAACGTTCCTTTGCTCGAATCCCTGGAGTGGGGGATAGGGTAATTCCAAACATGGAACGTAGAGCAGCCTTGATTTATGAAACACATTTGGGGGAGGGTCTGTCACACCAAGGGATCTCTAAAACAATCTTGACGTTAAAAGAGATGTACTGGTGGCCTGGAATGAATACAGAAATTCACATATTCATCAACAACTGCTTAGACTGTAAATTACAGCGAGAGAGCCACCAGACACAATGCTGCGAATGCGGCAACCCAGTGCAGACACCATTGTTAGACAGCATAAGACTATCTACCCACCTGCGTCCTACTGGACAAAGGCATTCCCACAAATACTGAATCTAGGTTCCTATGGTTATGGCCTCAGCACTCAGCTGACGCTCGAACTGTTATAAAAGATTTGCGAGTCTTTATCGGCATATACGCAATAGGCACGCTACATTCTGACAAGGGTCCTGCGTTTAGCTCTCGGGCTTACAAAGACGCCATGGCCAGTCTGGGTGTTGCATTGCGGTACTCCTCTCCATTCCATCCTGAGGGAAGTCGGTTGTGGAAAGGAAAAACCGGGACATAAAGCAGTCTATAACAGCTAGAGTATTAGGTTCGGGTGACGGGTGGGTCAAACACCTTAGTGGGGTACAGCGCGCTTTAAACAACCTGCCAAGAAGTTTTCTAGGGGGGGTCACTCCATATGAGGTCCTATTTGGGACAAGAATGTGGGTACCAGACCTTGAACACGTAGGCACAGTGGTGGAAAATAAACCCTTTGATATCAAAGATCGTTTGGCTGTTTTACAGGACTTAAACAAATTAAGAACGAAACAAAGCAACGTATTCCTACAGTCAACCACCACTGGGGATCAACCGGCTGTCCCAGCAAGGCCTGTCTGGATTCCAAAAGTTGGGGATCTAGTCAGAGAAAAGATTGCGGACAAGAAGGAATTTGGACCTTCTTACAGACAACCAGTACCTGTCCTAGCAGTTCAAGGAACAAGAACAGTACTTCTGCCACCCCTTGCTGGAAGAAAGGAGAAAAGATTTGTGTCCATCGACCTCATCAAACCACAGTATGTGGCCAATACCAAATAGTAGGCCTCGTGGACTCCGACCTAGTAGCAAACGCACTCCTCTCGCTACTATCCAAGAGGTTCAGACTGAAAGACTGATAACTATCGAGAATTCAGCTGTAACAGATGGAGGACTAAGCAACAATGCAATGGAACTCATCCCTCTCGAACACCAACTAACAGTTCGTCCAAATACACCTGTCTACACCAACGTGGCAAGTGATGAACTGGTTCCAGTGATTTCTACAAATCCTGATGCAATTCCAACAATTGACAGAACTGCTCCTGGCTATTTCATTAACTTTGATACGTTCTCAGAAGATCCAAGTGAACCTGAAACGACGCCAGCATCATTCAAATTCAAGCAGCAAGTATAAGAGCTTCTTCACTTTCTTAAAAAGACTTATTTGGTTTCTCCATGGATTGAACTCTGGATTACATCTGGACTTTTTGTTTTCCTGCTCTGGCTAGCTTTGGTAACAACTGTGAGCATGCTTATAAGTGGCAGATACATCCATGTGAACACTGAAGGAAAAGGCGTAAACGTACTTTTGAAACCTCATAAATCTTCCCATCGTGAAGCAAGAGACTTGTCATCAGTGAACATCACAGCTGTTCCTATACACAATGGTATAGTGTGGGACAAAACAGATTTTGAAATCTTCGGCCCGACGGAACAATTGAACATTCCACATTTGTTTAAAATTTCACTAAGTGATCTAATTACGTCCAGTACCTATTCTGATGATTGGGACTTTGAGACTGTAAACGACATTATGTTTGACCTAGAAAAATCTGCTGCATTTTCTACAAATGAATATTTAGAGGGTTCATCAGACTACGAACAACTGTATTGTTATAACCAATATGGTCATCATTATTTGCATAAAACTGCATATCCAAGAAATGTGTTTATGTTTAACCAATGGGAACATTGTCCTACACCACCATACGGTAGTTCAAAAACATTTGCTAACAAGTTTCCATATTTTTCAGGTTATAATACATCTGATCCAGAAATGTTTTACTATAAAAATGTAAACAAGACAGGACTGAAAATTATGTTAACAAATACAAAACAGATTTACTCTGCATTATTTAATACCCAACTGTCTAGACAGGGTTTAGACTTTTGGAAAGACACAATAGACACAAAAACTGTCTGGGGTACTAAAGATTGGCAAGTGCAGGGGATAGAAGCTTTATTTAGAGCCTGCATCATGCCTGAACAAATAATGTTTTTGAATGAAACTGTCCAACAAACATCTTGTCTTGGACTAGCCAAGATTAAGGAGATGAACAAACCTTCTGTACCAACACCTGCAAGTGATAATAATACAAAGGCAGTGGTGACAGTTGACAATATACTACAACTCAACAGATCTAATCCTGATTGGAAAAAATGGTTGATCTGGCCCACAGACATGAATAACTGTCAGGAAAGATTCCTGAATAAAACTCAGGGCTTTACTATTAATAGGCCAGACCCAAGATACGTCCAAAGACAACATCCGTGGGTTGTAACAACATACAGTGTAAGAAAAGTATGCCTCGATTGGCTGCATAAATCTACACTACAGGATGTGAAACAACACTTAACCTTACTTGCAAAAGACGCAGACCTTAGGGATTTCTTGCTTGGACCAAGAAAACCGCGTCAAAAACGTTTCATATATGCCGGCATTTAAGCTGCCTATAATGAAGCATGGAAAGTATCACAGATAGAGGCCGCAGAACGACTACGTGAACTTGATCGTATTAATTTAGAGAAAACACTCTCTGTGGTCGACAATGGGTTAACAACTTTGTCCTCCAGAATATATTCACTGGACGGCATTGTATCCTCTGCTATCGACATACTAGAACAAGATTTGGCGATGTTACAACAAGGCCAGTCTCAATTACGTTCTATTATGTTATTAAGCTGGACGCTGCAATCTTTGCGAGGCGGGCTATGTGCCTTGGCGTTTTATCAACACAACGGCTCTGTTTGCAGAATACAATCTAACTGATAAACAGATCGAACTGGCACAAAGAGGAGCAAAGTATACAGTGCTGAGCATTGAAAAACTGGAAAAGTTACCATTCACGGTGGCAGAAAAACCAGCTACAGAATGGCTTATTCATGGCAAAATAACATTACCTGTGAGTACTTTTCAGTTTCAGTATTGCCTCAGACAAATGCAAGCAGGCAAATATGAAAGGTTGGGTAAGGAATACATTAAGACATCTTGGGATTTACCGTATACATATAGATGTTGGAGCGGGGATCGTGAAGTGTTTTTGAGCGGTACAAACTGTAAACGTGCACTAAGTGGTTCACTTACATGTCAGGACATTTCCTTGCACGGGGCTTGTAATGGTTCTGTGGCAAACTTGTCTTGCCATCAGCAGGGTACACCAGCTGCTGTGATTAATCCAACATTTGGACAACTTTCTAACGGGAGTTACCTCATGTTGAATGATCAGAGTTGCTGTGGCATGCTGCCAGGCATCCCATATCTAGTAACGGTCAACTCCAGGGTCACTTGCTGTATGCAAGTATTGTTTCCCCAATAGACACAGTCAGGGAGTCGCCTCTATGGCCTTCACTGAACGTCTCTTTTATAAGATTTGATACTTTAAGCAGAATGAAAGCCATGCTTTTACAGCAAACAGTGCCTTTGACCTCGGCCAAAGAAACCTATGATCTACAAATTGCAAGGACTTCGGCTGAGATACAGACTTTAATACGTACAAACTGCCCTATACATTTCGTAGAAATGATATCACGTATCTTCAACATGTCTGATACAACTGGAATTGTACATGTATTTAAGAGCATCTGCTCCGGTCTGTTAGCACCTTTCCAAGCAATACTCGGAATCATCCCGAACTTTGCACATTCGGTGTTTGGTGGCATACCATTAATTCTAGCACTTGTTGCCGGAATTCTATTTCTCTTCCTGCTATGCGCTATGGCCAGCCTATTCGCCGACATCACTCCGAGCGAAATGGAGAAAGCTCTCCTTGAACGAAAGTGCCGTGAGCAAATAGTAAAGCTTTTGGGCATGACTCGTCTACGGGACCTTAATACAACTTGGTTCCTGTCATTCAGACCAATCTGGCAAGATTGCATCTTACCTGTTCTACGATGCCTGCTATGCGGTGAAGAATGCGTGTTGGACACCTGTCTAACATTTCCATCAGCAACGCCAACGGATGTCGATACTCTGCTGGACCCGATAACGGCCCATGCTCTGTGTTGTCCCCAGAGGCTTCCTATCCTGATGTCAGCATTCATTGAGATCTCACAGACGCTTCCGGCTGCTGCTGAGGTACGAGAAAGATCTACAGGCACACAGGTAACAACGGACGCGAACATTGCTGAGGCAACTTATGCTGGAAGCGATGCTTCCCATCTCTGTGCAGTTGACCTGCTACACGAGGTGTTCCAACTGACGCCGACTACAGTGGATGATGTTTTGTCTATAGAAATAGATGATCTCATGTTTACACCAGACCCGTGAACTGACTCTGATTCAGCAAACAGTGTTCCAGAGATGCAGTGATAATTTGGCCTTCATTTTTACAAAGAAACAAAAACTTGGAACTCTCCCAAAATTGAACTTTTTTTTCCCCATTTTTTCGAACGAAAATGAAACTTCAATCTGCTTAAAGTAGAACTAGCCTTATAGTACAGACTAGGCGGTCCTTCCACAGACATTTAGGATCTTATGTGTCTAAAAACAGTTCATTTATTTTCATGACAAAAAATGACTTTGATTTTTGAAAAACTTATTGAACATTTTTTTTGTCAAATGTAAATATTACTGCTTTTTCATTCCAATTGCATTTATTTTTAAAACTATATGCCTGAAATGGAAAAACTGTTGCTTCAAATGTACAGTACCTTTGGCATTTTATATTATGTTTTTAATACTTTTAAGAAATATTTTTTAAATATGCGGTGCTCCATTTTATGTTTAGCATTTTAAATGTTTAGCATTTTAGTATTATCGTATACACGAAAGTGGAGTGGGTGTTGTATTCCTCTTATGGTGTCCATAACGGGCTTTCCAGTATCATGTCCTTATGTAGGCACAATTCGCCCTGCCCTTATATAGGCATAAAATCCCAGGCCTTATTTAGGTATTAAACCATGCACTCCAAATACAGGCATGGTCTCTGACATCCGTCCACCCTAACGTCACAACGAGTTCATGAAGAACAGACCCTTAGACTGCGGGAGTTTCCCTAGCCCAGGACTATTGATTTCTTCAAGGCCTCATATATTATGCATGAACCATTATTCCTTAGGGATTCATCCATGACGTCTTTCGCTGTCCAATTCACGTCAATGCTAACATTCCTAAGGTACTCTCAGGTATAAATATACCTTCCCTAGCCCCTGTAAATCAGAGGAGACCTCGACTTCAGAGGAGCCCGTTTCCCGGCCTGACGCACTGCACTAAGAAGACGCTGTCATCCCTGCACGCAGAGAGTCCAGCTTCCAGTGATCTGACTTCCCTTGCGGGGTGTTGGAGTTCGAGTCTGGCAAAGAGATTCCTACCTCTCTCATTCTTCAGGTATGGAGCTGACAAGAACCTAGAGGGACTCTTGGCATACTAGGCATACTAGACTTAACATACTCTTAGTATACCATAGTAAGGAATACTTCACCTACTTCATACCTCGTCCTACACCTAGGTTAGGTTAGGTACATTGGGGTAGAACTAGATTAGAAACGCATCGTATGAGTACTCGCATTTTTAGTCTGTGTTATTTATGTAACAGCATATGTACTAAAAGATAATGTTAACGCAGTATTATTTATTTCTACTGCTCACACTGTACATTATTTATCTTGCATACTGTCTTGTGATCGTAACAGCACATTTTACTTACACCAGAAACAAGACTGTTCAATAAACCTTTTATTGAAACGCCCGTCTGTTCTTTCTGTGTAACTTTGGAGAAAACTAAGCATGCACGACTGAGCTGAGTGAAATAGTTATCTATTGTTTCCACAACTCTGGGACACGTTCTGATTCTAAAAGGGAAACATAGTGGTCATGTTTTGCGGCTGCCAGAAACTACTCCCTTCTTGTTGTCAAGGAGTTTCTAGTGGCCTCTGAGCTAGCTGGCACAAGTAATTAAGTTTAATATACTCGATAGGGACATACTGACCTTAGTCCTATGTCAAACCTATAGGGGATATTATTCCAATGCGCAGAGCCTATTAGGGAAATAGGAGCTACACTACATGATGCCCAACGGTTTGGTTAGGCGGTAATTTAACGCTAGATACGGAGTAACTCAGTCGTGCTTTTTCTCTCAGAGACCCCTACCCATATACTCCAAAAGACGTCTGGAGTGGGCAGGGTTAAATATCCGCCACAGCAAAATAGGGAACACCCTATATATTAGCTGTTTGGTTTGCTCAACGTTGAAGGATACAGTGTTCCAAAATATTGTGCACCTTATCTTTTGTTTCGTTGAAACTTGTTCTACATTTTTTCAAAAACAAAATGCCTGGCTCCGACACTGAGACCGGAAACGGTGGTGTTGCGGATCAGCCAGCTGCAACAGCTTATAATATCACAGGTTTTATTGAAACCGAGGAGGGTGTTATAGACATCCCTCAAAACTTAAGAAGAGCCATCACTCTAAAACTTATAAAACACGGTCTACCACCAAGAGGCGGTAGAGCAGTTTTCGTGATAGAGGCACACGAATCCTTTCAGACAGAGGTATTCTATTCATGGGTAATATTAACTGAATCAAATACAGTAACACACACGTTTCACTTCTACAAAGAAGATGATCCACCAGAGGAATATATTCCTTTCGAGGATATTGAAATTCCATTAACATACCAGGAGCATCAGCTCTGGTTTAAAGGCGCCCTAAAACATCACAGAAACATTACCAGGCTCGGTCCACTAGGTAGACCAGGAGCAACATGGCTGATTCTAGCCGGCTACACACCTCATCCTGACATTGAAGAAATGTCAGACGAGGAACTACTTGTTCAACTACAAGAAATAATAAAAATATACAGACAATTGGTCCAATATGTCATGCGGACTTTCACAGTCCAACAACCATTGACACTTCCAAATCAAACTCCTCAACAGGGGAATACACTAAAAATTACACCACAGACTCTTTACGCAGTCATGGGTAAAATGCCCACAAAACGTGAGCAAATACCGTTCTGAATAGCTCAAAAAATAACTCAAATCGAAGCAGTATTTCCAAATACTAGCCCGTTTGAAAAACACAGAATCCTAACAATCAGTTTACCAATGGGGATCACACCACAACTGGAAGACTGCACCACTTGGGGCTCAGTCTTTGCTGCCATCTATACTAAAACACATGGTATTCCATCAATTGCGGTAATACCTGATGTCCTAAAACAAATTCAAAACGAATACGGGGCAGAGCCTGCTCTGAATTTAGGTATGAAATTACTGAAAAATTTCGACCAGGTCTCAACAATAATATTATCTAATATTAAAGGAGAGGCAGCAGCAGTGGCGATCCGCCAACGATTGAGGGAATTCGATGTTACAGAACATCAAACTGAACTACCCAGAATAATTGAACAATCTTATGCTGAATTAGGCAGAGATAGTTTGGGTGGAAGACCATTAAAACCAAAACTATCTGAGACTCCTGAAAAGGACTCTATTAAACAAACTCCTACATCTTCTAAAAAGAAGTGGGAAACTAATAAACAAAATTCAAACGAGAATCGTTCTCAATCCCGGGGTAGGTCTCCTTAAAAGGAGCCCTCTGAAAGGAGGTATAACCTCAGGAATAGGGATAATTTGAGAAAACCTGACAGGTATCAAGATACTGATACACGTTCCTCTCGTCCCTTTCAGATCTCATCACAGACTTCGGAAAGAAGAGGACGGACAGAACATAGAGAAGAACGCGTGAAGTCCAAAAAAGATAAACACTCTCCAAAAAATAAAACAAAACCTCAATTCTCCAAAAAGAAAGTAGCAGGTCTAAAAATCAGACATGCCGAGAATACTGAGAACACAACTCAAGGACGGAGAATGGGCTCAGACAATGCTGGACAGTGCAGCAGAAGTCACAATAGCTCGCCAGAACCTGAAGGAACTTCTGGAGATAGTGGACTTGAATGAGTACATTACAGTTGAGACTGTAGACACCAGGGTTAGTACTCCACAAAGGTTATATGAGATAACACTCCGAATGGAGGGAGACAAACCTAGACAGGTGAAAACACTCTTTTGGGAAAAACTTTCAAGGGGCTATGACATACTTCTAGCAGAAAAAGACTGGCCACCACAATTTGTCAGGGAGTGCCCACACGGCGAGGACATTATTATGCCTGCCTTCTCCAACCAAATTCCAATTCACCTAAAATATACATATGCCAGGAAATGGGCAGTAGCCCAGGCCCCAGCATTATATAAAAAACATGTAGGATGGGATGAGGACTCACCTCACCATAAAATACATCTGAAACATGAACCAACTGCACAAAGGCAGTACCCAATAAAGCAAGAAGCTAAAAAACAGGTCAGGGAGATCTTAGATCAACTTGAATACCAAGGGGTGATTGAAACATGCACCTCCTCAATGAACAATCCTTTGTTTCCTGTCTCCAAACCAGACAACACCTATCGTCTAGTTTTGGATTACAGACACTTAAACACTTGTTGTAAAACATTTGCAGTGCAAAATGCACAGAGCACAGCATTAATGAATAACATTGTGCGTAAAAAATATAAAACCACATTAGATATCTCAAATGGTTTCTTTTGTCAAAACATAGCACCTGAAAGCAGGTACTTAACAGCATTCTCCATAATGGGGACCCAGCGTCACTTTTGTCGACTCCCACAAGGGTTCAAGAATAGCCCAGGTTTATTCTCAGCGAGGGTAACGGAGTTACTACAAATTTATGACAATGAGGCATTGTCCTATGTCGATGACATCTATCTGACAGACGATGACCTGGACAAACACTTGAACAGGGTGAGCACCATTATATTGGGCTTCGCCTCTGAGGGCTATAAATTCAACTTTAAAAAATCCAGAATTGCCCATCTCAGTGTCCTTTTCCTGGGATATGAGCTTTCAAGTGAAGGCAAGAGCTTGGCAGCTAACTTTTTAGAAAAGTGTGCGCTGCTCCAACCTCCAAAAACGCTGAAAAACTTACAATCCATCCTGGGTTTCCTAAATTTTGGAAGAACTTACATTCTAAACTACGCAGAAAGGGTTAAACCTCTCTACGCATTAATCAAACCTGATTTTTCAATCAAAAATTGGACACAAGAACACACTGAAATCTTGCGTTCAATACAGGCTAACATGTTAGCAACAAATCACTTACAAACACGCGTAAGTCAACGCAATTTGGTGATCCGAATAATTTCGGGTCAATGCGGATTCACATACTTAACCTTCAATGAGGGTGAGAAAATACCAATTGCATACAAATCTCATTTGTACACACAGGCGGAAATGCGTTTCAGTTCAACTGAAAAAATTCTGACAGCAGTTCAAACCGCTGTAGCAAAAGAAAGAGCCCTAGCACAAGGGAAACGCATTATTGTCGTTACCCCAGTACCTGCATTAGAAGCGGTCACAAAAGCACGCATTCCAAATGCTAAAGCATTATATCCAAGATGGATACAGTGGGTTAATTCTAACCCTGGGCGTAGTTTGCGTAGTAGCACTTCACGTAGCTACGTGAAGTATATTTTGAACTACACGTAGCTATGCAAATTGCGTAGTGCATAGCAGTGTGCTTGACTGCACTGTACAATAATTGCCAAAGGCATCTTGCACAGTGCAAGTTAAGATAAAATAAGTATCTCTGTCTTTATATGCTAAAATGCATATAGCATTTCACAAAAGTGAAATCAATAAATTAACAAGCAGTGAGAGAGGTGATGATTTTGGTATCCTCCCTAACCTAGGGAGAGAACCAAGCAGATTCCTTGAAAACAAAAAGCACATCTTTTGAACGATTCAGTGGTGGTCCCATCCTCTTAGGGACCACCCCAAGCACAGTTATTGGCAAAAATACAATCCCAACCAAAGGCCCTGCAAAGCATTATGGGACAAGATTAGCAGTGGGCAGTGAATATTATAGTATCCAATATCAAAATAATTCTACAAAGAGCTGCAGTTCCACTAGTCGTTACTAGATGTCCCTCACGAGTCAAATGCAAAAGCTTCATGAAAGGGTTTCAATGCTTTTGCATTTGACTCGTGAGGACATCTAGTAACGACTAGTGGAACTGCAGCTTGATGTATTAATAATTTCAATGCTTTTGCATTTGACTCGTGAGGACATCTAGTAACGACTAGTTGAACTGCAGCTCTTTGTAGAATTATTTTGATATTGGACACTATAATATTCACTGACCACTGCTAATCTCGTCCCATAATGCTTTGCAGGGCCTTTGGTTGGGATTGTATTTTTGCCCATAACTGTGCTTGGGTTGGTCCTAGGAGGAAGGGACCACCACTGAATCGTTCACATGATATGCTTTTTGTGTTCAAGGCATCTGCTTGGTCCACCCCCCTAGGTTAGGGGGGAACCCAAAATCATCACCTCTCTCATTGCTTGATATTTTCATTGTCAAAGTTCACTTTTGTGAATTTGTTATATGCTTTTTAGCATCCAAAATTGCTTTAACAAAGCATTTATATGTATTTAATATACTTCTGCTACGCTACGTTGATTAGCAGAGTTTTTTACTCTGCTACGAGCGTAGCAAAGTATTATGCCCAGGGTTAGTTAATTCTCTTGCTGCAACAGATGTTGAATATGTTTTTGATCCTGATTTAAAAACACAAGCATACCTGCAATATGAACAAGAATGTTCTCTGCCCACTGAAATTCTGCCTCCCGATCAGTATGAATTCATAATTTACACTGACGGATCCGCAAAACCCGCAACAGGGGGTAAGCAAGCTTACAGTGCAGCGTGTGCGATCGTTAAAGGTCGCATGCGAGATGGCATCTTCAGACCTATGGTCACAAAAACTCAGGGGCATATTAGCAAGACCGGCGATAAAATTATCGCCGTTTTAGCGAGCAGGAAACTGCCGCTAAAGCGGCGATAATGGGCTTGCTAATATGCGTTATGGAATTCCAATAGAAGCCCAGGTTAGATGTGCAGGACATCTAACCTGGGCTTCTATTGGAATTCCATAACGCATATTAGCAAGCCCATTATCGCCGTTTTAGCGGCAGTTTCCTGCCGCTAAAACTGCGATAATTTTATCGCCTGTCTTGCTAATATGCCCCTCAATCTCTAGGAGATTGTACAGCTCAGCGAGCTGAACTACAAGCATTCAAACTGGCACTTGAAAGTACAGATCGCGAATTCCCCACACTAATCATGTGCGATTCTTTTTACTGTGTGCGGTCGTATAATGAATATATACAAAATTGGCTTGAAAACGGGTTCAAAGATGCAAAAGGTGGCACAATAAAGCACAAAACGCTTTGGGAACAAGTAGTTCAGTTTAAAAATGGACTACCAAAGGCTCATGTGATACACACACTGAGTCATCAACGTGATGGCGTTCACGTTGCAGGGAATTCTTTGGCTGACGAAGCCGCAAAGGGGGCTGTTCAGACGGCTTCCGTAGCTGCGATCACTCGTTCAAAAACAAAAATAGACAGTGAGATAATGTTGGCTGTCAATGCTACAAGCAAAGGCAGTGGTGCAGCGTTACCAAAAAAGTTTCCACTCAAGTACTCTTATGTAATTGATGCGAACAACGTTCCTTTTGCTCGAATCCCTGGAGTGGGGGATAGGGTAATTCCAAACATGGAACGTAGAGCAGCTTTGATATATGAAACACATTTGGGGGAGGGTCTGTCACATCAAGGGATCTCTAAAACAATATTGACATTAAAAGAGATGTACTGGTGGCCTGGTATGAATACAGAAATACATATATTCATCAATAACTGCATAGACTGTAAAATACAGTTAGAAAGCCACCAGACACCATGCTACGAATGTAGCTGCCCTGCACAGACACCATTATTAGACAGCATTAGACTATCTATGCACAAGCGTCCTCGTGGACAAGTGCAATCCCACAAATACTAAATCAAGGTTCCTATGGATATGGCCTCAGCGCTCGGCTGACGCTCGAACTGTTATAAAAGATTTGCGAGTCTTTATCGGCACATACGCAATAGGCACGCTACATTCTGACCAGGGCCCTGCGTTTAGCTCTCGGGCTTACAAAGAAGCCATGGCCAGTCTGGGCGTTGCATTGCGGTACTCCTCTCCATTCCATCCTGAGGGAAATTCGGTTGTGGAAAGGAAAAACCGGGACATAAAGCAGTCTATAACAGCTAGGGTATTAGGTTCGGGTGATGGGTGGGTCAAACATCTTTATGGGGTCCAACGCTCTTTGAACAACCTGCCAAGAAGTTCTCTAGGGGGGTCACTCCATATGAGGTCCTATTTGGGACAAGAATGTGGGTACCAGATCTCGATGACGTAGGCACAGTGGTGGAAAATAAAACATTTGATATCAAAGATCGTTTGGCTGTTTTACAGGAACTGAATGAGTTAAGAACGAAACAAAGCAACGTATTCCTACAGCCAACCACCACTGGGGAAAAACCGGCGGTCCCAGCAAGGCCTGTCTGGATTCCAAAAATTGGGGATCTAGTCAGAGAAAAATTGCGGATAAGAAGGAATTTGGACCTTCTTACAGACAACCAGTACCTGTCCTAGCAGTTCAAGGAACAAGAACAGTACTTCTGCCGCCCCTTGCTGGAAGAAAGGAGAAAAGATTTGTGTCCATCGACCTCATCAAACCACAGTATGTGGCCAATACTAAATAGTAGGCCTCGTGGACTCCGACCTAGTAGCAGACGCACTCCTCTCGCTACTATCCAAGAGGTTCAGACTGAAAGACTGATAACGATCGAGAATTCAGCCGTAACAGATGAAGGACTGAGCAACAATGCTATGGAACTCATCCCTCTTGAAACTCAAGTAACAGTTCGTCCAAATACACCTGTCTACACCAACGTAGCAAGTGATCAACTGGTTCCAGCGATTTCTACAAATCCTGATGCAATTTCAACAATTGACAGAACTGCTTCTGGCTATTTCATTAACTTTGATACGTTCTCAGAAGATCCGAGTGAACCTGAAACGACGCCAGCATCATTGAAATTCAAGCAGCAAGTACAAGACTTTCTTCACTTTCTGAAAAAGACTTATTTGGTTTCTCCATGGATCGAACTCTGGATTACATCTGGACTTTTTGTTTTCCTGCTCTGGCTAGCTTTGGTTACAACTGTGAGCGTGCTTATAAGTGGCAGATACATCCATGTGAACAGTGAAGGAAAAAACGTGAGCTTACTTTTGAAACCTCATAAATCATCCCATTGTGAAGCAAGAGACTTGTCAACAGTGAACATCACAGCTGTTCCTATACAGGATGGTATAGTGTGGGACAAAACAGATTTTGATATCTTCGGTCCGATGGAACAATTGAACATTCCACATTTGTTTAAAATTTCACTAAGTGATCTCATTTCGTCCAGTGCCTACTCTGATGATTGGGACTTTGAGACTGTTAACGACATAATGTCTGACCTAGAAAATTCTGCTGCATTTTCTAAAAATGAATATTTAGAGGGTTCATCAGACTATGAAAAACTGTATTGCTATAACCACTATGGTCATCATTATTTGCATAAATCTGTATACCCTAGAAATGTGTTTATGTTTCCACATTTTTCAGGATACAATACATCTGATCCAGAAACGTTTTACTATAAAAATGTAAACAAAACAGGACTGAAAATTATGTTAACAAATACTAAACAGATTTATTCTGCAACATTTATTGCCCAACTGTCTAGACAAGGTTTCGACTTATGGAAAGACACGATAGACACAAAAACTGTCTGGGCTACTAAAGAATGGCAAGTGCAGGGGATAGAAGCTTTATTTAAAGCCTGTATGATCCCTGAACAAATAATGTTTTTGAATGAAACTGTCCAACAAACGTCTTGTCTTGGATTAGCCAAGATCAAAGAGATGAAAAATCCTTCTGTACCAACACCTGCAAGTGATAACGATACACAGGCAGCGGTTACAGTTGACAATGTACTACAACTCAACAGATCTAATCCTGATTGGAAAAAATGGTTGATCTGGCCCACAGACACGAACAACTGTCAGGAAAGATTCCTGAATGAATGAATGAAACGGGCTCTTGTATAGCGCATGGCTACCCAGAGGCATCCCAGCGCTGCGGAGGTGACTAGGAGGATTGGTGGAATCATGGAAATAGCCAAGTTTTCAGATGTTTCCGGAATGTCCGGTGGTTGACTTCCTTGCGGATCGGGAGCGGCATGGAGTTCCAGAGCCTGGGGGCGTTATGGGAGAAGAGCCGACCGCCTGTTCTGGCTCTCTTGATTTTGGGGACCTCCGCCAGGTAGAGCGCGTCAGAGCGGAGGCAGCGCGTGGCCTTATATGGTTTGACCAAATGCTTAATAATGGGAGGACCTCTGCCTTGCAGACCTTTATGCGCAATGCAGAGGGCTTTAAACTGGATTCTCTCCTTTACCAGGAGCCAGTGAAGAGAACGGATGGCTGACTTTGCAGAGCAGCGGTTATTTATGCCCGTAATGAGTCTAGCTGCCGAGTTCTGGACCACCTGCAATTTGGCAATGGCTGAGTTAGGTGCGCCCAAATAGAGAGCGTTACCATAGTCCAGTCTGGAAAGGATGAGCGTCTGGATCAGGAGCTTTCTTGAGTGACTAGGTAGGAGGGGAAGTATTTTCCGGGTGGTTCTGAGCAGAGCGTAGCAAGCGGCGGCCGTTCTCCTAGAGTGAGCACGGAATGACAAATCGTGGTCAAGCCAGATGCCCAAGCTTTTTATCTCTTTTTTTGGCGTTGGGGCAGAGCCCATGCAGATCGGCCACAGGGTGTTTGGATCAAAGCTTGCTTGGTTGCCCAGAAGCATGAGCTCAGTTTTGTCACCGTTGAGTTTCAGGTGAGATGAACTCATCCAGCGGGCAATTTCCTTCAGGCAAGAACACAGATTCATAGGGGATTGTTCAGTCTGGTTCAGTGCCACAATTAGCTGGGTATCGTCAGCGTAAGTGACGAGGTGGATTCCGAAGGAGGCTACGATTTCTGCCAAGGGGGCCATGTATACATTAAAAAGTGTGGGGCTTAGGGACGAGCCCTGAGGAACACCACACTGCTACGGGACTGGTTGGGAGCGAGAGTTACCTTCAAATACCTGGAAAAACCTGTCTTCCAGGAATGATCTCAGCCAGGATAGGGCCGTACCTGACACTCCTACTCTTTTAAGACGGTGAATCAGAATATCATGGTTCACCGTGTCGAAGGCTGCACTAAGGTCCAGGAGGATGATAGCTGAGGATCCTCCCGAATCTAGAATCTTTCTTGCCTCTTCCACTACTGCTATTAATGCAGTCTCTGTACCCTGACCCGGCCGAAAGCCGGTCTGGGATGAATGGAGAAGTTCAAAAGTCTCCAGGTGTCCAGAAAGAAACCGATTGACGTGTTTTTCTGCCATCTTGCTGATACCGGGGAGCAATGAGATGGGTCGATAGTTGCCAAGCTCAGTGGGATCCAGCTGAGGTTTTTTTAGGAGCGCCTTCACTATTGCGTTTTTCCAGGCTTGGGGACTAGACCCGATGCTAAGGAGGCATTAATTAGATTAGTGATAGGGGAAGAGATTGTAGGAGCTACCAACTTCAAGATATTAGGAGGGGCCGGGTCGAGCGGAGACCCACTCTTAAGTGAGACTAAGATAGAAAGGAATGGTTCCTCGGTGAGTGGGGTGAATGAATCTAGGGGGTGGGGGTTGACAGGAGGTTCTGGATCGTAAAGCTCAGCGGGGTGGTCCTTGTCAGTGAGTGGGAGGGAGTTGAGGATATTCTGGATTTTGATGGAGAAGAATCCAGCTAACTCCTCACATCTATGACCAGACGTGTCAGAGACTACAGGGGGATCAGGAGTTTTCAAGAGTTTCTTTGCGATCTGAAATATTTCTCTGGAGGGGTTCCGGGAGGCGCAGATTTTTTCATCATAGTAAGCCGCCTGGGCTGCTTTTAGTGCTGTTTTATAATGGGAGATAGTTAGCCTATATTGTAATTTTTTTTCATTCGAAAAGTCTCTCCTCCATGCTCTTTCTGATCTTTTACATAGTTGCTTCAGTTTGCGGAGTTCAGGAGAGAACCAGGGGGATTTGTTGGGTCCCGTTTTTTTGAGAATGGTTTTCCTGGGGAGAACTATGTCAAGCGAGTTCTCAATCCAAGCAGAGAGCTTACTATTAGCTATTGAAGGATCGGGGTCATGAATGGGTGTGGTTAATTCCAGTTGACGAGTCCAGTCCTCAGCACTCAATTTGGACCAGGGACGAATTTGGATACGTGATGCTAGAGATTGTGACCTCGGAATAGGAGGGTGCCATGAGAAAGGGACAAGGAAATGGTCTGACCATGGAAGGGGGATAGGGACATTCCCTTTTAATTCGGCTAGGCTTGAGAAGATAGGATCAAGGAGGTGGCCCTTGGCATGTGTTGCTTGATGTACTTTTAAGTCTAGTTGATATGCTGCCAGGTCGTGGACCAGCTCATTAGCCACTTTGTCTGAAGGGTTATCAAAGTGGTAATTAAAATCTTCCAAAAGATTGAGATTGGGTGCGGTACTAGCAAGATTCACAACAGTTTCCAGCAGTGAGCTGCCGAATTGGCCCGGTCCTCCTGGAGGGCGATAAAGGAGAATGCCCATGAAGGTGAGTGATGGACCAAATTCAATGGAGAAGAGAACATTTTCGCAGTCTGAGAGAGGAGAGTCTAGAATGCGGCAGATTAAGTGCTCTTTATAGATAATTGCAATTCCGCCCCCCTTCCCCTGAATAAAACTCAGGGCTTTACTACTCATAGGCCAGACCCAAGATATGTCCAAAGACAACATCCAGGGGTAGTAACAACATACAGTGTAGGAAAATTATGCCTCGATTGGCTGCAGAAATCTACACTACAGGATGTGAAACAACACTTGTCCTTACTTAAAGATGACGCAGACCTTATGGAATTCTTGCTTGGACCAAGAAAACCGCGTCAAAAATGTTTCATATATGCCGGCATTTATGCTGCCTATAATGAAGCATGGAAGGTGCCACAGATGGAGGCCGCAGAACGAATACGTGAACTTGATCGTATTAATTTAGAGAAAACACCTCCAGAATATATTCACTGGACGGCATTGTATCCTCTGCTATCGACATACTGGAACAAGATTTGGCGATGTTACAACAAGGCCAATCTCAATTACGTTCTATTGTGTTATTAAGCTGGACGCTGCAATCTTTGCGAGCGGGCTATGTGCCTTGGCGTTTTATCAACACAACGGCTCTGTTTGCAGAATACAATCTCACTGATAAACAGATCGAACTGGCACAAAGAGGAGCAAAGTATACAGTGCTGAGCATTGAAAAACTGGAAAAGTTACCATTCACAGTGGCAGAAAAACCAGCTACAGAATGGCTTATTCATGGCAAAATCACACTACCTGTGACTACTTTTCAGTTTCAGTATTGCCTCAAACAAATGCAAGCAGGCAAATATGAAAGGTTGGGTAAGGAATACATTAAGACATCTTGGGATTTACCGTATACATATAGATGTTGGAGTGGGGATTGTGAAGTGTTCTTGAGCGGTACAAACTGTAAACGTGCACTAAGCGGTTCGCTTATATGTCAGGACATTTCTTTACACGAGGCTTGTAATGGTTCTGTGGCAAATTTGTCTTGCCATCAGCAGGGTACACCAGCTGCTGTGATTAATCCAACGTTTGGACAACTTTCTAATGGGAGTTACCTCATGTTGAATGATCAAAGTTGCTGCGGCATGTTGCCAGGCATCCCATATCTAGTAACGGTCAACTCCAGGGTCACTTGCTGTATGCAAGTATTGTTTGCCCCAATAGACACAGTCAGGAGTCGCCTCTATGGCCTTCGCTGAACGTCTCTTTTATAAGATTTGATACTTTGAGCAGAATGAAAGCCATGCTTTTACAACAAACAGTGCCATTGACCTCGGCCAAAGAAACCTATGATCTACAAGTAGCAAGGACTTCGGCTGAGATACAGACTTTAATACGTACAAACTGCCCTATACATTTCGTGGAAATGATAGGACGTATCTTTAACATGTCTGATACAACAGGAATTGTACATGTATTTAAGAGCATCTGTTCCGGATTGTTAGCACCTTTCCAGGCAATACTGGAATCATCCCGAACTTTGCACATTCGGTGTTTGGTGGCATACCGTTAATTCTAGCACTTGTTGCCGAATTCTATTTCTCTTCCTGCTATTACGCTATGGCCAGCCTATTCACAGACATCACTCCGAGCGAAATGGAGAAAGCTCTCCTTGAACGAAAGTGCCGTGAGCAAATAGTACGGCTTTTGGGCATAACTCGTCTACGGGACCTTAATACCACGTGGTTCCTGTCATTTAGACCAATCTGGCAAGATTGCATCTTACCTGTTCTACGATGCCTGCTATGCGGTGTAGAATGCGTGTTGGACACCTGTCTAACATATCCATCAGATACGCCAACGGATATCGATACTCTGCTGGACCCGATAACGGCCCATGCTCTGTGTTGTCCCCAGAGGCTGCCAATCCTGATGTCAGCATTCATTGAGATCTCACAGACGCTTCTGGCTGCTGCTGAGGTAAGAGAAAGATCTACAGGCACACAGGTAACAACGGACGCGAACATTGCTGCGGCAACCTATGCTGAAAGCGATGCTTCACATCTCTGTGCAATTAATCTACTACACGAGGTGTTCCAACTGACACCAACTTCAGTGGATGATGTTTTGTCTATAGAAATAGATGATCTCATGTTTACACCAGACCCGTAAACTGACTCTGATTCAGTCCACAGTATTCCAATGATACAGTGACAATTTGGCCTTCATTCTACAAAAACTTGGAACTTTTCCCAAAATTGATTTTTTTCCCCCCATTTTTCGAACTAAAATGGCACTTCAATCTGCTTAAAGTAGAACTAGCCTTATAGTACAGACCAAGCGGAACTTCCACAGACACTTTGTCATCTTGTTAGTCTAAAAAGTTCATTAATTTCCATGACATGAAATGACTTTGGTTCTTGAACAACTTATCGAAAAAAAAATTGTCACATGTAATTATTACTGCTTATTTCATTCCTATTGCATTTTATTTTCAAATATATGCCTGAAATGAGAAGCAATGCTTAAAATGTACAGTACTTTTTGCATTCTAATAGGTTTTTTAAATGCTTTTAAGAAATGTTTTAGCAATATGCGGTACTCCATTTTATATTTAGCATTTTAAATGTTTAGCATTTATAATATTATCGTACACACGAAAGTGGAGTGGGTGTTGTATTCCTCTTAGGGTGTCCGTATATAGGTTTTCCTGTATCATGTCCTTATATAGGCACAATTCGCCCTGCCCTTATATAGGCATAAAATCCCAGTCCTTATTTAGGCATTAAACCGTGCACTCCAAATACAGGCATGGTCTCCGACATCCGTCCACCCTAACGTCACAACGAGTTCTTGAAGAACAGACCCTTAGACTTCGGGAGTTTCCCTAGCTACAGGACTATTGATTTCTTCAAGGACTCATTTATTGCTGCATGAACCGTTATACCTTAGGGGTTCATTCATGACGTCTTCCGCTGTCCGATTCACGTCAATGCTAACATTATGAGGTACCTCTCAGGTATAAATATACCTTCCCTAGCCCTTGTAAACTAGAGGAGACCTCGACTTCAGAGGAGCCCGTTTCCCGGCCTGACGCACTGAGAAGACGCTGTCATCCCTGCACGCAGAGAGTCCAGCTTCCAGTGATCTGACTTCCCTTGCGGGGTGTTGGAGTTCGAGTCTGGCAAGAGATTCCCACCGCTCTCATTCTTCAGGTATGGAGCTGACTAGGACCTAGAGGGACTCTTGGCATACTAGACATACTAAGCGTAACATACTCTTAGTATACTGTAGTAAGGAATACTTCACCTACTTCATACCTCTCCCTACACCTAGGTTAGGTTAGGTACATTGGGGTAGAACTAGCTTAGAAACGCATCGTACGAGTACTCGCATTTTTAGTCTGTGTTATTTATGTAAATGAATATCTGCTAAAGATAATGCTATCGCAGTACTATTTATTTCTACTGCTTATGCTGTACATTATTTATCTTGCATACTGTCTTGTGATCATAACAGCACATATAACTTACACGAGAAACAAGACTGTTCAATAAATTGTTTTATTGAAACGCCCGTCTATTCTTTCTGTGTAACTTTGAGGAAAACTAAGCATGCACAATTGAGCTGAGTGAAACGGTTATCTATTGTTTCCACGACTCTGGGACACGTTCTGATTCTAAAGGGAAACAAAGTTGTCATGTTTTGCGGCTGCCAGAAACTACTCCCTTCTTGTTATCCAAGGAGTTTCTAGTGGCCTCTGAGCTAGCTGGCACAAGTAATTAAGTTTAATATACTCGATAGGGACATACTGACCTTAGTCCTATGTCAAGCCTATAGGGGATATTATTCCAATGCGCAGAGCCTATTAGGGAAATAGGAGCTACACTACAAGAGAGGTGCCTCAGAAGGGAGTAGGGTTTTCACCCTTTGAGCTTCTGTTTAGCCACCCTCTAAGGGTACCACTCTCGCTTGTGAGGGAAGGATGGGAGAGACCCCATCATGTACCAAAACAAGATGTGGTGGACTATGTACTAGGCGTTCGTTCCAGGATGGAAGAGTACCTGCAGAAAACATCCAAACACCTTGAGGCCAGCTAGGATCTCCAGAGGCTCTGGTATGACCAAAAAGCTGCACTGGACGAATTTCAACCAGGGCAACAGGTGTGGGTTTTGGAGCCAGTGGCACCAAGGGCCATCCAGGACAAATGGAGTGGCCTTTACCTTATCCTAGAGAAAAAGAGTGAGGTCACCTACTTGGTAGACCTGGGCACTAGAAGGTCCCCCAAAAGTGTGATACATGTGAACTGCCTCAAGCTCTATTGTGACAGGGCTGATGTAACCATGCTGATGGTTGCTGATGAGGATCAGGAGACAGAGAGTGAAATTCTCACTGACCCCCTCTCTTACAGCCCCCAAGATGGGTCAGTGGATGGAGTTGTCTACTCAGACACCCTTCTGCCCAACAGCAAGCTGATTGCAGACAGGTTCTGCAACAGTATGCACAGCTCTTTTTCTTGACCCCTGGTCAGACACCCTGGTGTACCCATGTTTTGGACACTGGAGACAGCTTGCCTGTCAAAACAAAAATCTATCGCCAGTCTGACCAAGTCAAGGAAAGCATCAAAGCTGAAGTCAGCAAGATGCTGGAGTTGGAGGTCATTGAGCCTTCTGAGAGACCCTGGACCAGCCCAGTGGTTCTAGTCCCGAAACATCATCCACGGGGTGGAAAGAGAGAAATTAGGTTTCGTGTAGACTACAGAGGCATCAATGCTGTCACCAAGAGAGATGCCCACCCCATCCCTAGGGCTGACGAATTGATAGATAAGTTGGGGGCTGCCAAATACTTAAGTACCTTTGACTTCACCACAGGGTACTGGTAGATTGGCATGGCCCCTGGAGAAAAAGAACAGACAGCATTCTCCACACCTGATTGGCACTTCCAGTTTACTGTGATGGCCTTTGGTCTAAAGAATGCCCCTGCCACCTTCCAAAGGCTGGTGAATCAAGTCCTTGCTGGGTTGAAAGGCTTTAGTGTAGCTTATCTTGATGATATTGCTGTGTTTAGCTTTCCCGACAGAATCACCTGGTCCCCCTGGGGAAGGTCTTATAGGCCCTGCAAGCTGCAGGCCTAACTATCAAGGCCTCCAAGTGCCAGAAAGGGAAGGGAACTGTTGTGTACTTGGGCCTCCTTGTAGGTGGAGGTCAAGTTAAACCTCTACAATCCAAAATCCAGACAATCCTGGATTGGGAAGCTCCAACAAGCCAGACCCATGTCTGGGCATTCCTCAGCTTGACTGGATACTATAGGAGGTTTGTGGAAGGATATGGGTCCATTGTGACTCCCCTCACAGAACTCGCCTCCAACAAGATACCCAAGAAAGTGAACTAGACAGTTGGCTGCCAAAAGGCTTTTGACACCCTAAAAGAGGCAATGTGCTCAGCACCTATTCTCAAGGCTCCAGATTATTCCAAGCAGTTCATAATGCAGACTGATGCCTCTGAGCTAGGGATAGGAGCAGTCCTACCCCAAACCAATGATGATTTACAAGACTAACCTGTTGCTTTCATTAGCAGAAGGCTACCCCCCAGAGAGCAGCATTGGAGTGTAATTGAGAGGGAGGCCTTTGCTGTGGTCTGGTCCCTGAAGAAGCTGAGACCATACCTGTTTTGTACTCACTTCCTAGTTCAAACTGACCACAGACCTCTCAGTTGGCTAATGCAGATAAAAGGAGAAAACCCAAAACTTTTCAGGTGGTCCATATCCTTACAGGGAATGGACTTTACAGTGGAACATAGACCTGGGACTGCCCATGCCAATGCAGATGGCCTTTCCAGATGTTTCCACTAAGAAAACGAAGACTCAACTGGGCAAGGTTAGTCTTACCCTCTTTCGTTTGGGAGGGGGTTATGTTGGATAGTCTCATTCTCTTTCATTTGTGGGGGTGTAGGAAAGAGCCCCTTCTTGCAGGGTTACCCCCCACTTTTTGCCTGAAATCTGATGCAACCTGACTTGATGTGCCATGGGTCCCTGCCAGTCAGGTTCACAGGGCCTGTGTTCTTTCCCTAGACTGTACCTTTGGACCCACAATTGGAACATCTCTGGCCACAGATAACCCCCTTGTAAAAGGTGCCATGGGTACGAAGGGCACTGTGACCAGGGAAGGCCTCTAAGGGCTGGGGCCACTAAAGGGGAAGCTTCAAAGGCCTGCCACCTTTGGAAGCTGACCCTGCTTTTTGCTTCTCCCAGCAACTGGCTCCCACTGGTTCTGGCCTCCACTTTGGACGGGAGAATCGGCAGGAAAACCAAGCTAGAAAGAGAGGTGTGCCCACCTTTGCCAACCCCACCCCTCAGGTGGGGGAGGCAAGGTAAAGCACACATCTCAGTCCCCTCTATCAAGAAGATGAGGGGACTCAGCCAATTAGGGAGAGGCACATGCCCCCTCCCACTGGAGGGTGGCATAATAGGGGGTGTACCCACCCCAAGCAAGGGACCCATTGGTCCCGACCTGCACACCACTTTAACGCCCCTAAATCTTGTATTTAGGGGCAACCCTGAACCTTGCCTCCTCAGATTCGAGGAAGAAAGAAGAAGGACCGAAGAGCCGTGCTGACCCAGGTGGAAGAGGACAACTACTGCTTTGGCCACAGCCTATCGGCCTGTCCGCCTCCGACCTGCCTACAGCGAAGAAACTGGTGTGTCTAGCATCCAGTTGCCTCAGAGTACCTGCCCTGCACTCACCTTACAGACTCTGTCCCCCGTGAGCACCTGATTTGCTCAACTGAGACTCCAACAACAGAATCCGGATTACTGGCGACTCCGCGATTCTACACCACTCGAGTTCGAGTGGCCCAACACCACAAGGAGGTCTCCCCAGCAAACCTGACCTGGGAACTGGTGATCCCTGACCTCCCTCAAGCTTCGAGATGACACTTGCAGCCTCAACCTGAAGGGCCCCCCGACTGCGACCAGAGCTGGTAAGAAAACCCAACTCCAGAAGACACCCCTGCACCCAACGCCCCACAGGCTTGGGTGGCCCAACCAATGGTGTCCAGGCATCCCCCAAGATCACAACTTACCTCTCCAGTCGGTGGTCACCTTCAGGAAGTCTCGCTGCCTGAGCCTGCAGCAACTTTGCACAAGTTAAGGTCTCCTTTGAAACGCACAGGGTCTTGGATGTCCTTTTTTGCACCCTGCATCCAGCCGACCCAGTGCCGCTGGTGGTGCAGGTTCTATGTTGGTCGTTGGTCCCTGCAGTGCTGACCTCAGTCCCAGGAGATTTGCTCCCACAACTGAGTGGCCTGCTCATCAGCAGTCTCTAACCGAAAACTCCTTAGCCCCATTGGCTAACGTTGGGCCCCTGCACTCTGCACCCGGACGCCCCAGTGCCACTGGTGGTGCAACTTGAGTTCCCATCTGGACCTTGGGGAACCTTGGTCCTAACCTTCAAAACTCCCACTCGTAAGTTGTGTACTAACCTGAGAAACACTTTTTTCCCATAGGAACCCATGTTAAGAGATTTTGGGACTAAAAATGTTGTAAGTGTTGAACTAATGTTTGTATGGAAAAAAGAGAACTCAACAGCTAATTTATGAAAAGTCTTACTTACCTTGTATTGTGAGATCCTAAGGTGTGGTATCTAGGTATACCACCCCAGTACTCAAAGTAATCCAAAGTAACTGAAGAGTGATCTAAAAGTAATTACTGGGTGCTTTAAACTGTTTCCAAAGCCTATAAAAACCTGTAACCTTTGTAACTTCAATCACAACTGCATTTCCTTGAACAGTCTTGCATTTGAAAGTATATCTTACTTACCTGTGCCAAGTCCTGCTTGGCTCTGAAATAAAATATAAGTACACCTTTTTTATGCTTGCCTCATTGGACTGGATTCTGTCTCCTATTGTGTGTAAACAGCCCTTGATTGAGTGAATACAATAAATGCTTAACACACCTTCTGGATAGGCCTAACTGCTCGCCCACTCTACCACAAAGAGAGCTCTTAGTACCTCCCTATTTTAGCCTCTGCTATACCCCTGGGGACTCCCTGGACTCTGTGCGCACTATACAATACTTTGGTATAGTATATACAGAACCAGCTTTATATAACAGTTCACATTCAAATTTAGATCCCCCCCCAAAAGCAATTTTATAATGTATGCAATATTCATGGGCTCAGATGTCTGGAGACTTCATAATCCCAAAGGAAATGACTTTACCTTCTCTTCCCCACATCAAAGTTTGTCACACATTATTTACTTGTCGATTCTATGCTAGTACAATCCACACTACATTCAGCTATCCATCCCATAATTGCTTCTGATCGAGCTGCTATTTCAGTAGCCATTAGTAATGATCCTACATTCCCCAAATCTACCACTTGGTGTACACAAATGATAGGAAAGGATTCAGAAGTTCAAAGTTTAGACGGAGATATGACCTTTTTCTTTGGAGATAATGTTTAATCGATTTCAGAAAGCCTTTAAATGTTCCATCAGATGCCAACTAATGTGTTGAAGAATAAAAAGATGAAAGAGTCACTTGAGCGGCTCTCCAAGACAATCAAATCAAAAGGACTGGGTTACAGGCATTCTAATAACTCCCAACTCCTTTAAAAGTTAAAAAACTCAAATATGAATATGTAACTCCATCGTCAGTAAATGAGGGAACTTATGGACGAAATGCCCAAAAAGAGGAAAAACTTTGTTACCCCAATAGTAAATCACTTGATATTAAATAAATGATTACACAAGATAGATATGCAATAGAGATCATACCGGCAGGTAAGGCCCCTGCACGGACAATTTCTAATTAGTTTCTATAAAAACGTTCTCTAACACTATTATTGAACCACCTGAAGCTACCCCTGATCATTTTGCCTCTCAGGGTAAAGTCACAGGCACAGCAGCGGAAGCTACAATTGTGGTTATTCCAAAAGACGGGCAAGATCATACAGAAATGAAAAATGATGGACATATCTTTGTTAAATATGGAAACAAAAATCAACACTAAAATATTAGCCACACGACTGGAAGCTTTAATCGCCAATGTAGGTGGCTGGCTCAGTAGATAGTGTCCACCTACGATGAGGCACTGTGCACTGAGTCCAGGCAACCCTTAGTGATAGTGTTAAGGTCCCTGAAAACCAAAGCTCTCAAGGGGTAGCCGCGTAGAGCAGCTAAGGCTTATTCAGGAGGCATTTACCACAAAGTCAGTCAGGAAGCCTTCACACAAGAAAGAACCACACAAGTGTTTATAAATGTATGATAGTGTTTATTATCACAACACTAATTACTAACTTGGTATAGCTCCTACCCGTGGATATTAAATACACATCAGAAATACTTTAAACACAGATAAGTAGCATAGAAAAACACATAGGGCCCTAACGGGGAGCCATACCATGTCCTAACAAAGTGCTATGTGAAATAGGTACCAAAACCAGACTGTTACCCAACGATGGAGGAGCCCAGGGAAAGCAGAGCACCACCATGACAAAGTTTGGAGCAGCCATTATGTAGCAGGACATCTCGACTTGCCAGTGTCCACCACATACTTTGAAATGGCTGCCCCGCAATTACAATGCCCAGAGAATGGAGCCCAGGACATGTAGGAGTACCTCTGCTCATGCAGGGGTACCCACACACTTAGAACCATGCACCATGCCCTTAGACTGAAGGGCCTACCTTAGGAGTGACGTATAGGGTTAAAAGTGCAGTGACCAGGATATAAGGGAAACCTTATATCTAAAGAGAAACGTGCAAGCCCAATTTCACGCAGACTGTAATGGAAGCGCTGCAGACACAGTTTGCATGGGCTCCCATCGGTAGCACAATACATTCTGCAGCCCATTGGAGACCCCTGGTGTACCAGTGTCCCGGGTACCTTAGTACCATATACTAGGGACTTACAGTGGTACCCCAGTATGCCAACTGTGGAGTGTACAAAGTACTAACCAGCAAATTTAGAGGAGAAAGCACGGTCACTGGGGTCCTGGTTAGCAGGATCCCAGGGAACTACAGTCAAAACACACTGACATCCGGCAAAAAGTAGGGGTATCTATGCCAGAAGATCCTACTTTCCTACAGCCAAATGAATACATAATTACTAGCAGGATTTGTTAATGGTGAACTTGCCAGTTGGCACATCCCAACATTCTATTTTATCATCAGAAAGGCCTGTCTTTCGCATTCTCCCACTGCAGGAGTGACAGTGATCATTTCAGTTGAACAATCTGTCCCTGCTTCGTTCGAATATTTTTATATTTGTCTGAAGCATATCCCCACATGGCTTACAAAGAATATACTCTTTAATAGAGATAAGACGGAGGTTCTCTACTACGCTAAAGGAAAGGTACTGTAGACTTTGCCTGCCGATTTCTGGTCATGGAAAAGAATAAGGAAGGAACCCATGTAACCCTCTAGAGTTTGGGCTAGTTGATCAGACAAAAGAGGGACATAACTCTAGCGGGATTAATTAATTTTGTAGTTTTTAGCCTACAAGAACACATGAATTATTATTGGACATATAAATCATGTTTACAGTGCACTCACTGATGAAATAATGATATCCTCTTTTGCAATCACCAAAATATCTCTTTTATGTACAAAAACAATTTATTATGAAAATTTATACATCAAAAAAGGTTCCAAAAACTTCGAAACAAGAATGTGCCTTTCCTTAACGAAAGAAGGTTTGGATTCTATTAACTAACCCAGTGAGGTCTAGTAGGATTGATTGTTACCTGAAACACATCTCACTCAAATATTGCTCAACGGGTTGTGGGGACTCTTGTGTTTGGACCCTTTACAGACTATGGTTATAAGTTACCATTTCTCCCCCTGAGTAAAGTCTCAATTTTTGTTCATTTTGACACCTTCCCAAGGGCAGATTTTCTTTTTCTCAAATTGAATATTTCTCTAATAGCAAATTATTTTTCATAGACATAGTAACTATAAACTCTTTCTTGCATTCACAAATGTTACTGTATTATGGATTGTATGTCTGCCAAGGGAAATGTTTGGTTAGTTAGAAGATGCTTTCCATTTCACAATGCAGTTTTGAAATGCATTACACTTTGAAAAACAACAAAGAAGATATTTCATGCATTAAATGCAACATCAAACAATCAACACAGATTAACATTTAACGCAGGGTTGTTATGTAAAAAGTGGACAGATTTTTATTAACGAAAAATGGTGCTAGTGAATACGTTAGAGATATGGATAGAACAAAGGGCCTGATTACTATGACGGTGGGACCGCCACCGACAGCCCGTTGGTGGCGGTCCCACTGCCATCAGAATGAGGATTCCCACCCGCCACATTAGGATGGCGGGCGGATGTCTGGCAGTTGGAGAGACCATGGCCCAAGGGTGCCCGCATTGGCGCTAGGCAGCAGTTTGTGCGCCAGTGCAAGGAAAAGACAGGAATGCGCTGTATAATGTTAAATGTGGTGCATTCCTGCCCTGTCGCTTTCACGCAGTGCAACACAGCAAGGTGGAGTGCTTCACTGTGTGAAATTCTGATACATCTGCCCCTAGTTTGTTGGTAAAAGTGATCCTCACAGTTAGCAGCATTAGCCCATGCCAACCCCCCTCCCACATGTGTGGCCATCTGACATGCCCAGTAGATTGACCAGCATGGGCAGGAATGGCATCTGGGAGGTCGCAGGGAGATAATCGTGAATAGGGGATAATTGTTCCTCACCAGATGTGTGCTCTCCCTCATATGATTGAGAGAAGACCAGTGCTGTATCTTCATGGTGGGAGTGTGTAGGAGATAAAACAGAAAAGTCTTTGATTTTGTTTAGGCATAACTAGTATCCGTGGCTACTTAGCTAATGGCTGGGGACTGGCAATATGGAAGGAGCACTGCTGCCCGGTTATGCAGTGGCCTTCCTGATGATGTTCTGTGCGGGACAACAATGTCCTCCTCTTTGTCCTGGTCCTCCTCCTCCTCCTCCACCTTGATAAGCTCCTGCTCCTCCCCCTTTTATTGCTGAGCACTGCTGGTTCTGATATTGTAGATTAGCTTGGAGAAGGATCAGATTCTCTCCTTGGATTGCTCACCATACTCCGCTTTTAGATGGTTCAGCATCATCATGCGGTTCAATGTCTCCAGTACCTGCAAGAAGATTTTAGCAGGTGAAGTTCATCAAATCAAGTTTTGTGTTGAAATGTCAAAACACTACTTTAATAAATATTGTTCTGCAAATAAAGAATACAATTAGTACCATGTGAAAGTAAGTCAACAAATATGATTAAGGGTTGATCCATCTTTTAAAATCATATAGTTATTGAGTTTTATAACATTTTACCAGTCATTCCATTGTCCTTTTAACAGTATGACAATCATACACACTACTACAGAATGTTTATAGGCTCACTTAGATATTAACAAAATTTGTATTGTTTTTTCAGTGCCATATTCATCAGGAGTTTCAATTATTCAATTTTTAGTAGAAATAGGTATTCAGCTGTAGCAATGCAACAATCTTTAAAACAACCTCTGATATCCAGTCTTACACTCCCTTTCTTCTAAAATCTGTACATATACAGTGCACAAGCTTTCTCATACGCTCTGTGCTGCAATCATCATTATCACGAGAATCAAGTTGCAATTTTCACTCAGCATTAAAATGCCCACTAGCTCCCCCCACACATGCTGCAGTTGATCTGATGTCTAAAAGGGGTCTACTCACCATTCTTGGTGAAAGCAACCATTATGTCCATCCATTGATCTGCAGTGGGTCTTCTATGCTTCCCTCGTCTTTCCTCACTCCTCAGAGTGGAGTCCTCCACTATGACCCTTTTTCCCTTTTGACTTTCATCTGCTGTGGAACAGGCCATCTGGGGAATGCCAGTTCATTGCTATAGTTTTCCTGGCAAGCAACAGGGCCAGGTCTAAAAACCTGTTGCCCACCTTCTTTGTTTTTTGGGGGTCTACAGGGCCAAAAAGCATATTTCCACACTACCCAGATTCCTTTAACTCTGAGTTATTTATAAGCCAGCTGTGACCTCTGGCCAAAAGCAGGCAACTCCTGGGCATGTGCATTTAAGAATAAGTTACTTACCTTTGGTAATGCCTTATCTGGTAAAGGCTAGAACTAGCTGCAGATTCTTTACCTTTGAATTATCCCCAGGTGCCAGACTGGATCCAGAACGTTTTCTACAGCAGTACCTCTGCGCATCAGTAGAGGGCGTTGAGTGACTCCGTAACGACGTTGTCCACTGGATGTCCATAGAAGCCCCCCTGAAGCGCTGATGTGAGTTTCTTCCGCTACTACTTTCCACGCTAAAACGTGAAGCCACATATAGAATCTGCAATGGAAACAGTGTGCCCAAAAATAATCTTCTTTTTTAGCACCGGGACACTCTCTGTGAGTAGCTGCGCGCTTTAGAAATGGACAATTCAATTCAATTCAATTTTGAAAGACGCTTATATTAATCATTATTGGTTGTTTGTTTTGTCTTCACTTTTTAATGTTTTTTTTTAACCGAGAAAGGCATAAGGGTGCTTAGAAGGGATCAGGAAGTAAAAGAGAATCAGTTCGCAGAGCAGGGAGGATGGGTGGGTCGGTAAGGAATCTGCAGCTAGATGTAGTCTCTACCAGATAAGGCGTTACCGAAGGTAAGTACCAAAGTCATCTGATAAAGACATCTATCCACAGATTCCTTACCTTTGAAAGGAGATACCGAAGCAATACCATCCCAGAGGAGGGTCGGTGAACAGATTCCAAGAAAGATCCCCCATTAGGCTTTACGGTCTGCATAAGAAAAGGAGAGAGAGACCGCTCGCGAGGAAGGGAGGGTGAGGAAGAAAATATCCCACCAGAAAACTCGGGGAGAGCCCAGTATGGAACCGAATGCACAGCTGTGCAAAAACATGGGAAAAACACCATGGTAGAAGAATAAGATGAGTGTAAAGAACACCCCATATAAACATAGCACTACAACGCCCTCTGGAAGGTCAACCAGTCCAAGAGACCGAGGCGGAAGGCTAAGGACAATAGCTAAAACTACTGGGCCAAAGCTCCTAGTCATAGAAGTAGGCAATGCAGAGAGCACCAACTAATAGCTAATATATATATATATCAGCTCGACACGCCTGCCCTTCAATCAAGACAGACTCCAGCATGGCGAGATCGCTCAAGGACGCTTTATTGGCAAAAACAAACGGTAACCCGTTTCAGCAGCCGCAGCTGCCTTTGTCAAACCAATTGTGGTTGCCATTATAGTTTCATTATATACATGTTCCTGGGCCATTAGCAAACCTTAAAGTGACAGTGCATGTTAAACATTTTAAAGTGACAAAGTGCTGTTGAATCTTAAAGTTACACGTGCTTATCATCACCTCATAAATCATGCTTTACAACACAAAAATTTGATTGAAAGCTAAGTCCACGCATTAATGTTATCATTCCTGCTATGCTGGGTTAACTGTCAATAGAATTCTTACTCACTCTCTGTGCCAAATTCATTAGTGAAACTGGTGCATCAGAAAGTAAACCCTGACTTCATTGTGACAAGGGCCATGTCTACTAAAGGGCAAGTGCCCTATGCAGCCCATTGCCTCCCGAGCTTGAAATAAACAGGGGCCTCAGATAAATCCTGGGTGTGATGGCCATTTCCACCCAATCTTTCACATTAATTGTGCAGTTAAACAGTAATCCTGCTTCTCTTCACATTGTGTTAAAGCTAAAATGCGGCTACAAAAACACAAAATTAAAATAAAACAAAACACTCACAAATGTTCCCCCAAGAAAAGAAAAATATAAATTTCACCAACATACAATGCATTAATCACGGTCTGGATTATTATGGGAAACAAATTGCATCAACAGATACATTTCTTAAAGCTGACTTCTATATACAATAAATGACAGGGTGGGAGAATTAAGGGAAATCAACTGTAAATGAAACCCCCTCATTCTCAAAAACTCATCATATTACAGTTGGACATGTAAATCCTCTTCTGTGTTGAGGCCATAGGGTATTTTTGTGTTGAATCTCAGGATGTATCTTGATTGTAACTGTCTCAAATACCTCTCTCTGTTGCCTCCCCTCAGTCTCACTGGCACTTGATCTAACACAAAATATTCTAGGTTGTTAACATCACTGTTGTGGACCTGCTCAAAGTGTCTTGCAACTGGATACGCCTGATCCTTGTGCTTGATGGCTCGGATGTGTTGTAGGATACGTTGATGTACTCTTAAGATAGTGCTTCCTATGTACAGTTTATGACAACTACACTTCAAAGCATAGACGGCATACTCACTCCTGCATGTAAGCGGTTTCAGTATCTGCCATTTGATGTCAGAAAATGGCAGAGACACCTTAGTTGAGTTCACACCAAAATTACATGCCTTACATTTGTGACAGCGTCGAAACCCTTTGCTCCCACTGAGCCAACTCTGCTGCTGTTTCAATCCGGGAGTATTGCTGACTAAATCATTTCTCATTGATCTTGCCTTCTGGAATGTCAGCAGGGGTCTTTTACGTATCCTAGGACCTAAGATTGGGTCACTACAAATCAAGTGCTGATGTTTTTGAAAGATGGCAGGAATCTCCTGATGTTGTTTGCTATACCCTGTGATGAATCTTATGGGTTGCCCTGTATCCATCTGCGTGTGTCTTTGCTTCTCTTCCGCAAAAATGAGCTTCTCTTTAGACTCTTGTTTGCCTTCTCTCTAGCTGACTCCAACGTGGCCTTACTGTACCCCCTTCTTAAGAATCTTCCTGCTAGTTCTGTTTGTGCCTTCTGCGGTTGCTCAGTATTGCTGTGGTTTCGCCGCATACGGAGATTTTTTGCATAGGGTATACTGGTTTTGAGCTTTGTCGGATGAAAGCTTCGGGTATGCAGCACCGTGTTACTTGCCGTGCTCTTCCTGAATGTTTGGGTTTGCAGAGTCCCATCCACCACATAAATAGTCAGATTGAGGAACTCAACCTCTTTCTCACTTATGTATGAGGTAAAATGGAGATTAAGCTCATTGTCATTCAATCTCTCAACAAAATCCGCAGCTGAAGATCTGTCTCCAGGCCATATGACAAAGAGATTGTCTATATAGCGTGACCACAGGACCATATTGCTAGATAGTTCAGTCGCGAATTTCGTAGCCAGCACCTGCACCTGCTCCTCCCACCAGCCCATGTGCAGATTTGCATAGCTGGGGGCGAAGCAGGTGCCCATAGCTGTACCCCTCATCTGTTGGTACAAATCAGTTCCAAACATAAAGATGTTATTACATAGACACCAATTGAGCATGCTTAACAGCATCTCTGAATGCTTATATAGTGTTATTGGCCGTGAGCTTAGGAAGTGTTGCACTGCCCTTAATCCGTCTGTGTGTGAGATACTAGTATAGAGGATGTCACATCAAGTGTGATCATGATGTAATCCTGCTGCTATCCTCTATTATATATCTTTTTCAAAAAGTCACCTGTATTTCTGGTGTAGCATGGTAACTTTTTGACTGGGACATGAAAGAGATAGTCTAAGTATTTAGAGGTATTCTCGAAAAGACGTCCTATGGCCGAAATGATGGGCCGACCAGGTGGTGCACTGATGTTTTTGTGCACCTTCGGAATCAGATAGAGAACTGGTGTAATCAGATTCTCTACTTTAAGAAACTTAAATTCTGCCTGTGAGATAAGACCTACTGCTCTCCATTTGTTCAAATCAGTATGGAATTTTGTGGTTACCTCCTGTAGGGTGTTTTTGTCTACTCTTGCATAGCAAAGGCGGTCACTGAGTTGGTTTAGTGCCTCCTCTTGATACATAGCTAGCGGCCATAGCATAACATTACCCCCTTTGTCTGCTTGTCTCACCACTATGTCAGGATGGGAGTGTAACTTTGTAACCAAACTCATATAACTTATTTTGGATGGATCCGCTGTTTCCCCAACCTCAAAATATGAGTAAAGTTTCCTAATATCCTTAACTATCAGGTCAGTGAATGTGTCAATAGCATCCTTAGGGACCATAGGCAAGAAAGTCGACCTGGGTTTAAAAGGAGTAATAGGCCTACCATAAACATACAAATACTGTACATATATATATATATATCCAACAGGAAGAGCTCCTTCCGGACTGTCGGGGACCCGAGGAGAGTGGCGCACACACCGGCGGAGCACACCGGCAATTTCAATCACATAAAGACGCAGCAGTTTTGCGCGCTCTCAGGAAAGAAGGCTCCGCACTAGTAAAGTTCCACCTCAGTGTTTAATTCCACAACGTGTTTCGATTTCCTCCGAAACCTTGTTCACGGAGGCAATCAAAACGCGTTGTGGAATTAAACACTGAGGTGGAACTTTACTAGTGCGGAGCCTTCTTTCCTGAGAGCGTGCGAAACTGCTGCGTCTTTATGTGATATATATATATATATATATATATATATATATATATATATATATATTCACTGAAAAAAACATAGGTTTCAGGGACGTTATAGTTAGAAATTAGCATTTAAAAACCTTAGGAATTCACTGAAAAAACCACAGGTTTTAGGGATGTTATAGTTAGTTGACATTTCACTCGTACAAAACCAGAGAAATTCCGCAGTTATAGTTAGTTGAGCTAACTATAACTCGCGCCCCCGCAATGCACTGCTGATGACATCACATATTACATCATTCATGACATGGTCAGTGACATCACTGATGACATCTCAAATGACATCACTGATAACATCACTGATGACATCATCCAGTGACTGTGTGTTTCTGTAAAGTTTAAGTATGTTTTATATATATATATATATATTGTTATACAAACACCCTGGAGCTTAGGAGCGCACTCGGCAGGATGCCTGCCTTTCAGCTGTTAGTTTCCGCTTCTTCCATCGTGCCAACAAACATTCTTCTGCGCCTTACGCGTTTCGATGCACAGCATCTTAATCATAGGCTTGTAATGTGAGGTTGCAGGAAGTGCTCTCTTTTATTTTTAATTTCATCATCACTCACACGCCCATAGTGGGCTTGGCAAAGTGCATTCCCTTGTTCAATGCTTTATGGGATATGTAGTCCTTCACGAGCATTAATTATTCCCTTTGTATGCTCCTGTCACCTTCACTGTAATTATACATTTAAATACCTTAGTAGGCTTTGGCACAATGAAAAAAGTCAATTTCTTTAGGCTTCCAGCGCTGTCCGGTAAAGAATAGTTTCTCCCCTCAGCCCCTCTGATGACGAGTGGTGCTTCTCCTCTACGACGGGGTCCGCCGCGAATAATATTGTTATACAAACGCCCTGGAGCTTAGGAGCGCACTCGGCAGGATGCCTGCCTTTCAGCTGTTAGTTTCCGCTTCTTCCATCGTGCCAACAAACATTCTTCTGCGCCTTACGCGTTTCGATGCACAGCATCTTAATCATAGGCTTGTAATGTGAGGTTGCAGGAAGTGCTCTCTTTTATTTTTAATTTCATCATCACTCACACGCCCATAGTGGGCTTGGCAAAGTGCATTCCCTTGTTCAATGCTTTATGGGATATGTAGTCCTTCACGAGCATTAATTATTCCCTTTGTAGGCTCCTGTCACCTTCACTGTAATTATACATTTAAATACCGTAGTAGGCTTTGGCACAATGAAAAAAGTCAATTTCTTTAGGCTTCCAGCGCTGTCCGGTAAAGAATAGTTTCTCCCTCAGCCCCTCTGATGACGAGGTGGTGCTTCTCCTCTACGACGGGGGCCGCCGCGAATAATATTGTTATACAAACGCCCTGGAGCTTAGGAGCGCACTCGGCAGGATGCCTGCCTTTCAGCTGTTAGTTTCCGCTTCTTCCATCGTGCCAACAAACATTCTTCTGCGCCTTACGCGTTTCGATGCACAGCATCTTAATCATAGGCTTGTAATGTGAGGTTGCAGGAAGTGCTCTCTTTTATTTTTAATTTCATCATCACTCACACGCCCATAGTGGGCTTGGCAAAGTGCATTCCCTTGTTCAATGCTTTATGGGATATGTAGTCCTTCACGAGCATTAATTATTCCCTTTGTAGGCTCCTGTCACCTTCACTGTAATTATACATTTAAATACCTTAGTAGGCTTTGGCACAATGAAAAAAGTCAATTTCTTTAGGCTTCCAGCGCTGTCCGGTAAAGAATAGTTTCTCCCCTCAGCCCCTCTGATGACGAGGTGGTGCTTCTCTTCTACGACGGGGCCGCCGCGAATAATATTGTTATACAAACGCCCTGGAGCTTAGGAGCGCACTCGGCAGGATGCCTGCCTTTCAGCTGTTAGTTTCCGCTTCTTCCATCGTGCCAACAAACATTCTTCTGCGCCTTACGCGTTTTGATGCACAGCATCTTAATCATAGGCTTGTAATGTGAGGTTGCAGGAAGTGCTCTCTTTTATTTTTAATTTCATCATCACTCACACGCCCATAGTGGGCTTGGCAAAGTGCATTCCCTTGTTCAATGCTTTATGGGATATGTAGTCCTTCACGAGCATTAATTATTCCCTTTGTAGGCTCCTGTCACCTTCACTGTAATTATACATTTAAATACCTTAGTAGGCTTTGGCACAATGAAAAAAGTCAATTTCTTTAGGCTTCCAGCGCTGTCCGGTAGAGAATAGTTTCTCCCCTCAGCCCCTCTGATGACGAGGTGGTGCTTCTCCTCTCACGACGGGGGCCGCCGCGAATAATATTGTTATACAAACGCCCTGGAGCTTAGGAGCGCACTCGGCAGGATGCCTGCCTTTCAGCTGTTAGTTTCCGCTTCTTCCATCGTGCCAACAAACATTCTTCTGCGCCTTTACGCGTTTCGATGCACAGCATCTTAATCATAGGCTTGTAATGTGAGGTTGCAGGAAGTGCTCTCTTTTATTTTTAATTTCATCATCATCACACGCCCATAGTGGGCTTGGCAAAGTGCATTCCCTTGTTCAATGCTTTATGGGATATGTAGTCCTTCACGAGCATTAATTATTCCCTTTGTAGGCTCCTGTCACCTTCACTGTAATTATACATTTAAATACCTTCCAGGTACCTACTAAATCATCCATTCAGACACTTATACACCCACTCACTCTTCAATACGCCTTTCCCTATATATATTAAACATATTTAAACTTTACAGAAACACACAGTCACTGGATGATGTCATCAGTGATGTCATTTGAGATGTCATGAGTGATGTCATCAGTGATGTCACTGACCATGTCATGAGTGATGTAATATGTGACGTCATCAGCAGTGCATTGCGGGGCGCGAGTTATAGTTAGCTGAACTAACTATAACGGGGGAATTTCACGGGTTTTGATACGAGTGCAATGTCCAAGTAACTATAACTGTCCCTAAAACCTATGGTTTTTTCAGTGATATATATATATATATATATATATATATATATATATATATATATATATATGCCAAGGTGTATTAAAGAATGAGTGGGCGTATAAGTGTCTGAATGGATGATATAGTAGGTGCGTGACTGACTGTATAAGTGAGTGATTAAACGTGTCTTACTGAATGCATGGGTTACTGACTAAACTGTGTGAATGTCTGCATCAGTCTGTCAGTTGGTGTGTAAGCGGCTGCATGGGTTGGTGAGTAGCTACATGAGTGTCTATATGGGTTATTGATTGGTTGTCTGAGTATCTGTATGGGTGCCTGAGTGTCTGTGTGGGTGGGTGGGTGGGTGGGGGGTGTGACTCTGTGCATAGATGTGTGAGTGGGTGGTTCACTGAGTGTATGGGTTCAAGAGTGCATCTGTGAAGAGCTGTATGGGTGGGTGAGTGTGTTGGTGAGTGAATGGATATCTCAGTGGTACATGTGTGAGTAACTACATATGTGAAAGGCAGTATATGTGAGTGTTGGAGCATATAAATGACTATATGTGAGAGTGAGTGATTGTGAGAGTGGCTGTATGGATGAGTGTGTGCTTGTATCAGTGATTGTATAAGAGAGTGAGCATGTGTTAGTATCTGTATGAAAAGTGAGGTGGTGTGTGTATAACTGTATAGGTGAGTAAATGGGAGTGTGATTGATTCTTTGCATGACTGATTAGGTGTGTGAGTAACTCTATGGATAAGTGGCGGTGTGTGAGTGTCTGTATAGGTGTATGAGTGTATGATAGTGCTGTATTGATGAGTGACTGCATGTATGAGTGACTGTATGGGTGAATGAGTGGATGTGTGTGTAGACCTAGGAATCAGTGAGTGGGTATGTGGTAACTGGTATTGGTGTGTCTATGGTTTCGAAAATGGTAGTCTGTATTTTAGAGTGGGTGTTATATTAGGGTGTGAGGAGATGCCTCAGATTATCACGTGGATGATGTCATCAGTGATGTCATTTGAGATGTCATCAGTGATGTCATCAGTGATGTCACTGACCATGTCATGAATGATGCAATATGTGACGTCATCAGCAGTGCATTGTAGGGGCGCAAGTTATAGTTTGCTCAACTAACTATAACGGCCGAATTTCTCTGGTTTTGTACGAGTGAAATGTCCAACTAACTATAACGTCCCTGAAACCTGTGATTTTTTCAGTGAATTTCTAAGGTTTTTTAAATGCTAATTTCAAACTTTAACGTCCCTGAAACCTATGGTTTTTTCAGTGAATTTCAAAGGTTTTTTAAATGCTAATTTCTAACTATAACGCCCTGAAACCTATGGTTTTTTCAGTGAATTTCTAAGGTTTTTTTACATGCTAATTTCTAACAATGCCTACAGAGGTAGGACATGTGCAGGAAAAAGAAGAAAGGCGCAGAAAGAAGCAAGAGAAATGCAGAAAGAGGCAACAGAAGTCCAGAAAGAGGAAGAAAGGTACAGAAAGAAGCAAGAGATATGTAGAAAGAACCAACAGAGGTGCAGAAAGAGGCCTTGTTGCAAAGTCATCCTGTGCCCTGGGCACCCCCCAACTTTTTGCTGACTGGTACTGGTGGCAACTGACTCTGACTGACCCTGGGCTCTGCCTAACCAGGCCCGGAGCCAGTGCTATGCTGAAAGACACTTAGAATACAGTGAAAACACCTACATACAGTAGGGTACACTATGGGTTGGGGTACCCCTGTGATTGGCATGACCTCCCCTGTAAGGCCCTAGTACATAATAGGGCAGGGGGATTTAAACTACCTCTAAGTCTCTAGCATATAATAGGGCATGGAAGTTTAGAGGCCAGGAGCCCTTTTCTGCACTTGCATGTGTGCACTGCTGAGCCTGAGGTCAGTTTAAAAGTAGCCCTGTGTGTGCAGAAAGAGGCAAGAGAGGTGCAGAAAGAGGGAATAAGGATGCGGAAAGAGGCAAGAGAGGTGCAGAAAGAAGCAAGAGAGGTGCAGAAAGAAGCAAGAGAAGTACAGAAAGAAGCAACAGAGGTGCAGAAAGAGGGAAGAGGGGTGCTGAAAGAGGCAAGTGAAGTGTAGAAACAAGCAATAGCGGTGCAGAAAGAGGCAAGAGAAGTTCAGAAAGAGGCAGCAGAGGTACAGAAACAGGCAGAAGAGGTGAAGAAAGAGGGAACAGGGGTGCAGAAAGATAGAAGAGGGGTGCAGAAAGAGGCAAGAGGGGTGCAGACATTTGCAAGAGAGGTGCAGAAAGAAGCAAGAGCAGTGCATTAAGAAACAACAGAGGTGCACAAGGAGGCAAGAGGGGTACAGAAAGAGGCAAAAGAAGAGCAGAAACAAGCAAAAGAGATGTGGAGAGAAGGTAGAGGGGTGCAGAAAGAGGCAAGAGAGGTGCAGAAAGAGGCAAGAGAGGTGCAGAAAGAGGCAAGAGAGGTGCACAAAGAGGGAAGAAGGGTGCACAAAGAGGCAAGTGGGGTGCAGAAAGAAGCAAGAGAGGTGTAGAAACAAGCAAGAGAAGTGCAGAAAGAAACAACAGAGGTGCAGAAAGAAGCAAGAGCAGTGCAGAAAGAACCGACAGATGTGCAGAAAGAGGCGAGAGGGGTGCAGAAAGAGGCAAGAGAAGTGCAGAGAGAAGCAAAAGAGGTGCAGAAAGAGGCAAGAGGGGTGAAGAAAGAGGGAAGAGGGGTGCAGAAAGAGGCAAGAGGGGTGCAGAAACAGGTAGGAGAGATGCACAAAGAGGCAAGAGGGTATAGAAAGAGGCAGGAGGGGTGCAGAAAGAAGGAAGAGAAGTGCAAAAAGAAGGAACAGAGGTGCTGAAAGAGGCGCAAGGGGTGCAGAAAGAGGCAAGAGAAGTGCAGAAAGAAGCAATAGAGGTACAGAAAGAGGCAAGAGACGTGCAGAAACAGGCAGAAAAGGTGCAGAAACAGGGAACAGGGGTGCAGAAAGAGGCAAGAGAGGTGCAGAAAGAGGAAAGAGAAGTGCGGAAAGAGGCAACAGAGGTGCAGAAACAGGCAGGAGAGGTGCAGAAAGAGGGAACAGGGGTGTAGAAAGAGGCAAGAGAGGTATAGAAAGAGGGAAGATGGGTACAGAAAGAGGCAAGAGGGGTGCAGAATGAAGCAAGTGAGGTACAGAAAGAGGAAACAGAGGTGCAGAAAGAGGCACGACAGGTGCAGAAACAGGCAAGAGAAGTGCAGAAAGAGGCAACAGAAGTGCTGAAAGAAGCAACAGAGGTGTAGAAAGAAGCAAGATAAGTGATGAAAGAGACACGAGAGTTGCAGAAAGAAACAAGGGAGGTGCATAAAAAAGCAAGAGAAGTGCAGAAAGAGGCACGTGAGGTGCAGAAAGAGGCAAGAGTCTCTGCAGAAAGAGGCAAGAGAGGTGAAGAAAGAGGCAGGAAAGGTACACAAAGAAGCAAAAGAAGTGCAGAAAGAGGAAGTAAGGTGCAGAGAGAAGCAACAGAGGTGCGGAAAGAGGCAAGAGGGGTGCAGGAAGAGGCAAGAGAAGTGCAGAAAGAAGCAACAGAGGTGCAGGAAGAGGCAACAGAGGTGCAGGAAGAGGCAACAGAGGTGCAGAATAGGCAGGAAAGTTACAGAAAGAGGGAACAGGGGTGCAGAAAGAGGCAAGAGGGATACAGAAATTTGCAAGAGAGGTGCAGAAAGAAGCAGTGCAGAAGGAACCAACAGAGGTGCAGAAAGAGTCAAGAGGGGTGCAGAAAGAGGTAGGAGAGGTGAAGAAAGAGGCATGTAAGGTACACAAAGAAGCAAAAGAAGTGCAGAAAGAGGAAGTAAGGTGCAGAGAGAAGCAACAGAGGTGCGGAAAGAGGCAAGATGGGTGCAGGAAGAGGCAAGAGAAGTGCAGAAAGAAGCAACAGAGGTGCAGGAAGAGGCAACAGAGGTGCAGAATAGGCAGGAAAGGTGCAGAAAGAGGGAACAGGGGTGCAGAAAGAGGCAAGAGGGATACAGAAATTTGCAAGAGAGGTACAGAATGAAGCAGGAGAAGTACAGAAGGAACCAACAGAGGTGCAGAAAGAGGCAAGAGAGGTGCAGAAAGATGTAGGAGAGGTGCACAAATAGGCAAGAGGGGTACAGAAAGAGGCTAGAGGGTTGCAGAAAGAAGGAAGAGAAATGCAGAAAGAAGCAACAGAGGTGCTGAAAGAGACAAGAAGGGTGCAGAAAGAGGCAAGAGAAGTGCTGAAACAGGCAAGAGAGGTACAGAAAGAGGGAACAGGGGTGCAGAAAGAGTCAAGAGAGGTATAGAAAGAGGAAAGAGGGGTGCAGAAAGAGGCAAGAGGGGTGCAGAAAGAAGCAAGAGAAGTGCTGAAAGAGGCAAGACAGGTGCAGAAACAGGTAAGAGAAGTGCAGCAAGAGGCAACAGAAGTGCTGAAAGAAGCAACAGAGGTGTAGAAAGAAGCAAGAGAAGTGATGAAAGAGACACAAGAGTTGCAGAAAGAAACGAGAAAGGTGCATAAAAAAGCAAGAGAAGTGCAGAAAGAGGCAGGTGAGGTGCAGAAAGAGGCAACAGAACTGCAGAAAGGGGCAAGAGAGGTGCGGAAAGAGGCATAAGAGGTGCACAAAGAAGCAAAAGAAGTGCAGAAAGAAGGCAAGAGATGTGCAGAAAGAGGAAATAAGGTTCAGAGAGAAGCAACAGAGGTGCTGAAAGAGGCAAGAGGGGTGCAGAAAGAGGCAAGAGAAGTGCAAAAAGCAACAGAGGTGCAGAAGGAGGCAAGAGAGGTGCAGAATAGGCAGGAAAAGTGCAGAAAGAGGGAACAGGGATACAGAAATTTGCAAGAGAGGTGCAGAAAGAATCAAGAGCAGTGCAGAAGGAACCAACAGAGGTGCAGAAAGATGCAAGGGGGGTGCAGAAAGATGTAGGAGGGGTGCACAAAGAGGTAAGAGTGGTACAGAAGAGGCAAGAGGGTTGCAGAAAGAAGGAAGAGAAGTGCAGAAAGAAGCAACAGAGCTGCTGAAAGAGACAAGAAGGGTGCATAAAGAGGCAAGAGAAGTGCCAAAAGAGGCAACAGAGGTACAGAAAGAGGCAAGAGGGATGCAGAAAGAGGCAAGAGAGGTACAGAAACAGGCAGGAGAGTTGCAGAAAGAAACAAGAGAAGTGCAGAAAGAAGCAAGAGAGGTGCAGAAAGAGGCAAGAGAGGTGCAGAAAGAGGGAAGAGGGGTGCAGAAAGAGGCAAGAGAAGTGCAGAAAGAGGCAACAGAAGTGCTGAAAGAAGCAACAGAGGTGTAGAAATAAGCAAGGTAAGTGATGAAAGAGACACAAGAGTTGCAGAAAGAAACAAGAGAGGTGCATAAAAAAGCAAGAAGTGCACAAAGAGGTAAGTGAGGTGCAGAAGCAAGAGGCAAGAGAGGTGAAGAAAGAGGCAGGAGAGGTGCACAAAGAAGCAAAAGAAGTGCAGAAAGAGGAAGTAAGGTGCAGAGAGAAGCAACAGAGGTGCGGAAAGATACAAGAGGGGTGCAGGAAGAGGCAAGAGAAGTGCAGAAAGAAGCAACAGAGGTGCAGAAAGAGGCAAGAGAGGTGCAGAATAGGCAGGAAAGGTGCAGAAAGAGGGTACAGGGGTTCAGAAAGAGGCAAGAGGGATACAGAAATTTGCAAGAGAGGTACAGCAAGAAGCAGGAGCAGTGCAGAAGGAACCAACAGAGGTGCAGAAAGAGTCAAGAGGGGTGCAGAAAGATGTAGGAGAGGTGCACAAAGAGGCAAGAGGGGTACAGAAAGAGGCTAGAGGGTTGCAGAAAGAAGGAAGAGAAATGCAGAAAGAAGCAACAGAGGTGCTGAAAGAGACAAGAAGGGTGCAGAAAGAGGCAAAGAGAAGTGCAGAAAGAGGCAAAGAGGTGCAGAAACAGGCAGGAGAGGTGCAGAAAGAGGGAGCAGGGGTGCAGAAAGAGGCAAGAGAGGTACAGAAAGAGGGAAGAGGGGTGCAGAAAGAGGCAGGAGGGGTGCAGAAAGAAGCAAGAGAAGTGCAGAAAGAGGCAAGAAAGGTGTAGAAACAGGCAAGAGAAGTGCAAAAATAGGCAACAGAATTGCTGAAAAAGCTACAGAGGTGTGGAAAGAAGCAAGATAAGTGATGAAAGAGACACAAGAGTTGCAGAAAGAAACAAGAGAGGTGCATAAAAAAGCAAGAGAAGTGCAGAAAGAGGCAAGTGAGGTACAGAAAGAGGCAAGAGGGATGCAGAAAGAGGCAAGAGAGGTACAGAAACAGGCAGGAGAGTTGCAGAAAGAAACAAGAGAAGTACAGAAAGAAGTAAGAGAGGTGCAGAAAGAGTCAAGAGAGGTGCAGAAAGAGGGACTAAGGGTGTAGAAAGAGGCAAGAAAAGTGCAGAAAGAGGCAACAGAAGTGCTGAAAGAAGCAACAGAGTTGTAGAAAGAAGCAAGATAATTGATGAAAGAGACACAAGAGTTGCAGAAAGAAACAAGAGAGGTGCTTAAAAAAGCAAGAGAAGTGCAGAAAGAGGTAAGTGAGGTGCAGAAAGAGCAAGAGAACTGCAGAAAGAGGCAAGAGAGGTGAAGAAAGAGGTAGGAGAGGTGCACAAAGAAGCAAAAGAAGTGCAGAAAGAGGAAGTAAGGTGCAGAGAGAAGCAATAGTGGTGCGGAAAGAGGCAAGAGGGGTGCAGGAAGAGGCAAGAGAAGTGCAGAAAGAAGCAACAGAGGTGCAGAAAGAGGCAAGAGAGGCACAGAATAGGCAGGAAAGGTGCAGAAAGAGGGAACAGGGATGCAGAAAGAGGCAAGAGGGATATAGAAATTTGCAAGAGAGGTGCAGAAAGAAGCAGGAGAAGTACAGAAGGAACCAACAGAGGTGCAGAAAGAGGCAAGAGGGGTGCAGAAAGAGGTAGGAGAGGTGCACAAAGAGGCAAGAGGGGTACAGAAAGAGGCTAGAGGGTTGCAGAAAGAAGGAAGAGAAATGCAGAAAGAAGCAACAGAGGTGCTGAAAGAGACAAGAAAGGTGCAGAAAGAGGCAAGAGAAGTGCATAAAGAGGCAAGAGACGTGCAGAAACAGGCAGGAGAGGTGCAGAAAGAGGGAACAGGGGTGCAGAAAGAGGCAAGAGAGGTACAGAAAGAGGGAAGAGGGGTGCAGAAAGAGGCAAAAGGGGTGCAGAAAGAAGCCAGAGAAGTGCAGAAAAAGGCAAGACAGGTGCAGAAACAGGCAAGAGAAGTGCAAAAATAGGCAACAGAATTGCTGAAAGAAGCTACAGAGGTGTAGAAAGAAGCAAGATAAGTGATGAAAGAGACACGAGAGTTGCAGAAAGAAACAAGAGAGGTGCATAAAAAAGCAAGAGAAGTGCAGAAAGAGGCAAGTGAGGTGCAGAAAGAGGCAAGAGAACTGCAAAAAAGAGGCGTGAAGGGCGCAGAAAGAGGCCAGAGAAGTGCAGAAAGAAGCAACAGAGGTACAGAAAGAGGCAAGAGACGTGCAGAAACAGGCAGGGAAGGTGCAGAAAGAGGGAACAGGGGTGCAGAAAGAGGCAAGAGAGGTGCAGAATGAGGAAAGAGGGGTGCAGAAAGAGGCAAGAGGGGTGCAGAAAGAAGCAAGAGAAGTGCAGAATGAGGCAAAAGAGGTGCAGAAACAGGCAGGAGAGGGACCGAAAGAGGGAGCAGGGGTGCAGAAAGAGGCAAGAGAGGTACAGAAAGAGGGAAGAGGGGTGCAGAAAGAGGCAGGAGGGGTGCAGAAAGAAGCAAGAGAAGTGCAGAAGGAACCAACAGAGGTGCAGAAAGAGACAAGAGGGGTACAGAAAGAGGTAGAAAAGGTGCACAAAGAGGCAAGAGGGGTATAGAAAGAGGCAAGAGGGTCGCAGAAAGAAGGAAGAGGGTTGCAGGAAGAGGGAAGAGGAGTGCAGAAAGAGGCAACAGAAGTGCAGAAAGAGGCAACAGAAGTGCTGAAAGAAGCAACAGAGGTGTAGAAAGAAGCAAGATAAGTGATGAAAGAGACACAAGAGTTGCAGAAAGAAACAAGAGAGGTGAATAAAAAAGCAAGAGAAGTGTAGAAAGAGGAAAGTGAGGTGCAGAAAGAGGCAAGAGAACTGCAAAGAGAAGTGCAGAAAGAAGCAGAAGAGGTGCACAAAGAAGCAAACAAAGTGCAGAAAGAAGCAAAGAGAAGTGCAGAAAGAGGAAGTAAGGTGCAGAGAGAAGCAACAGAGGTGCTGAAAGAGGCAAGAGGGGTGCAGAAAGAGGCAAGAGAAGTGCAGAAAGAAGCAACAGAGGTGCAGAAAGAGGCAAGAGAGGTGCAGAATAGACAGGAAAGATGCAGAAAGAGGGAACAGGGGTGCAGAAAGAGGGATACATAAATTTGCAAGAGAAGTGCAGAAAGAAGCAAGAGCAGTGCAGAAGGAACCAACAGAGGTGCAGAAAGAGGCAAGAGGGCTGCAGAAAGAGGTAGGAGAGGTGTACAAAGAGGCAAGACGGGTACAAAAAGAGGCAAGAGGGTTGCAGAAAGAAGGAAGAGAAGTGCAGAAAGAAGCAACAGAGGTGCTGAAAGAGACAAGAAGGGTGCAGAAAGAGGCAAGAGAAGTGCAGAAACAGGCAACAGAGGTGCAGAAACAGGAAGGAGAGGTGCAGAAATCAGACAGAGGGGTGCATAGAGAGGCAAGAGGGGTGCAGAAAGAGGCTACAGGTGCAGAAAAAGGCAAGACAGGTGCAGAAACAGGCATGAGAAGTGCAGAAAGAGGCAATAGAAGTGCTGAAAGAAGCAACAGAGGTATAGAAAGAAGCAGGATAAGTGATGAAAGAGACACAAGAGTTGCAGAACAAAACAAGAGAGGAGCATAAAAAAGCAAGAGAAGTGCAGAAAGAGGCAACAGAGGTGCAGAAACAGGCAGGAGAGCTGCAGAAAGAGGCAAGAGAGGTGCACAAAGAAGCCAAAGAAATGCAGAAAGAAGGCAAGAGATGTGCAGAAAGAGGAAGTAAGGTGCAGAGAGAAGCAACAGAGGTACTGAAAGAGGAAAGAGGGTTGCAGAAAGAGGCAAGTGAATTGCGGAAAGAAGCAACAGAGGTGCAGAAAGAGGCAAGAGAGGTGCAGAATAGACAGGAAAGGTGCAGAAAGAGGGAGCAGGGGTGCAGAAAGAGGCAAGAGGGATACAGAAATTTGCAAGAGAGGTGCAGCAAGAAGCAGGAGCAGTGCAGAAGGAACCAACAGAGGTGCAGAAAGAGTCAAGAGGGGTGCAGAAAGATGTAGGAGAGGTGCACAAAGAGGCAAGAGGGGTACAGAAAGAGGCTAGAGGGTTGCAGAAAGAAGGAAGAGAAATGCAGAAAGAAGCAACAGAGGTGCTGAAAGAGACAAGAAGGGTGCAGAAAGAGGCAAGAGAAGTGCAGAAAGAGGCAAAAGAGGTGCAGAAACAGGCAGGAGAGGTGCAGAATGAGGGAGCAGGGGTGCAGAAAGAGGCAAGAGAGGTACAGAAAGAGGGAAGAGGGGTGCAGAAAGAGGCAGGAGGGGTGCAGAAAGAAGCAAGAGAAGTGCAGAAAGAGGCAAGAAAGGTGTAGAAACAGGCAAGAGAAGTGCAAAAATAGGCAACAGAATTGCTGAAAAAGCTACAGAGGTGTGGAAAGAAGCAAGATAAGTGTTGAAAGAGACACAAGAGTTGCAGAAAGAAACAAGAGAGGTGCATAAAAAAGCAAGAGAAGTGCAGAAAGAGGCAAGTGAGGTACAGAAAGAGGCAAGAGGGATGCAGAAAGAGGCAAGAGAGGTACAGATACAGGCAGGAGAGTTGCAGAAAGAAACAAGAGAAGTACAGAAAGAAGTAAGAGAGGTGCAGAAAGAGTCAAGAGAGGTGCAGAAAGAGGGACTAGGGGTGTAGAAAGAGGCAAGAAAAGTGCAGAAAGAGGCAACAGAAGTGCTGAAAGAAGCAACAGAGGTGTAGAAAGAAGCAAGATAATTGATGAAAGAGACACAAGAGTTGCAGAAAGAAACAAGAGAGGTGCTTAAAAAAGCAAGAGAAGTGTAGAAAGAGGTAAGTGAGGTGCAGAAAGAGCAAGAGAACTGCAGAAAGAGGCAAGAGAGGTGAAGAAAGAGGTAGGAGAGGTGCACAAAGAAGCAAAAGAAGTGCAGAAAGAGGAAGTAAGGTGCAGAGAGAAGCAATAGAGGTGCGGAAAGAGGCAAGAGGGGTGCAGGAAGAGGCAAGAGAAGTGCAGAAAGAAGCAACTGAGGTGCAGAAAGAGGCAAGAGAGGCACAGAATAGGCAGGAAAGGTGCAGAAAGAGGGAACAGGGATGCAGAAAGAGGCAAGAGGGATATAGAAATTTGCAAGAGAGGTGCAGAAAGAAGCAGGAGAAGTACAGAAGGAACCAACAGAGGTGCAGAAAGAGGCAAGAGGGGTACAGAAAGAGGCTAGAGGGTTGCAGAAAGAAGGAAGAGAAATGCAGAAAGAAGCAACAGAGGTGCTGAAAGAGACAAGAAGGGTGCAGAAAGAGGCAAGAGAAGTGCATAAAGAGGCAAGAGACGTGCAGAAACAGGCAGGAGAGGTGCAGAAAGAGGGAACAGGGGTGCAGAAAGAGGCAAGAGAGGTACAGAAAGAGGGAAGAGGGGTGCAGAAAGAGGCAAAAGGGGTGCAGAAAGAAGCCAGAGAAGTGCAGAAAGAGGCAAGACAGGTGCAGAAACAGGCAAGAGAAGTGCAAAAATAGGCAACAGAATTGCTGAAAGAAGCTACAGAGGTGTAGAAAGAAGCAAGATAAGTGATGAAAGAGACACGAGAGTTGCAGAAAGAAACAAGAGAGGTGCATAAAAAAGCAAGAGAAGTGCAGAAAGAGGCAAGTGAGGTGCAGAAAGAGGCAAGAGAACTGCAAAAAAGAGGCGTGAAGGGCGCAGAAAGAGGCCAGAGAAGTGCAGAAAAAAGCAACAGAGGTACAGAAAGAGGCAAGAGACGTGCAGAAACAGGCAGGGAAGGTGCAGAAAGAGGGAACAGGGGTGCAGAAAGAGGCAAGAGAGGTGCAGAATGAGGAAAGAGGGGTGCAGAAAGAGGCAAGAGGGGTGCAGAAAGAAGCAAGTGAGGTACAGAAAGAGGCAACAGAGGTGCAGAAAGATGCAAGAGAGGTGCAGAAACAAGCAAGAGAAGTGCAGAAAGAGGCAAGAGAATTGCTGAAAGAGCAACAGAGGTGCAGAAAGAGGGAAGAGAGGTGCAGAAAGAGGCACAAGAAGAGCAGGAAGAAGCAACAGATGTGCAGAAAGAGGCAAGAGAAGTGCAGAAAGAGGAAACAGAGGTGCAGAAACAGGTAGGAGAGGTGCACAAAGAGGCAAGAGGGGTACAGAAAGAGGCTAGAGGGTTGCAGAAAGAAGGAAGAGAAATGCAGAAAGAAGCAACAGAGGTGCTGAAAGAGACAAGAAGGGTGCAGAAAGAGGCAAGAGAAGTGCATAAAGAGGCAAGAGACGTGCAGAAACAGGCAGGAGAGGTGCAGAAAGAGGGAACAGGGGTGCAGAAAGAGGCAAGAGAGGTACAGAAAGAGGGAAGAGGGTGCAGAAAGAGGCAAAGGGTGCAGAAAGAAGCCAGAGAAGTGCAGAAAGAGGCAAGACAGGTGCAGAAACAGGCAAGAGAAGTGCAAAAATAGGCAACAGAATTGCTGAAAGAAGCTACAGAGGTGTAGAAAGAAGCAAGATAAGTGATGAAAGAGACACGAGAGTTGCAGAAAGAAACAAGAGAGGTGCATAAAAAAGCATGAGAAGTGCAGAAAGAGGCAAGTGAGGTGCAGAAAGAGGCAAGAGAACTGCAAAAAAGAGGCGTGAAGGGCGCAGAAAGAGGCCAGAGAAGTGCAGAAAGAAGCAACAGAGGTACAGAAAGAGGCAAGAGACGTGCAGAAACAGGCAGGGAAAGTGCAGAAAGAGGGAACAGGGGTGCAGAAAGAGGCAAGAGAGGTGCAGAATGAGGAAAGAGGGGTGCAGAAAGAGGCAAGAGGGGTGCAGAAAGAAGCAAGTGAGGTACAGAAAGAGGCAACAGAGGTGCAGAAAGATGCAAGAGAGGTGCAGAAAGAAGCAAGAGAAGTGCAGAAAGAGGCAAGAGAATTGCTGAAAGAGCAACAGAGGTGCAGAAAGAGGGAAGAGGGGTGCAGAAAGAGGCACAAGAAGAGCAGGAAGAAGCAACAGATGTGCAGAAAGAGGCAAGAGAAGTGCAGAAAGAGGAAACAGAGGTGCAGAAACAGGCAGGAGAGGTGCAGAAAGAGGGAACAAGGGTGCAGAAAAAGGCATGAGAAGTGCAGAGTAGGCAGGAAAGGTGCGGAAAGAGGGAACAGGAGTACAGAAAGAGGGAAGAGGGATACAGAAATTTGCAAGAGAGATGCAGAAAGAAGCAAGAGCAGTGCAGAAGGAACCAACAGAGGTGCAGAAAGAGACAAGAGGGGTACAGAAAGAGGTAGAAAAGGTGCACAAAGAGGCAAGAGGGGTATAGAAAGAGGCAAGAGGGTCGCAGAAAGAAGGAAGAGGGGTGCAGAAAGAGGTAAGAGGGGTGCAGAAAGAGGCAACAGAAGTGCAGAAAGAGGCAACAGAAGTGCTGAAAGAAGCAACAGAGGTGTAGAAAGAAGCAAGATAAGTGATGAAAGAGACACAAGAGTTGCAGAAAGAAACAAGAGAGGTGAATAAAAAAGCAAGAGAAGTGCAGAAAGAGGAAAGTGAGGTGCAGAAAGAGGCAAGAGAACTGCAAAGAGAAGTGCAGAAAGAAGCAGAAGAGGTGCACAAAGAAGCAAACATAGTGCAGAAAGAAGCAAAGAGAAGTGCAGAAAGAGGAAGTAAGGTGCAGAGAGAAGCAACAGAGGTGCTGAAAGAGGCAAGAGGGGTGCAGAAAGAGGCAATAGAAGTGCAGAAAGAAGCAACAGAGGTGCAGAAAGAGGCAAGAGAGGTGCAGAATAGGCAGGAAAGATGCAGAAAGAGGGAACAGGGGTGCAGAAAGAGGGATACATAAATTTGCAAGAGAGGTGCAGAAAGAAGCAAGAGCAGTGCAGAAGGAACCAACAGAGGTGCAGAAAGAGGCAAGAGGGGTGCAGAAAGAGGTAGGAGAGGTGTACAAATAGGCAAGACGGGTACAGAAAGAGGCAAGAGGGTTGCAGAAAGACGGAAGAGAAGTGCAGAAAGAAGCAACAGAGGTGCTGAAAGAGACAAGAAGGGTGCAGAAAGAGGCAAGAGAAGTGCAGAAACAGGCAACAGAGGTGCAGAAACAGGAAGGAGAGGTACAGATATCAGACAGAGGGGTGCAGAGAGAGGCAAGAGGGGTGCAGAAAGAGGCTACAGGTGCAGAAAAAGGCAAGACAGGTGCAGAAACAGGCATGAGAAGTGCAGAAAGAGGCAATAGAAGTGCTGAAAGAAGCAACAGAGGTATAGAAAGAAGCAGGATAAGTGATGAAAGAGACACAAGAGTTGCAGAACAAAACAAGAGAGGTGCATAAAAAAGCAAGAGAAGTGCAGAAAGAGGCAACAGAGGTGTAGAAACAGGCAGGAGAGCTGCAGAAAGAGGCAAGAAAGGTGCACAAAGAAGCAAAAGAAATGCAGAAAGAAGGCAAGAGATGTGCAGAAAGAGGAAGTAAGGTGCAGAGAGAAGCAACAGAGGTACTGAAAGAGGAAAGAGGGTTGCAGAAAGAGGCAAGTGAATTGCGGAAAGAAGCAACAGAGGTGCAGAAAGAGGCAAGAGAGGTGCAGAATAGACAGGAAAGGTGCAGAAAGAGGGAGCAGGGGTGCAGAAAGAGGCAAGAGGGATACAGAAATTTGCAAGAGAGGTGCAGAAAGAAGCAAGAGCAGTGCAGAAGGAACCAACAGAGGTGCAGAAAGAGGCAAGACGGGTGCAGAAAGAGGTAGGAGAGGTGCACAAAGAGGCAAGACGGGTACAGAAAGAAGCTAGACGGTTGCAGAAAGAAGGAAGAGAAATGCAGAAAGAAGCAACAGAGGTGCTGAAAGAGACAAGAAGGGTGCAGAAAGAGGCAAGAGAAGTGCAGAAAGAGGCAAAAGAGGTGCAGAAACAGGCAGGAGAGGTGCAGAAAGAGGGAGCAGGGGTGCAGAAAGAGGCAAGAGAGGTACAGAAAGAGGGAAGAGGGGTGCAGAAAGACGCAAGAGGGGTGAAGAAAGAAGCAAGAGAAGTGCAGAAAGAGGCAAGAAAGGTACAGAAACAGGCAAGAGAAGTACAAAAATAGGCAACAGAATTGCTGAAAAAAGCTACAGAGGTGTGGAAAGAAGCAAGATAAGTGATGAAAGAGACACAAGAGTTGCAGAAAGAAACAAGAGAGGTGCATAAAAAAGCAAGAGAAGTGCAGAAAGAGGCTAGTGAGGTACAGAAAGAGGCAAGAGGGATGCAGAAAGAGGCAAGAGATGTACAGAAACAGGCAGGAGATTTTCAGAAAGAAACAAGAGAAGTACAGAAAGAAGTAAGAGAGGTGCATAAAGAGGCAAGAGAGGTGCAGAAAGAGGGACTAGGGGTGCAGAAAGAGGTAAGAGAAGTGCAGAAAGAGGCAACAGAAGTGCTGAAAGAAGCAACAGAGGTGTAGAAAGAAGCAAGATAAGTGATGAAAGCGACACAAGAGTTGCAGAAAGAAACAAGAGAGGTGCTTAAAAAAGCAAGAGAAGTGCAGAAAGAGGTAAGTGAGGTGCAGAAAGAGCAAGAGAACTGCAGAAAGAGGCAATAGAGGTGAAGAAAGAGGAAGGAGAGGTGCACAAAGAAGCAAAAGAAGTGCAGAAAGAGGAAGTAAGGTGCAGAAAGAAGCAATAGAGGTGCGGAAAGAGGCAAGAGGGGTGCAGGAAGAGGCAAGAGACGTGCAGAAACAGGCAGGAGAGGTGCAGAAAGAGGGAACAGGGGTGCGGAAAGAGGCAAGAGAGGTGCAGAAAGGGGTAGAAGAGGTGCACAAAGAGGCAAGAGGGGTACAGAAAGAGGCTAGAGGGTTGCAGAAAGAAGGAAGAGAAATGCAGAAAGAAGCAACAGAGGTGCTGAAAGAGACAAGAAGGGTGCAGAAAGAGGCAAGAGAAGTGCAGAAAGAGGCAAGAGACGTGCAGAAACAGGCAGGAGAGGTGCAGAAAGAGGGAACAGGGGTGCGGAAAGAGGCAAGAGAGGTACAGAAAGAGGGAAGAGGGGTGCAGAAAGAGGCAAGAGGGGTGCAGAAAGAAGCCAGAGAAGTACAGAAAGAGGCAAGACAGGCGCAGAAACAGGCAAGAGAAGTGCAAAAATAGGCAACAGAATTGCTGAAAGAAGCTACGGCGGTGTAGAAAGAAGCAAGATAAGTGATGAAAGAGACACGAGAGTTGCAGAAAGAAACAAGAGAGATGCATAAAAAAGCAAGAGAAGTGCAGAAAGAGGCAAGTGAGGTGCAGAAAGAGGCAAGAGAACTGCACAAAGAGGCGTGAAGGGTGCAGAAAGAGGCCAGAGAAGTGCAGAAAGAAGCAACAGAGGTACAGAAAGAGGCAAGAGGGATGCAGAAAGAGGCAAGAGAGGTACAGAAACAGGCAGGAGAGATGCAGAAAGAAACAAGAGAAGTGCAGAATAGGCAGGAAAGGTGCAGAAAGAGGGAACAGGAGTGCAGGAAGAGGGAAGAGGGATACAGAAATTTGCAAGAGAGATGCAGAAAGAAGCAAGAGCAGTGCAGAAGGAACCAACAGAGGTGCAGAAAGAGACAAGAGGGGTACAGAAAGAGGTAGAAAAGGTGCACAAAGAGGCAAGAGGGGTACAGAAAGAGGCAAGAGGGTTGCAGAAAGAAGGAAGAGGGGTGCAGAAAGAGGGAAGAGGGGTGCAGAAAGAGGCAACAGAAGTGCAGAAAGAGGCAACAGAAGTGCTGAAAGAAGCAACAGAGGTGTAGAAAGAAGCAAGATAAGTAATGAAAGAGACACGAGAGTTGGAGAAAGAAACAAGAGAGGTGAATAAAAAAGCAAGAGAAGTGCAGAAAGAGGGAAGTGAGGTGCAGAAAGAGGCAAGAGAACTTCAAAGATAGGTGCAGAAAGAAGCAGAAGAGGTGCACAAAGAAGCAAACAAAGTGCAGAAAGAAGCAAAGAGAAGTGCAGAAAGAAGAAGTAAGGTGCAGAGAGAAGCAACAGAGGTGCTGAAAGAGGCAAGAGGGGTGCAGAAAGAGGCAAGAGGGGTGCAGAAAGAGGCAAGAGAAGTGCAGAGAGAAGCAACAGAGGTGCAGAAAGAGGCAAGAGAGGTGCAGAATAGGCAGGAAAGGTGAAGAAAGAGGGAACAGGGGTGCAGAAAGAGGGAAGAGGGATACCTAAATTTGCAAGTGAGGTGCAGAAAGAAGCTAGAGCAGTGCAGAAGGAACCAACAGAGGTGCAGAAAGAGGCAAGAGGGGTGCAGAAATATGAAGGAGAGGTGCACAAAGAGGCAAGAGGGGTACAGAAAGAGGCAAGAGGGTTGCAGAAAGAAGGAAGAGAAGTGAGGAAAGAAGCAACAGAGGTGCTGAAAGAGACAAGAAGGCTGCAGAAAGAGGCAAGAGAAGTGCAGAAAGAGGCAACAGAGGTGCAGAAACAGGAAGGAGAGGTGCAGAAAGAGGGAAGAGGGGTGCAGAGAGAGGCAAGAGTGGTGCAGAAAGAGGCAAGTGAGGTGCAGAAAGAGGCAACAAGTGCAGAAAAAGGCAAGACAGGTGCAGAAACAGGCATGAGAAGTGTAGAAAGAGGCAATAGAAGTGCTGAAAGAAGCAACAGAGGTGTAGAAAGAAGCAGGATAAGTGATGAAAGAGACACAAGAGTTGCAGAACGAAACAAGAGAGGTGCATAAAAAAGCAAGAGAAGTGCAGAAAGAGGCAACAGAGGTGCAGAAACAGGCAGGAGAGCTGCAGAAAGAGGCAAGAGAGGTACACAAAGAAGCAAACAAAGTGCAGAAAGAAGCAAATAGAAGTGCAGAAAGAGGAAGTAAGGTGCAGAGAGGAGCAACAGAGGTGCTGAAAGAGGCAAGAGGGGTGCAGAAAGAGGCAAGAGAAGTGCAGAAAGAAGCAACAGAGGTGCAGAAAGAGGCAAGAGAGGTGCAGATTAGGCAGAAAACGTGCAGAAAGAAGGAACAGGGGTGCAGAAAGAGGGAAGAGGGATACATAAATTTGCAAGAGAGGTGCAGAAAGAAGCAAGAGCAGTGCAGAAGGAACCAACAGAGGTGCAGAAAGAGGCAAGAGGGGTGCAGAAAGAGGTAGGAGAGGTGCACAAAGAGGCAAGACGGGTACAGAAAGAGGCAAGAGGGTTGCAGAAAGAAGGAAGAGAAGTACAGAAAGAATCAATAGAGTTGCAGAAAGAGGCAATAGAGGTGCAGAAAGAGGCAAGAGAGGTGCAGAAAGAGGCAAGAGAGGTGCAAACAATGGCAAGAGAACTGCAGAAAGAGGCAAGAGGGATGCAGACAGAGGCAAGAGAGGTACAGAAACAGGCAGGAGAGGTGCAGAAAGAAACAAGAGAAGTGCAGAAAGAAGCAAGAGAGATGCAGAAAGAGGCAAGAGAGGTGCAGAAAGAGGGAAGAGTGGTGCAGATAGAGGAAAGAGGGATGCATACATTTGCAACAGAGGTGCAGAAATACGCAAGAGCAGTGCAGAAAGAACCAACAGAGGTGCAGAAAGAGGCAAGAGGGGTACAGAAAGAGGCAAGAGAAGTGCAGAAAGAAGCAAAAGAAGTGCAGAAAGAGGCAAGAGAAGTGCAGAAAAAGGCAAGAGGTGCAGAAAGAGGAAGGAGAGGTGCACAAAGAGGCAAGAGGGGTACAGAAAGAGGCAAGAGGGGTACAGAAAGACGCAAGAGAAGTGCGGAAAGAGGCAAGAGAGGTGCAGAAAGAGGGAAGAGTGGTGCAGAAAGAGGCAAGAGGGATGCATACATTTGCTGCAGAGGTGCAGAAATACGCAAGAGCAGTGCAGAAAGAACCAACAGAGGTGCAGAAAGAGGCAAGAGGGGTACAGAAAGAGGCAAGAGAAGTGCAGAAAGAAGCAAAAGAAGTGCAGAAAGAGGCAAAAGAAGTGCAGAAAAAGGCGAGAGGTGCAGAAAGAGGAAGGAGAGGTGCACAAAGAGGCAAGACGGGTACAGAAAGAGGCAAGAGAAGTGCAGAAAGAAGCACCAGAGGTGCAGAAAAAGGCAAGAGAGGTGCAGAAACAGGCAGGAAAGGTGTAGAAAGAGACAAGAGGGATACAAAAATTTGCAAAAGAGGTACAGAAAGAAGCAAGAGCAGTGCAGAAAGAACCAACAGAGGTGCTGAAAGAGGCAAGAGGGGGGCAGAAAGAGGTAGGAGAGGTGCACAAAGAGGCAAAAGTGGTACAGAAAGAGGCAAGAGGGGTGCAGAAAGAAGGAAGAGAATTGCAGAAAGAAGCAACAGAGTTGCAGAAAGAAGCAACAGAGTTGCAGAAAAAGGCAATAGAGGTGCAGAAAGAGGCAAGAGAGATGCAGAAAGAAGCAAGTGAGGTGCAGAAAGAGGCACGAGAGGTGCAGAAAGAAGAGAGTGAGGTTCAGAGAGGTGCAAGAGAAGAGCAGAAAGTGGCAAGTGAGGTGCAGAAAGAGCCAAGAGAGGTATAGAAAGAGGCAAGCTAAGTGTAGAAAGAGGCAAGAGAGGTGCAGAAAGAGGCAAGAGAGATGCAGAAAGAAGCAAGTGAGGTGCAGAAAGAGGCACGAGAGGTGCAGAAAGAAGAGAGTGAGGTTCAGAGAGGTGCAAGAGAAGAGCAGAAAGTGGCAAGTGAGGTGCAGAAAGAGCCAAGAGAGGTATAGAAAGAGGCAAGCTAAGTGTAGAAATAGGCAAGAGAAGTGCAGAAAGAGGCACTTGAGGTGCAGAACGAGGCAAGAGAGGTACCGAAAAAGGCACGAGAAGTGCAGAAAGAGGCAAGAGAGGTGCAGAAAGAGGCAAGAGAGGTGCAGAAGGAAGAGAGTGAGGTGCAGAAAGAGGCAAGCGAAGTGCAGAAACAGGCAAGAGAAATGCACAAAGAGGCAAGAGAGGAGCCGCATGAGGCTAGAGAGGTGTAGAAAGAAGCAAGAGAAGTGCGGAAAGGGGCAAGTGAGGTGCAAAAAGAGGCAAGAGAGGTGCAGAAAGAGGTAAGAGAGGTGCAGAAAGAGGCAAGATAAGTGCAGAAAGAAGAGAGTGAGGTGCAGAAAGAGGAAGAAAGAAGCAAGAGAAATGCAGAAAGAGGCAAGAGAGGCACAGAAAGAAGTGAGAGAGATGTGTGCACCGTTAGTACCAATTTAACACCCACATTTAGCAATAAGTAACAAGTGATCATTCCAGCTTTGCACAGGGCCTTCTTCCAAGGTGTAACATGTCACGCTACATTTTTGGGAACATTTGAGCCGTTTGAGCTAGAAACAATATTTTTTTTGTTCAAATTTGCAGATTATGCGGCAGATGATGGAATATTTGGCAAATGCGGAAAATGTTTAATTATGTTAAAATTGGTGCAGCCGAACAGTCACATAATTCCAGTGGCCCTGCTCATACCTCCGACTAGGTCCAGAAGTGCTCCTCAGTGGTTCCTTCTTTATTGTGTCTCATTGAGTTTATAGTTTAGCTTCTATGGAAACGAGGAAGACTAAACCTGAGGTTACCACTCCACAACACAGACTACAATACCACATAATTACTCTCCATAACACATAATCCCACTCCACATAATTCCTATACACTAAATACCAGATACTTTCTATCCACATAATTTCACTGCACAACATACCACATAATTCCACTACACACAACGTACATCCACTCTACTCCAAAAAACATTAGTAAAAATATTTTACATTTACAACGCCAATAGCTCTAATGTGAGACCTATTGCATTGCAAATCCTTGTTTAAGTAGTAGTCGTGTTTGCAGAGTGGTGGAGAAAGGGGGCTGGGCCTCTGACCAGCGCTCAGGAATTCCACTGCGTAGGACTTACTGGAGGTACCAGGAGGGCTTCTTGGCCCCCAAAGTCCCTCAGGAGTAAATTGGACTTCATCCCCCAACCAGTAGTGTGCCAGGAGGTGCGTTTGCAGAGTGGTGGACTAAGGCGGGCATGGCCTCTGAAAACCTCTTAGCAATCCCACTGTATGGGACTTACTGGAGATAACAGGAGGGGTAGTTGGCCCCAAGGGCATCCTTGGGGGCCAACTACCCCTCGTATTACCTACAGTAAGTCCCACACAGCAGGATTGCTAAGTTCTCATAGCAGGCCACGCCCCCTTTACCCACCACTCTGCAAACGCGCTCCCTGGTGCGCTCTTGGATGGGGATTGGAGTCCCCTTCGCTACTGGGGGTCCTTAGGGGTCAACTAGCCTACCTGTTACCTCCAGTAAGCCCCACACAGTGGGATTGCTGAGAGGTGGACACAGGCCACGCCCCCTTTCTCCACCACTCTGCAAACGCGCCTCATGGCGTGCTCTTGATTGGCGGATGAAGTCCCCTTGCCTCCTGAGGGTCCCTGGGGGCCAACTAGCCCTCCTGTTACCTCCAGTAAGCCCCACACAGCTGGATTGCTGAGAGTGGTCAGCGGCCATGCCCCCTTTTTACACCACTCTGCAAGCGCGCCTCCTGGCGCACTGCTGCTTGGGGGATGAAGCCCACTTTAGTCCTGAAGTCCTCAGGGCTCAAAGGGACCTCATCGCCCCACCAGCAGTGCGCCAAGAGGCGTGTTTGCAGAGTGGTGCAAAAAGGGGCGTGGCCTCGGACCACCTCTCAGCAATCCCACTGTGTGGGGCTTACTGGAGGTACCTGGTGGGCTAGTTGGCCCCTAAGGACCCTTAGGATAGAAGGGGACTTAGTCCCTCAACCCAGAACGCGCCAGGAGGCGCGTTTGTAGAGTGGTGCAGGGAGGGTGCGGGGCCTCCCGTAAGTTGCCGGTTTCTTTCTTTTATTTTTAATTTTAGGAAGGAGGGCTGTGTGGCCCCCCTTCCCTTAACCCTTTTGGGCCCCGGGGACCCCACCCCCGGGGCCTGAGCCATTTTTTTTAATGAAAAGGAAGGGGGCCGCGCCCCCCCTCTTGAGGCCAATTATGGCCCCGGGGACCCCATCCCACGGGGCTAGGCCTTTCTTTTTTTTGTTTTTAAAGGGGAGGGGGCCGTGCGGCCCCCCTCCCCAGGCCGATTTCGCCCCGGGGACCCCATCCCCCGGGGCTAGGCCATTCCTTTTTTTTTTACAAAACATGCAGCTCCCCTTGTCCAAAAGCAATTCTGCTTTGCTTCTTGGAAGTTTCCTGCTCTCGCTTCCAAGAAGCAAAGCAGTGTTTGCTATGGCAGGGCGGGAGCCTTGCTCCCGCCCTGCCATAGCAAACGGCAATGTCCCTGGGGTGGGCACCCCGGGACTTTGCGGGAGCCGGCCCTGGGGGGTGGCAGTCCCCAGGGCCATGGAGGGCTCCAGGAGTGGGGCGCGCAGCCCCCCTCCCATCATTTGCACAGCCCCGGGGAGGTGGTGGTCCCCGGGGCCGGGGGTCCACTACGGACCCCCGTATTTTACATATTCAATTCCCCGGGGAGGTGGTGGTCCCCGGGGCTGCAGGGGGCCACGTGGCAGTCCAAAACTTCATGAACAATGCCCCGGGCAGGTGGTGGTCCCGGGGCAGTGTGGGGAGGGGCAGGAGCCCCCTCCTCACACACTTTATAATTTAAATTTAAGCCCCCGGGTGGTGGCAGTCCCCAGGACTTGGGGGGCCCGCGAGGTCCCCCCGCCCATAATGATCAATGCCCAGGGGAGGTGGCGGTCCCCGGGATAGCGTGGGGGGGCAGGACCCCCCACACACATTTTGTTTTCAAGCCCCGGGGGATGTAGCAGTCCCCAGGGCTGTGGGGGGCCGCGCGCCCCACCTGCGCATAATTAATAAAGCCCCAGGGAGGAGGCGTTCCCCTGGGCTCAAAGAAACGAAGCGCAGGAGCCCGCGCTTCATTTTTTTACCTTTTTTCGGCCCGATTCGCGCACCCAGCGCAAATTCGGCCGTTTTTTTAGCTTTTTTTGGCTCTGAGGGTCCTTGTGGGACCCCCTGAGCAGGCCTAGGGGGTCAGGGTGTTTCTACCCTGCCCCCATTTGTAGTTTTTTATCCTTTTTTTTTACTGTTTTCTTGTGACTCGGTAGAACCTGGTGAGAGCCAGACAAGTCACCCCATCCTGGATTCCCCTGGGTGTCTAGTTTTCAAAAATGTATAGGTTTGCTAGGTTTCCCTAGGTGTTTCCCTAGGGTTCAAAATCTACAGCTAGGCACTTTGCAAAAAAAGGGTCAGTTTTCACTGTGAAAATATGGTGTGTCCACGTTGCGATTTGGGCCGTTTTCTGTCGGGGGCACTAGGCCTACCCACACAAGTGAGGTACCATTTTTCTCGGAAGACTTTGGGGAATGCGTGGTGTGTAGAATTTTGTGGATCCACGCAGATTCCAGAACTTTCCACCACAGAAATGTGAGGAAAATGTGGTTTTTGGGACAAATTTTGAGGTTTGCAAGGGATTCTGGGTAACAGAACCTGGTGAGAGCCAGACAAGTCACCCCATCCTGGATTCCGCTGGGTGTCCAGTTTTCAAAAATGTATAAGTTTGCTAGGTTTCCGTAGGTGCCGGCAGAGCTAGGGTTCAAAATCTACAGCTAGGCACTTTGCAAAAAAAGGGTCCGTTTTCACTGTGAAAATGTGGTGTGTCCACGTTGCATTTGGGGCCATTTCCTGTCACGGGCACTAGGCCTACCCGCACAAGTGAGGTACCATTTTCATCTGAAGACTTTGGGGAATGTGCGGTGGGTGGAATTTTGTGGATCCACGCAGATCCCAGAACTTTCCATCACAGAAATGTGAGGAAAATGTGTTTTTTGTAAACTGAGGGGCCAATTCCGATTCGGGCCGGAAATCTCTCCGACCGAGCCGGACCCGGAGAGATTTCCGACCGAATCGGACCCGTGCAGCCCGACCGAACGAGTACGATGCGCACTTATGCCATCGGACTCGAGTCGGTCGGACTCCCATTGAAGTCAACGGGAGCCGGTCGTACAACGCGTACGCGGGCTCCCATTGACTCAATGGGTGCGAGGCGGACAAGGGCGCCCCTACAGCGTGTACGCGGTGAAGCGACTCCGCGCCAGTACACGCACAGGTAGGGGGACCCATGGGTCCCCCTGTGTGCGACTCGCACGGCTACGCGTACAGGGGGTCCGACACGGACCCCAAAGCACGGCTCCGACTGCTCTTACGAGCCGGGAGTGTGCGGCTCGGTCGGACTCGCACCGCGGCGCGCATCGTACTTACCCGGCCGGGAAACGTCTCCATTGCGCGGTGCGAGTCGAGTCCGAGCGAGTCGGTCGGTGCGGTTCGACCCGGACGAGTCGGTCGGCGATTTCGCATCGTACTCACTCGCCCGGACGCGCGTACGAATCGGTCGGGCAATAGGGCTCCGAATCGGATCCGGTTAAGCCGAATCCGATTCGGTGCCCTACCGGCCGAGATCGGAATCGGCCCCTAAGTTTGAGGTTTGCAAGGGATTCTGGGTAACAGAACCTGGTGAGAGGCACACAAGTCACCCCATCCTGGATTCCCTTTGGTGTCTAGTTTTCAAAAATGTACAGGTTTGCTAGGTTTCCCTATGTGCCGGCTGCGCTAAGGCCCAAAATCCACAGGTAGGCACATTGTTAAAAACAAGGCCGTGCCTAGTGGGCTTTCTGCCGCCCTGGGGGGTAAATCGGGGGGGTGCCCCGATATGCCCCCAAGGGGGGCAGAAAGACTGTGGCTATTAGTTTGGGGGGTGGGGGGTATTGGTATGCCCATTCTAACCCCCACGCATAAAAAAAGCCAGCGTAATCACTGGCGCCTAGTGTGCTCTCTGACGCCCCCTGGGGGGCAGATCATGGGCTACTGCCCCAATCTGTCTCCTGGGGGAGCAGAAAGACTGTGGCATTTTTTGGGGCATGGTGGGGGCATTGGCATGCCCATTCTGCACAGCCCACACCCCTGAATTTAAAAAAAAAATAGTCCCTGATGCCTATTGGTCTTTCTGCCCCCCCGTGAGGCAGATAAGGGGTTTTTGCCCCTATCTGCCTCCCGGGGGGGGGGCAGAAAGACTGTGGCAATTTTTTGGGGGGTGGGGGCATTGGCATACCCATTCTGGGCAGCCCCCACCCCTACGTATATTAAAAAAAGATCCCTGGTGCCTTGTGGGCTTTCTGCCCCCCCTGGGGTGCAGATCAGGGGCTACTGCCCCCATCTGCCTCCTGGGGGGGCAGAAAGACTGTGGCATTTTTGGGGGGTATGGGGGCATTGGCATGCCCATTATGGGCAGCCCCCACCCCGAACTTTGGAAAAATAATCCCTGGTGCCTAGTGGGCTTTCTGCCCTGGGGGGGCAGATAAGGGGCTTTTGCCCCTTCTGCCTTCCAGGGGAGGCAGAAAAACTGTACTATTTTTTTTGGGGTGGGGGCATTGGCATGCCCATTCTGGGCAGCTCCCACCCCTATGTATATATAAAATAAAAAAATCCCTGGGGCCTAGTGGGCTTTCTGCCCCCCCAGGGGGGCAGATCAGGGGCTATTGCCCCATCTGGCTCCTGGGGGGGCAGAAAGTCTTGTGCCTTCTTTGGGGGGTAGGGTGGGGGCATTGACATGCCCATTCTGGGCAGCCCCCACCCCTGGCATATAAAAACAAATCCCTGGCACCTAGGGTGCTTTCTGCCCCCCCCTAGGGGGCAGATTGGAGGCTACTTTTATAGGGGGGAGCAAAGGCCCTTGCCCAAGGGGCCGCTCCCCCCTCCCTGGTGGCTAGTGGGTGGATCCCTGCCTGGGGCGATCCCCAAGCAGGGATACACTAGGGAAGGGTACCATTGTAAAGGAGGGATTCTCCCCTTTCTAACGATACCTCTCCCATGTTTTTCAGTGCTCGGGGGGCTGAGATAGCCCCACAAGCACCGAAACTGTGAAACTGAAACTAAGTTTCAGTTTCGTTTTCATTGTAATGACGACAGCGCGCCATGCGCGTGATCGTCATTACAATGAAAACAGACACTATACTTTGGAAGGTTGGGGAAGCTCTTCCCCACCTCCCAAAGCAAAAAAAAAAAAATGGGAAATCCCTCTGCTGTTTACAGCAGAGGGATTTTTTTAATGTGTGCTCATGACGGAATAGTTCCGTCATGAGTACACTGGCACTTATGCTCATGACGGAACCATTCCGTCATGAGCATAGAAGGGGTTAATTATAATGAATATACTTTCCACAATAAATCCCCACAAAGCACACAACACACTGATAACATGTAACAAAAAATTATTTACACAATTAACATAATTAATTATTTCATTAATAATTAATATTAATTAAAAAATAATTATTAATTGCCTACAATGAATTTACTTCCCACCCGATACCCCTACAAAACCTACAACCCACATCTAAAATCTAAAAAAAATGTATTTGCACAATTAACACAATTAATTATCAATTAAACAAATATTATTAATTAGAAACCAAATTATAATCATTAAACTTAATTAACTTCCCATCCTTTTTCCCTATAATCCCCACAACCCACACCTAAAATTAAACTTTAAAAATGTATTACACAATTAAAATTAATTTTCAAATAAATAACTAATAGTATTTAACAACTAATTATAAAGTAATTAAAAAGAATTTACTCCTTACTCTTTACCCCTATAAACCCAAAACCTGCACCTAAAAAATGTAATAAACAATTAACATAGCTAATTATCAATTAATTCATTAATATTAATTATCAACTAATTAATAAGTGATTAAAAATAAATTACTTCCAACCCATTACCCCTTTAATCCCACAACCTGCACCTAAAAATATTACACAATTAACATAATTAATAATCAATTATTTAATTAATATTAATTAGTAACTAATTATTAATTAATTACTTCCACCCTTTACCCCTATAAACCCCACAGCCAACACATAAAATTACCCAAAAACATTTAAAGCACAATTAACACAATTAAGTATCAATTAATTAAATATTATTAATAAAAACTAATCATTAATTTATTATAATTAAATTACTTCCCACCCTATTTCCCTATAAACCCACAAACCGCTACGGAACAAAAAAACACAAATTTTATTTAAATTAAATTTAATAATTACTTAAAATCTAACCCATATATTAAAAAACATAAACAACACTTGTGCAAAAAAATTTCATCACATACATTTAAAATAAATACTAAAATACATAACACTAAGAAAAAAACAATATCTTAAACAACTATATTTTTGCAAACGTTATTAATGACTTCTATATTTTAAAAATCATTATTACTTACCTTCAAATCGATATTTTTGACACCGATATTCTTGACATCAATATTTCCATGTCATGATATTTTATAACCGATTTTCTGCTCTGTCGATATTTGCAACTCGATATTTAGTCTAAACAGTAACACCCTCACATACACCCACTGATTCACCAATACACCTTGGTATATATATATATTTAACACTCATAAACCTTTTAAAAACACTCACAGTCACTGGATAATGTCATGAGTGATGTCATCAGCGATGTCACTGACCATGTCATGAGTGATGTTATATGTGAGGTCATAAGCAGTGCATTGCGGGTTGCGAGTTATAGTTAGCTCCACTAACTATAACTGCTGAATTTCACTGGTTTTGTACAAGTGAAATCTGACCCTAACCATAACGTCCCTGTAACCTTTGTTTTTTTTAGTGAATTTCTAAGGGTTTTTTAAATTCTATTTCCTAACTGTAACGTACCTGTAACCTTTGGGTTTTTTAAGTGAATATTTTCAGTGAATATATATATATATATATATATATATATATATATATATATATATATATATATATATATATATATATATATATATATATATCTACTGGCGGTCGCCAGTAGATAGTTATAGTTACAACCTATTATCCATAGGAAATCCGTGACATTCTATTTGAAATAACTCTCTTGCCGGTTGACGTATCTTCGCGAAATTTTCAAACTTTGTGGCCCGCTCCGGTCCGCTCCTACCCTGAAAGTCTCGGGGGATTCGTCAAGCGGGGGCCGAGAAAAAGGGGGTCCCAAAACGCGTTTTCCCCATGCACTTTTCCATAGGAAACTTTAGACACGGCTACAGCTCCGAACTGCTGAACGGAATTACACCAAATTTGGCAAAGAGGTAGTTCTTGGTTCAGAAAGAACCCTTTTGTTAAATGGTGTAAATCCGTTCAGTAGTTGCTGAGAAAATGAAAAGTAAAAAGTTAGTGATATCTATGGCCGAGTAGGGTCCGCGTACCCTCAGCGCACCCTGCGCGCACCGTCCCGATCACGAGCTGCATGTTAATTGGCTGTCAGCTGGCTGTCAACATTCCGATTCAGGAAATGTTGGCAGCCATTTTGTCCCTGCTCTCTCTTCCAATATCCAAAGCACATTGCTTTTCCACATGGGGAGCTGCATCTTAGCAGCTCCCCATGTGGAAAAGCAATGCCGGCTCCCAAGGGACGTGGGGAGCCGGCGGGACTGTGGGGGGATTGGGGACCCCCCACAGTCCCCAACGGAGAGGGCCAGCCCCGGGGGATGGGGTCCCCGGGGCAAGTAGTGGCTCGGGAGGGGGCCACGCGGCCCCCTCCCCAAAAAAAGAGAAAGAATTTTTTTTTTTTTTAAATGGAAAGGCCGGCCCCGGGGATGGGGTCCCCGGGGCCTTAAAATGGCCAGAGGAGGGGGCCACGCTGCCCCCTCAAAATAATAAATATAGAGGCCATGCCCCGGGGATGGGGTCCCCGGGGCCAATACAGGCCCAGGGAAGGGGGCCACGCGGCCCCCTTCCCGTTTTTTTTTTTTTTTGTAATTTAAAAGGGGTAAGGCCCTGGGGGATGGGGTCCCCAGGGCCCAAAAAGAGAAAAAGGAAGGGGGCTACACAGCCCCCTTCAGGGACAAAAAAATAAAATAAAAAAAAACGATCGGCCCGCAGGCCCCGCCCCTTCCTTCACCACTCTGCAAACGCGCCCCTGGCGCGTTTGCAGAGGGGAACAAATTCCCCTTGAATACTGGGGGTCCCTAGGGCCAACTAGCCCACCAGGAACCTCCAGTATGCGCCAGGGGCTGCCTTGCAGAGACGTGTAGAAAGGCCACACCCCTTTTACACCTCTCTGCAACGCAGCTCTGTGGCGCTTTTGGAGGTATATGGTGGGCTAGTTGGACTCCGGGGACCCTCAGGATTCAAGGGGACTTAATCCCCCAACTTAAAACGCGCCACGGGCGCGTTTGCACAGTGGTGAAGGGAGGGGCGGGCTTCAGGTGACATGTGTGCAAACAGGCCTCGTGGCGCGTTTTAAGATGGGGAATTAAATCCCTTCAATCCTGAGGGTCTCTGGGGCCAACTAGCCCAACAGGTACATCCAGAAAGCGCCACAGAGCTGCGTTGCAGAGAGGTGTAAAAAGGGGTGTGGCCTCTCTACACGTCTCTGCAACGCAGCCCCTGGCGCATATTGGAGGTTCCTGGTGGGCTAGTTGGCCCCTAGGGACCCTCAGGATTCAAGGGGACTTAATCCCCCAACTTAAAACGCGCCACGGGGCGCGTTTGCACAGATGTCACCTCAGGCCCCGCCCCTCCCTTCACCATTGTGCAAATATTCCTCTAAAATCAGCCGAAATAGGAATTCCGATTTACTCACCTGTTATAAGGAGAGACCTCAGTGCTGTATCTTTCAGCCCAGTACTGGTCCTGAAAAGTAATTTTAACCGTACTTACCAGTAACTTGAATTTCCTTCATAGGCTAACATTGACTGGTTTCACTTGGAAATTCTTCTAAGTGTGGAGTTTTGGAACTTTAAAATATTCCTCTAAAATCAGCCGAAATACGAATTCCGATTTACTCACCTGTTATCAGGAGAGACCTAAGTGCTGCATCTTTCAGCCCAGTACTGGTCCTGAAAAGTAATTTTAACCGTACTTACCGGTAACTTGAATTTCCTTCATAGGCTAACATTGACTGGTTTCACTTGGAAATTCTTCTAAGTGTGGAGTTTTGGAACTTTAAAATATTCCTCTAAAATCAGCCGAAATACGAATTCCGATTTACTCACCTGTTATCAGGAGAGACCACAGTGCTGCATCTTTCAGCCCAGTACTGATCCTGAAAAGTAATTTTAACCGTACTTACCGGTAACTTGAATTTCCTTCATAGGCTAACATTGACTGGTTTCACTTGGAAATTCTTCTAAGTGTGGAGTTTTGGAACTTTAAAATATTCCTCTAAAATCAGCCGAAATACGAATTCCGATTTACTCACCTGTTATCAGGAGAGACCTCAGTGCTGCATCTTTCAGCCCAGTACTGGTCCTGAAAAGTAATTTTAACCGTACTTACCAGTAACTTGAATTTCCTTCCATAGGCTAACATTGACTGGTTTCACTTGGAAATTCTTCTAAGTGTGGAGTTTTGGAACTTTAAAATATTCCTCTAAAATCAGCCGAAATACGAATTCCGATTTACTCACCTGTTATCAGGAGAGACCTCAGTGCTGCATGTTTCAGCCCAGTACTGATCCTCAAAAGTAATTTTAACCGTACTTACCGGTAACTTGAATTTCCTTCATAGGCTAACATTGACTGGTTTTCAGCAAAAAGTTTCAAAGTGTTGATTTTCACAAACTACAAATATTCCTTAAAAATCGCCTGTATGACTTAAACGCATTCTTTCAACTGTTTACAGGAGATGCACCAGTGCTGGATCCAGGATCCAACACTGAGTAAGAAAAAGTAACGATAACAGTTTTTACCTGCTAAGTGAATTTCCTTCCATAGGATAACATTGGTGATTCTATGAGAAAAAGTTTCTAAGTGTCAACTTTTAAAATACAATAATATTCCTTAAAAATCACGACTGTAACCAAAACGCTTTTACTCAACTGTTTACAGGAGATGTACCAGGACTGAATCTAGGATCCAGTCCTGTGGTTAGAAAAGTAATCCATAAAGTAGCTAATTGCATTTAACTAGAAATTCACATTGAGCTGAATGTTGCATTGTGTTTGAAAATGTGTTGCCCATTGCAACAACTGTAACTACTGTACTTAAAAGTCTATTGCCTATCTGCAAAGTATTTAAACTAAAGTAATTCATTAAGAGAAAGTATTTTTGTAATGTAATGTATAATGTAATTACAATGTAATTTAAAAAATAAAATATGTAAAAAAAAACTGTTTCTAAAAATGTAGTAAATCAGTATGAAAAAAATTAATATAACAATTAATACATTTAAAAATTGTCATTTACAAAACCTTTGAAATTCACTAAAAAACCGTAGGTTTCAGGCACGTTATAGTTAGAAATTAGCATTTAAAAAACCTTTGAAATTCACTGAAAAAACCATAGGTTTCAGACACGTTATAGTTACAAATTAGCATTTAAAAAACCTTTGAAATTCACTGAAAAAACCATAGGTTTCAGACACGTTATAGTTACAAATTAGCATTTAAAAAACCTTTGAAATTCACTGAAAAAACCATAGGTTTTAGGGACAGTTATAGTTACTTGGACATTGCACTCGTACAAAACCCGTGAAATTCCCCGTTATAGTTAGTTCAGCTAACTATAACTCGCGCCCGCAATGCACTGCTGATGACGTCACATATTACATCACTCATGACATGGTCAGTGACATCACTGATGACATCACTGATGACATCTCAAATGACATCACTGATGACATCATCCACGTGATAATCTGACGCACCTCCTCACACCCTAATATAACCTTTGATACACCCACTCTAAATTACAGACTGCCATTCGCAAAACCATAGACACTCCAACACCAATAACTACATACCCACTCACTGATTCTTAGGTCTACACACACACATCCACTCACTCACCCGTACAGTCACTCATACTTACGGTCACTCAGTACAGGACTATCATATGCACTCATACTCCTATATAGACACTCAAACACCGCCACTCATCCATAGAGGTACTCACACACCTAGTCAGTCATGCAAATAATTAAACACACTACCATTTACTCACCTATACAGTTATACACACACCAGCTCACTTACTCATACAAATACTAGCACATTCTTACGCTCTTATACAATCACTGATACAAGCACACACTCATCCATACAGCCACTATCACAATCAGTCACTCTCGCTTATAGCTATTTATATACTCCAACACACATATATACTGCCTTTCACATATGTAGTTACTCACACATGTACCACTGGGACATACATTCACTCACTAACACACTCTTACACACACTTACCCACCCATACAGTCTATCACAGATGCACTCTTGAAACCATCCACCCAGTGAATCACCCACTCACACATCTATGCACAGAGTCGCACACACCCCTCCCACACAAACACTCAGGCACCCATACAGATACTCACACAAGCATTCAATAACTCAAATAGACACTCATGTAGCTATTCACAAACACATGCAGCCACTTACACAGCAACAGACAGACGGATACAGACATTCACCCAGTTTAGTCACTAACCCATGCATTCAGTAAGATACGTTAAATCACTCACTTATACAGTCAGTCACGCACCTACTAAATCATCCATACAGACACTTACACACCCACTCATTCTTCAATACGTCTTTTCCTATATATATTAAAAATATTTAAACATTAGAGAAACACACAGTCACTGGATGATGTCATCAGTGATGTCATTTGAGATGTCATCAGTGATGTCATCAGTGATGTCACTGACCATGTCATGAGTGATGTAATATGTGACGTCATCAGCAGTGCATTGCGAGGCGCGAGTTATAGTTAGCTGAACTAACTATAACGGGGGAATTTCACGGGTTTTGTACGAGTGCAATGTCCAAGTAACTATAACTGTCCCTAAAACCTATGGTTTTTTCAGTGAATATATATATATATATATATGTGAGAAGTTGGCCTGGTATATGCTGTTCACTAGTTAAAGTGGACACCTTGCACCAGTACAAATCGACTCTTATGGTAGGTAGGTTTAAGACAACCTTTATAGAAAGCTATCCTAGTGGTAGCTGTGGAGAGCAGCCTTCAGGCTAAGTCTTGAGGAATGTAAAGCAGCTTGTTTTACCACACAATCTCTTGAATCACCAAATGAAAAGACACCACACAGGTATATATATCAAATATATATGTATTTATTACTAAACAACTCTCTACTAATCTCTTTATGAGATTAGAAGTCAGGAACATATGTACAAATCAATGTTATCAAAAATAAGTTAGCACAATCAAATATCACAATCTTAGTTTGGCTAGACCTAGGTCTAGAGCATATAGAATCGAGGGACCCCCAAGAACCACCCCAGGTAGTTGTAGGAGACCCACAGGGGACGGACGCGGTGTTCAGGCACCGGTGCGAGTCCTGTACGAGTCTATGCGAACAGACGCGATTGAGATTTCAATGTTAAAGATCCCTTGCGTGTTCGAGGCGAACACACCGATCGGACTCAGTACGAGTCGAAGGACGCGGTTACAGATAGAGTTGCAAGGGAGTTGGACGCGGTGTGTTCTAACACAGACGCGAACCCTGTACGAGTCAGCGCGATAGTCGCACTCGGAAAATAAGAGTTTTAGGGTACTTCTGGAGTAGCTACAAGCAAGTCACTTACAGGGTAAGTAGATCTAGGGCCCACACCCACAGGAGCACCGTAGTGCTGAAGTTACCTCACCCAGGGGAGCCGGGTGTATAGGTGTCCTTTGGTGTCGGGTCGCGGCGTCGTTCTCAATGGGAGCCAGTAAAGTCTTGCTGCTTGCGGCGACAGAAGAAGTGTCCGGTGGAATCCAAGCCTGGATTCGGAAGAAGGAAGACCTGAAAGCAGAGGGGACAGTGTTCAAGGTCACTTGGCAGTGACCCGGGGCAAGGAAGATGAATGCCCACCGCCGTTGACAGATTCAGATCGTTCGCGGGTGTCTTGACTCTTCGACCACGAGGTCCAGGAGGTGTCGAGGACGGCCAGGAGCTGGATTCAGCGTGTCCCACAAAGTCTGCAGCTTACTGCGGTGTCGGCGACCCGATTGGAGCCAACAAGCCTTGGTAGCTGCAAGTCTCGTGGAGGAGAACAAAAAGTCAATGGTGCAGACCAGCAAGGTCTGTGGGACTTACCCAGCGAGGGTAGGTCAGGGCAGGCCTGGAGCAACCAGGGGAGCCCTTTGGTTTTGTTAGAAAGTCTTCTGGGGACCCTCAAGCCGGCTGGCAAGGGATCGCAAAGACGCCTCGGGAGGATTCACTCAGCAGGGGCCCACGGTCACTCGAGATAGTGTAGGCCTCTGATTTTGGGAGGGATCTCTGCTAGAGGCTGGGACCACACGTGGTCCAAAGCACAAGTTCGTAGAACGTCGTGAAGGGTTTGCACTCGACAATAGTGCACGGTACCCAGGGTCTACGGTTCCTCGTTGCTCCTGGGGTCCACTTGCCTCAGCTTCGCTGGGGACTCACGATGGTCTTGGAGAAATCAGGAAATCCTCTTCCTGGGCTGCAGGGACTTTGGGCTCCGGCGGGAGCGGCGTAGTTTGTGACCGTCGTTGTAGTTTTTGGTGCCTGCCAAGCAGGGGAGTCACTCCTTGACTCCAAGGGAGATTCTTCAGTCTTCCAGAGGTAGTGGAATGTCGAAGGTCCGGGATTCTTCTGTAGAGCGTCGTCCAGGGGTATCTAGGTTGCAATGCACAGGTTCCCCTCTTATACTAAAAAGAAGGGAGGGACTAGCTCTATGACCCCACCTATGGGAGGGTCAGGGAGTGGGTGGCTACACCCACTTCCCTTTGTCCAGTTTCGCGCCAGAGCAGGGGCAGGTAGCCCCTGAGCCGGTTTGAACTGGCATATGCACAGAGGAGCCTTCTGCTCCCCCAGTGCAGGACTTCAAATCTAGGAGTGCACCCACCCAGCCCCAATACACTAAACCCTGTCTGGGAGGTGGTCACACCCCCTTGGGACAGGATATCTATTGTTGGGCCTCCTCCACTGCGAGTGTCGGTCATCAGCAGGAGGGCAGCCCAGTGTCTGTGACTGGTGGCATCCATTTTGTGATGCCAGGGCTCTTTAGGATTCTACCGCGTTTCCACAGTAGGTACATGTCTATCCCTCTAGAAGGGTGGGATCATACTCCCACACCAGTTACTGGTGTGGGGGTATGATTCCAAAGTGTTTGACACCAAACACGACATGTTTTGATGCAGCCATTCCAAAGTTAGCATTTACCGCGAGGATATAATGCACTTAAGAGTATATGGTTTGACTGCATTCACAAACAGCCCCAGAGAATAGACTCCGAGAGCTGCAGAGGGGCCCTGCTCAGGCAGAGGCACCCTCCCACATAGGAACTAAGCACCCTGCCCTCAGGATTGATAGGGCCTGCCTTAGGGGTGACTGATAAGTCTCAATGTGTGTGCAGGAGAGATATAGGGGACCTATATCTCAGTGAGGGGACCTATATCTCAGTGAGGGGTGCTAGCACTTCCTCACTCAGGCTGCAGTAGCAGGCCTGTGGTGTCAGATTTAGTCTGCTTCCCAGGGGTGGCATAATACATGCTTCAGCCCCTGGTAGGCCTGTGAAGTACCTATGCCCTTGGAACCTAAGGTACCATATACTAGGGACTCATAAGGTACCACAGTATCCAATCACTAGTGCACCTAGAGTGCACTCCAAGTCGTTTAGAGAGAACAGAGAGGCTGGGGCCCTGATTGGCAGGGTCCCAGCCAGACTATAGCCAGAAACCAGTGTAAACATCAGAAAAAAGTGGGGGCAACATAAGAGGCAGATCCTACTCTCCTACACAATCCCCCCAAACGCAGGGACACTAAACTAACCTTGACCAGTTGAGTCTTCGTGTTCTAAGTGGAAATACCTTGAGAGTCCATCTGCATTGGCATGTTGGGTCCCAGGTCTATGTTCCACTGTATAGTCCATCCCCTGTAGGGAAATGGACCACCTCAAAAGTTTTGGGTTTTCTCCTTTCATCTGTTTAAGCCATAGGAGGGGCTTGTGGTCAGTCTGAACTATGAAGTGAGTGCCAAACAAGTATGGCCTCAGCTTCTTCAGGGCCCATACCACAGCAAAGGCCTCCCTCTCTATAGCTGACCCACGTTTCTCTCTAGGGGTCAGCCTTCTGCTAATGAAAGCTACTGGCTGGTCTTGACCTTCATCATTCAGTTGAGACAGTACAGCTCCCACACCCAGCTCAGAAGCATCTGTTTGGACAATGAACTTTTTGGTGTAGTCTGGACTCTGTAAGATGGGGGCAGTGCACATGGCCTGCTTTAGGTCTTCAAATGCCTTCTGACAGCTAGCTGTCCACTGAACCTTTTTTTGCATTTTCTTTGAGGTCAGAACATTCAAGGGGGTCACTATAGATCCATATCCCTTCACAAACCTCCTATAGTTCCCAGTCAGGCCTAAGAAGGCTCTCACCTGTGTCTGGGTGGTTGGAGCAACCCATTCCATTATGGTTTGGATTTTGCTCTGTAAAGGCTGAACCTGGCCTCCACCCACAAGGTGGTCCAGGTACACAACCTGACTCTGCCCTATCTGGCACTTAGTGGCCTTGATAGTGAGGCCTGCTTTTTGCAGAGCCTCCAAAACATTTCTGAGGTGGACCAGGTGATCCTGCCAGGAGGAACTAAAGACAGCAATATCATCTAGATAAGCTGAGCAATAAGTTTCCATCCCAGCCAGAACTTTGTTCACCAACCTCTGAAAAGTGGCAGGTGCATTTTTCAATCCAAAGGGCATCACCACAAAGTGGTAGTGCCCACCAGGGGTTGAAAATGCTGTTTTGGCTTTTGCATCATCAGCTAACCTGATCTGCCAGTAGCCAGCTGTTAGGTCAAACGTGCTTAGATACTTGGCTGAGGCCAAAGTATCAATCAGCTCATCTGCCCTTGGTATGGGATAGGCATTAGTCCTGGCGACTGCATTGAGGCCTCTGTATAACCCTGGGCATAATACTTTGCTACGCTGACGGAGCATGCAAAGTTTGTGTTACTACGCACTACGAAAATTGCACGTAGCAGAGTAAAAAACTCTGCTAATCAACGTAGCTTAGCGTAGCAGCAGTATATTAAACACATACAAATGCTTTGTTAAAGCAATTTTCTATGCTAAAAAGCATATAACAAATTCACAAAATTGAATTTTGACAATGAAAATATCACGCAATGAGAGAGGTGATGATTTTGTTCCCCCTAACCTAGGGGAGGACCAAGCAGATGCCTTGAACACAAAAAGCATATCATGTGAACGATTCAGTGGTGGTCCCTTCCTCCTAGGACCACCCCAAGCACAGTTATGGGCAAATACAATCCCAACCAAAGGCCCTGCAATGCATTATGGGACGAGATTAGCAGTGGCAGTGAATATTATAGTGTGCAATATCAAAATAATTCTACAAAGAGCTGCAGTTCAACTAGTCGTTACTAGATGTCCCTCACGAGTCAAATGCAAAAGCATTGAAATTATTAATACATCAAGCTGCAGTTCCACTAGTCGCTACTAGATGTCCTCACAAGTCAAATGCAAAAGCATTGAAACCCTTTCATGAAGCTTTTGCATTTGACTCGTGAGGGACATCTAGTAACGACTAGTGGAACTGCAGCTCTTTGTAGAATTATTTTGATATTGGATACTATAATATTCACTGCCCACTGCTAATCTCGTCCCATAATGCTTTGCAGGGCCTTTGGTTGGGATTGTATTTTTGCCAATAACTGTGCTTGGGGTGGTCCTAAGAGGATGGGACCACCACTGAATCGTTCAAAAGATGTGCTTTTTGTTTTCAAGGCATCTGCTTGGTTCTCTCCCGAGGTTAGGGAGGATACCAAAATCATCACCTCTCTCACTGCTTGTTAATTTATCGTTTTCACTTTTGTGAAATAACTATATGCATTTTAGCATATAAAGACAGAGATACTTATTTTATTTTAACTTGTACTGTGCAAGATGCCTTTGGCAATTATTGTACAGTGCAGTCAAGCACACAGCTACGCACTATGCAATTTGCATAGCTACGTGTAGTTCAAAATGTACTTCACGTAGCTACGTGAAGTGCTACTACGCAAACTACGCCCAGGGTTATCTCTGTCGTCTACACAAAACCTCATTTCTTTCTTACCACCCTGGGTATGAGGCTTGGGTACTAGGACTACTGGGCTAGCCCATGGGCTATCTGAAGGCTCAATCACACCTAACTCCAACATCTTCTGGACTTCAGTCCTGATACAGTCCCTGACATGGTCAGGTTGCCTGTAGATTTTACTCTTGACAGGCAGACTGTCTCCAGTGTCCACCTCATGGGTGCACCAGGAAGTCTGACTAGGGGTCAGGCTAAACATATGTCTGTACTGCTGCAGAACTTGTCTGCACTCAGTTTGCTGATGGTCAGTGAGGCTGCTTGACAAAGCAACACCATCTACTGACCCATCATCAGGGTTCTGCGAGAGCAGGTCAGGGAGAGGGTCACTCTCCTCCTCCTGTTCCTCATCAGTTGCCATGAGCAAGCCCATGTCAGCCCTGTCAACATATGGTTTTAATCTGTTGACATGGAGCACCCTCAGGGGGCTCCTGGGAGTTCCAAGATTCACCAGATAGGTGACTTCTCCCTTCTGCTCACCTATTGTATGGGGGCCACTCCATTTGTCTTGGAGGGCTGCTGGGGCCACTGGCTCCAACACCCACACTTTCTGTCCTGGCTGGTATACATTCAGCACAGCCTTTTGGTCATGCCAAGCTTTTTGTAATTCTTGGCTGGACTCCAGGTTTTTGGTTGCCTTTTTCATGTATTCAGCCATCCTGGAGCGGAGACCAAGTACATAGTCCATCACATCTTGTTTGGGGGTTTGAGAGGTAACTCCCAGCCCTCTTTACCAAACACAATGGACCTCTTACAGGATGCCCAAACAGAAGCTCAAATGTGCTGTAACCAACCCCCTTCTGTGGAACTTCTCTGTATGCAAACAACAGGCAGGGAAGAAGAAGGTCCCATTTCCGCCTAAGCTTCTCTGGCAGTCCTTTAATCATTCCCTTCAGGGCTTTGTTGAAGCGCTCAACCAAACCATTGCATTGTGGGTGATAGGGGGTGGTGAACTTATAAGTTACCCCACACTCCTTCCACATTGCCTTCAAGTATCCTGACATGAAGTTGGTACCTCTGTCAGAAATGACCTCCTTCGGGAAACCCACTCTGGAGAAGACTCCAATGAGGGCTCTTGCCACCACAGGGGCTGTGGTGGTCCTCAGGGGAATTGCCTCTGGGTACCTGGTGGCATGATCCACTACCACCAGGATAAATCTGTGCCCGGATGCAGTTTGAGGGTCAAGGGGACCAACAATGTCAATCCCTAGCCTTTCAAACGGTACCCCCACCACAGGTAGTGGTATCAGGGGGGCCTTTGTTGTGCCACCTGCCTTGCCACTGGCTTGGCATGTGACACAGGAGTGACAAAACTCCTTTGTGTCTTCTGACATATGTGGCCAATGAAAATGTGGAACAAGCCTGTCCCAGGTCTTGTTTTGGCCCAAGTGACCTGCCAAAGGGATGTCATGTGCTAGGGTCAAGAGGAACCCCCTAAACTTCTGAGGTATTACGAACCTCCTGGTGGCTCCAGGGGCTGGATCTCTACCCTCAGAATATAGGAGTCCCTCATCCCAATAAACTTTATGGGACCCACTAGCACTCCCAGCACTCCCAGCACTCCCAGCAGCCTGCTGCCTGAGGGGTTCAAGAGAGGGGCAGCACTGTTGCTCCTTACTCAGATCTTCCCTAGAAGGGCCCCCTGCCCCCAAGAACTCAACCTGATCAGGCTCAAGTTCCTCTGGGGCAGTTCCTTCTGCAGGATCTGCGTCTCCTCCCTCAAGAGGGGAAGCTGTGATCTGAGACAGAGGGGAAGGCACTGCCTTAACCCTACTGCTCCTCTTCTTTGGAAGCATCTGTTCCATAGTTTCAGGATCCAGAGCTGGTTCAGTGTCATGCATTTTGGCTTGTGACCTGCTCACAGCAAATACCTCTGCAGGGATGCCCAACATCTCAGCATGAGTCCATAACTCTACTTCAGACCAGGCTGAAGTCTCTAGATCATTGCCCAATAGACACTCTACAGGGAGGTCTGCACTGACTACAACCTTCTTGAGGCCAGTTACCCCTCCCCAGGAGAAATTCACAACTGCCAGACTATAGTTGGTCCTGGCATTGCTTGCATTGGTCACCTGGTACATTTCGCCCAGGATGATCTGTCCAGGGTCCACAAGATCCTCTGCCACCATGGTGACACTAGCACCTGTGTCCCTAAATGCCAAAGCCTGTTTGCCATTGATTACAGGCTGCTGTTTGTATTTGCCCAGATTACTGGGGCTCACTAGGAAGGACATGTCAATGTCTCCATCACAAATCAGCATTGCCTGAGTGGGTTCTCTGACTAGGCCAGAGTCCACTTCAGAACCCAGGGTCAACCCTACTACACCCTTTTTCTGAGTACCACCTCCACCAGTAGCTGAACTAGGGGGAACAGTTGCCTTAGGGGCAGGAGTGGTGGTGGTTTGGTCTTTGGACTTGTTACAATCAGACGTCCAGTGCCCTTTCTGTTTACAGAATTTGCACCAGGGCTTCTTTTGGCCTTTTCCTTGATTGGACTGTGATTCCCCACCAGATGCAGATTTTTGGGGCCCTTGTGAAGACTTCTGGTCTTTTGACTTATCCCCACTTTTCTCAGAGCCCTTCTGATCCTGCTTCTTTGTGTCACCCCCTTGGTTCTGGGTTTTCTGCCTCACCCTGGTTCTGACCCATTTGTCTGCCTTCTTTCCCAATTCTTGGGGAGGGGTCAGATCTGAGTCTACCAGGTATTGATGCAACAACTGGTTCTGGCAATTATTAAGGATCTGTTCTCTCATCATTAGATTATACAATCCCTTGAAATCAGTAACCCTACTGCCAACCAGCCAACCCTCCAGAGCCTTGGTTGCACAATCTACAAAGTCAGTCCAGACCTGAGTCTGTGCCTTCTGGGTGTCTCTGAACTTCAACCTGTACTGCTCAGTGGTTAAGCCAAACCCATCTATCAGTGCACTCTTCAGGACTTCATAGTCATCAGCATCCTCTTCTCTAACAGTGAGGAGCTTGTCTCTACCTTTATCTGAAAAGGAGAGCCACAAGATTGCTGCCCACTGCTTTTGGGGGACCTGTTGTACTCTACAGGCCCTTTCCATAGCAGTTATCCACTTATGGATATCATCCCCACTCTGGTAGGGAGGAACAACCTTGCTCAGGTTCCTATGGTCTGGAATATTTTCTCTGCCTCTAGGGACACTGTTGCTGCCACCAGGGGGTTCTAACCCTCTCTTCTAGAAGCTCTCTGGAACTCAAAGGCTTCTTTGTCTAATGCCAACTGCTTGGTTTTGAGGGCAAACCTTGCTTCCTCATACTGCAGCAGTTTGTACAGCCTGTCAGAGGAGGTCTCTCTTCTTGGGAAGTAGGAGTTCCTCTGGTAGACAGATTCTCTGCCAGAGTGATAGGAGTGGTCAGAGTCCCTAGAAAGGGACCTAGGCCTCACCTCCACTATGTCAGTTCTCTTAGGGAGAATTCCTCTGTCCTGTTCAGACTCCTGGGGGCCTGGCCCTACAATCACAGAGTCCTGGTCATCCTGATGTTCATCATCTGACCCAGACACTGTAACTGACCCACCCACTGATTCAGACCCCTTAGCTCCTAGAGCTAATCTAAGGTCATCTGCTGTTAGCAGATCTATCAAGTGTAGTGTGGAGGGACTCTGTCCTATCTTCAGGTGCCTCTCAGCACACATGGCTTTCAAGTCAAAGAAAGTCATGTCCTTATACTGAAGCTGGGTGGATCCACTGGGTCCATCCCTTGAGGACATTCTAGTGTTGTGCAGTGTTGAACTACCTACACTAGTTTGTGGCCTACTGATACTAGCTTGAGCTGTAGAAAGGGTGTGCTATCCCTTTTTCACACAGCTCTAAGTTCAGTAGAACTTATTGATACTAAGCTTGACTTTATATGTACCTTGAGTACCTAAGGTGCTTTTCAGTTAGTTTAGATTTTCTGGTAAAACAATAGCAAGCTGGAATCCCACACGCTGCCACCAATGTGAGAAGTTGGCCTGGTATATGCTGTTCACTAGTTAAAGTGGACACCTTGCACCAGTACAAATCGACTCTTATGGTAGGTAGGTTTAAGACAACCTTTATAGAAAGCTATCCTAGTGATAGCTGTGGAGAGCAGCCTTCAGGCTAAGTCTTGGAGGAATGTAAAGCAGCTTATTTTACCACACAATCTCTTGAATCACCAAATGAAAAGACACCACACAGGTATATATATCAAATATATATGTATTTATTACTAAACAACTCTCTACTAATCTCTTTATGAGATTAGAAGTCAGGAACATATGTACAAATCAATGTTATCAAAAATAAGTTAGCACAATCAAATATCACAATCTTAGTTTGGCTAGACCTAGGTCTAGAGCATATAGAATCGAGGGACCCCAAGAACCACCCCAGGTAGTTGTAGGAGACCCACAGGGGACGGACGCGGTGTTCAGGCACCGGTGCGAGTCCTGTACGAGTCTATGCGAACAGACGCGATTGAGATTTCAATGTTAAAGGTCCCTTGCGTGTTCGAGGCGAACACACCGATCGGACTCAGTACGAGTCGAAGGACGAGGTTACAGATAGAGTTGCAAGGGAGTTGGACGCGGTGTGTTCTAACACAGACGCGAACCCTGTACGAGTCAGCGCGATAGTCGCACTTGGAAAATAAGAGTTTTAGGGTACTTCTGGAGTAGCTACAAGCAAGTCACTTACAGGGTAAGTAGTTCTAGGGCCCACACCCACAGGAGCACCATAGTGCTGAAGTTACCTCACCCAGGGGAACCGGGTGCATAGGTGTCCTTTGGTGTCGGGTCGCGGCGTCGTTCTCAATGGGAGCCAGTGAAGACTTGCTGCTTGCGGCGACAGAAGAAGTGTCCGGTGGAATCCAAGCCTGGATTCGGAAGAAGGAAGACCTGAAAGCAGAGGGGACAGTGTTCAAGGTCACTTGACAGTGACCCGGGGCAAGGAAGATGAATGCCCACCGTCGTCGACAGATTCAGGTCGTTCGCGGGTGTCTTGACTCTTCGACCACAAGGTCCAGGAGGCGTCGAGAACGGCCAGGAGCTGGATTCAGCGTGTCCCACGAAGTCTGCAGCTTACTGCGGTGTCGGCGACCCGATTTGAGCCAACAAGCCTTGGTAGCTGCAAGTCTTGTGGAGAACAAAAAGTCAATGGTGCAGACCAGCAAGGTCTGTGGGACTTACCCAGCGAGGGTAGGTCAGGGCAGGCCTGGAGCAACCAGGGGAGCCCTTTGGTTTTGTTAGAAAATCTTCTGGGGACCCTCAAGCCGGCTGGCAAGGGATCGTGAAAATGCCTCGGGAGGATTCACTCAGCAGGGGCCCACGGTCACTCGGGACGGTGTAGGCCTCTGATTTTGGAAGGGATCTCTGCTAGAGGCTGGGACCACACGTGGTCCAAAGTACAAGTTCGTAGAATGTCGTGAAGGGGTTGCGCTTGACAATAGTGCACGGTACCCAGGGTCTGCGGTTCCTCATTGCTCGTGGGGTCCACTTGCCTCAGCTTCGCTGGGGACTCACGATGGCCTTGGAGAAGTCAGGAAATCCTCTTCCTGGGCTGCAGGGACTTCGGGCTCCGGCGGGAGCGGCGTAGTTTGCAACCGTCATTGTAGTTTTTGGTGCCTGCCAAGCAGGGGAGTCACTCCTTGACTCCAAGGGAGATTCTTCAGTCTTCCAGAGGTAGTGGAACGTCGAAGGTCCGGGATTCTTCTGTAGAGCGTCATCCAGGGGTATCTAGGTTGCAATGCACAGGTTCCCCCTCTTATACTAAAAAGAAGGGAGGGACTAGCTCTATGACCCCACCTATGGGAGGGTCAGGGGAGTGGGTGGCTACACCCACTTCCCTTTGTCCAGTTTTGCGCCAGAGCAGGGGCAGGTAGCCCCTGAGCCGGTTTGAACTGGCATATGCACAGAGGAGCCTTCTGCTCCCCCAGTGCAGGACTTCAAAGCACTCTAGGAGTGCACCCACCCAGCCCCAATACACTAAACCCTGTCTGGGAGGTGGTCACACCCCTTGGGACAGGATATCTATTGTTGGGCTTCCTCCACTGCGAGTGTCGGTCATCAGCAGGAGGGCAGCCCAGTGTCTGTGACTGGTGGCATCCATTTTGTGATGCCAGGACTCTTTAGGATTCTACCGCGTTTCCACAGTAGGTACATGTCTATCCCTCTAGAAGGGTGGGATTATACTCCCACACCAGTTACTGGTGTGGGGTATGATTCCAAAGTGTTTGACACCAAACACGACATGTTTTGATGCAGCCATTCCAAAGTTAGCATTTACCGCGAGGATATAATACACTTAAGAGTATATGGTTTGACTGCATTCACAAACAGCCCCAGAGAATAGACTCCGAGAGCTGCAGAGGGGCCCTGCTCAGGCAGAGGCACCCTCCCACATAGGAACTAAGCACCCTGCCCTCAGGATTGATAGGGCCTGCCTTAGGGGTGACTGATAAGTCTCAATGTGTGTGCAGGAGAGATATAGGGGACCTATATCTCAGTGAGGGGTGCTAGCACTTCCTCACTCAGGCTGCAGTAGCAGGCCTGTGGTGTCAGATTTAGTCTGCTTCCCAGGGGTGGCATAATACATGCTTCAGCCCCTGGTAGGCCTGTGAAGTACCTATGCCCTTGGTACCTAAGGTACCATATACTAGGGACTCATAAGGTACCACAGTATCCAATCACTAGTGCACCTAGAGTGCACTCCAAGTCATTTAGAGAGAACAGAGAGGCTGGGGCCCTGATTGGCAGGGTCCCAGCCAGACTATAGCCAGAAACCAGTGTAAACATCAGAAAAAAGTGGGGGCAACATAAGAGGCAGATCCTACTCTCCTACAATATAAATATATATATATATATATATATATATATATATATATATTCTGCTCCAAAGGTTGTCCACCTGGTGAGTAGCACTGATCAGCAGCTTTGTTTATGATAGGCAGGACGAGAATCCGCTTGTAGAAGCTGCTCCGTAATGGAAATGCCTGACGCGTTCGAAGCTTCTATATGCTTCTTCAGAGGCTTGAACGGAGACAGTGTGTGCAAACGCTGAACCCACTTCGCCATTTTCATATTGCACACCCACCAATGGGAGGCTCGAATGAGACTGTGCATTGTGGGAAATGTGGTCCGGATAGCACACACATCTTGTCCATTGGTGGGTGTGCAATATGAAAATGGCGAAGTGGGTTCAGCGTTTGCACACACTGTCTCCGTTCAAGCCTCTGAAGAGAAGCATATGGAGCTTCGAAACGCGTCAGGCATTTCCATTACGGAGCAGCTTCTACAAGCGGATCCTCGTCCCTGCCTTTCATAAACAAAGCTGCTGATCGAGTGCTACTCACCTGGTGGACAACCTTTGGAGCAGAATATATATATATATATATATATATATATATATATATATATATATATATATATATATGTATTCCCACGGCAGAGACAATCTGGGTCCCCAAAATAAGGAAGGCACTCACGGGAATTCCAAGTGAAAAAAGGTTTATTGTGCAGACCCTCCCCCGCACCAACAGACGCGTTTCGGCGTTGCCGCCTTCCTCGATGTATATATTCACTGAAAAAAATATATATATATATTCCAGCAATCTCCACCTCGATCATGAAGGAGCACGGCACTCAGGGCACTGTTTAATTCATCAATTTATTTATAGCTGAAGAGAGCAAATCAACGTGTTTTGGTAGTCACAGCTACCTTGGTCACGATGAGTACAACAACTTGGTGTGTACCTTAAATACGTGCAAAGGAGCGTCTGTAAACAGTGATGGCAGACCAACATGAAGTGCCTATGTACAGAAAAACATCCCAAATGGAGTTGCATCTTGTAGTGGGTAACTATTCAATTCATAGTACATTCATGTAGTATTTTATTAAACAAATTAATTGATGAATTCATTAATAATTAGGAGTTTACAGTATATGTAATAACACCATTGAAATCACAATTTTATATAGATATATACAAAGCAAAATTGGCCTAATTTAATTTATGTCAATTATAAACTTTAGTTATTCTCGATCAAGGTCAATCCCAAGTGGGTGGCTCCTCTATTCTCTACGGTGTTTACATTTTTTTTTTGAAATAAGTACCATCTACGAGTATCTTCACATTCATATTCTCAACTACCCCCACTAAAAACAGCGTGACAAGTCATCATAAAGTGCATACGTGCAAATAAACATCACAAGTGGAGCTGCCATATTATAGTGGGTAACTATGCAATTCAAAAGTATATTCATGTGGTAGACCTAATTCATTAATACAGGGAATTCCTGGTAAATAAAATAACACCATTAAAATCACATTACGTTACACCTTGCCAGAGCACTCCCGGACGGGTGCTGTAATCGCGGAGGTGTGTCCGCGAAACTATTAATGCTCCATTTTCTCTTCCCTTTCAATAAGCACTAACGGGGGGCAATTTCCATCCGTTTATACGTAATAAACGGATGGAAATAGCCCCCGTGAGTGCTTCTTTCTCGTATTGAAAGGGAAGAGAAAATGGAGCGTTAATATATATATCATGTGATCAAGGCCTTTGTGAGGCCGAAACGCGTTATGGCAGGGCAGCGAATAAACACACTTTGCACCAGAAACTTTGGGTCCGTGTTCGTCCTTTCCGGGGAAAACTGGATGTCAGGAGGCGAAGCCAGCAATATATATATATATATATATATATATCCAGCTCTAATGCACCCCACTTGCGGGTCGCTCAAGGGGCGGGTGCTTTACAAACCACGGTGGTGCCTCGTGGTTAAATATCCCTGCTCCAAAAATCTCTTGTTCAAGAAATTATAGCACTCACGGGGTCGGCAGTCAGTTGATTTTATTTTCTCAACAAACAACAAACGCGTTTCGGAACCAGTCCTTCATCAGTGTTTACACATCATGTTCTCAAGCGCCATTTTTAAAGAGGCAAAATTATAGACATAAACAGAGGATATGGCGCATTCTTACTGAGCGCCATTACTAAGTGGTGTGACATATCACATGTACCACCATTAAGCCATAATCTCGCCGTGGATCGGCACCAGGCAACCTCCATAATGGGGGTTGCCCCTTTTTTATTCCTCTGTTACTTTTTTCTATAAATCAACCAGTTTTATGTAAAACTTATATACAGTAGCAGTATAATTTTGAATTCATTAACGTCACCTATTTACTAGAGACATGTAAAATAACAGGGTGCACACATGATATTATAAAATTAAATGCCACGATATTAAAGAGACAAGATCATAGAGAAGAAAATAGAGGTATAGCGCATGTTTTCTAAGCGCCATTTCTAAATGGTGATTTACAAGATTCAGAAATCTGATCTACTAAACTAATTTATATGAGAATCAATATTCTTACACGAAAATTCGCCATAATTAGCAACACGTATATCACCAATGAACTACAATCTCGCCGTGGATCGGCGTAATGCAACCTCCATGATGGAGATTGCCCCAATACCTCTGCTCCCTCTCAACATGAACCCGTAAATCTCATATTAATATATTTAAAACTACGTAGACTGGAGTCACGATATATAATCGATTTACAGACTAAGGGGCCGATTCCGATCTCGGTCGGAGGCGCACCCAATACCATTCGGTCGGGAAAAAAGCCATGCGAAAGCCTGTTTCCCGACCGATCCGTACAGCACACCGAACGAGCAAGTACGATGCGCACAACAGCAAAAAATCCGGCCGAGCCGTACTCACCCAAACCAGGTCCTGTTCTCCGACCGAGGCGAATCCGGAAACGCCGAATCGAGTCGCACGGAAGGGAAAATGCAGCCCCGTCCGGCCGGACAAGTACGATGCGCTTCCCGTACGCGCCGAACCCGTCGCTACGCACGGCACGTTAAAGCATCCGGGAGAGGCGCACATAAGCTCCGATTCGCGCCACAACACGATCCACGGCTACGAGACGAACACGGCACCGACGAGGACGACGCGAAGCGACGCGGACGAGGCGAAGCGACGAGGACGACGCGAAGCAACGAGAAGGACGAACGACACGAACCAACCATGAATCCCTTCGTCCCGATCATACCAATATTCTACATCTACTACCGGAACAGGCACGGACGCGTACGGCGCAGAAGGTAAGCCAGACACCAACCACAAAACACATACAACACGTACACGACACATCACACACACACACAGGGATGCAGAATATACTTACACCAGCAACAGCAGCACCATAGGGGCGGGATGCCCATCACCAATGCCACATATGCACACAGGGGCCTGAATGCGCACCACCACCCCTACCCAGGGGGGCTGGATACCTACCACTACTACCACCCTCACCCAGGGGGGCTGGATGCCTACCACTACTACCACCCTTAGCCAGGGGGCTGGATGCCTACCACTACTACCACCCTCACCCAGGGGGCTGGATGCCTACCACTACTACCACCCTTAGCCAGGGGGGCTGGATGCCTACCACTACTACCACCCTTAGCCAGGGGGGCTGGATGCCTACCACTACTACCACCCTTAGCCAGGGGGGCTGGATGCCTACCACTACTACCACCCTTAGCCAGGGGGGCTGGATGCCTACCACTACTACCACCCTCACCCAGGGGGGCTGGATGCCTACCACTACTACCACCCTTAGCCAGGGGGGCTGGATGCCTACCACTACTACCACCCTTAGCCAGGGGGCTGGATGCCTACCACTACTACCACCCTTAGCCAGGGGGGCAGGATGCCTACCACTACTACCACCCACACCCAGGGGGCTGGATGCCTACCACTACTACCACCCTCACCCAGGGGGGCTGGATGCCTACCACTACTACCACCCTTAGCCAAGGGGGCTGGATGCCTACCACTACTACCACCCTTAGCCAGGGGGCTGGATGCCCACCACTACTACCAACCACACCCAGGGGGCTGGATGCCTACCACTACTACCACCCACACCCAGGGGGCTGGATGCCTACCACTACTACCACCCACACCCAGGGGGGCTGGATGCCTACCACTACTACCACCCTCACCCAGGGGGGCTGGATGCCTACCACTACTACCACCCTTAGCCAAGGGGGCTGGATGCCTACCACTACTACCACCCTTAGCCAGGGGGGCTGGATGCCTACCACTACTACCAACCACACCCAGGGGGGCTGGATGCCTACCACTACTACCACCCACACCCAGGGGGGCTGGTTGCCCACCACAACTACCACCCACACCCAGGGGGGCTGGATGCCTACCACTACTACCACCCTTAGCCAGGGGGGCTGGATGCCTACCACTACTACCACCCTCACCCAGGGGGGCTGGATGCCTACCACTACTACCACCCTTAGCCAGGGGGGCTGGATGCCTACCACTACTACCACCCTTAGCCAGGGGGGCTGGATGCCTACCACTACTACCACCCTTAGCCAGGGGGGCAGGATGCCTACCACTACTACCACCCACACCCAGGGGGGCTGGTTGCCTACCACTACTACCACCCACACCCAGGGGGGGCTGGATGCCTACCACTACTACCACCCACACCCAGGGGGGGCTGGATGCCTACCACTACTACCACCCCCACTCATAGGATGGACAATGCATGACACAACAAGCACACCACAACCTAGGGAATGCAAGATAAAGACATCCCCCCACCACCATGACAAGCGTGTGTAGGCTGTGTCAAATGCCTACAACACCGAACATGACTTTGAACATACAATGTGACCCCCTAGCACATGTGCCACACATATATGTGTGTGGCACCCACAATGCAAGCAGCCCATGACCATTGTGGCAATGGGGCCTAAACCCCCATCATCACAGTGACCAAAAGGTAGTGTGGGGTCCATAGCCGAAGCACATTTTGACCATTGTGGCAATGGGGTCTAAACCCCCATCATCACAGTGACCAAAAGGCAAGTGTGGGGTCCATAGCTGAAGCACATTTTGACCATTGTGGCAATGGGGTCTACACCCCCATCATCACAGTGACCAAAAGGTAAGTGTTGACAAAGAAAGAGCTGCAACTGCCAAACTGCATGGATCATTCCTGGTCACAGAACCAAAAACTCATCTGTGGCAAAGTAGTGTATGTGTCCCATTGCAACATAAATTGGGGGAGCCAAATACTGCAGTGCAAATGAGACATTCCTTTGGCCATGTGCAGACAAACAACACCCATGGGGGCTGAGACCGTCAACAGTCATCAATGACACAATGACAGAAGTGACCATCAGAATGCAGAACCACATATTTGCACCAATGGGCACACAAATGCAGATATCCTGTGGAGACAGCAGATGTGAGGTGAACAGATACCATACCATGGCAGCAATGGGACACACAAACCATGATCACTGTGCTGACCGATGACCTAGGAGTCCCAGGGACAGCAGGGGAAACACACCAAACAACATACAGCCAATGGCACACCCAAGATATGCCAATGCAGTGGTGCAGATGCACAAACACAAACAGGCAGACCAACACTGTCATCATACACAGCAGGTGAGGGGTGGGGGTGCCAGTGTCCCCAGGCAACCACACAACACATGAGGAGAGCTGAATACCAATCATACAGATGTGCATACACTGCCACACTAAGGTAACTCATGGATCCAAATCCCCTATGTGGGCAAGCAGGCATTGTCAGATGAGAGGGAGCACAAAACACACATGTCACACAGGCACGTAGGAACAACAACTGACACAGCAAGACACAGACACACCACAGCACCACTCCCCAGGGCCCCCACAATGTGGTGACCCTGGGCTGAATAAAAATCCCACTGTGATGACAAAGCTAAATGTCGTTCACACTGTGAACCACAGTCAGGTGTCCTGAGCAACAAACTACCATCACACCTACACAAGCACAAATCAATCAGCATGGCCAGTAAGCCAAGGCCAACATGGAGGCAGGGGACTAGCTGGGCAACGACTCCCATCTGCACACACTCAAGACCACACCCCTCGACCTCCAACAATGTGCAGCAGTGAAGTACACATGCACTGGTGAAATTGCACATGCACCCATGACCATTCCAGGGTGGTGGGTGGGAACCAAGGTGCAGAAACACATCACACATGGCCACTCAACAAGACTCCTGAATGTCTGACACACTGCACACTACGCTGTACATGGACATGACGGCGATACCACACCAACCAATGGGATCCCAGCCACAGTCACACACCAATGAAGAAGCCAAGGTCACCCACAAAGAACACACATAGACAACAACCAACATTGCAGCCCGGACCCTGAGGAGTGCCAGCAGTCACACACACAACGTGTCACAATCACTGAAAGATAACACGAACTGAAAATCACATGACAGGGGCAAACAACAAGTGCCAAGGGGAAACCTGACTGTGACCCATCTGCGTCTGCACACAAACTCAGCCCTGACACCCTGATGACCAGTAATGTGCCATGCACCCACATCACAGAGAACACAGGGAGAAGACTTTGGGGGAACATAGCTCAAGTCAGCAAGCATCACAAACAGGTACAACACTAGGGATCACAGCATGCGCAGATAAATGGAAGTGAACACACAGACATGCACACACAACACACACCTTGGGCGCAGGCAATGTCACACGTGTACACACTGCCATGAGGGGACTCCACTCCTGTGTGAGGAAAGCTGTGCCATATGTTGCCTCAGTAGGGCCCCATCATGTCAGCTGAGCACTTGGTCACACAATCAACAATTAGCACCAAATGAGGGCTCCCGTCACATCAGCCTGGTCATGGATGTGCCAACGGAATCATCAGCACAGATCCAACACACTTGTATAGCAATGTTGCACTGACTACACGGATGAGTCCTTCCCCATTGATGCCCAAACCTGCATGTCCAGTGGAGATGGCAACACGGTCAGGGAAGTAGACAAATCCAACAATGGAAGGCACAACAGATGTGCAGGGGTGGAAGCCACAGATATGAAAATGCTAATGTAAGTAGGAAATCCCATTGCCAAATACTGAACACATGACACCCTCAGATGCTGCTATGGATGACATGGATACACCACATGATAGGACACATTCCCCCTGGACCACATGGGTTCCTGCACAGTAACACCTCATAATCATGAGACCAGATATCACCATCACTGCAGCAAGGGCATGGTTAGCAGCACCAACAACATGTACATCTGAAGCATGAGCACTAGAGAAAAGAAAGTTGCTTTATTCAGCATATGTGTTGATTGAAAACGACGTCCAGAAAAAAAGAGCAAAGGCCAATGGCCAGTCCATTGTCAAAGTTCAAACAGGGTGACACTGGCAGATGTCACCCTACGCATGCCTGCACAAAACCAGGGACAATCCACTAGGAGGGGCAACCGGGGGGCAGGCCAGGCACCGCAGGGACAGGATCAGGGCTCACCAGGGGAGTCAGGGAAGGGGTGGTGGGTGCTGGAGAGCCACTGACAACTGCAGTGGAGGTGTCTGACATGGTGTGTGCCGGCACAACTGGGGGCATGACTCAGATGTCGTGGGTGCCGGCACAACTGCAGTGGACCCTGCAGATGCAGTGGACAGGTCCGCCACTGCAGTGCCCAAGTCAGACAGGACGGTAGTGGACTCCACTGCAGTGCCTACCTCCAGGGGAGGAGAATGGGGAACAGGCAAGGTGGGTTGGACAGAGGGGAGGACACCCTCACCACATCAGTGGCACAGACAAGCGCAGCGGGGGGTGTGGTGCTGGGAGAGCAAGTGGCAGGGGGAGAAGGCCGGAGCATCTTGGGGATGGTATATCTGTGGGTGGGGGAACCTGGGGCAGGGTGTGGTGGGGGCACCTGTGGAGTGGGGGCCTGAGGGATGGAGGAAGGAGACCTGGTGCTTGAGCTGCAGGGCGGTGGCGGGGTCTTGCTCTTAGGACTCCGTGGGGACTTGCGGGTGGGGGCCTCAGTCCGTCTGCGCCTGGGGGAGGGTGTCCGGGGGCGAGGGGCACTCTGCTCCGTGTGGGTGGGCTTCCTCTTCACCCGGGATGCTGGAGCAGCTTCATCGGTGGGGAAGAGGCCGAGGTCACAGAGGAAGAGCTGCTGTGACTTTGGGGTTGCAGGTGAGGCAAGGGAGGGTGCTTTGGAGGGAGAGGGAACTGAGGACTGCGCAGTGCATGTGGATGCGTGTGTGTGTTCCAGGGCCCCATCCCCTGTGAGTCTGGCTTCAGTCCCCTGAATGTGCGTGCGTGTGCGTTTTGTCATTGGCGTGCGTGTCAGTGTGCTGGATGTGTGTGTGCTGGTGTGTGCCTGTGCCGGTGTGTGTGTGCTTGGGATGGGTAAGGTGCTGGGGAGTGTGGATGGAGCAGAGGCAGGAGGGGTGAGGGACCGTTTGAGGAGGGACACTGCTGCCGTCAGGGAGGAGTCCATGGACCTATTGCCCCTCTGTAGGTCAGACATGCCCGATGAGATGCCCTCCATGAACGACACCAGCTGAGTCAACAGCGCGGTGTGCGCATGGAGGACACTCAGCATGGCTGTCTGCCCTACATGGAGCTGGCGAAGGAGGTACACAGACTCCTCACTCAGGGCAGCAGGGGACACAGGGGCAGGGGCTGCGGTGCCTGGCCCAAAGGAGACACGCTCCCGGACATGGGAGCCTCCACGGACCTGGGGAATGGGAGCCGATGGGAGGGCGGTGGTGGTGCTGGTGGTGGCGGGGACAGCAACACTAGCTGGGGTGTGGTGGCTGCTGACACCCGCCTCCACAAGGGAGTCATCCTCCGAGTTGCTCTGGTCCTCAGCTGAGGTGGATGCTGCTGAGGACTCCTCGGTGTGGCTCCCCTCGCCCTCCGTGCCACTGGGTCCCTCCGACCACTCCTCGGCTGCTGACCCAGTCTGGCTCTCTGGCTCCTCCTGGTCCGTGGAGCTGTCCCCTTCCGTGGCCGTGGATGTATCTGCAAACAATGGGGATACAGACAGATCATCAGTCACCTGCACATAACGCACACACCACTGTGAGCACAGCACATCACAGAGCAAGCCCTGGCATCATTAGTTGTACATTGCTAAAAGTGCCCTAACTGAACAGGAGAAGTCAATTGTCAGTCTGATGCCAAGCATGGCACTCACATCCCACATGGCCTTGCACCCATCTGTCTGGTGTCTGTTGGATTGCAACACCCCAGTGTTGACACATGCACCAAGTACACAGTAGTTGGACAGTGCAGAGGACACGGTGTGGCATGTGGACATGCACACATCACAGCTCTTGCCACTGAGTCAGTACAGGTTTCCGGATGAAAGGGATGCCCAGAGTCAAATAGGAAATGCATGTGATGCATACCAGCGACAGACACCATGATGCACCCATGTCCTGATAGCCAGCGCCACTAAGGTGTGCATGTAGCACATGTCACTCCCCTGCAGGCTCACCAATCAGTAGACACATGCCATGGCGGAGGCATGACTGCAAAGTCATACATCACTGTCTCAGTGATGTATGACTTTGCAGCCAGACAACAACACTCTGCACTGTGTCACAATAGTAGGTCATGGGGAATGCAAGTCCTGGAGCTGCACAAGTGCACATGTACATCCCCCCACAACACATCCTCTTAACCCTCATCTGTCCAGGTCATACCTATTGGACATATGGTAGACCTGTGACACTACCCTCTGAACCTGAGCCCCTCACACTCTGCTGTGCATGGGGAACAGCTGCCTGAACTTCACATTCACATGCCCCAGTCTGCATGGGCAGCTGATCAGACACCTATGTGTCACACAAGTATCGTCTCCTATGGTCACATCTCCAGTGGCATGCTGAGCCCCTACCAAGAAACTCCACAGCAGTCCTGGCGACTAATCCACAGCACACTGACACAGAGGCAGACACCTGAGGGGTCAAATCACTGCGCACAATGTGTCAGCTGATACACGGGAGTGGGAGTACAGAGTGTATTGTATGGCCTGGAGTAGGCATGACTGTCCAGCCCCACATGAATGAGGGATGAGCCCTGGACTGTAGGCAGCTGGCTAAGTATGTGTGACACACGTCATATACATACTCCTGGGGCCCAAACATTGTTCCCACCCGCAGCATGGGTGTGTGCCAGATACCCCAGCCACATGTGGTGGATCAGCTCAGCAATTGGACCACAGATCAAAGTAACACACTGAATACATGTCAGAATACAGGCATTGTGTAAGCAATGGACCCACCCATGATGCCCACCACAGAGTCAGGGAAACAGATGCTGTCTCCCACCTTGAGTCAAGCAAACTGCAAGGACACAGTCCTAAGTGACAGAATTCCCTGCATGTAAGGGCCACACCTGGGTATCAGATGAGGAGTGGGCAGTGCACAATAGAGGGACATGGCTCCTGGACAACATGACTGCTGTACTGTGGCAGTTTAACCAGGCCCGAGGAGGGCACATAGCATGTTAGACAGAGTTCACAGTGCAGTCTTTGACTCACCCCCTCCTTGCTGCTCTCTGGCCTTCAGCTGCCCATCCAGGTCTGGAAAGACCACCGCCAGGATCCTGAGCATGTGGGGGTCAGGGTCCGTGTTCCGCCCTCCTGCGAGGAGGCGACAGCTTCAGCTGGACCCGTGCAATCCTCCGGGTCCAGCCCCGAAGGTCCTGCCACCTCTTTTGGCAGTTGCGGATCCGGCGCTTGTAGACCCCCACGGACCGGACAGCCCGGACGATGTCCTTCCATATCTCCTGCTTCCGATGGGCAGAAGCCTGTCAGGATGACAAAGTGATAAGGCCATTACTACACATGCAACATATCCGTGCATGACACAGTTGCATATACATGTCGCAATCACAGGGGCACATGGTGTACACAGGCAGTGCACGGCTGCCCATGGACAGTTTTCCAGAAGTCACTACATGGTATCATTGCATGGGGAGTAAAACCCTGTTCAGAAGCACTGTCACTGCACCATACCTGTCCAGTGCAAGTCACTACACACTATGGGGGGTGACAACTACTCAGTGAGCCTGCTAGCCAGTGGCGTGCAGACTCTCAGCCTTGCTAGTCAGACAAAATGCACATTCAGAAAGGCAGTGCACAGGACACTCACCTGCTCCCCTGGTGTCCCATACAGCTTGCTGTACTGTGGAAGTAGGCTGTCCAGCAGGGCCTGGTTCTCCTCAAGGCTGAAGGCTGGGGCTCTCTCCACAGTACGTGCCATTGCAGGGTCCAGAGGGGCAGAGACAGCAGCAGTGCAGTGGCAGATGTCGTCCTGGAGCATGTAGTGCAGGCAAGTGGGCTCTCAGGGGAACAGCCAGCAATATATATGTGCTGGAGAGGCAGATCCTGTCCCTTGTGTCCAAAGTGATAGGTCCAAGTCGTTTGCATCTTCTGAATCTGGCCAATCCATGGAATAGCAGCACCAAAACACGCCCACAGCATCCTTCAAATCTTCAACTTCATGACATACATGATTTTGCAACATTGTTGTGGGTGACCAACTGAATTCCCAGCAACCGACTCGTTCGAAATTCGAAAACGCGTCCGTTGCCAGGCAAGCCCATTGTCAATGGGTGCGCACCGATCGGTCCATTGCGGTACAACGCGTACAGGGGTACAACGCGTACCCGCACACATTGAAGGCAATGGGCCGGCCGGAGGCACCGATCGGTCCATTGCGGTACAACGCGCACAGGGGTACAAGCGCGTACCCGCACACATTGAAGGCAATGGGCCGGCCGGAGGCACCGATCGGTCCATTGCGGTACAACGCGCACAGGGGTACAAGGCGTACCCGCACACATTGAAGGCAATGGGCCGGCCGGAGGCACCGATCGGTCCATTGCGGTACAACGCGCACAGGGGTACAAGGCGTACCCGCACACATTGAAGGCAATGGGCCGGCCGGAGGCACCGATCGGTCCATTGCGGTACAACGCGCACAGGGGTACAAGGCGTACCCGCACACATTGAAGGCAATGGGCCGGCCGGAGGCACCGATCGGTCCATTGCGGTACAACGCGCACAGGGGTACAACGCGTACCCGCACACATTGAAGGCAATGGGCCGGCCGGAGGCACCGATCGGTCCATTGCGGTACAACGCATCACTGTACATGTGACTGGCATAGGTCAGCATGCCTGTCTCAGATGGACATATGCCAGCCACAGATAGCTCCCAGGGAGTGAGGGGCACACCTACATCACGACAGCCTGTCCAAACCTTATCATAAGGCATGTAAGGCTGCATTTCCTATTGTGTGTATGTTGGTGTACATGTTGTCCTGTGGGTGTCACCTGTGGGCAGCCACCCCCAGGCTGTGCACGTGTTCATGGGGACAGGATCCTGGGTGTTACGTGTACGTGACCACTGTGATGTGCAACTGTTCATATCTGTGCATGTGTCATGGTCACATTTCACAGTGGTGTTTGTGTATGTCATGTCACATACCCCGTGAGTCCCATGTGGGACGGTATGTTTGAGCCAGGGTGTCCCAGTGGCACAATAGTGATGGCCCTCCACAGTCTTTGTGCATGTAGTGTTTACAATGTCTCTGATTTCATGTGCACAATGGGAGACAGTCTCCACATCCACGTTGTGTGTGCATGGACTCTGATGTTGTGCGTGTGTGTCACAGACGTCCATGTCTGTCCTGCCATGGCAAGTGTGGCCACTACCTGTGGGGGTCATGTTTGTTTTGCTGTGGTGTACACATGATACTCCAGGTGATGCCAGTGTCCATGTGGCATTACAGGGTCCCTGGGAATGTACCTGTCGTTGAGCTGTGGTGCCTGGGGCACATCTGTCCTCACATGTCACTGTGGGGGTGACTGTGACACGGCATCATGATATCCAATGGGCCAACCTGGGACAAATTGATGCCACCTGTAGGACCGTGTTGACAGATGTTGGCCATGTATGTACCATACATGTCCTTCCGGTACTGCACACTTCATGTAGTTGTGCCTCATGATGATGTATGTTGGGATCTTGAGTGTGTTCAATGCCGCATATGTGGGGTGACTGACGATCTTGCTTACTTCTCCTCTGCACTGCAGGGCTCCTGCTGTCCATCGGCCATTCCCAGACCTGGCAACGATGGTGGAACGGGACAGCATCCGACGGTACCGCTTCACCAGGCAGCTGATTGAGGATTTGGCAGTGCAGTTGTCCCCACATTTGCAGCCTGGCCGGCCGTATCCTACAGCGCTGACCCCCAAGGTGAAGGTGATGGCAGCCCTACACTTCTTTGCCACCGGTACCTTCCAACATACTGTGGCGTCTGCTGGTGGGATGTCACAGACCATGTTCAGCCGTGTGCTCCGCGATGTTTTGGCGGCAATGTTGCTCTTCCTGAACCGGTACATCTATTTCCCTAGACTGCGACGACTCACTGACGTGAAGAGTGACTTTTATGCCCTGGGGAGGATGCCGCATGTAATTGGCTCCATTGATGGGACACATGTGGCTTTGGTACCACCACAGGCCCAGGAGCAGGCCTACAGGAACCGCAAGCACTACCACTCGGTCAATGCACTGGTGGTGTGTCTTGCAGACATGACCATCACACACGTGTGTGCCCGTTTCCCTGGTTCAGCACACGATGCCTTTGTGATGAGGAGTAGTCGCATCCCCAGGATGATGGCACAGATGCAGAACCAGCGTGCCTGGCTTGTCGGTGTGTACTGACTTTGTGCCATTGTGTGTGATCTGATCTGTAGTATTCCGCCCACTTTTCCAAGTCAGCTGATGTGCACTTGTCTGTCCGTAGGTGACTCGGGATACCCCAACATGCCGTGGTTGCTGACACCCCTCAGGAACCCTGTGACACCTGCCCAGATGCGCTACAATGAGGCACATGGTCGGACCAGGAGAGTGATTGAGCGGACCTTTGGTCTCCTGAAGAGCCGCTTCCGCTGCCTGGACAAGACCGGAGGGTCCCTCCCATATGCCCCTGCGAAAGTGTGCAAGATTATCATCGTCTGCTGCATGCTCCACAACCTGGCAGTGCGGAAGGAGTTGCCTCTCATCCAGGATGACGATGACCAACATCCGCCACCTGTGGAGGATCCTGGCCTGGACCACGATGCCAGTGACGATGATGATGATGATGGTGATGGTGATGTCCGCACACAGCTCATCACCAACTTCTTTAGCTGAATGTGAGTATCCTGAGGTGTCATGTGAATGATGTGAGTTGGCATGATGTGTGGGTGGGGCTCTGGCGCTGTTGGAGTGTGTCCATGGGCTACTTGACTGGATGTGTGTTGCGATGTGTGGTTACAGGTGGGCTGTACTCCCCAACAGTGTTGACATGCTAACTTGGTTCTGGGTGGGTATCTTGTAACATGTATTGTGCATGAGTTTTGCTGTTCTGTCCTGTACTGCATTGCTTTTGACTGTGTGTCATTTCTGTCCTTCACAGGGTACTTTCAGATTCGTTTGGTCAACTGTGTCCACCGACGACGTGATTGCACATCCAGGCTGGTAGCTGTTGTGTCCCTACAGGTGATGTGCGCCACACCCATGGACTTCCTTCCGTCTACAGTTGTTGACTGTGTGCCCGCTACCAGGTGGGGTTACCTTGCATCTGTAGTGGTTACGGCATGTTGCTACTGTGTAATAAACCTGTGCTTCACTTAGTGATGTGCGTTGTCTGTGGTCACACATTTGACTGCCATTTGCTTACTGCACCTGTGGGCTACTTGACTACAACTGGGAATGGGTGTGGTGTCTGTGCATTGCACCGTCTTCCCTGGCAACATCAGTGTAGGCAATGAGTCAGATGGCCTAGGTGTGTATGTGTTGTGTAGCCCTGGTGGTGTGTCTCCCTCATATGTGTCACGTTGCCTTTACTCACATGCCTGTGTTGTCCTTGCTGTTGCAGTTCGCATACACAGTGTAATTTTGCAGTTCATCATCCCCATAACAGCACCCATGTTGGAATCACGACAGAGGCAAGTATGGTGTATTAGTGTGTTTATTGTGATACATTTGTGTTAATAGTGCATAGGATGGGTTGTGCTGTACATGAATCTTGCAATCCCAAGTTCCTAGGTGAATTGAAAGTCCGGGTAGACAGGATCCCCAGTATCGGGGCCACAGTTGTCTGACACATTGGTCCAACTTGTACTCCCCATGCAATGTGTGGGAGTAGTGTTGCCGTCAACAGGGTGAACAGTCTGTGCACAAAGGCGAACATCCAGAACAGGTTCAGGCTTCCTGGGAGTTGCGCTTGGCCATCGGCCTCTCACTTTTCCCTCCTCGGACGACCCCTCTTCTTGGGGGGGGCCCTCAAGTGCAGGCTGCTGCGGTGCAGGGGACTCTCCGCCAGAGTCCTCCTCCCTCCCTGTGGCAGTTGCAGTTTGTTCGGCACCAGATGTTGTTGGCACACAGGGAGGTGTGGACTGGTTGCTGTTCATCTGGCGGAGGCATTGTAAAATGTCCCTGTGCACCGCCGTCATCTCATGCAGTACATCCCACTTGGACTCCACACGGGACATGTGTGAGTCCACACGGGACATGTGTGACTCCACGTGGGACATGTGGGAGTCCAAGCGGGCATGATGGGCAGCCTGCTGCTGTTTGATGTCTCTGAGGAGCCCCACTACCTGGCTGAGCTCTCCGGTGCTGGACTGGTACGCATCAGCTATGCGTACCAGTTGTGGGTCGTCATGCACACCAGCAACGTCTGCAAGCAGCGACCTCTGTCTCCCACCCCTCCCACCACCCCTGCTGACATGTGCAGTGTGTGCAGTTGCACGCACAGATAACCCTGGTCCACCTTGGGGGTTGGTGGTGGTGGTGGTGTCCATGGCCCCAGGTTGGTCCAGGGTCACTGCGCTGGTGTTGCTCCTTATTCTGTCCATGTCGGCAGGGATGGTATTCGTGGTGACAGTCGTTGTAGGGGTGGGTGCAGGGAGTGCAGCTGGTGGTCCTGCTGGTGCTGCAGCTGGTGGTCCTGCTGGTGCTGCATGTTGACTTGCACCGGATGTGCCAGGTTGTTCATCGTCCGAGGAGGACAGAGGCTGTACGACGCCAGTGAGCTCGGCATCCTCTTGAGCCTGGGACTGGGACTCCTCAGCGTCTGCTGCTGTGTCCCCATCATCACCTGTTTTTGGGAGACACAAACAATGTATGTCATGTTTCTGCAGGCATCAGTGGTTGACACACATGACAGTTGTGACTGTGCCTCTGGGTGCGGGCCTGTACATTGCATTGTCCTAAGTCGTCACAGTCAGGGGTTGATATTGGTGTGGCACATTGTCCTGCATTATTTGGGCATTTCTATGTATTTTCTGGGGTGTGAACATGGTCTGCATTGCTTGTGTTTGGTTGACAGCCAGACCTCCTTCCCACCCAGCCAGCCAGTCAGTTATCCCACCATGGAACGTGCTTGCGTTGCAGGGAGTGGAAGTTGTCTCTCAGGATGTCAGTCAGTGGTGTCCTGCTGTTTGTTGGTGCACAGTTGGCAGCAGGGCCTTGTGCTCCCCACAGCAGTAGCCAGTGTCAGCCATCTTGTGAGTCCTTCTCCACTCCCTGTGATGTGAGCATGGTTCAGGGTGGTGTTGATGGGACAGTTGTGGGGGTGAGCTATGTCTGTGACTACGACTCCCATCATGCCATTGCCTCCACCCCACTTGCCAGCATTCCCATACTTACTTGCTTTTGTGTGGAGTTCAGTGGGTGTGGGTGTGAGGGCAATGGCAAGATGGCTGACAGTGGTGTCCTGCTGTTGGTTGGTGTGCAGTACCCAGCATGCCCTTGTGCTCCCCACGACACAGCAACAGTGTCAGACATCTTTGATGGGCCTTTCCACTCTCTGTGGGATGTGCATGCGTGAGTGTGAGCTTGCTGGGCCATGTGGTGGGGGATGTAGGGCTGTGAGTACGACTCCCATCATGCTATTGCCTCCACCCCCTTCCCAGCATGCCCATGCTTCCTTCCTTTTGACTCTGCTTCCCTGTGGGGTGGGCTGGCTGTGCTGACAGGATGGCTGGGAGTGTTGTCCTGGCAGTTGTTTGGCTAAGAGTCCCAAGAGTGTCCCTGTGCTTCACACAACATAACCCAGGGTGGTGGTGCTTTGTGGGATCTTGTGTTAGGATGGAGGGCATTGCATTCTACCAGGTGGGTACTGTGGAGTTTGTGTTGGGGAGGGTGTGAGGGGAGGTGCTGGTGACTATAGTCAGTGCTGCAAGTCCCCCTTCCCACCCAGCCAGCCAGATATCCCACCATGGAACGTGCTTGCATTGCAGGGAGTGTAAGTTGTCTCTCAGGATGTCAGTCAGTGGTGTCCTGCTGTTTGTTGGTGCACAGTTGGCAGCAGGGCCTTGTGCTCCCCACAGCAGTAGCCAGTGTCAGCCATCTTGTGAGTCCTTCTCCACTCCCTGTGATGTGAGCATGGTTCAGGGTGGTGTTGATGGGCCAGTTGTGAGGCTGAGCAATGTCTGTGACTACGACTCCCATCATGCTATTGCCTCCACCCCCCTTCCCAGCATGCCCATGCTTCCTTCCTTTTGACTCTGCTTCCCTGTGGGGTGGGCTGGCTGTGCTGACAGGATGGCTGGGAGTGTTGTCCTGGCAGTTGTTTGGCTAAGAGTCCCAAGAGTGTCCCTGTGCTTCACACAACATAACCCTGGGTGGTGGTGCTTTGTGGGATCTTGTGTTAGGATGGAGGGCATTGCATTCTACCAGGTGGGTACTGTGGAGTTTGTGTTGGGGGGTGTGAGGGGAGGTGCTGGTGACTATAGTCAGTGCTGCAAGTCCCCCTTCCCACCCAGCCAGCCAGATATCCCACCATGGAACGTGCTTGCATTGCAGGGAGTGTAAGTTGTCTCTCAGGATGTCAGTCAGTGGTGTCCTGCTGTTTGTTGGTGCACAGTTGGCAGCAGGGCCTTGTGCTCCCCACAGCAGTAGCCAGTGTCAGCCATCTTGTGAGTCCTTCTCCACTCCCTGTGATGTGAGCATGGTTCAGGGTGGTGTTGATGGGCCAGTTGTGAGGCTGAGCAATGTCTGTGACTACGACTCCCATCATGCTATTGCCTCCACCCCCCTTCCCAGCATGCCCATGCTTCCTTCCTTTTGACTCTGCTTCCCTGTGGGGTGGGCTGGCTGTGCTGACAGGATGGCTGGGAGTGTTGTCCTGGCAGTTGTTTGGCTAAGAGTCCCAAGAGTGTCCCTGTGCTTCACACAACATAACCCAGGGTGGTGGTGCTTTGTGGGATCTTGTGTTAGGATGGAGGGCATTGCATTCTACCAGGTGGGTACTGTGGAGTTTGTGTTGGGGGGTGTGAGGGGAGGTGCTGGTGACTATAGTCAGTGCTGCAAGTCCCCCTTCCCACCCAGCCAGCCAGATATCCCACCATGGAACGTGCTTGCATTGCAGGGAGTGTAAGTTGTCTCTCAGGATGTCAGTCAGTGGTGTCCTGCTGTTTGTTGGTGCACAGTTGGCAGCAGGGCCTTGTGCTCCCCACAGCAGTAGCCAGTGTCAGCCATCTTGTGAGTCCTTCTCCACTCCCTGTGATGTGAGCATGGTTCAGGGTGGTGTTGATGGGCCAGTTGTGAGGCTGAGCAATGTCTGTGACTACGACTCCCATCATGCTATTGCCTCCACCCCCTTCCCAGCATGCCCATGCTTCCTTCCTTTTGACTCTGCTTCCCTGTGGGGTGGGCTGGCTGTGCTGACAGGATGGCTGGGAGTGTTGTCCTGGCAGTTGTTTGGCTAAGAGTCCCAAGAGTGTCCATGTGCTTCACACAACATAACCCTGGGTGGTGGTGCTTTGTGGGATCTTGTGTTAGGATGGAGGGCATTGCATTCTACCAGGTGGGTACTGTGGAGTTTGTGTTGGGGGGGTGTTAGGGGAGGTGCTGGTGACTATAGTCAGTGCTGCAAGTCCCCCTTCCCACCCAGCCAGCCAGATATCCCACCATGGAACGTGCTTGCATTGCAGGGAGTGTAAGTTGTCTCTCAGGATGTCAGTCAGTGGTGTCCTGCTGTTTGTTGGTGCACAGCTGGCAGCAGGGCCTTGTGCTCCCCACAGCAGTAGCCAGTGTCAGCCATCTTGTGAGTCCTTCTCCACTCCCTGTGATGTGAGCATGGTTCAGGGTGGTGTTGATGGGCCAGTTGTGAGGCTGAGCAATGTCTGTGACTACGACTCCCATCATGCTATTGCCTCCACCCCCTTCCCAGCATGCCCATGCTTCCTTCCTTTTGACTCTGCTTCCCTGTGGGGTGGGCTGGCTGTGCTGACAGGATGGCTGGGAGTGTTGTCCTGGCAGTTGTTTGGCTAAGAGTCCCAAGAGTGTCCATGTGCTTCACACAACATAACCCTGGGTGGTGGTGCTTTGTGGGATCTTGTGTTAGGATGGAGGGCATTGCATTCTACCAGGTGGGTACTGTGGAGTTTGTGTTGGGGGGTGTGAGGGGAGGTGCTGGTGACTATAGTCAGTGCTGCAAGTCCCCCTTCCCACCCAGCCAGCCAGATATCCCACCATGGAACGTGCTTGCATTGCAGGGAGTGTAAGTTGTCTCTCAGGATGTCAGTCAGTGGTGTCCTGCTGTTTGTTGGTGCACAGTTGGCAGCAGGGCCTTGTGCTCCCCACAGCAGTAGCCAGTGTCAGCCATCTTGTGAGTCCTTCTCCACTCCCTGTGATGTGCGCATGGTTCATGGTGGTGTTGATGGGACAGTTTTGGGGCGGGCAATATGTGTGACTGCGACTCCCATGATGCTATTGGCTACACTGACTTGGCCAGCATACACAGAATTCCTTCCTTTGAGTGGTCTTCACTGTGTGTTGGTGTTGTTGTGGTGGCTACATGTGTGGATGTGTTTGTTAGTTCTATTTGTGCCACTGCCTAGCTGTAGTTGTGGTTGTGTTTGTACATGTGTTGGCACAGTTGGATGTGACTTTTTTGATGGCATGTGTTGTGTTTATCTGACTGACATACACATTTTGGGATGATTCTGTTCTAGTTGCTGTGTAATTGCTATGAGTGCATGGTTTGACTCTCCCTTGACAGTGATGTGTGTGTTTTGTGGCAGTTTATTGTGTACATTTGTTGTGTACTCACCAGGCTCTGGGATGTCCTCTAGTCCATATACGCTCACTGGCAGAAGGATGGCCCGCACCTTCTCCTCCCAGGGCCTGAGGTATATTGGCTTGGCAGGAGGGCCACTGCCGGTGTGTTGGCTGTTGATGTAGTCTTTCTTCAGCATGTCCCGTACCCTCCTGCGCACGTCATACCACCTGTTCTGGATGTCCGTCTTTGTGCGCCAACATGGTGATTGGGCGTTCACCCTGTTGATGATCCTCTCCCACATCTTGGTTTTCTGCGACATGGGGGTCTGTTGGACCAGAGTGCCAAACAGCTGTGGCTCCACCCTGAGGATCTCGTCTACCATGACTTCCAATTCACTATCTAGGAACTTGGGATTCTTCTTGGGGGCATGGTGATGGGTGGTGATGGTGGGTGATGTGTGTGTTGGTGTGCAGGTGAGGGTGTGTGAGTGTGTGTTTTGCTGGGTGTATGTGAGGTAGGTATTTGTTGGTGTGCTGATGGAATGTGGCTTGTGTGAGGGATGAGCTGTGGGTGTGTGGTTGCTTTCTCTTGGGTGCTGGCAGTGGAATGGCATTTGCAAAGGCTCATGGTAGTGATTTGTGTCCTTTATATAGGTGGAGTTGTGGGTGTGTCTTTGTTCTCTGTCCCCACCCCCCAGTATTTATTGGCTTGGTAATTGCTTGTTTGGCCTTTTTTTGGGTGATTTTTCCTTTGTGTTGTTTGTGTATGTTGGAAACGTTCTTGTGACCGAGTCGGACCCTGCATTGGTCTCGTACGGTGTTTTCCGTTTCGTTCACGCTGTGTTTGTGCAGTTTTCTGTGCTGCGTACGCGTCGGTCGCGGTGTTTTGTGTTGCTTCGGCTCGGTTTTGTATGCGTGTCGGTCGTACGGCTTGTCCTCCGTCCGACTCGGTCGTGGTTTTCGCGCCTTGCATCGTACTTTGCGGTTTGGAGTTGGCGTGTACGTTTCGGTCGGATTTGTTCCGGGTGCGTGTCGGTCGGTTGGATTCGCGTGTTTTTCCGGCCGGATTGCTATTTTCCGTGCGGCTCGGTCGGTCGACTTGGTTTCGTTACGTGTCGGTCGGATTTTTCGCGCCTTGCATCGTACTTGGCGTGTCGGGCGCCACAAGTACGTGTCGGTCGGTATTTTTTCCGGATCCGAGTCGGTCGGTGCTTTTTCCGGCCCGAATCGGAATCGACCCCTAAGACTCCGAATGGACTTAACAGTGGGGAAGAATTGGCGGTACATCTAGTTAACTAACTTATCTCTAGTGAACAGGACAATAGTAATGAGAAAATTAACTAAGATCATACTGTTATTGCACACAATATTAATATGAGATTTACGGGTTCATGTTGAGAGGGAGCAGAGGTATTGGGGCAATCTCCATCATGGAGGTTGCATTACGCCGATCCACGGCGAGATTGTAGTTCATTGGTGATATACGTGTTGCTAATTATGGCGAATTTTCGTGTAAGAATATTGATTCTCATATAAATTAGTTTAGTAGATCAGATTTCTGAATCTTGTAAATCACCATTTAGAAATGGCGCTTAGAAAACATGCGCTATACCTCTATTTTCTTCTCTATGATCTTGTCTCTTTAATATCGTGGCATTTAATTTTATAATATCATGTGTGCACCCTGTTATTTTACATGTCTCTAGTAAATAGGTGACGTTAATGAATTCAAAATTATACTGCTACTGTATATAAGTTTTACATAAAACTGGTTGATTTATAGAAAAAAGTAACAGAGGAATAAAAAAGGGGCAACCCCCATTATGGAGGTTGCCTGGTGCCGATCCACGGCGAGATTATGGCTTAATGGTGGTACATGTGATATGTCACACCACTTAGTAATGGCGCTCAGTAAGAATGCGCCATATCCTCTGTTTATGTCTATAATTTTGCCTCTTTAAAAATGGCGCTTGAGAACATGATGTGTAAACACTGATGAAGGACTGGTTCCGAAACGCGTTTGTTGTTTGTTGAGAAAATAAAATCAACTGACTGCCGACCCCGTGAGTGCTATAATTTCTTGAACAAGAGATTTTTGGAGCAGGGATATATATATATATATATATATATATATATATTATCTACTGGCGGTCGCCAGTAGATAGTTATAGTTACAACCTATTATCCATAGGAAATCCGCGACATTCTATTTGAAATAACTCTCTTGCCGGTTGACGTATCTTCGCGAAATTTTCAAACTTCGTGGGGCGCTCCGGTCCGCTCCTACCCTGAAAGTCTCGGGTGATACGTCAAGCGGGGGCCGAGAAAAAGGGGGTCCCAAAACGCGTTTTCCCCATGCATTTTCCCATAGGAAACTTTAGACACGGCTACAGCCCGAACTGCTGAACGGAATTACACCAAATTTGGCAAAGAGGTAGTTCTTGGTTCAGAAAGAACCCTTTTGTTAAATGGTGTAAATCCGTTCAGTAGTTGCTGAGAAAATCAAAAAGTAAAAGTACATATATATCTATGGGCACGGAGGATTCGCGCACCCTGAGCGCACCCTGCGCGCACCGTCCCGATCACGAGCTGCATGTTAATTGGCTGTCAGCTGGCTGTCAACATTCCGATTCAGGAAATGTTGGCAGCCATTTTGTCCCTCGGTAGAACCGAGGACAGAAACAAGTGCGCAAAGCGCACAAAGGGGGAGGGTAGAAACACCCTGACCCCTAGGTTTGCTCAGGGGGTCCCACAAGGACCCCCTGGGCAAAAAAAAAACTATTTTTTAAAAATCGGCAGGATGCGCTCAGGGTGCGCGAATCCTGCCGAAAAATCGAAGCGCGGTCTCCGCGCTCGATAGTCAATTGGCCTCGGGTGGCCCAAGTCCCGGGGGCATGCTGGGGGGTTAATTTTATGTGTGTGGGGCCTCTAAGGGCCCCCAAGCCCCGGGGACCACCACCCCCGGGGCTTTATGTACAATGGTGCGGGAGGGCTCTGAGCCTCCCGCAGCCCCGGGGACCACCACCTCCCCGGGGCTTCTTTTTTTATTAAAACCTGTGTGGGGGCTCCAGCCCTCACACGCCCGGGACCACCACCTCCCGGGCACTAAGAAAATTACAATGGGGGTCCGTTTTGGACTCCCAGAGCCCCGGGGACCACCACCTCCCCGGGCTGTGCACTGAATGGGAGGGGGCCGCGCGGCCCCTCCTGGAGCCTTGATGGCCCTGGGGGCCACCACCCCCAGGGCCGGTTCCTGCAGTGTCCCGGGTGCCTACCCCGGGACACTGCTGCTTGTAATGACAGGCCGGGAGCCTCGCGGCTCCGTCCTGTCATTGCAAACTTGCTTGGATATTGGAAGAGAGCAGGAAACCTGCTCTCTCTTCCAATATCCAAAGCCGATTGCTTTCCACATGGGGAGCTGCATCTTAGCAGCTCCCCATGTGTAAAGCAATGCCGGCTCCCGTAGGACACGGGGAGCCGGCGGGACTGTGGGGGATTGGTGACCCCCACAGTCCCCAACGAGAGGGCCAGCCCCGGGGATGGGGTCCCCGGGCAAGTAGTGCTCGGGAGGGGGCCACGCGGCCCCTCCCCTAAAAAAAAAAATTTAAAAAAAAAAACGATCGGGCCCGCAGGCCCCGCCCCTTCCTTCACCACTCTGCAAACGGAACGAATTCCCCTTGAATACTGGGGGTCCCTGGGGCCAACTAGCCCACCAGGAACCTCCAGTATGCGCCAGGGGCTGCCTTGCAGAGAGGTGTACAGAGGCCACGCCCTTTTACACCTCTCTGCAACGCAGCTCTATGGCGCTTTTTGGAGGTATATGGTGGGCTAGTTGGACTCCGGGGACCCTCAGGATTCAAGGGGACTTAATCCCTCAACTTAAAACGCGCCACGGGCGCTTGCACAGTGGTGAAGGGAGGGGCGGGGCTTGAGGTGACATGTGTGCAAACAGGCCCCGTGGCGCGTTTTAAGATGGGAATTAAATCCCTTCAATCCTGAGGGTCCCTGGGGCCAACTAGCCCAACAGGTACATCCAGAAAGCGCACAGAGCTGCGTTGCAGAGAGGTGTAAAAGGGGTGTGGCCTCTCTACACGTCTCTGCAACGCAGCCCCTGGCGCATATTGGAGGTTCCTGGTGGTCTAGTTGGCCCCTAGGGACCCTCAGGATTCAAGGGAACTTAATCCCCAACTTAAAACGCGCCACGGGGCGCGTTTGCAAAGATGTCACCTCAGGCCCCGCCCTCCCTTCACCATTGTGCAAATATTCCTCTAAAATCAGCCGAAATAGGAATTCCGATTTACTCACCTGTTATAAGGAGAGACCTCAGTGCTGTATCTTTCAGCCCAGTACTGGTCCTGAAAAGTAATTTTAACCGTACTTACCGGTAACTTGAATTTCCTTCATAGGCTAACATTGACTGGTTTCACTTGGAAATTCTTCTAAGTGTGGAGTTTTGGAACTTTAAAATATTCCTCTAAAATCAGCCGAAATACGAATTCCGATTTACTCACCTGTTATCAGGAGAGACCTCAGTGCTGCATCTTTCAGCCCAGTACTGATCCTGAAAAGTAATTTTAACCGTACTTCACCGGTAACTTGAATTTCCTTCATAGGCTAACATTGACTGGTTTCACTTGGAAATTCTTCTAAGTGTGGAGTTTTGGAACTTTAAAATATTCCTCTAAAATCAGCCGAAATACGAATTCCGATTTACTCACCTGTTATCAGGAGAGACCTCAGTGCTGCATCTTTCAGCCCAGTACTGATCCTGAAAAGTAATTTTAACCGTACTTACCGGTAACTTGAATTTCCTTCATAGGCTAACATTGACTGGTTTCACTTGGAAATTCTTCTAAGTGTTGATTTTTGAAACATACAAATATTCCTCTAAAATCAGCCGAAATCCGAATTCTGATTTACTCACCTGTTATCAGGAGAGACCTCAGTGCTGCATCTTTCAGCCCAGTACTGGTCCTGAAAAGTAATTTTAACCGTACTTACCAGTAACTTGAATTTCCTTCCATAGGCTAACATTGACTGGTTTCACTTGGAAATTCTTCTGTGTGGAGTTTTGGAACTTTAAAATATTCCTCTAAAATCAGCCGAAATACGAATTCCGATTTACTCACCTGTTATCAGGAGAGACCTCAGTGCTGCATGTTTCAGCCCAGTACTGATCCTCAAAAGTAATTTTAACCGTACTTACCGGTAACTTGAATTTCCTTCATAGGCTAACATTGACTGGTTTTCAGCAAAAAGTTTCAAAGTGTTGATTTTCACAAACTACAAATATTCCTTAAAAATCGCCTGTATGACTTAAACGCATTCTTTCAACTGTTTACAGGAGATGCACCAGTGCTGGATCCAGGATCCAACACTGAGTAAGAAAAAGTAACGATAACAGTTTTTACCTGCTAAGTGAATTTCCTTCCATAGGATAACATTGGTGATTCTATGAGAAAAAGTTTCAAAGTGTCAACTTTTAAAATACAATAATATTCCTTAAAAATCACGACTGTAACCAAAACGCTTTTACTCAACTGTTTACAGGAGATGTACCAGGACTGAATCTAGGATCCAGTCCTGTGGTTACAAAAGTAATCCATAAAGTAACTAATTGCATTTAACTAGAAATTCACATTGAGCTGAATGTTGCATTGTGTTTGAAAATGTGTTGCCCATTGCAACAACTGTAACTACTGTACTTAAAAGTCTATTGCCTATCTGCAAAGTATTTAAACTAAAGTAATTCATTCTGAGAAAGTATTTTTTGTAATGTAATGTATAATGTAATTACAATGTAATTTGACAAATAAAATATGTAAAAAAAAATTGTTTCTAAAAATGTAGTAAATCAGTATGAAAAAATTAATATAACAATTAATACATTTAAAAATTGTCATTTACAAAACCTTTGAAATTCACTGAAAAACCGTAGGTTTCAGGCACGTTATAGTTAGAAATTAGCATTTAAAAAACCTTTGAAATTCACTGAAAAAACCATAGGTTTCAGACACGTTATAGTTACAAATTAGCATTTAAAAACCTTTGAAATTCACTGAAAAACCATAGGTTTCAGACACGTTATAGTTACAAATTAGCATTTAAAAAACCTTTGAAATTCACTGAAAAAACCATAGGTTTTAGGGACAGTTATAGTTACTTGGACATTGCACTCGTACAAAACCCGTGAAATTCCCTCGTTATAGTTAGTTCAGCTAACTATAACTCGCGCCCCGCAATGCACTGCTGATGACGTCACATATTACATCACTCATGACATGGTCAGTGACATCACTGATGACATCACTGATGACATCTCAAATGACATCACTGATGACATCATCCACGTGATAATCTGATGCACCTCCTCACACCCTAATATAATCTTTGATACACCCACTCTAAATTACAGACTGCCATTCGCAAAACCATAGACACTCCAACACCAATAACTACATACCCACTCACTGATTCTTAGGTCTACACACACACATCCACTCACTCACCCGTACAGTCACTCATACTTACGGTCACTCAGTACAGGACTATCATATGCACTCTTACTCCTATATAGACACTCAAACAACGCCACTCATCCATAGAGATACTCACACACCTAGTCAGTCATGCAAATAATTAAACACACTGCCATTTACTCACCTATACAGTTATACACACACCAGCTCACTTACTCATACAAATAGTAGCACATTCTTACGCTCTTATACAATCACTGATACAAGCACACAATCATCCATACAGCCACTATCACAATCACTCACTCTTGCTTATAGCTATTTATATACTCCAACACACATATATACTGCCTTTCACATATGTAGTTACTCACACATGTACCACTGGGACATACATTCACTCACTAACACACTCTTACACACACTTACCCACCCATACAGTCTATCACAGATGCACTCTTGAAACCATCCACCCAGTGAATCACCCACTCACACATCTATGCACAGAGTTGCACACACCCCTCCCACACAAACACTCAGGCACCCATACAGATACTCAGACAAGCATTCAATAACTCATATAGACACTCATTTAGCTATTCACAAACACATGCAGCCACTTACACAGCAACAGACAGACGGATACAGACATTCACCCAGTTTAGTCACTAACCCATGCATTCAGTAAGATACGTTAAATCACTCACTTATAGTCAGTCATGCACCTACTAAATCATCCATACAGACACTTACACACCCACTCATTCTTCAATACGTCTTTTCCTATATATATTAAAAATATTTAAACTTTACAGAAACACACAGTCACTGGATGATGTCATCAGTGATGTCATTTGAGATGTCATCAGTGATGTCATCAGTGATGTCACTGACCATGTCATGAGTGATGTAATATGTGACATCATCAGCAGTGCATTGCGGGGCGCGAGTTATAGTTAGCTGAACTAACTATAACGGGGGAATTTCACGGGTTTTGTACGAGTGCAATGTCCAAGTAACTAAAACTGTCCCTAAAACCTATGGTTTTTTCAGTGAATTTCAAAGGTTTTTTAAATGCTAATTTGTAACTATAACGTGTCTGAAACCTATGGTTTTTTCAGTGAATATATATATATATATACACACACATATATATATATATATATACACACATATATATATATATATATACACACACATATATATATATATATATATACACACACATATATATATATATATATATATATATATACACACACATATATATATATATATATACACACACATATATATATATATATATATATATATATATATACACACATATATATATATATATATATACACACATATATATATATATATATACACACATATATATATATATATATACACACACATATATATATATATATACACACATATATATATATATATACACACACATATATATATATATACACACACATATATATATATATACACACACATATATATATATATATACACACACATATATAGATATATATATATACACACATATATATATATATATATACACACACATATATATATATATATATATATATATATATACACACACATATATATATATTCACTGAAAAAACCATAGGTTTCAGACACGTTATAGTTACAAATTAGCATTTAAAAACCTTTGAAATTCACTGAAAAAACCATAGGTTTTAGGGACAGTTATAGTTAGTTGGACATTGCACTCGTACAAAACCCGTGAAATTCCCCCGTTATAGTTAGTCCAGCTAACTATAACTCGCGCCCGCAATGCACTGCTGATGACGTCACATATTACATCACTCATGACATGGTCAGTGACATCACTGATGACATCACTGATGACATCTCAAATGACATCACTGATGACATCATCCAGTGACTGTGTGTTTCTGTAAAGTTTAAATATTTTTAAAATATATAGGAAAAGACGTATTGAAGAATGAGTGGGTGTGTAAGTGTCTGTATGGATGATTTAGTAGGTGCGTGACTGACTCTATAAGTGAGTGATTTAACGTATCTTACTGAATGCATGGGTTAGTGACTAAACTGGGTGTATGTCTGTATCCGTCTGTCTGTTGCTGTGTAAGTGGCTGCATGTGTTTGTGAATAGCTAAATGATTTTCTATATGAGTTATTGAATGCTTGTCTGAGTATCTGTATGGGTGCCTGAGTGTTTGTGTGGGAGGGGTGTGTGCAACTCTGTGCATAGATGTGTGAGTGGGTGATTCACTGGGTGGATGGTTTCAAGAGTGCATCTGTGATAGACTGTATGGGTGGGTAAGTGTGTGTAAGAGTGTGTTAGTGAGTGAATGTATGTCCCAGTGGTACATGTGTGAGTAACTACATATGTGAAAGGCAGTATATATGTGTGTTGGAGTATATAAATAGCTATAAGCAAGAGTGAGTGATTGTGATAGTGGCTGTATGGATGATTGTGTGCTTGTATCAGTGATTGTATAAGAGCGTAACAATGTGCTACTATTTGTATGAGTAAGTGAGCTGGTGTGTGTGTATAACTGTATAGGTGAGTAAATGGCAGTGTGTTTAATTATTTGCATGACTGACTAGGTGTGTGAGTATCTCTATGGATGAGTGGCGTTGTTTGAGTGTCTATATAGGAGTAAGAGTGCATATGATAGTCCTGTACTGAGTGACCGTAAGTATGAGTGACTGTACGGGTGAGTGAGTGGATGTGTGTGTGTAGACCTAAGAATCAGTGAGTGGGTATGTAGTTATTGGTGTTGGAGTGTCTATGGTTTTGCGAATGGCAGTCTGTAATTTAGAGTGGGTGTATCAAAGGTTATATTAGGGTGTGAGGAGGTGCATCAGATTATCACGTGGATGATGTCATCAGTGATGTCATTTGAGATGTCATCAGTGATGTCATCAGTGATGTCACTGACCATGTCATGAGTGATGTAATATGTGACGTCATCAGCAGTGCATTGTGGGCGCGAGTTATAGTTAGCTGGACTAACTATAACGGGGAATTTCATGGGTTTTGTACGAGTGCAATGTCCAACTAACTATAACTGTCCCTAAAACCTATGGTTTTTTCAGTGAATATATATATATATATAAATATACATATATCAACTAGATCAGGTTTTTATAAATATAGCTCGTGCCGAGCATGTAAATTCGGTAAAAACACCTCCGAGTACACTTCTGCTTTCAGTTCCCAACCCATTAAAATCCAGGGCCGTTTTACCTGTAGAACAGACTTTGCAGTGTATATATTGGAATGTACTTGTCATTTACTATATGTTGGAAGTACCAAACTGCAAGTTTTTAATAGAATTCTCCAACATTTACGAGCAATAGTAAATTCAGACCCAAACTACCCTGTGGCACGACACCTGAAATTGGTTCACAACAATAACCTCAATGACCTTAGTTACTATGTTATAGGCTCTGTACCCAAGTCCAGCAGAGGTGGCAATCAAGAGAAAAGATTAAGGCAGCTGGAATCGGAATTTATCATGCTACTAGACACTAAGATGCCGAATGGTCTCAATACCAGCGAAGATTTGCACAATTTTTTATAGACTGAGGGGGATATTCACAAGAACGTGTGCTAAATATCACCAAAAAATGTTAACGCAACTTTACACATCGCAGTCCATCGCGGGAAAATAACCCCGTGTTAATGTGGAATTCACAACACGACGGTACCATGCGATAGTCCGCAATACAACTACCGCGACGGCGATAAAAACACAAACCCCAACACCAAAAAACGTGCGATGAGCCCATTCGCGATGAGGAAAGCAGCGATAAGCAGCGCCAGGCCTGCCATACACACACGGCAGGCGGGAAAATCACTACAAAAGGAGAAAAAACACCCAAACACAAAATGACCAACACCCAAGCACCATGGAGGCAGCCGGAGCAGGCGCAGAGGACGAACGCAACCCCACAAGTACCCCAGACGACCAGCCCGGGACCACGGTGACAGGGAAGGGCAAGGACAAGAAGAAGAGGAAGACGAAGTACAGTCCGCAGGAGAATCGGATCCTAGTCACGGAGGTGATAGAACACCATCAACAACTGTTCATCGCCTCCAAAGTGTCATTGGGCACCAGAAATGGATTATGGCGGGCTATCGTGGACAAGGTGAACGCCGTCAGAGAGCACAAGAGGTCAATGAACGAGGTCAAGAGGCGATGGAATGACATCAAGCGCAAGACCAAGGAGAAACTCGCAGCCAACCAGAAGGCAGCAATGCAGAATGGAGGTGGGAGCCCTGCGCCACAGCAGGAGCTGGATGACATGGAGGAGCTGGTGTCGACAGTCATCAGTGTGGAGACCGTGGCAGGAGTCAGGGGACCGGACACTACTCGACATGACACAACACAATCGCAACAGGGTGAGTGACCACCAGGTACTGGGGGGACGGGGGGAGATGGTCACAATGGCCCACATGCACAATCAAGCAGAGCACAGTGCACACCCACGATGACTCTGGATCATGGCCCTGATCCACAGACTGTCACAATGTACAATGCCATGCTGTCTGAATGTGAACCTGTACCATGCGGCTACATACATGCGGACACATTGTAATACACCATCTCCCCTTCACATTGCAGGGGCACCGTCAACACCTCCTGCAGAGCAGTCCCAGACACTCTTCACTGATGACGAGGAGGACACCACCAGCATCGACACCCAAGCCCTCCAAGACATCATTGAACTCATCCGCCAATCACCTCCAGGACCAGGGCAGCCCAGCTGCATCGAGGAGATCCCACCCACTCCACAAACCACCCAGCAGGAGGCACCCACAACCCCGGCTGTCTCCCAAGACCCCCCCGAACAACACATGGCCTTCCAAAGCCATGTGTTGGAGGTCCAGAGGGAGATGGCTGAGCAGGTGCGGGTGGGGTTCGACCTCATGGCTACCAAACTGGACGCCATCCATGGGTGTCTAGGTCCCATCAGGGACCAGCTCCAGTCCCTAACGGACACCCACGGCCCGCTCCATGGTCTCCAACGAGCCATGACTGACATCGCTGGAGTCCTGACTAGGAGACAAGAACACCTGTCCACTCAGAGTGGCTCCAGCGATTCCAGCCGTGAGCTGGCACACATGCGGAGGCTCATGGAGGACATGGTGCGGATGGAGGCGGAAAGGATGGCAGCCACCGCTGCACATCAGCGAAATGTAGCTGGGATCTACCAGGCCCTGCATGTCCTCATCATGGCATTGCTGCCACAAGGCGTGGCGATGATGAATGCTGCTGCCCGCACACCATCCACATCTCCACCCCCTGGTGTGTCAGTGCCTCCCAGTGCGGCAGGCGTATCCACTCTGGCACCTGATGTGTCAGTGGCACACAGTGCCGCAGCCGGTACAGCACCACCCACAGGTGGGGCAGAGCACACATCCGAGGACGAGGACGTGGATGGGATTGTGATCAGAAAGAGGCACTAGCATTCATTTCCGCCACCTTGCCTGTTTCTGCTTGGTGCCGCACATGGCCCCATGACCTTCCACTGACCCCCGATACACTCCGCTGCACTCACCTTGGACCGCGACATGGACTGCCATATCCTGTTTGATGACCAATGACACGGCGACCAGACTGCGAACTGTACCCTTCCTCTTCCGCAGTACTTGTCATCCCCGGATGGACTCTGGCTGGCCCTCCATGGGCCCATATTGTGTAGTGTGCTTGGCACTGCCCTGTACTGCTCCAGCTGCAAAACTCCACTGGATGTGCAATAAACATCCAGAAACGCACTGCTGTGTCATGTCTTTCATCATTCATGTATGAATGTGTGGATGAATGTAGGGACAGTGATTTCCCTTACGTCAATGATGCTCATCTAGTGGGATGCCAGTCCTAGTGTGCTACATTGCCGATTGTGTTCCGGGTGCCGTAGACACTACAAAAGGGACACATGCATTAGTCACTTCCTTGTCCGGACATGGACTGAACCACGCCCAAGGCCCCCGAGTCATTGTTGCAAGCCCTGCGCTGGTCCGGCGTATGCCAAGCCAGACCACTCCGCTTACGCTCAGAGGGGGGGCCCACATAGCTACATGTCACAGGCGTACACGCTGGTGGTATGCAGGCCACTGGTCTAGTTGTCAGCATGTCACGGCCACTCCCTGAGGGCAGGTTTGCACACACACCACACCCATCCGGCACAGGCATCACAGGCCATGTCACCCCGCCAATATGAGGGGCCGACAGCATCACATTCCCCACTGCCGGTGGTGACTGGATGACGGACGCTCCACGGTTCTCAATCATAAGGGGCCCATGAGTTGTTGCGCACAGGGTTGGTCGCACCCGAAGCCTCGCGCCCGTCACAGGCCTACCACCACGTGGCGCTTGCTTGGGTTGCACAGGGTTAGTGGCACCCGAAGCCTTGCGCCCGTCTCGGGCCTACCACCACGTGGCGCTGACTGGGGTTGCACAGGGTTAGTGGCACCCGAAGCCTTGCGCCCATCACGGGCCTACCACCATGTGGCGCTGACTGGGGTTGCACAGGGTTAGTGGCACCGAAATCGCTGAGCGGGTGTGCAGCCTGCGATGATGACGTGCGCACTTATGTGGTCTCTGCCATTGATGACTCAGGACTCAGTGTTATGTGTGGGACCTGCTGGGCCGCGGGGCGGCTCCGCATGATGTGGAGCATGCCATGGTGGCGGGACCGGGGTCTGGAGCTTGCACGGGCACGTGGTGTGCCCACTGGTGGACACACCGTTGGCGGCAGGTGAGCAGTGGGCCCGGGTTGCGCAAGTGCGGACAGCCAGCGCTGGCCGGCGGGAGGGGGTGGGGTGCGTCTGCATGCGTGCGCAGGGACGTACAGGCGTTGTTGCTGTGTGCTGTGTGATGGACTCTGCCATGATTGACTCTGGCCTCGATTACAGGTTGCAGACCTGGTGGCTTGCAGTGTATCCCGGCATGTGGTTGGAGACCCACCGGTGGCAGCAGGTGAACAGTGGGGCCTGGGTGCGCAGGGGCGGTGGTGTCTCTCTCTCTCTCCCTTCTTTCCCTCTCTCTCTCACTCTCTCTCTCCCTTCCTTTCCTTCTCTCTCTCACTCTCTCTCTCTCCCTTCCTTTCCTTCTCTCTCTCTCTCACTCTCACTCTCTCTCCTTTCCTTCCCTCTATCACTCTCTCTCTCTCTCCCTTCCTTTCCTTTCCTTCTCTCTCTTTCTCTCTCTGCCTTTCTTTCATTTTCTGTTTCTCTGTGTCTCGCTCCTTTGATGTGCGCATGGCACACGCTCTGATTTTGTGCTTTGTTTTCCAGGCTGTGACATCGAGATTGTCCCGGACGGACCCGACAGGAGTCTTCCGCATTGGTGTTTTGTGTTGTATTTCAATAAAGTTTTTTGTTGTTACTTCAGTGCTGTGTGACTGTTTCTCGTTCTTCTGGCCACACATGTGTGTTATTTTTTGTCAATGTGCGTCATCATGCGCTTTTTGGGGCTCCTGTGTCGTGCACGGTATGTGTTAATGTCGAGGGGGGGGCCGGGGGAGGGGGACTGGGGGGGATGGCGGTGGGTGTTGTGGCCTTCATGGGTATCGGAGCTGCATGATCATTGTCTCCATGGCATCTGTGGGTCTTCAGGTGTGGCTCTTGGCTGGGCTCCCTTTCATGCTGCAGGTAGTCGTCCTGCTTTACACCAGCAAAAGGCAGGTGTTAAATCCCTGGTGCTACCGCGGCTTATCGCCTGTTTTTGGTTCGCATCGCAGATCTGGCAGTTCGTTGTGAAAGTGGTGTTGTGGTTTTTTCGTGTGTTTTTGCACGGGAACGCTACTCTGCATCTCATTAGGGTTAGTTGGTGGTGTACACTGTGGTGTTAAATTTTGGGGCAGTTGTCGCGGGAATACTGGCTATGTCTGCAGTTTGCACCCGCTTGTGAATGGGGTGTTAAATCTATCTCCACTTTTGATGAGTTAAGGTGGAGATAAATCGGAGATAAGTCCTTGTGAATATCCCCCTGAGGGTCTTAGTGTCTCTGTGTAGAATATGTGCTGTGTGGTCAAAGGTGGTTTTTAGCTGGTTTTATCTCTGTTCTTACTTAGTTTTAACCTGGGTTCTCCCGGTTTTACCAGGTTTTAGAGAGGTTTTTACTGGTTCTTAACCCTTTGAATCAAATGTACAGTATACTCTGGAGGCGTCAATATGATTCATTTTGACATTTACTCATTTGCTTAAATCCAGTTTACCAGACAGTTGCACTTTAGTTTGGTATCAGTAACTACTATACTGATATGTGATCTAAGTTGACTTTTATCTGGTTTTTATCTCTGTTTTTTACTTGGTTTTAACCTGGGTTCCCCGGTTTTACCAGGTTTTTACAGAGTATCTGCTTGTTTTAGCTCCTTCAATCATATGTACTGTATATTCTGGTGGCGCTGATAATTTATATAATGACGCTCATTTGCACATATCCAGTTTACCATGCACTTGCACTTCAGTGTGCTATGTATAACAACTGTGCAATACACATATACAATTGATTGATCTATGATTTTTCTTCCTGCGCTCAGATATATGTTTACAGTGCACTTGCACTCTAGTTGTTTATTTGTGGGCTAGTCTGTGACACCTGATTTTATTTATTTTTGTGTATTAATCATATATATATTCAATAGGTATTACTGACACTTTGCACTTTCCATGCACATTTTGCACTTGCACTTTATTGAGTTTCTGACTCTTTCCAGCAATATAGAGCTCACATCTGTTACTATATTGCAGGCTGTTTTGTTTAGTACTATGTCAGTATTACTCGTTCACAGCTTACATTACATGTATGTGTTTTGCTATATATATTCTTCTATGCGGTCTGACCAAGAATCAGTGACTATGAACTGTGTCCTCCTTTTGTGTGTCTTTACAAAGTAATGTTGGTTTTGTATGCTTTTCTAAAAACCAGAAACTATTATACCTTCATTTTAGGGTTGTCTTTACATTAGGATTTTTTTAATTTCTATTTATATATCTATTGTTGTGAGGAGTCGATCACATTGCTCACGCATCATCACTGTGTCACTATATAATGGTTTTCATTGGTCCAGCGCGTCATGTGATCAAGACCGTGGAAACGCGGTCGAAACGCGTCAAGCTGGGCACTTGCTTGCTTTATTCTTGGATGCACTTTATTTTGCAATAAAAAGGACTTTATTCTAAACTCCACGTTGTGGTCCGTACCTGCTTTTTGCTGCTGAGGACGCAGCAACAAGGACTGTGGTTATCACATATATATATATATATATATATATATATATATATATATATATATATATACACATATATATATATGCAAAAGGATAGTCCCCGCCGCTTTGCAGAGCAAGAAAAACGGGAACACGGACTCCACTTGTTGCTGTAAATTCAATTTATTGGATAGATTTGTATGGCAGGATGACGCGTTTCGCCCACCTCGTTGGGCTTGTTCACATACCGAGGTACACCTCCAAAACTGTGCTATATAGTGCTTTTAAACATCACTTGATAAAAACTCAGGCATAGACATAGAAAACAGAGGCTATTTTAAACTGGTAGGAAAGAACATAGTTTGTAAATACATGCCTTCTTTTACAGGAATTAATGGTCAAATACAAGTGTAAAAGACTATATGAATGTAAAATTATTTAAGACAATATTATACAAATATTAGTAATACATTTTCATAGTTTTGTATAAATCTTTCCTAAAAAGTAAAAACACAATAATTGATCCATTTATGGCTATTAGTAATTTAAAAGTAAAAATTTCTGAAATGTCCTCTTGTATTCACAAATTTCATATGCGTTTGGTATTTGCTTAAATGCTCTTGCTTAATTGTATCTTAACAAGTCGTAGACTAATGGCATATCAGTACCACACCTTTCTATAGTTCCGAAAACTCTAAATAGTTCATTTAATGGAATTGTTAAAGCGCTACGTGTGTAAACCAAATCAGAAACATAATTTAAATATCCTGTACTATTGTAGCCTGCAAATTGGATCATGTGCAATGTTGTAGCCAAAGTCACCTATTAAGATGAAGAGCCAAGCACTTGCTGGCCCATATTTAATAAAGCCTATTATGAGGTTTTTTAAAGAAATAAAGTGCCTATGTGCTCCTAAAGTGCTGAAGTGCTGTGGTTTAAAACCCCCAATTGGTCTGGGTTAGGGAAGCTGTCAGAGAAGATAATATAATAATTATATTTCACCAGATCTTATAATGGTAACTAATTCCCTATATGGTCACCTATACTTATATATATGTACAGTCCCTGGATAATTGGAGACATATTTATTATTGGGGCATCAATAAATACATAGCTGTTAACTTTATGTGAGCTTATTAAAACGTTACATCTTGGAATTATAAAAAAGTTGTGCAGTTCTTCCCCATTGTTAAGTCCATTTGGGGTACGAGTATCCAACTCCAAAATAAATTTGGACTCCAGTCTCCTCAAGAGTTTTTCTCTATTTCCACCTCTCTTAAGGGGAGGAACTGAACCTATAACAAAGTATTTGAGGCAATTTAGGTCCCTGTTGTGGACCGTCTTAAAGTGCCTTGCCACAGGGTAGGACATGTCAGAATTGACAATTGCCCTCAGGTGTTGCAGAATTCGCACATGTACCTGTAGTTTCGTACTGCCTATGTATTGTAGGCAACAGGTACATGTCAAGACGTATACGGTGAATTCTGTGGGGCAATTGTATCTTCCTTTGAGAAGGTTGGTAGCGGGCCCAAAGACAGAGGAATATTTCGTTGTATTAATGCCGAACTTGCAGGCTTGGCAAGTACTGCACTTGAAAAAACCGTTTTGTTGACTCAGCCAACTTTTCTTTGATTTGTTGCCCTCCCTGGGTAGTTCCGGACTACTTCTCACCAGTGAGTTGTGCATAGACCTAGCTCTTCTAAACGTGAAGGAAGGCTCTTCTGGAAGGAGGTCACCTAGTACTGCATCTGTTTTGATAATGGGCCAGTTGGAATTAAGGATAGTTCTGATACGTTTGTGTTGACCACTGTACGTAGTTATTAGTCTTGTTCCCTGATTGTTAGGCATTGCGCTAGGCTCAACATTTCTCTGCCCGTTCTGTCCGGAATCATAGTCATGTGGTGCTTCACTGTGTGAGACTCTGTTAACTTTCTCTAGTGCAGTATCAATAATTTTCTCACTGTACCCTCTCTCTGTGAATCTAATAGTAGCATCTCTTACACAGTCCTCAAATGCTTGTTATATATACAGAGCATATATGACTTACCTTCATTTGTATCAGTTGTGGACTTTAGTTATTCTCTTCATTAAGGTCAAGCCCAAGTGGATAAATCCTCTTTTCTCTATGGCGCTGAAAAATTAAGTAAATACCAGCTCCAAGTCCCTTCACATTCATTTTCTCAAACTACATCCCACTATATCATAAGGCAAAACTACCTACCCATATATTATCCCCTAATACAGATGCTTATACCAAATAAAATTAAAAACATTATATATACCCTCTATGTATCATAAAATCCTTGTGTTCCTATTTTTGCATATTCACTATGGAGCTACATATTCTTCTTGCCCTTGCGAATTCACCAAAGGGTATACTCCTTATCAGCGGCGAAGGGTGAGTACTTTGGGCATGTAATATACTGTTCCCTGCAGTAGGTTTTCGAAAGATAGTGGTTCCTAGTTTATTACCCTCCACCTTGACTAAAACATCTAGAAACTCTATCTCTTTCTTATTCGTATGCTGGTGAAAGTTAGGTTGAGTTCATTGCAATTTAGTTCATCCACAAATTCTTTGGCTGCTTCATCGGTACCTTTCCACATTATCAATAAGTCATCTCTAAATCGTACCCAAAACAAAATATTTTCCAACCATTTTGCCATAGATTTTCCACCGACCACCTACTCCTCCCACCAGCTCATATGCAAATTTGCATAGCCGGGGGCGAAGCAGGTGCCCATCGCTGTTCCTCTGATTTGCTGAAAAACCTCCCCATTAAACATAAAAATGTTTTGTGTTAAGCACCACTCAACCATTTCCAGCAACATCTCATTATGGTGTAAACATTTTATAAGTCGAGCTCTAAGAAAATGTTCAATGGGATGTAACCCATCTCTGTGGCGGAAGCTCGTATACAGCGAGGTAGCATCCATTGTCATCAGGAGCATAACATCTTCCCATGAGATATCAAAAATTTTACGCAGAAAATCCTTCTTATCTTTTATATGCGAAGGTAAAGTAGCCACTATAGGGTGTAAAAAGTAATCAATATATTTTGATACATTTTCTAAAAGGCTTTCCCGTGCCGCTATTATAAGGTGGCATGGAGGAGGGGGGTTGTCATGTTCTTATGAACTTTAGGTGTGGAATAAAATATAGGAAGTTTAGGGTTGTGAAGATGAAGATAACCATACTCATCCCAGCTTAATAAGCATTTATCTCTCCAACCTTTCAAGACTTTACCAAATGCTTCATACACAGAAGTATATTCCACCATACTAATCTTTTTGTAGCATTCTCTATCGTTGAGATGTTTATAAGCTTCTTTCATATATTCATCCATTTTATCCAAAACAACATTCCCACCTTTATCCGAATTCCTCACATTACCAAGATTTTTCAATTTACATTATACATGTTGTTTCTTTCACTTTTTAATTTTTTTTACCAGTGTTACTGAACTCGATAGATCTTAGCTCTTTGATCATAACTTCTGAGAATACATCAATGTTATCATGTACTGTCTGTGGAATGTACCTAGATTTAGGTCTAAACATGGTTTCACCTCCTTCTGATGTATAAAGAGTTCCATATGTAAGAGAGTCTCTGTCCTGTTAGAAACTTCTGCTGTTTCGTCAGACGGTTCTTCCTCTATTTCAATTAGTTCTCGTAAAAGATTAACATCAGAGATCACTAGATTGGTTGATAATTTCAATTTCCTGATAAATTTGTACAGGTTCACACTGCTTTACGCATAGTCAAAGTTTGATTCCTGACAATTGGAGAGGCCTTTTTTGGCTTGAAATTGGATCTCTGATTGACTCATAAAAAACGCAACTCCCCCGATACCGAGATGTGCGGGCGGGAACCCCTTGCCACATTTTCATCACTCTCTCTTTCGGATCCAGTATCTTAGCTCAGATCACTTTGCATAAAGTCATGTTGGGGTTTTTTGTAATCTTGTACTCTTTGCCTACGAATGATATCAAACCTCTTGGCAAAGGTATAAATTAATCCATGTTCATAACCCAATCTGTCACTTTAAAACTTGATTGCTTTTCTGAATTTTATACTGTCCTCATATCTAGGTAATCTGTCTTTTAAATCTTTTTTGAACTTTGATATTCTATCTTGATCTTGTTCCAAAATGCTCATTAGCTCTTGTAATTTTTTGATAACTCAGATTTCTCAATTTCAGCTTATTTAATCAATATTTTTATCATGCCTATGGAACTCTCCGCATTATGCTCTGCCCACTCCTTCAATATTTCAGGATGTGGGTTCTCATAGGTAGAGGTATTCATGATACAAAGTCCCTTAGGGACTCTACCTACTGCCAAATACCTAGTTAGTGAGGCTACTTCCCACCATCTAGATATTTCTCTTTTTTCATGTTTTTCCAAAGTCTGTAACTTGCTCCACAAGCTCTCTCCCGTTGTCACCGCAGTATTGCTCGCATTTGAGCTGGATGCTGCATCTCCTCTCATGTCCATAAACAATTGTTCTGCCGCTTACTCTCTTGCTCTCCATTCTATAAATAAACATATACAGAAATTACACTGTACAATAAAATATGCCCAAGAAGGGTACATACAAATGACCAGAACAGCTGGCATAGGGCAAAGGTGACACAAAGGCAAGCTGGAAACCAGCTACATGGCACGTCTAAAGGGAGAGGTTGGGGTAGAAATCACAGACCCCAGAAAACCAAGTGAGCAGACAGAAACAGCACTAGAGACTGACTCAGTGCTTAATTTGAGCCAGTGGTTTCCGGTGCTCGGCCCTGGCACTTAATTGCCAACACTGGAACTTATGACAGTCTACCACATGGCGGCTGTGTTTGTTGAAATTAGAGATGAATACAACAACAGCTTTTTATTATTTCAAATATACATTAAAAATTACTAATATATGCTGCAAAAGCCATTCTTATAGCTTTGGGGGCCTGGAATAGTCTGAATTATCACACCTGTAAGAGGATATGGCAAGTAGCTCTGTTGGTTCTGTCACTGGTGGCAATGGCAGTGGCAAAGAGTGGTACAAGCTGCAGGGGCATCTTGACGAGGGCCCTGGCACTTGTTTTTTTTTTCAAGAGTTGAACACAAATTTTCCCTTTGGAGATCCTGACACACTGATATACCACTCTTGGCAAGTGTACCCAACTCTCAACTCACATATGGACTCACAGTTAATCCTCGACTCAAGATGTATATGCACTTATACACGTATTTAATGAATTTTACAAAAGAATTTCTTTCTGTATCAAACAATTTAAAACAATTTAAAAATATCGGACTTCATCAGGGCTGAAACAAACGAAATAGTAACGTAAGGAATGAAGGGAATCGTTGGATCACGCTAGACCCATCTCCATGTCACCAAGCGTTAAAAAGAGGGTAGCAGTTGGAAAGTGCAGTGATTATTTCGTATAAGTCATCAATCAATCAGTGATTGGAACAAAAAAGGAGAAAAAGTGGTTGTTAGTAAGAACAGTCCCTAAAAGGCAAACGTGTATAGAATGAAGGAGGACAAAATCAAATCACCTCCAAGGTTCAACTTAGGGTGGCTAATGTGTCTCTAATCATGCTGTACAATGAGTAATATATGTATAGAATAATGGCTATTTCCATTACCACGAAAATGAAAACGCCTTCTTTTCTTTCTCCTTTCTTACTTTCCATGGGGAATCTGACTATCACTAATATGTGCATTGTAATTATTTGGGTTAGCGGTGCCTCACTTCTCCGTGATCGTTTAATGAATATTGACACTTTATTTGATATACGGCTGCTGTGATTATTACGCGATGCTGAAACTATAAGATGGCCGCCATGGTTTCAGGTATCCCTTAGTCCGTTATTTATGTTATCTCTTCTGGAACGTGATGCTTGTGATGAGAGAATTCTATGGTTAGTCTGACATGTAATTGGCATATATTACACGCATGGATTGCGTTTATTATTTAGCTGATGAGCGGCTGTAAGTGAGATCGTAATTCTCTTGGTGTATGCGTACTTCAAGATGTCCGCTATATGCGTTTACTTTTACTTCCGGTCCCGATTGACTAGATATTGGGAGAGAAAGATGGCGCCCGTGCACAACGCCGGGAATTCCGTATGAGACGGGAGTACTCTTCCCATCGGTAAGATTCATGAGTGAATTTTGCGGTAAAGTTGGTCCAAATTGTTTAGTCGTCAACTTTCCAGTTATGTTTTCTGTAGTTAACTTTTGTTAGTTTACCGTGCCGTCGTCCCGGGCTAATGAAGCCAGTTTAGTACGTTCGGTATGTCCCTTCTGGACACCGATCCATACAATTTTCCTTCTCCGTTTGCCCTTATTGGCGTTTGGTCACTGAGCATAACTGCTATGTGATAGATGCTGCCCCGTGCCACACACGGAGATATTGTGCAATAACTCGAGGTTTACTTGTGGGTAATACGTCACACATTTCATTTTGCAGACTGCGGAGCAAATTAAATACTATTCCATAAAGATAGAACATGGCCAAGTACGGTGGTGAGTGAAGCATCGCATTGAGATTGATTGCACTTAGGGTTAGAGGAATCAACCAGGAGACCCTATTTATATTGTTTTCTTCCTGACACTTAGATTTTGTATATGGAGTATATCTTGGTGACTGAATTAAGGACAATGATATTGAAGAAATAAGGTGAGCCATTTTATGGATAGTGGCTTGTTGAATGGTAGAAAGGAGTAATTCAGCACAACACGGGTATTTGTTAAGTTGAACCTTGGAGGTGATTTGATTTTGTCCTCCTTCATTTTATACACGTTTGCCTTTCAGGGACTGTTATTACTAACAACTACTTTTTCTCCTTTTTTGTTCCAATCACTGATTGATTGATGCCTTATATAGGGGTGGGCAATGAACTCCGCTCGCGGAGTTTGCGGAGACTGAAAACGCGGAATTCAAGCAAAAACTCCAGGTAGCGAAGCAGCTATTTAACCGCACCCACAAATGCTTTGATAAAGCAACTTTACATGCTAAAAAGCATGTAACTAATTCAGAAAAGTGAACTTTGAAATAGCAGGCAATGAGAGAGGTTATGATTTTGGGATCCCCCCTAACCTAGGGGGAGGACCCAGCAGATGCCTTCAACTCAAAGAGCATATCATGCTAAACGATTCAGTGGTGGTCCCATCCTCTTAGGACCACCCCAAACACAGTTATGGGCAAAAATACAATCCCAACCAAAGGCCCTGCAAAGCATTATGGGACGAAATTAGCAGTGGGCAGTGAAAATTATAGTATCCAATATCAAAATAATTCTACAAAGAGCTGCAGTTCAACTCGTCGTTACTAGGTGTCCCTCACGAGTCAAATGCAAAAGCATTGAAATTATTACATCAAGCTGCAGTTCCACTAGTCGTTACTAGATGTTCCTCACGAGTCAAATGCAAAAGCATTGAAACCCTTTCATGAAGCTGCAGTTCCACTAGTCGTTACTAGGTGTCCCTTACGAGTCAAATGCAAAAGCATTGAAACCCTGAGCTGAGAGCTAATACTATAAATTCTACAAAGAGCTGCAGTTCAACTAGTCGTTGCGGAACTAGGAGTGAAGGGTTGAAAGAAAAATTATTGAAATTAGAAAGACTTAAGAACTGAACAATCGAAATAGTGGGATGCAACAACGCTAAAACAGTATCTGAAACTAAATAGGATACCCAGGGGCCTACAGGCACAAATATTCCCAACGTATGATGACTTAGAGCCTGATCTTTTGTTAAGATGGGCGAAAGAACTGACCAAGAACTCCATGAATCTCATGGAGATTCTAATAATTAACGCCGAAAGGAAAGTTGCTAAATTACAAGGTGAGATTGCTGAGGTAGAACAGGAGATTCTAGATTTGAATCTAAAAGAGGCAACTGAAAAGAATTATGTTATTTTAAAAGAGATACTTGCAAAACATCAAGAAGGCATTAAGATTCGTAAAACTAGAAAACTCAAAAGGGATGAGCGAGATTACCTATCAGGCAGAGTTTTTACATTTGCCAGTAAATTTGACCATCTAATTAACAAGGAGACAAGTGGTGGGGCGGAAGGAGGTATTGATAGAGCCAGTTCCTCCAGTGTTATCTCAAGCGATACTGAACAGACGGAGGTTACTTCGGATTCTGGTAGCAATCGTTTTTTAGAAGAAATTAGGCAAATCAGAATAGGGAACCGCAAGGGCAATACTCGTACACCAAGAACAGGCCAACCAGACGAGGCAAGAGATCCAAGGGATCAGTCAAGCGACAGAGCAGGCATGCGTACCAGGTCATGGACCAAGAGGAAGTAATATGTACCGAAACTAATGAGAAACACATGAATGTTAATATGATCAATTTGTCTAATCAATTGTTTACTAATGACATGATTAAAGTGTTGCAGAAAGGTTTTGGGTTTTGTCCATCTACTGTAGTAAACAATGAACAATTGAAGGTTGATATGTATAAGTTTGTTAGAAAACTGAAATTGAAAAAGCATTTCTCTACACACCCTAGAAGATCTGATGAAATGAATAGACCAACATCATATAGTACTATGTCAATACAAGATTCAGTAGATACTGTTTTATTGTTATCACTGGATCCCGAAGAAGGTAGCCCTTTGGATGAAAAAGGTTTTTTACATCAAATGGGTATTGATATTGGCCATACAAAGGAGAGTGGGTTGAGACCAAAATCAAAGTGGACCCCAAATCTCCCATCAGATAATTGTTGTGATGTGTTTTTTAAAAATGTGTGTGATGACCTGGATCGTGTGTCCAACAAAAAGATTAGAGGCAGACACCGAGGTACTGACAATCTCACCAAACAGGAGAGGCATGCACTATCACTCTTGAAAGGCAACGAGACCCTGATTATCAGAGAGGCGGATAAAGGGGGCTGTATAGTAGTCAGGAATAGGTCTGACTATAATAATGAAATATACTCACAGCTTGCGAATACAGCATGTTATACAGCTTTAAATGGGAATCCGATAGCACGTATTACAAATACAGTTAACAAGGATCTCAGAAAGTGGTATGAGACAGGGTTGCTTTCTCTTGAAGAATATACATATTTAAAGATTGACAGACCAAAATTTCCATGCTTATATACCTTACCGAAGATTCATAAATCTGCCCTCTTTCCACCGGGCAGGCCAATAGTGTCCGGCATAGGGGGACCCACTGAACACCTGTCCCATTTTGTAGATACTTTTCTAAAACCTTTAGTACCACTATTACCATCATACATAAGGGATATGAAGCATGTTTTAAACATGATGAATGATATAATGTGGGATGATGAGATGATTCTAGTTACGTTGGATGTCGTATCTCTTTATACGAATATTACCCCTGAATTTGGAATGACTGCAATCAAACATTTTTTGCACAAAAGACCTGTAGAATTGTTATTACACACAGAAATGATCATGAAGATGATTGAGATTATTCTCCAGAATAATGTTTTCTTATTTGAAGGCAGATGGTACCAACAAACTAGCGGTACTGCCATGGGCTCCAGGTTCGCTGCCTCTTACGCCAACCTTTTTATGGGTTGGTTTGAGAGGGAGTGGATCTGGGGAAGACCTCGTGCGAATTGGATACAGTGCATATATTTTTGGGGCAGGTATATTGACGATATTCTGCTAATATGGACAGGGACGGTGGAGCAACTGAACGCTTTTAAACAACATCTGGAAAGTAATCCTTATAATATGGCATTCACCATGCATCACAGTAAACAGAGAATTGTATTTTTAGATGTGGAATTGTACATATGTGATCATCAATTAAACAGCAGGATGCACAGACAGGAAACATCGTGCAACTCGGTGTTACATGCTACTAGTTCGCACCCCAGCCATCAGATTGCAGCAATACCCTTTGGCGAGATGGTTAGGGCGAGACATAATTGTAGCTCGAATGATGAATTTAAGAGCAACGTAGAAGACATTAAGATGAGGTTCAAAACTTAGAGGATATGATGAACATCTTATCAAAAGAGCCTCCAACAAAGCCCTGAGACTGAACAGAAAAGACACACTCTCTGACAATCGTAAGATACAAACAAAACATCAGGATTTGATCAGACCAATCATGTCCTTTGGGAGTAATACAGGGGACATTAGTAAAATACTTAAGAGACATTGGTACCTACTCATGGGTGACAAAAGCATTGCTCCGTTTATTCCCAGGAATCCGAGCATTACTTTTCGTAAAGGGAGAACACTGGGAGGACTGATTAGCCCTAGCTACCCAACTCAAACTAGGAGACAGGATTGGCTTACAGCTCGAAACAGAGGCTCACACAAATGTGGGAATTGTTCTTTGTGCAGATTTTGTTTGGATGTTAAGGAATTTTCCTATAACAAGAGCCCAAAACTCCTGATCAATGCTAATATCAATTGCTACACACGGTTTGTAGTTTATGTTCTAATTTGCAAATGTGAACAAATTTATGTGGGGAGCATTATTAGAATGCTCAAAGATAGGATTCAGGAACACTTCAGGGCGGTCAAACAGGGCGACCCCAGGTACCCATTTGCAATACACACAATGACCTGCGAGAAGCAGGATCATCATAGGACCTTTCATTTCCATGGCATTGAAATGGTACCACCATTGGAAAGGGGTGGGAATAGAGAACTCAGACTGCGACGTAAAGAAGCTGTCTGGATTATGCGCCTCAGGGCAGTCAAGGATGGTCTAAATGTGGACCGGGAGTTACATTATTTCTTGGGAGATTAACATATGTATGTACAATCATTGTACTTATATTATGTTTGAAGTAGCTGAACCTGTGATATTTTATTGTATATTTTATGCTCTACCAAAATGGGTAATCCTGAAATATTATAAGATATGTGGATGTTTGAGAATTTTGTTAATATTAGTGAACTGCATCATAAGCCTCTATAAAATTGCAGAATGTATAGTTTAGTATATTCTTACAGATATTGGTTGTAATAAGAGTGACATACCAAAAGAATCATATGCTTAATATTGTTTACGTACATGATATGAGCATGTCATATGACACAAGCATGTCCAATTTTGGAGTATGATAAGGTTGCTAATGTGTCTTTAATCATGCTGTACAGTAATATATGTATAGAATAATGGCTATTTCCATTACCACGAAAATGAAAACGCCTTCTTTTCTTTCTCCTTTCTTACTTTCCATGGGGAATCTGACTATCACTAATATGTGTATTGTAATTATTTGGGTTAGCGGTGCCTCACTTCTCCGTGATCGTTTAATGAATATTGACACTTTATTTGATATACGGCTGCAGTGATTATTACGCGATGCTGAAACTATAAGATGGCCGCCATGGTTTCAGGTAGCCCTTAGTCCGTTATTTATGTTATCTCTTCTGGAACGTGATGCTTGTGACGAGAGAATTCTATGGTTAGTCTGACATGTAATTGGCATATATTACACGCATTGATTGCGTTTATTATTTAGCTGATGAGCGGCTGTAAGTGAGATCGTAATTCTCTTGGTGTATGCGTACTTCAAGATGGCCGCTATATGCGTTTACTTTTACTTCCGGTCCCGATTGACTAGATATTGGGAGAGAAAGATGGCGCCCGTGCACAACGCCGGGATTTCCGTATGAGACGGGAGTACTTTTCCCATCGGTAAGATTCATGAGTGAATTTTGCGGTAAAGTTGGTCCAAATTGTTTAGTCGTCAACTTTCCAGTTATGTTTTCTGTAGTTAACTTTTGTTAGTTTACCGTGCCGTCGTCCCGGGCTAATGAAGCCAGTTTAGTACGTTCAGTATGTCCCTTCTGGACACCGATCCATACAATTTTCCTTCTCCGTTTGCCCTTATTGGCGTTTGGTCACTGAGCATAACTGCCTTGTGATAGATGCTGCCCCGTGCCACACACAGAGATATTGTGCAATAACTCGAGGTTTACTTGTGGGTAATACGTCACACATTTCATTTTGCAGACTGCGGAGCAAATTAAATACTATTCCACAAAGATAAAGATAGAACATGGCCAAGTACGGTGGTGAGTGAAGCATCGCATTGAGATTGATTGCACTTAGAGTTAGAGGAATCAACCAGGAGACCCTATTTATATTGTTTTCTTCCTGACACTTAGATTTTGTATATGGAGTATATCTTGGTGACTGAATTAAGGACAATGATATTGAAGAAATAAGGTGAGCCATTTTATGGATAGTGGCTTGTTGAATGGTAGAAAGGAGTAATTCAGCATGGGTATTTGTTAAGTTGCACCTTGGAGGTGAATTGATTTTGTCCTCCTTCATTCTATACACGTTTGCCTTTTAGGGACTGTTCTTACTAACAACCACTTTTTCTCCTTTTTTGTTCCAGTCACTGATTGATTGATGACTTATACGAAATAATCACTGCACTTTCCAACTGCTACCCACTTTTTAACGCTTGGTGACATGGAGATGGGTCTTGCGTGATCCAACGATTCCCTTCATTCCTTACGTTACTATTTCGTTTGTTTCAGCCCTGATGAAGTCCTGTTGTAACTTAACGGACGAAACATGTGTTGGCTTGAAGCTGTTGTTGACCAAGAATATGTACAGATGAACTATTCAAGGAATAAGAGAATTTATGTCTTAATAAAAGACATTGGACATTAATATACGATATCATACTTGTGATTGAATTGCGGAGTGCTTGGAGTCTATTTTGAAGTTTAACTAAGAAGAAGACCTTTAGGTCTTCTTCCTTTTGAGGGGGATTAGGTGGCTCTCCCTCCTCCGGAAGCACCATATTTAAATATTTGCACGTTTTACGGACAACTGTTGACCATATTGGAATGTGCGCCATCTACCCAGCCACTGGTTTCAAATTAGTGCAATTTAAAAATATATGTCACCATATATAGCAGTACAATACAATGTATGAAATACAATAAATCACAATCAATACACTACATGACAATTGATACTGTAATAAAAAAAACCTTGTAAAGGAAAAACACTAAAAGAAGACAATCAAATTTGTCGTATAATTTGTTAACCAGAGTCAATAATAGCCAGCACACTGCAAGGGGATCGCTTCCCTGTCCTTGTATAACTGCTGACTTTCGCTCGGATTTAACAAGGGCACTCGGCGTCGACGCGTTTTGGTGGAGCAATAATGATAAGGCCACCTTCTTCAGGACTCAATAATTTCTTTCTTCCTTTCCTGATACTTATAACATGATGGTATGTTAGTTTACACTGGTGCAAAAGCACTTGGGAAAATGACGCTCCAATCTTAGTTAAGATGACGGAAGCCTGATAATTCACTTATTTGGCTGTCTGTTTCCCTTTTTTTTATATAAACATGGGATAAACAGCCCCCTTTCAGAAAAATGGTTAAGTTCAGATGGCACCCTCCCTGTTTTTACGATTTTATTTGTAGGGTAGGCTCTATATAGTGAAAAACCGGAACACATCTCGGTCAATTCTTCATTAAGTAGGAAACAAGGTTCTTAAAATTCCCCTTTTCCCGATAACCTGGAGCACGTTCACGTGGCGGTTTGTATACACGCGTCCCGCATACTCCGGAGATCCCACTCGGCTTGCTGGTTCGATACAGAATGTTTTGTTTTTTTACAAATTATGCACTGGACTATGATTAGGCAGTCGAGAGACAAGCGAAAAGAAAACTGCAGGGGAGAAACAGCCCCACTAGAATAGAGAAAGAAAGACCAAAAGGGAGGACTGGAAAAACAGGTCGAGTTCAAAAGGGCCAACACAGGGAAGGCCTATTCAGATTAGCCCTCATCGCAAAAGAAAATATTATGGGAAGACCAATGCCAGAAATGAGGTCCAACCAAAGGGACAGTGTTAAGAACTGAAGTAACATCTGTCATCTGTGGGCACTGCCTCTCCATCTAGAGAGGCAGTGCCCACAGATTAACAAGCATGAATGCGAGAAGTAATAGAAAGGCTGCGTGTGCACGGGGCAACCTGTACCTGGCTAACAAGACAGGGAACAATGTGAGGAATGATCCTGACATCACCCAAGATCGCACTGGGTATGCCTTTTAGTAGAAGGGAAACAAACCCCCCAAAGGGGTTAGAACTGCAACTGAGCTCGCAAGAAGTGGAGGAAACTCCCCGGAAAGAATCCCAAGGATCACAAACCACCGTACGAGCCAGCCCAGAGTGGAAGGGTAAGAAACCCTTGTCCAAGAAGAACGGAAGATGAAAATAGCCAGAAACCCCCAAAACAGGTAGAAGGCACATCTAAAAAACAGCCAAACCACTAACAAAACATTGGGTTTCATCTGGGACGTATCATGGAAACGTCTCCAATCAAAAAGATAAAGCAACAGCAGCTTCACGCAAGGCAGAAGCACAGGAAAAACGGGGCATGCAGAGGCATAGAAGAGGTAGAGCGGCTGAGAAGGCCACCCATGCCAAGATACAGATAAGGCAGGGCCGCAAGGACACTAAGAGAAAAAAGAAAGCAGGCAGGAGCCCGTCGTGCCCGTGAATAGTGTGAACTAGCACAAGAAGTACTAACAACTAAAGAAATAGGAAGAAGGAACACCACGTAGGGCAGGAACAGACAATGTACTTTAGCCAAGAATCATGCCCCTTACCTTACGTCTGCCAGGAACAAAGGGCACCAGATAGAGTGGAAGGAAAGAAACCCCTGGCTGATGTGGAGAAACAGTCGACAATGGGGGGGATGGGATGTCAAGAAGAAACCCTGTGTACCATCTTCCGGTGCATCAAAGCATGGCATGTGGAGTCCCCTATAAGGGGTATTATGGTGTCAGAAACATATGGAGAAATACCTGTAAGGCATAAAGAAGAAGTACCCAGTAGGACAGGAAACAAGACAATAGTGCAGCTGCATTGTACCAGAAAAAAACACCCCAATCAGAACGTGGGTAGAAAACAAAAACGCTGTGCAGCCACCAGTGTAGACACCAAGCAGGGTCAGAACATCGGACAAGTCCCAAAAAACAACCAGGGACCACAACATGTCATCGACAGGGTAAGAATGCAAGAAAAGAAAATACCTGCCGGGGCAGGGGCACCACACCGGACAGCACGCAGAGGTGGCAAATGAAAAGAAGGAGCCAACAGGCAATGCTCTATTGCAGCCCACACAGAAGGAAGGCAGGAGACCATTTCCAGCCCAATCGAGTGCTGGGGGAAAGGAGGATGGTATGGCAATCAGGTATTAAGACTTCCCACCACTCCGACTATCCCGAAAATGGCATGAAGCAGAGCCAGCTTGAGAGCCAAACAGATATTGACCATCAAAATCCATGTCCACCAAGGCAGACTGAACAGCCTCAGAGAAACGGGAGGTACGTAGCCAGGCACGCCGGCGAAGAGCTACCGAAAGGGCCATGGCCCGTCCAACAGAATCTGTGGTATGCATGCCACAACGAATCAGTAATGTAGCCGCTTGACAGCCATCCTATATTTGCTGAGTAGGAGTGTCCCGAGAGTCATCAGGGATGGAGAGGAAAAGGCGCAAGACCGAATCCCACAACACGTGAGAAAAAAAGCCCAAAACACAAGTCGTATTAAGAGACCATAACGCGGAACTGGTAGCAGAAAAGAGATATCGACCAAAAGCATCCAGACCTTTAGACTCCCTGTCCGGAGGGACGTCAGGCATGGCGACAATGCTGGGGGAGGCCGTAGCAGCCTCAACCACAAAGCTGTGCGGAGTAGGCTGACAGGAAAGGCAGAGCGGGTCTACCGGGGCAGGATGGTGCCTATGAGCTATAGACCAGTCCACAGAGGCTCTTGGAAGAGATTTAGCCCAAGTGCTCAACAGAATGTCAGAGGGTGTCACTGAAGGGAAGCGCAGGCTCAGTTCTCAGCTGGCCCTGCTGAAGCACCCCAAGTAGTGGATCAATGGCCACTTCCACAGAAGCAAGTTGCCGCCCCAGAGAGGGACTAGGAAGGGATGTCCCTTATCGCCCCTGCTATTCATCATGGCCGTGGACCTATTGGTCCGACACCTGCAGGAGAGGCAACTCCATCATGGCCTACAATTTACGACTAGCCCATTGCTCCTCTCACTAAATGCTGATGACATTCTGTTGTTCAAGCGCCACCCATCTGACAATCCAGCTCCCCTCATCCGCAAGGTAATCGGATTTTGCCGCTTCTCAGGACTCCATATAACTGGGAAAAATCTGAACTCTTTCCCCTCACTGCGGCCACTACTACTTAGCCCTGTGAATATACCCTGCAATGGTGTGAGCATGCCGTAATATACCTAGGCATCCATGTCCATCGAGACAAAGACCAGGTCCTGTGACTTAACTATGGCGAGGCGGTCGATCGCTTAACGGTGCAGAGTGAAGTCTGGATTCCCTTGTCTCTATCCATGGCAGGTCGTATAGCTATTTTTAAAATGGTGTGGTCCTCCCCAGTATTTTGTATCTATTCCTAAATATCCCTATTATTCTTACTAATGTGTTTTTTGCTAAGCTAAAGAGTCTCTTACCACAGCTGATCTGGGCTGGGTGCCATACCCAGGTGGGGTGGAACACACTAGTACTACCTTATGACCATGGCGGTTTCGAAGTGCCTCATTTTCAACTCTATTATCTAGTGGTCACAGTGTCATTATGCATACCACTGGTACCATAGAGATGCCCGTATTCCCTATGACAGACCAGAACGCGACCAGGCTGGGGAGCTTCCACTGCATGCACTCCTCCCATGCGGAATACCGCTGGACCCCGCGGACATCCAGACTCTATCTACTACCTGCTGGGCACAGAGGAGACTTCTCAGACTCTTGGGGAGTGCCCTTTTATATTCCCCAGACAACCGTTGGCTGCCTCCTACCTTGGAAACCATTGTTAAGAAACCACTGACGAGACATGTGCTTCTCAAATTTTGAGATGTGTTCCCGTATGGCCATGTCATTTTGTATGATGATAATACAAACTTTGCTGCTGCTTCTCATATGGATCAGTTTATCCTGCGGCGCTTACACAGTACGCTCCGTGCTCAGGTCTCCACATTTGGCCTCGCGCCTACCGAATTCACCCCCCTTACCACACTGATAGACCACTTGGACGGTGGGCACCTTGTCTCTGCACTTTATTGTACCTGCTTGGCCTTACTTCCTGTTGGATTTGGCCATCTCAGGGAGCTGTAGGTGGGTGAGCTACAACAGCCTCTGCCGGACAAAATCTGGTATTTCTGAAGTCAACAAATTAAACTGATTTCCCCCAATTATAGACACAAATTGATACACTTTAAATTCCTCAGATGTGCCTACACCACCCCTAGTTTCCTGGCTAAATTAGATCCCTTGCGGTCCTCGAATTGTCATAAGTGTCAGACTGCAGACGCCGATTTTGTGCACATGACCTGGACCTGTGTCCACCTGGGGGACTTCTGGACTGCTGTTTTCACTCAGCTCTCGCTGATTGTGGGTTTCCCCATATAGCCTGATCCACTCTTTGCGTTGTTGGGTTATGTGCATGATGTCCCTAAGAAGGTCGGTAGATTCACCGAGATGGCTTTACTGCTGGCCAAACATGAGATAGCTCTGTATTGGGGCAACAGACTTTGTCTGACCATAGATGGCTGGTGTAGGATGATGGCTTAGTATATGTTGCACTCTCTGATGAGTGATGCACCTTGCACTAATCCAGACAACCCTTACGGTGATTTTGGTGGTCTTTGATAACTTTAGCCTCTCAAAATGGTAGCTGTGGAGAGCAGCCTTCGGTCCTTTCTTGAAAGAGTCTAAAGCAGCTTAATAGACAGTGAAAGTTAAATTAAAAAGAACCACAATAGTTCTATTTATTAAACAACACAATCGCTAACACATTGGTATATCTACTACCCACAGATATCAACAAAGCACATGAAAATACGTTCAAGAAATCAGGTAAGTAGCACAAATATACGCTGGTCTCCAGGTAAAGACCAAACCATATATTAAGAAAGTGGAATGCAAACTGCAAGGTGGAACAGGACCTGGACCAGAAGACTCAGAGCAGCTGGGAGAACCAGGACCCACCTGAGGTAAGTACCCAGGAACCCCACAGAGGCTGTGTGCAGAGTAGAAACACAGCTGCGTGCCCAAAAGTGGCTGTCGCAGATTTAAAGAAGAAGGACCCTTCCCAGAGGACCTAGAAGAAACCCTTCGGAAGACGGAAGGTTGGAGAGCCACCGCAACTGTGAATGCCCCAGGAACCAGGTTACCTGCACTAGGGAAGCCGGATGCATAAAGGTGAATTGATGTCAGAACCTCCTGTAGACGACAATAGAAGACTTAGAAGACAAGGCCTCTGGAAAAGTTCTGGAAGAAGCCCGATGGAATCCAAGGGTGGATTCTTGAAGAGGAGAACCTGCAGGCAGAGGGGACAGAGTCTATAGTACCCTGAGGTGACCAAGAGTCACAAAGACACAATGCCCACCGATGTCTGGAAGTGGAGGAGTGTTGACAACAACCTTGCAGCTGCAGCTGTGAGGACCAGGAGCCGTGCATGAGCTGTCCCATGTCTGATGTTGGTGTCTTGGTGGTCGGTGTCCGGAGGGAGCACCAACAAGCCTTGGTAGCCGTAATTGGCATAGAAAGCGAAAAGATGCAAATGTTGAGACGAGCAAGGTTCAAGGGACTCACCAAAGGCAGGAGAGTCTGAGCATGGCCTCAGCATGCAGGGGAGCCCACTGAAGCAAAGGAAGACCCTCAAGAGGACCCACAGGCCAAAAGCACATGAGTTGCAAGACGACCTCCGGAAGCTCACCCAAGATTGAGACCCACGATGCAAGGACTGCAAGGAGGACACTGTTCTTCGAGGGATGAGGTGCTGATGGCTGGAGCTTCTTTTAGCCCAAAGATCTCTGGAGTGCAGAGCCAACAGTCCTTGGCAATGGCAAGTCAATGTGGTGCACAGGGGTTCGACGAGGGACACTGTCCTCCAAATTGTAGGGAAGACAGGTCAGGCCTCGGGAGAGCCAGAGTTCCACCACCTGTGTTGCTGAGTATCGGGTACCCCCGTAGGACGCAAGGAGATGCAGATCGATCAGCTTCGTTGCGGTGCCTGCAGATGCAGGGGAGTGACTTCTTCACTGCAAGGGAGATTACTTCAGATGCCCTTGATGCCCACAGGTCTTCTGGAGAACCTGGATGAAGCACAGACACAGACAAGGCAGAAGCCATGAAGAACAGCAAGACCAGGAGCAGCAGCAGTCTTCCAGGTTGCAGTCTCGGTTCCAGTCGAAGTCCAACGAAGTCCAAGTGTCCAGATGGTCGAAGAATGTCTTGGTTTCAGAGGTGAGTCTTGTTCCACAATGAATCTGAGGACCCAACCACAGGTGAGCCCTTAAATACCCAAGGAATGAGTTGGAACGACTCAGGGGTCCCTCCCAGAGAAGGGGGTTTGACCGAGGGGAGGATACTCCCCTGTCCTTTGTCCAGCGTTTGTGCCGGAGTGGGAACCAAGGGTTCCTGAACTGGTGCAAACTGAAGTATGCAAGGAGGGAACCATCTGTGCCATTCAAAGCAGTCTGGTGGCGCTGGAAAGCACCTCCACCCCAGCCCAATACACTAAGTCCTCTCTGGAAGGTGGTCACACCTCCTTGTGACAGGAAATCTATTGTTCTACCTTCCCCTACTCGGGCTCAGCAGCAGAAGGGCAGAATAGTGTCTGTGGTCGGCAGCAGCACTAGCTTGCTGGCAGACCCTCAAAGGCTGTTATCGGGAGTACTGGGGGTTCACATAAGGAGCCCCCCTGTACATGGGATCATACTCACTCCAACACTGGAATAGGTGTTAGGGTATGATTCCAACATGTTTGATACCAAACATGACCGGGTTCGGTGCAACCATTATATAGTTAAACATCTCGTACTGATTGATGTCCACTATATATCTTAAAATGGCTGAAAGCCCTTACAAAGCCTGTAGAATCGACTCCGGGGTTTGTAGGGGTGTCCTGCGCATGCAGGGGCAGCCTCACACTTATAAACAAGCACCCTGCCCACAGGACTGAAGGGCCTACTATAGGTGTGACTTATAGGTTATAAGTGCAGTGACCTCAGATATAAGGAAACTTATATCTGTCATGAGAGGTGCAAGCACCATCTCACAAGAGGTTGCAGCCCATGGGAGACCCCTGCTTTACCTATGCCCTGGGTACCTTAGTACCACATATTAGGGTTTTACAGGCACATGCATCAAGCATTTTTGTCTTTGCAAACGGGCAATTCGCTGAATCGGCCCGTTTGCAAACGCAAAAAATGCTTTTCTGGTGCACTAAACCCAATTTTTCAAAATGGGTTTGCAATTCGCTATAAGGAAGAGGCGTGTTTAGGGCGTCCCTTCCTAATACCGAATCACATGGGTATGTAGGAATGTTTTGTGAACTAAATGTGGTCGCAAAACATTAACATTTTACCACCGACTTTAAGTAGGTGGTAACCCATTCGCAAATGGGAAGGGGTCCCCAAGGGACCCTCTTCCCTTTTGTGAATGTTTGTTACAGCGTTTTTTAAGAGCAGGCAGTGGTCCCGCGGACCTAATAATATGCCCCTGCTTCAGGGGTTTCCACAGGGATCAATCCTGAGCCCCACCTTATTTAACCTATATGTAGGACCGCTAGCAGAGCGAGTTGAGAAGCACAAGGTGTCCATCGTGTCGTATGCCGATGACACACAATTAATTGTGATGCTATCTCAAGATGGGGAACAGGCAGCGATTCAGTTCTCCAACTGTTTAGAAGAAGTAGCAACATGGATGTTCGACCACTGCCTGAGGCTCAATGGTAATAAAACGGAGGTGATGATCGTGGGCAAGACCCCGACCATATGGTCACCAGCATGGTGGCCTGAAATGTTGGGCAATTTTCCCTCCCCAAAATCTGAAGTAAAGAACCTTGGAGTATGGTTCGATTCTGATCTAACGTTCGACAACCAAATCCGGAAAGTGGCAGGAAAATGCTACGGGACCATGAAAACTCTAAGAAAGATCCTGGACCTGCTGCCGGCCAAGATGAGGAAAACCATAGTACATGCTGTGGTTACCTCGCAAATGGATTATGGGAATGTTCTGTACCTTGGTGCCACAAAGAAGGGGTTATTAAAACTCCAACAGGTACAAAATGCGGCGGCGCGTTTGGTTCTTAGCTTGCCGAGAAGAGCCTCCACAGAGAAAGCACTAGCAGAATTACACTGGCTGCCAGTAGAGAAACGAATAGTGTTCAAAGCAATGTGCTATGGTCACCGCATACTGTTAAAAAAAGGCCCAAGATACCTGCATACTTTGTTAACCCAGTACTGCCCTGGACGGAATTTAACCCCTTCGGTGCTTATGACGAGCTGGACTCGTCATGGCACACAGTGCTCGTGTGCTCATGACGAGTCCAGCTCGTCATAAGACCAACCACGGGGAAGCGCTGGCGCTCCCCCGTGGGAATCCGATCGTCGGGTTTTTTGGGGGAAGGCAGGGGAAGGACTTCCCCTGCCTCCCCCGCCCCCCATCAATGACGTCAGCGCGCGAGGCGCGCTGGCGTCGTTGAGGGTTTCCTTTCTTCCCCGACGCGCTGGAAGCCATTTGCTTCCAGCGCGTCGCGAAATAAGGTGAGTTTTGGCTCGGGGAGGGGGGTTTGATTGGAAAAGAGACATCGAGGGAAAGGAAAGGGTTTTCCTTTCCCCCGATGCCTCTTTTGTGCATTCCTGCTGCACGATCATGTGATCGTGCAGCAGGAATGCCTACGAGTGTTTTATGCAGCTGTAGTGTAGGAAAGGCACTATACAATTCCCCAACGAGGTAGCATTTACTGATTAGCCGGTAGAAAGTACTCCAGTTGAGTAGAGGTATTGCACAAAACGGTGGCATCTTCGTGGATAAATATGCAGGGCAGGTGTAATCCTCGATAGAGGTCTCTGCATCCTTGATTTTCTCGAGCGCAATCATCATGTAGAATTCGTGAGCGTGGTTAAGCAGATGTGCCTTCTCTCCATTTCCACCCTGAAAAGTGAGCTGTAATCCTCGATGGAGGTCTCTGCATCCTTGATTTTCTCGAGTGCAATCCTCGTGTAGTTCCTGTGACCAGGAGGTTCCCTCTCCTCGTCTGCCGGTGAGATCCTGCTCTGACCCTTTATAAACAAGAGGCATGTGAACGGGCCTAGAAGCCCCGCTCGTTTGGCCCTGCCACACATTCGTGAGCGTGGTTAAGCAGATGTGCCTTCTCTCCATTTCCACCCTGAAAAGTGAGCTGTAATCCTCGATGGAGGTCTCTGCATCCTTGATTTTCTCGAGTGCAATCCTCGTGTAGTTCCTGTGACCAGGAGGTTCCCTCTCCTCGTCTGCCGGTGAGATCCTGCTCTGACCCTTTATAAACAAGAGGCATGTGAACGGGCCTAGAAGCCCCGCTCGTTTGGCCCCGCCACACATTCGTGAGCGTGGTTAAGCAGATGTGCCTTCTCTCCATTTCCACCCTGAAAAGTGAGCTGTAATCCTCGATGGAGGTCTCTGCATCCTTGATTTTCTCGAGTGCAATCCTCGTGTAGTTCCTGTGACCAGGAGGTTCCCTCTCCTCGTCTGCCGGTGAGATCCTGCTCTGACCCTTTATAAACAAGAGGCATGTGAACGGGCCTAGAAGCCCCGCTCGTTTGGCCCCGCCACACATTCGTGAGCGTGGTTAAGCAGATGTGCCTTCTCTCCATTTCCACCCTGAAAAGTGAGCTGTAATCCTCGATGGAGGTCTCTGCATCCTTGATTTTCTCGAGTGCAATCCTCGTGCAGTTCCTGTGACCAGGAGGTTCCCTCTCCTCGTCTGCCGGTGAGATCCTGCTCTGACCCTTTATAAACAAGAGGCATGTGAACGGGCCTAGAAGCCCCGCTCGTTTGGCCCCGCCACACATTCGTGAGCGTGGTTAAGCAGATGTGCCTTCTCTCCATTTCCACCCTGAAAAGTGAGCTGTAATCCTCGATGGAGGTCTCTGCATCCTTGATTTTCTCGAGTGCAATCCTCGTGTAGTTCCTGTGACCAGGAGGTTCCCTCTCCTCGTCTGCCGGTGAGTTCCTGCTCTGACCCTTTATAAACAAGAGGCATGTGAACGAGCCTAGAAGCCCCGCTCGTTTGGCCCCGCCACACATACTCTCGGTATGCTACGTCTTCCCGCCCTTTCCCCACTATGATGGACAGCTTACTCAAAGGACCCCGGCGCTTTCGGCGCGGTGGCAAAGTTACAGACACACAGGTCACTGGAGACAATTCTTCTGGTCCTTTACGCAGCTGTAGTGTAGGAAAGGCACTATACATTTACCCAACGAGGTAGCACTTACTGATTAGCCAGTAGAAAGTACTCCAGTTGAGTAGAGGTATTGCACAAAACGGTGGCATCTTCGTGGATAAATATGCAGGGCAGATGTGGCTTCTCTCCATTTACACCCTGAAAAGGTAGCTGTAATCCTTGATGGAGGTCTTTGCATCCTTGATTTTCTCGAGCGCAATGCTCGTGTAGTTCCTGTGACCAGGAGGTTCCTTCTCCTCGTCTGCCGCTGAGATCGTGCTCTGACCCTTTATAAACAAGAGGCATGTGAACGGGCCTAGAAGCCCCGCTCGTTTGGCCCCGCCACACATACACTAGCGGTATGCAACGTCTGCCCGCCCTTTCCCCACTATGATGGACAGCTTACTCAAAGGACCCCGGCGCTTTCAGCGCGGTGGCAAAGTTACAGACACACAGGTCACTGGAGACAATTCTTCTGGTCCTTTACGCAGCTGTAGTGTAGGAAAGGCACTATACATTTACCCAACGAGGTAACACTTACTGATTAGCCAGTAGACAGTACTCCAGTTGAGTAGAGGTATTGCACAAAACGGTGGCATCTTCTTGGATAAATATGCAGGGCAGGTGTGCAGAATTCGTGAGCGTGGTTAAGCAGATGTGCCTTCTCTCCATTTCCAACGTGAAAAGTTAGCTGTAATCCTTGATGGAGGTCTTTGCATCCTTCATTTTCTCGAGCGCAATTCTCGTGTAGTTCCTGTGACCAGGAGGTTCCTTCTCCTCGTCTGCCGCTGAGATCCTGCTCTGACCCTTTATCCCCTTCGGTGCTTATGACGAGCTGGACTCGTCATGGCACACAGTGCTCGTGTGCTCATGACGAGTCCAGCTCGTCATAAGACCACCCACGGGGAAGCGCTGGCGCTCCCCGTGGGAATCCGATCGTTAGGTTTTTTTTTTTGGGGAGGCAGGGGAAGGGCTTCCCCTGCCTCCCCCCGCCCCATCAATGACGTCAGCGCGCTGACATCATTGAGGGTTTCCCTTTCTTCCCCGACGCGCTGGAAGCCATTTGCTTCCAGCGCGTCTGGGAAATCAGGTGAGGTTTGGCTCGGGGAGGGGGGTGTTTGTATCAAAAGAGGCATCGAGGAAAGGAAAGGGTTTTCCTTTCCCCGATGCCTCTTTTGTGCATTCCTGCTGCACGATCATGTGATCGTGCAGCAGGAATGCCCACTAGGCACCAGGGTTTTTTAAATTTTTGTGTTGGGGAGTGGCCAAAGGGCAAGGGTTGCTCCCCTTTTACGGGGGTGAATATTTTATTTATACTGTTAGGCCCACCTACCCCTTAGCTTGGCTGGTGGATTGTGTGTGGACTGGTGCATTATTTGCATATGTGATTGTAATGTTTTTTTCTCCTTTTTATTCTAGTGTAAAGCTTTTGATTCCTGTTTGCGGTTTCGGCAGTGGTGGTTCTGCAGTTTTGCGTAATTGCATTTATTTGGTAAGAAAAATATTTTTGTTGTGTGTACTCCAAATGAGTATTATTGTCATGCATGAATGAATTTTTTTGTAAGTGGTGCCATAATGGCAGCATATTTGTTAGTGTTCAGAGCATGAAATTCTTTGCGATGTTTTGCATTGTCTTATGTGTAATTTTTTTCTTCTTCTTTTTTAGTGGGATATTGTTGATCCTTACTGTGTCTGTGCAGAGTAGGTGGTGGTGAGTCTAGCTGCTTCTGTCACGTGAGTGGTATAGTGTTGGAGTATATAGGTCTTTGTGATAAAGCTACATTTTGTTTATTTCTTTTTTTTTACAAAGGGTTTGTTGTTGTTGACTTGTTTGACAAGTAACCTTTATTAGTAAGCATTATGGCTAGCCGTAGAATTACTGCTCAGCAGGTGGTTGGTTTGCTTCTTGAATCTTCCTCTGAGCAGGATTATGAGACTGACAGTGCGTCTGATGGAGAGGAGGGAGGGAAGATTCAGGCAGTGAGTTTTCTCTCCACATGGAATCATCGGATGATGAAGGTACTCTCAGTGCAGATGAAGTGCCTGATTTAGAGGAGGATACTACTGTGCCGATGGTGCAAGAGGCATCTGGATTGCAGCCTGGGGCTGCTAGGCTTCCTACTGGAAGTGCTGGACTCTGGGTTGATCCAAACATGGTGCAGCCGGTGTTGCCTGCCTGTAGTGGTTATGCAGGGTGTAGAGTGGATTGTGAACATTATTTGCCTATACAGTATTTTCAGTTGTTTATGGATGATGTATTTTTGGGTGAGATTGTTGAGCAGACTAATTTGTATGCTGAACAGTTTTTGAGGGACAACAGTGCCAGACTTAGGCCCCATTCTAGAGCTACCCGGTGGAGTCCCACAAATCTGGAAGAGATGAAGAAGTTTTGGGCTTGACTTTTTTGATGGGTTTGATAAGGAAGCCGTCCATGGGTTCATATTGGTCTACCAGTCCCTTGATGGCAACGGCCATATTTCCTGCAGTTATGACTCGTGATCGGTATTTACTTTTGCTTCGGATGCTGCATTTTGTTGATAATGGTTTGGCGTTGCCACAGAGATCACCCTGAATGTGACCGTCTTTTTAAGATTCGGCCTGTTCTTGATCACTTTGTAGATCGATTTTCAGAGATCTATACTCCAGGGAAAGAAATATCTATTGATGAGTCTTTGGTGCTGTTCAAGGGCCGTTTGGTTTTAGGCAGTGCATTCCTAGCAAGAGGGCACGCTATGGAATTAAGCTGTATATGTTGTCTGAGAGTAGGACAGGATATGTTTTTAATTTGCGTGTGTACACTGGTAGGGATTCCACTATTGACCCCCTGGTTGTCCGTCCACTTTAGTAGGAGTTTCAGAGAAAATTGTGTGGGAACTTGCTAGAGGACTGTTTAACAGAGGCCACCATTTGTACCTTGATAACTTCTACACTGCTGTGCAATTGTTTAAGGAATTGTTCAAAGTGGACACTTTTGCTTGTGGCACAATCCGCTCTAACCGTAAAGGTTATCCAAAAGAGCTTGTTTGCAAAAAACTTCAGAGGGGACAGTGCAGTGCCTTGCGTAGTGAGGAACTGCTAGCTGTGAAATTTGTGGACAGGAGGGATGTGTACATGCTGACTACCATCCATGATGAGAGTACTTCACCTGTGGCTGTTTGGGGTCAGATTGCTGAAGTGCGCAAACCTGTGTGCATTTTAGACTACAATAAGCACATGGGTGGTGTTGATAGAGTAGATCAGAGGTTGGAACCTTACACTGCTATTCGTAAGTCTTACATTTGGTATAAGAAGTTGGCCATCCATCTCTTCAATTTAGCAACTTTCAATGCTTTTGTTGTGTTCAAGGAGTGTTCTCCTGCGTCAAAGTTGACTTTTGTTCAGTTTCAGGAGTCTGTCATAGGCAGCCTTGTTGTTGTGGAACAGGCAAGTGTTCCTAGAGTTGGAGTGGTGGAGGATGTGGCTCGATTGAAAGAGCGCCACTTTCCTGATCACATTCCTCCTACACTCTCAAAAGACTTTCCCACTAGGAGATGTAGAGTCTGTTGGCGAAGAGGTACGCGGAAGGAGACTCGTATGTACTGCCCTGAGTGTCCTTCTAACCCTGGGCTGTGTGTGCCTGCTTGTTATAGAGCGTACCACAAGCAAAAGAATTATTGGGAGCAACCATGAGTGGTAAAGTGAACTGCCTGGTCTGTAATGTTTAAGAATTGTTGTTCTGTTTCAAGGTTGGCATTAGTGCAATGTTTCTGATTTTGTGTTAGTAGATTTGTATCTATTTGCAATTTGTTTGTGTTTTCTTTTTTGTATAAAAAAATCCTAAATGTGATGGTGGTGTGTGTAGGCTGGTGCTTGGCTGGCGGTGTGCGTGGAGTGGCGCTTGGCTGGCGGTGTGCGGGGAGTGGCTCTTGGCTGGTGGTGTGCGTGGAGTGGCGCTAGGCTGGTGGTGTGCGTGGAGTGGCGCTAGGCTGGCGGTGTGCGTGGAGTGGCGCTAGGCTGGCGGTGTGCGTGGAGTGGCGCTAGGCTGGCGGTGTGCGTGGAGTGGCGCTAGGCTGGCGGTGTGCGTGGAGTGGCGCTTGGCTGGCGGTGTGCGTGGAGTGGCGCTTGGCTGGCGGTGTGCGTGGACTGGCGCTCGGCTGGCAGTGTGTGAGTAGTGACTTGCTGCTGGTCACTACACACACTGCTAGCCGAGCGACACTCCACGCAATCCATCAGCTTGTGTGGTTGCTGTGTTAGGAATGTGGGCGTGTGAAAGTGATGGGCCCTTGAATGGCGCTGTCTGCTGGTGTGAGTGTTGTAATGTGATGGGCCCGCGGCTGGTGGTGTGAATGGTTTTGTATTTGTCACACGTATGAAAGGTGTATGAATGGCCTGTAAAGAGGTTGGTGCCTTGTCGTGGCTTTACAGCTCACGAGCTGTGAGTCAATGGTTCAGTTTCTCGTCCTTTCAATTATTAACAGTGCATTTCATTTTTGTGAAATCACTTGTTAATACAATTGTATATACTGAACCATCACTCACCCTCGTGCCAAATCCAACCAGTATGTGTGTGTGTGCTTGAGGATTAGATGGCTGTGCAGTAATATTTTTTTTTGTCTTTCTCAAGCAGGGTGTACCTTGTCCCTTTTTGTGAATGTTGTAATGTGTTTGTTTCGTGCCTGGGGGTGTGAATGGTCTTGTGTGTATCACGTATGAAAGGTGTGTGAATGGCCTGTAAAGCGGTTGGGGCCTTGACGTGGCTTTACAGCTCACGAGCTGCGAGTCACTGGTTCCGTTTTTGTCCTTTCAATTATTGACAGTGCATTTCATTTTTGTGAAATCTCTTGTTAATAAAATTGTATATACTGAACCATCACTTGCCCTCGTGCCAAATCCAACCAGTATGTGTGTGTGCTTGAGGAATAGATGGCTGTGCAGTAATCTTTGTCTTTTTAGTCTGTCTGCCAAGGTGTACATTCCGTCTAAGAATAACCTACCAACTGTAGATATTGTCGTAAACGAAACACCCATGGGAGTACATGGTGATATCTCTCTTGTGGATCCCAACAAGTTATGGTACCCACAATGTCCTGCACACCTCAAAATGTCTGTCACATTTTCCTTGCAATATTGTGCCAAAATTTTCACGCTGCAGAAATAAACAACACATTATCTCATTATGACCTGGTTTTGCAAGGGGGTCACCTGGGTTTTTGGCCCGGGGCTCGGCGGCCACATAGGGAAACCTACCAAACCCACACATTTCTGAAAAGTAGACACCCGGGGGCTTCCAGGGAGGTATGGCTTGCGTGGATCCCCCAACGTTTCCTTACCCAGAATCCCCTGCAAACCTCACTTTTAGCTGAAAAAATCACTTTTTTCACACATTTTTGTGTGGGAAAGTGTGGCATCACTGGCCTCACACAAATTTCCTACCACCCAGCGTTCCCCCAGGTCTCCCGATAAAAATGGTGCCTCACTTGTGTGGGAGGCCCAAGTACCCGCGACAGGCAAGGGCCCACAACGTAGTGAGGCGACCTCAAAATGGCCTTTCACAAAACCACCTGGTTTTGCAAGGGGAGTCACCTGGGTTTTGGCCCTGTGCTCGGCGGCCATCTAGGAAACCTACCAAACCCACACATTTCTGAAAAGTAGACACCCGGGGGCTTCCAGGGAGGTATGGCTTGCGTGGATCCCCCAACGTTTCCTTACCCAGAATCCCCTGCAAACCTCACTTTTAGCTGAAAAAATCACTTTTTCACACATTTTTGTGTGGGAAAGTGTGGCATCACTGGCCTCACACAAATTTCCTACCACCCAGCGTTCCCCAGGTCTCCCAATAAAAATGGTGCCTCACTTGTGTGGGAGGCCCAAGTACCCGCGTCAGGCAAGGGCCCACAACGTAGTGAGGCGACCTCAAAATGGCCTTTCACAAAACCACCTGGTTTTGCAAGGGAGTCACCTGGGTTTTGGCCCTGTACTCGGCGGCCATCTAGGGAAACCTACCAAACCCACACATTTCTGAAAAGTAGACACCGGGGGCTTCCAGGGAGGTATGGCTTGCGTGGATCCCCCAACGTTTCCTTACCAGAATCCCCTGCAAACCTCACTTTTAGCTGAAAAAATCACTTTTTTCACACATTTTTGTGTGGGAAAGTGTGGCATCACTGGCCTCACACAAATTTCCTACCACCCAGCGTTCCCCCAGGTCTCCCGATAAAAATGGTGCCTCACTTGTGTGGGAGGCCCAAGTACCCGCGTCAGGCAAGGGCCCACAACGTAGTGAGGCGACCTCAAAATGGCCTTTCACAAAACCACCTGGTTTTGCAAGGGAGTCACCTGGGTTTTTGGCTCTGTGCTCGGCGGCCATCTAGGAAACCTACCAAACCCACACATTTCTGAAAAGTAGACACCCGGGGGCTTCCAGGGAGGTATGGCTTGCGTGGATCCCCCAACGTTTCCTTACCCAGAATCCCCTGCAAACCTCACTTTTAGCTGAAAAAATCACTTTTTTCACACATTTTTGTGTGGGAAAGTGTGGCATCACTGGCCTCACACAAATTTCCTACCACCCAGCGTTTCCCCAGGTCTCCCGATAAAAATGGTGCCTCACTTGTGTGGGAGGCCCAAGTACCCGCGACAGGCAAGGGCCCACAACGTAGTGAGGCGACCTCAAAATGGCCTTTCACAAAACCACCTGGTTTTGCAAGGGAGTCACCTGGGTTTTGGCCCTGTGCTCGGCGGCCATCTAGGAAACCTACCAAACCCACACATTTCTGAAAAGTAGACACCCGGGGGCTTCCAGGGAGGTATGGCTTGCGTGGATCCCCCAACGTTTCCTTACCCAGAATCCCTGCAAACCTCACTTTTAGCTGAAAAAATCACTTTTTCACACATTTTTGTGTGGGAAAGTGTGGCATCACTGGCCTCACACAAATTTCCTACCACCCAGCGTTCCCCCAGGTCTCCCGATAAAAATGGTGCCTCACTTGTGTGGGAGGCCCAAGTACCCGCGTCAGGCAAGGGCCCAAACGTAGTGAGGCGACCTCAAAATGGCCTTTCACAAAACCACCTGGTTTTGCAAGGGAGTCACCTGGGTTTTGGCCCTGTACTCGGCGGCCATCTAGGGAAACCTACCAAACCCACACATTTATGAAAAGTAGACACCCGGGGGCTTCCAGGGAGGTATGGCTTGCGTGGATCCCCCAACGTTTCACTTACCAGAATCCCCTGCAAACCTCACTTTTAGCTGAAAAAATCACTTTTTCACACATTTTTGTGTGGGAAAGTGTGGCATCACTGGCCTCACACAAATTTCCTACCACCCAGCGTTCCCCCAGGTCTTCCGATAAAAATGGTGCCTCACTTGTGTGGGAGGCCCAAGTACCAGCGTCAGGCAGGGCCCACAACGTAGTGAGGCGACCTCAAAATGGCCTTTCACAAAACCACCTGGTTTTGCAAGGGAGTCACCTGGGTTTTTGGCTCTGTGCTCGGCGGCCATCTAGGGAAACCTACCAAACCCACACATTTCTGAAAAGTAGACACCCGGGGGCTTCAGGGAGGTATGGCTTGCGTGGATCCCCCAACGTTTCCTTACCCAGAATTCCCTGCAAACCTCACTTTTAGCTGAAAAAATCACTTTTTCACACATTTTGTGTGGGAAAGTGTGGCATCACTGGCCTCACACAAATTTCCTACCACCCAGCGTTCCCCCAGGTCTCCCGATAAAAATGGTGCCTCACTTGTGTGGGAGGCCCAAGTACCCGCGACAGGCAAGGGCCCAAAACATTTTTGATAGGCAATGTTGATGTTGCCTCAAAACGTTTTGTGTCCTTGCCTGTCGCGGTACTTGGGCCTCCCACACAAGTGAGGCACCATTTTATCGGGAGACCTGAGGAACGCTGGGTGGTAGGAAATTTGTGTGAGGCCAGTGATGCCACACTTTCCCACACAAAATGTGTGAAAAAGTGATTTTTTCAGCTAAAATTGAGGTTTGCAAGGGATTCTGGGTAAGGAAACGTTGGGGGATCCATGCAAGCCATACCTCCCTGGAAGCCCCGGGTGTCTACTTTTCAGAAATGTGTGGGTTTGTAGGTTTACCTAGATGGCCGCCGAGCACGAGGCCAAAACCCAGGTGACTCCTTGCAAAACCAGGTGGTTTTGAGATAGGCAAATTTGAGGTCGCCTCACTACGTTGTGGGCCCTGCCTGTCGTGAGTACTTGGGCCTCCCACACAAGTGAGGCACCATTTTATCGGGAGACCTGGGGAACGCTGGGTGGTAGGAAATTTGTGTGAGGCCAGTGATGCCACACTTTCCCACACACAAATGTGTGAAAAAGTGATTTTTTCAGCTAAAAATGAGGTTTGCAAGGGATTCTGGGTAAGAAACGTTGGGATCCACGAGCCATACCTCCCTGGAAGCCCCAGGTGTCTACTTTCAGAAATGTGTGGGTTTGGTAGGTTTCCCTAGATGGCCGCCGAGCTACGGGCCAAAAACCCAGGTGACCCCTTGCAAAACCAGGAGGTTTTGTGAAAGGCCATTTTGAGGTCAGCCTCACTACGTTGTGGGCCCCTGCCTGTCGCTGGTACTTGGGCCTCCCACACAAGTGAGGCACCATTTTTATCGGGAGACCTGGGGAACGCTGGGTGGTAGGAAATTTGTGTGAGGCCAGTGATGCCACACTTTCCACACACAAATGTGTGAAAAAGTGATTTTTCAGCTAAAATTGAGGTTTGCAAGGGATTCTGGGTAAGAAACGTTGGGGGATCCACGCAAGCCATACCTCCCTGGAAGCCCCGGGTGTCTACTTTTCAGAAATGTGTGGGTTTGGTAGGTTTCCCTAGATGGCCGCCGAGCACAGGGCCAAAAGCCCAGGTGACCCCTTGCAAAACCAGGTGGTTTTGTGAAGGCCATTTTGAGGTCGCCTCACTACGTTGTGGGCCCTTGCCTGTCGCGGTACTTGGGCCTCCCACACAAGTGAGGCACCATTTTATCGGGAGACCTGGAGGACGCTGGGTGGTAGGAAATTTGTGTGAGGCCAGTGATGCCACACTTTCCCACACACAAATGTGTGAAAAAGTGATTTTTTCAGGTAAAATTGAGGTTTGCAAGGGATTCTGGGTAAGGAAACGTTGGGGGATCCACGCAAGCCATACCTCCTGGAAGCCACCGGGTGTCTACTTTTCAGAAATGTGTGGGTTTGGTAGGTTTCCTTAGATGGCCGCCGAGCACAGGGCCAAAACCCAGGTGACCCTTGCAAAACCAGGTGGTTTTGTGAAGGCCATTTGAGGTCGCCTCACTACGTTGTGGGCCCTTGCCTGTCGCGGGTACTTGGGCCTCCCACACAAGTGAGGCACCATTTTTATCGGGAGACCTGGGGAACGCTGGGTGGTAGGAAATTTGTGTGAGGCCAGTGATGCCACACTTTCCCACACACAAATGTGTGAAAAAGTGATTTTTCAGCTAAAATTGAGGTTTGCAAGGGATTCTGGGTAAGGAAACGTTGGGGGATCCACGCAAGCCATACCTCCTGGAAGCCCCGGGTGTCTACTTTTCAGAAATGTGTGGGTTTGGTAGGTTTCCCTAGATGGCCGCCGAGCACAGGGCCAAAACCCAGGTGACCCTTGCAAAACCAGGTGGTTTTGTGAAAGGCCATTTGAGGTCGCCTCACTACGTTGTGGGCCCTTGCCTGTCGCGGGTACTTGGGCCTCCCACACAAGTGAGGCACCATTTTTATCGGGAGACCTGGGGGAACGCTGGGTGGTAGGAAATTTGTGTGAGGCCAGTGATGCCACACTTTCCACACACAAATGTGTGAAAAAGTGATTTTTTCAGCTAAAATTGAGGTTTGCAAGGGATTCTGGGTAAGGAAACGTTGGGGGATCCACGCAAGCCATACCTCCTGGAAGCCCCGGGTGTCTACTTTTCAGAAATGTGTGGGTTTGGTAGGTTTCCCTAGATGGCCGCCGAGCACAGGGCCAAAAACCCAGGTGACCCCCTTGCAAAACCAGGTGGTTTTGTGAAGGCCATTTTGAGGTCGACTCACTACGTTATGGGCCCTTGCCTGTCGCGGGTACTTGGGCCTCCCACACAAGTGAGGCACCATTTTTATCGGGAGACCTGGGGGAACGCTGGGTGGTAGGAAATTTGTGTGAGGCCAGTGATGCCACACTTTCCCACACACAAATGTGTGAAAAAGTGATTTTTTCAGCTAAAATTGAGGTTTGCAGGGGATTCTGGGTAAGGAACGTTGGGGGATCCACGCAAGCCATACCTCCTGGAAGCCCCGGGTGTCTACTTTTCAGAAATGTGTGTGTTTGCTAGGTTTCCCTTGGTGTCGGCAGAGGTAGGGTTCAAAAACTACAGCTAGGCACTTTGCCAAAAAGGGTCATTTTTCACTGCGAAATTGAGGTGTGACCGCGTTGCGTTTTGCGCCGTTTCCTGTCACAGGCACTAGGCCGACCCACACAAGTGAGGTACCATTTTTCTCGTAAGACTTTGGGGAACGCGGGGTGGGTGGAAATTTGTGGATCCACGCAGATTCCAGAACTTTCCACCACAGAAATGTGGGGAAAATGTGGTTTTTTTGACAATTTTTTATGTTTGCAAGGAATTCTGGGTAACAGAACCTGGTGGGAGGCAGTCAAGTCACCCCATCCTGGATTCCCCTGGGTGTCTAGTTTTCAAAAATGTATAGGTTTGCTAGGTTTCCCTAGGTGCTGGCAGAGGTAGGGTTCAAAAACTACAGCTAGGCACTTTGCCAAAAAAGGGTCATTTTTCACTGCGAAATTGAGGTGTGACCACGTTGCGTTTTGCACCGTTTCCTGTCGCAGGCACTAGGCCGACCCACACAAGTGAGGTACCATTTTTCTCGTAAGACTTTGGGGAATGCGGGGTGGGTGGAAATTTGTGGATCCACGCAGATTCCAGAACTTTCCACCACAGAAATGTGTGGAAAATGTGTTTTTTGGACAATTTTTATGTTTGCAAGGGATTCTGGGTAACAGAACCTGGTGGGAGGCAGTCAAGTCACCCCATACTGGATTCCCCTGGGTGTCTAGTTTTCAAAAATGTATAGGTTTGCTAGGTTTCCCTAGGTGCCGGCAGAGGTAGGGTTCAAAAACTACAGCAAGGCACTTTGCCAAAAAAGGGTCATTTTTCACTGCGAAATTGAGGTGTGACCACGTTGCGTTTTGCGCCGTTTCCTGTCGCAGGCACTAGGCCGACCCACACAAGTGAGATACCATTTTTCTCGTAAGACTTTGGGGAACGCGGGGTGGGTGGAAATTTGTGGATCCACGCAGATTCCAGAACTTTCCACCACAGAAATGTGGGGAAAATTTGGTTTTTTGGACAATTTTTATGTTTGCAAGGGATTCTGGGTAACAGAACCTGGTGGGAGGCAGTCAAGTCACCCCATCCTGGATTCCCCTGGGTGTCTAGTTTTCAAAAATGTATAGGTTTGCTAGGTTTCCCTAGGTGCCGGCAGAGCTAGGGTTCAAAAACTACAGCTAGGCACTTTGCCAAAAAAGGGTCATTTTTCACTGCGAAATTGAGGTGTGATCACGTTGCGTTTTGCGCCGTTTCCTGTCGCAGGCACTAGGCCGACCCACACAAGTGAGGTACCATTTTTCTCGTAAGACTTTGGGGAACGCGGGGTGGGTGGAAATTTGTGGATCCACGCAGATTCCAGAACTTTCCACCACAGAAATGTGGGGAAAATGTGGTTTTTGGACAATTTTTATGTTTGCAAGGGATTCTGGGTAACAGAACCTGGTGGGAGGCAGTCAAGTCACCCCATCCTGGATTCCCCTGGGTGTCTAGTTTTCAAAAATGTATAGGTTTGCTAGGTTTCCCTAGGTGCCGGCAGAGCTAGGGTTCAAAAACTACAGCTAGGCACTTTGCCAAAAAAGGGTCATTTTTCACTGCGAAATTGAGGTGTGACCACGTTGCGTTTTGCGCCGTTTCCTGTCGTAGGCACTAGGCCGACCCACACAAGTGAGGTACCATTTTTCTCGTAAGACTTTGGGGAACGCGGGGTGGGTGGAAATTTGTGGATCCACGCAGATTCCAGAACTTTCCACCACAGAAATGTGGGGAAAATGTGGTTTTTTTGACAATTTTTTATGTTTGCAAGGGATTCTGGGTAACAGAACCTGGTGGGAGGCAGTCAAGTCACCCCATCCTGGATTCCCCTGGGTGTCTAGTTTTCAAAAATGTATAGGTTTGCTAGGTTTCCCTAGGTGCCGGCAGAGGTAGGGTTCAAAAACTACAGCTAGGCACTTTGCCAAAAAAGGGTCATTTTTCACTGCGAAATTGAGGTGTGACCGCGTTGCGTTTTGCGCCGTTTCCTGTCGCAGGCACTAGGCCGACCCACACAAGTGAGGTACCATTTTTCTTGTAAGACTTTGGGGAACGCGGGGTGGGTGGAAATTTGTGGATCCACGCAGATTCCAGAACTTTCCACCACAGAAATGTGGGGAAAATGTGGGTTTTTTGACAATTTTTTATGTTTGCAAGGGATTCTGGGTAACAGAACATGGTGGGAGGCAGTCAAGTCACCCCATCCTGGATTCCCCTGGGTGTCTAGTTTTGAAAAATGTATAGGTTTGCTAGGTTTCCCTAGGTGCCGGCAGAGGTAGGGTTCAAAAACTACAGCTAGGCACTTTGCCAAAAAAGGGTCATTTTTCACTGCGAAATTGAGGTGTGACCACGTTGCGTTTTGCGCCGTTTCCTGTCGCAGGCACTAGGCCGACCCACACAAGTGAGGTACCATTTTTCTCGTAAGACTTTGGGGAACGCGGGGTGGGTGGAAATTTGTGGATCCACGCAGATTCCAGAACTTTCCACCACAGAAATGTGGGGAAAATGTGGTTTTTTGACAATTCTTTATGTTTGCAAGGGATTCTGGGTAACAGAACCTGGTGGGAGGCAGTCAAGTCACCCCATCCTGGATTCCCCTGGGTGTCTAGTTTTCAAAAATGTATAGGTTTGCTAAGTTTCCCTAGGTGCCGGCAGAGCTAGGGTTCAAAAACTACAGCTAGGCACTTTGCCAAAAAGGGTCATTTTTCACTGCGAAATTGAGGTGTGACCGCGTTGCGTTTTGCGCCGTTTCCTGTCGCAGGCACTAGGCCGACCCACACAAGTGAGGTACCATTTTTCTCGTAAGACTTTGGGGAACGCGGGGTGGGTGGAAATTTGTGGATCCACGCAGATTCCAGAACTTTCCACCACAGAAATGTGGGGAAAATGTGGTTTTTTTGACAATTTTTTATGTTTGCAAGGGATTCTGGGTAACAGAACCTGGTGGGAGGCAGTCAAGTCACCCCATCCTGGATTCCCCTGGGTGTCTAGTTTTCAAAAATGTATAGGTTTGCTAGGTTTCCCTAGGTGCCGGCAGAGCTAGGGTTCAAAAACTACAGCTAGGCACTTTGCCAAAAAAGGGTCATTTTTCACTGCGAAATTGAGGTGTGACCACGTTGCGTTTTGCGCCGTTTCCTGTCAGAGGCACTAGGCCGACCCACACAAGTGAGGTACCATTTTTCTCGTAAGACTTTGGGGAACGCGGGGTGGGTGGAAATTTGTGGATCCACGCAGATTCCAGAACTTTCCACCACAGAAATGTGGGGAAAATGTGGTTTTTTGACAATTGTTTATGTTTGCAAGGGATTCTGGGTAACAGAACCTGGTGGGAGGCAGTCAAGTCACCCCATCCTGGATTCCCCTGGGTGTCTAGTTTTCAAAAATGTATAGGTTTGCTAGGTTTCCCTAGGTGCCGGCAGAGCTAGGGTTCAAAAACTAAATTGGCACTTTGCCAAAAAAGGGTCATTTTTCACTGCGAAATTGAGGTGTGACCACGTTGCGTTTTGCGCCGTTTCCTGTCGTAGGCACTAGGCCGACCCACACAAGTGAGGTACCATTTTTCTCGTAAGACTTTGGGGAACGCGGGGTGGGTGGAAATTTGTGGATCCACGCAGATTCCAGAACTTTCCACCACAGAAATGTGGGGAAAATGTGGTTTTTTGACAATTTTTTATGTTTGCAAGGGATTCTGGGTAACAGAACCTGGTGGGAGGCAGTCAAGTCACCCCATCCTGGATTCCCCTGGGTGTCTAGTTTTCAAAAATGTATAGGTTTGCTAGGTTTCCCTAGGTGCCGGCAGAGCTAGGGTTCAAAAACTACAGCTAGGCACTTTGCCAAAAAAGGGTCATTTTTCACTGCGAAATTGAGGTGTGACCGCGTTGCGTTTTGCGCCGTTTCCTGTCGCAGAGCACTAGGCCGACCCACACAAGTGAGGTACCATTTTTCTTGTAAGACTTTGGGGAACGCGGGGTGGGTGGAAATTTGTGGATCCACGCAGATTCCAGAACTTTCCACCACAGAAATGTGGGGAAAATGTGGTTTTTTTGACAATTTTTTATGTTTGCAAGGGATTCTGGGTAACAGAACATGGTGGGAGGCAGTCAAGTCACCCCATCCTGGATTCCCCTGGGTGTCTAGTTTTGAAAAATGTATAGGTTTGCTAGGTTTCCCTAGGTGCCGGCAGAGGTAGGGTTCAAAAACTACAGCTAGGCACTTTGCCAAAAAGGGTCATTTTTCACTGCGAAATTGAGGTGTGACCACGTTGCGTTTTGCGCCGTTTCCTGTCGCAGGCACTAGGCCGACCCACACAAGTGAGGTACCATTTTTCTCGTAAGACTTTGGGGAACGCGGGGTGGGTGGAAATTTGTGGATCCACGCAGATTCCAGAACTTTCCACCACAGAAATGTGGGGAAAATGTGGTTTTTTGACAATTCTTTATGTTTGCAAGGGATTCTGGGTAACAGAACCTGGTGGGAGGCAGTCAAGTCACCCCATCCTGGATTCCCCTGGGTGTCTAGTTTTCAAAAATGTATAGGTTTGCTAAGTTTCCCTAGGTGCCGGCAGAGCTAGGGTTCAAAAACTACAGCTAGGCACTTTGCCAAAAAGGGTCATTTTTCACTGCGAAATTGAGGTGTGACCGCGTTGCGTTTTGCGCCGTTTCCTGTCGCAGGCACTAGGCCGACCCACACAAGTGAGGTACCATTTTTCTCGTAAGACTTTGGGGAACGCGGGGTGGGTGGAAATTTGTGGATCCACGCAGATTCCAGAACTTTCCACCACAGAAATGTGGGGAAAATGTGTTTTTTGACAATTTTTTATGTTTGCAAGGGATTCTGGGTAACAGAACCTGGTGGGAGGCAGTCAAGTCACCCCATCCTGGATTCCCCTGGGTGTCTAGTTTTCAAAAATGTATAGGTTTGCTAGGTTTCCCTAGGTGCCGGCAGAGCTAGGGTTCAAAAACTACAGCTAGGCACTTTGCCAAAAAAGGGTCATTTTTCACTGCGAAATTGAGGTGTGACCACGTTGCGTTTTGCGCCGTTTCCTGTCGCAGGCACTAGGCCGACCCACACAAGTGAGGTACCATTTTTCTCGTAAGACTTTGGGGAACGCGGGGTGGGTGGAAATTTGTGGATCCACGCAGATTCCAGAACTTTCCACCACAGAAATGTGGGGAAAATGTGGTTTTTTGACAATTGTTTATGTTTGCAAGGGATTCTGGGTAACAGAACCTGGTGGGAGGCAGTCAAGTCACCCCATCCTGGATTCCCCTGGGTGTCTAGTTTTCAAAAATGTATAGGTTTGCTAGGTTTCCCTAGGTGCCGGCAGAGCTAGGGTTCAAAAACTACAGCTAGGCACTTTGCCAAAAAAGGGTCATTTTTCACTGCGAAATTGAGGTGTGACCACGTTGCGTTTTGCGCCGTTTCCTGTCGTAGGCACTAGGCCGACCCACACAAGTGAGGTACCATTTTTCTCGTAAGACTTTGGGGAACGCGGGGTGGGTGGAAATATGTGGATCCACGCAGATTCCAGAACTTTCCACCACAGAAATGTGGGGAAAATGTGTTTTTTTGACAATTTTTTATGTTTGCAAGGGATTCTGGGTAACAGAACCTGGTGGGAGGCAGTCAAGTCACCCCATCCTGGATTCCCCTGGGTGTCTAGTTTTCAAAAATGTATAGATTTGCTAGGTTTCCCTAGGTGCCGGCAGAGCTAGGGTTCAAAAACTACACCTAGGCACTTTGCAAAAAAAGGGTAATTTTTCATTGTGAAAATGTGGTACGTCCACGTTGCATTTTGAGCCATTTCCTGTTGTGGGCACAAGGGCTACCCACACAAGTGAGGTACCATTTTTATCGGGAGACTTAGGGTAACACAGAATTGTAGAGCAACTGTTATTACCTATTGACTTTCGATGCATTTCTGCCTTCCAAATGAAAGACAATGTGTAAAAAATAAGTCATTTTGAAAAATGACCTATAATTCTCATGCTAGTATGGGTACTCCCAATTTCGGAAATGTGCAAATATCTACTGTTTCTAAAATCTACATTTTGTTCCCATTTCAGAACTACATAGGTGTCTTTCATAACAATTTTTCCATGTATACATTTTCCCAAAATAATTGCTATATACCCGGTACTTAAAAAAAATCATTGCAAGATGTTGCTCAATTATTGGCTCTGGGTTCGTCGGGTTCTTGGTGAACCTACAAGTCCTATATATCCCCACAACCAGAAAGGTCCAGCGGATATAACCGTATATTGCCTTCAAATAGCTGTCATAATTAGAAGAAGTTACAGGTGAAAACGTTGACACAAATGGCTGTTTTTTCAACTAATTTTCAATTTTTCCTTTATTTAACTGTTAGTTTCTATAAGGAAAACTTTAAGGATCTACACAAATGACCCCTTGCTGAATTCAGAATTTTGTCTACTTTTCATAAATGTATGGCTTTCCAGGATCCATTATTGGTTTCATACCCATTTCTACCATTAACTGGAAGGAGGTTGAAAGCACAAAAAATAGCAAAAATAGGCTATGTCCCAGAAAAATGCCAAAACTGTGTAAAGAAAGTTGGTTTTCTGACAAAAGTCTGCTTGTCCCTGAAAGCTGGGAAGATGGTGATTTCATCCCCACAACCCCTTTTTTGATGCCATTTTCAGGGAAAAATCAAGACGCTTTCATCTGTAGCCCTTTTTTGCCTTTTTCCATAAAAAACCAAAATTTAGCTGTATTTTGACTAATTTCTGGGTCCCCTCCAGGGGAATCCACAAACCCTGGGTACCTTTACAATCCCCATGATGTTAGAAAAAAGGACGCAAATTTGGCATGGATACCTTATGTGGTCAAAAAGTTACAGGGGCCTAAGCGCGCAATACCCCAAATAGCCAAAAAAAGGCTTAGCACAGGAGGGGAAAAGGCCTAGCAGCGAAGGGGTTAAGATCCAGGGATAGGGCATTAGTGACAATACCCAGAATTTTCAAAGCCAGAATGGGTGCTCGCTCCTTTAGATATCAAGCGGCAAAGTTTTGGAACTCCCTCCCAATGGACTTAAGAGTCGAACAATGCGAAACTAAATTTCGCAAACAATTGAAGACCTGGCTCTTTTCGACAGGGTAGTAAATTAGTGAGATAGGGTGTATATGTGCCACAGCCTCCCATATCTTTTCAGAATGCCGTCTATAGCACGGGGACACCCCGGTGGTGTAACCAGGCGCTCTACAAATGGCTAAACTAAACTAAACTAAGGCCTCACCAATCTCCTTGGGGCCGAGAAGCTCACCAGAGGGAGGCTGAGAACCAAAAATGGCATGAAAGGATAGATAGTATTCTCTTATCTGAGCCATAGTCGCCTGGGTGTGAGGAAAACCAGGAAGGCGTTGGACAGACACACGCTTAGACTCCAAAATGTGAGGATAGGAGGTGTGTCAGGGACACCGAGAGTACGCGGTAAAATTAGGTAAGGTCGTGGTGCTGACCGACTATGGAGTGACTTACCAGGCAAAAGCGAGGACAAAGGACTTCAGGAGCTGGCCTTCGAGTGGTCCTCGGAGGAAGAAGAGGACCACGACTGACGACAGGCTTTTGACCACTGCGCCGCTTACAGCGTCATGTGGCACTCGTGCAACACTGACAACCGAAGCTAAAGACACGAGCCGCACCATTCCAAGTCAGCATGTGCGACTAGACACTACATGCAAATTGGATGAGGGGACGACATCGTAGTCCACAGGACTCTGATGATAACCAGACAAAAAAGCATACTGTTTCATCATGGAAGGTAAAAAATGGCCAGAGGTACTGCTCTCCAGATCTGTGTGGGAGCGTGAAAAGAAAGAAACTGACGTTAGCACGTCAGGGGAGGGCTTATATGGACTCTGGCGACGTCACATCTGGTGGACAACATAGTTACGGAGTCACTAGACGCCCTCTAATGACGAGCAGAGGTACTGCTGTAGGAAAATGTCCGGATCCAGCCTGCATCTAGATATAATTCAAAGGTAAGGAATCTGCGGTTAGACGTCTCTATCAGATATCAGCATCAACAAGGGTGCACCTGTCATCTGTCCCCGAAAACTATGCTCAATCTGTGTGGCCTTACGTAAGTAGTGTGCAAGTAGTTAAACTGCATGTATATAAGTCTAGTGTTCCTACAGACTGTGCAGGTGTTTAATTACATACTCCATTCTTTATATCTCAGCTGTCTCTCAATTGTACCCTCTCAAGTAGCTCATTAAGTTGACAGAGTGCCTTTAACTCTTGAAGGAGTGTCTTGTGCATTTGTCCGCAACCAAAGGTAAGGAGGTCCTGGCACATTTCATGTGCTTGTGGTTCCCATTGGCCATCTCTCCAAGTACATCACAGTGAATGCACAGTTGCTCCATAGGCTATAAACTGAGCCTTTGGCACGCCATGCTCTTCCACAATGTAGGCCAAGCTCCTAAAAGCCCCATCAGCATAACAATCACCTATGGTGACAATCCCTGCAGCAGTCCACTGAAGTGGGTAACCCAACCAGTGGCAATGGCAGTGAGTACAGGGTGTACTGCTAGTATTTTGACACACTTTCCTCTGGCTACAAGGAGCTATTTTGAGGAACTTGGGCTCAAAGATTGATTGCACAGATACTCCCATCAGCTGAGTAACTAATGCTCCTTCCTGGCGCAGTTTGCCAACTTCGCCCACCTCCTCTAGACTTATGCTAGCAAGCCACATAGCCAGCCATTGCAACTGGAACTGAGTGGCCAGGTAGCATGTCTCATAGTCTGGGGCCCCAATCCTCTGTCCAGAGTCATGCGATTTGACACATGGAGCTACACTCTTTGCCACCCGCCACCCCAAATCAATTTCATGAGCAGTGTGTTCAGTGTTTAAATCAGTGCTGGGGGCCCAGATCAGGAGAGTCACAAAGTAATACTGCACATGCAGAAGTATCACCATCTTAGACTAGGCTATCCTTGCCATTATAGGCAATTTTAGGGTTTGCCAGGATGCAACACTCCCATAGCAAGGCACCTAAGTTCCCCTTCTGCTGTCTGTGTCTCTGTGAAACATTTTAACTAACTTAAACAGGTGAGGTTCTATTTAATGCCTAGGCGACTCACTGAAAAGAGAGATTGCAGCAGTTTAAGGGTTTATGGGAAATGTGCATGTTTTCTCCCAATTAGTGCAGAGGCCAGAGATTCTCCCCCGATCTTTCAAGTATGTTACACATGGAGGATACTCTGCTCACTGTGGTACTGAGCAATAACCCTGCTTCACGCCTCCACTCTTACAAGGCTGGAAAAGGGTTCCCGTAAACAGCATTGGGAAAATGGGGCAGCCCTGTTGGGTTCCCTGGTAAATTGTATATGCTTTGTGTAAGGAAATGCCTCTTTTTGTATGATCATCCCCAGGTGTTTTGACTGATGCTGCTGATTGTTTGACTTAGAGTGCATTGAGGCCTGCTAACCAGACCTCAGTGCCAGTGCCATGACCCTAAAACGTGTATGTTACATTGGATATACCCAACTGGCACACAATAAATAACCTGTAAGTCCCAAGTATATGGTACCCCGGCTACCCATGGCCTGTAAGCTAGAGAGTCACCCCAGGAATTTCAGCACTTGTCCTGAAAGAGCAGTTTCGATCTGCTTGCCTGACTTTGCCATTTGACATGAAACATGTGTTAGTCACCCTTGTGGCAGGCTTACCAAGCCCTAACGCAGGGTGAAGCATATTTCATAGGCAGAACATGTATTTACATGTTCTGACAATAAAAAGAAGAAACTGCCATTTTTACTGAGGAAAGACTTTGTCGTCCCGTTGGCGAGTGCGGTATTACAAGCCGACCCCTCAGTTGCGCTGACTTCTGAACAGTGCGACGAAAGTTGAACACTGGAGAAAGCCACACAAGTGTTTGCCCAAAAAACGAGCTTTAAAACTGAAGCCACCTCTGAAGAGCAAATGGGGAGCACTTGAGAGAGAGGCAGCCCCATTGTTTAGGCACACTGGCTGGCACCTGGGAAGGAGAAATCTTTTGGCAAACAGTTTTTTCAGGGGTGTAGTCCCCTTGGTAGTCACAAATCTGGGTTGGGCTAGGGAGCTCTGGATGCCAAGAGAGGGGTTCTGCCTTCTTTAGAGTGTGCAGAATGGTGCATCCTGGGATAGCCAGATATCAGACTTCCCGGAAGAGGTCATCAGGAGGGAGGGGACCCGGTAGTCCATTGGCTACCAACCGCATCCTACTCTGAGGGCATTTTCTGGGCATAAATAGGGCACCCATGGTACCCAGATCTCATCTGGACAGGAAGAAGGACCAAAGAAGGACAGCCCGCCTGCACTGTGTACACGACAAAGACAGGCTCCACTGGCATGGATTGCACCTGCTGAACTTGGTGGCTAGCAAAAGAGAGGGACTGTGGCTGCTGTCTCCTGCTCAAGGGCAAGTCATCTCCAGAGCCCAGACAAAGCCAAGAGATTCCAAGGGTCAGTTAGCTGACATCCTGTTCACATCACAGGAACACAACAGCTGGAAAGCCTCCTGGGGCAAGCTGGTAACCCAAACTCTTCAGACCACCACTAACTGCCGCTGTGCAGCACCAGAGACCAGGACCTGGTGCTCAAAGTTGCACCCAAGTTTGCAGAGCCCAGGACAGTTGTCAGAGTGCCACTTGGTTGCTCAGAGGCTAAGTTATCACCCCGGGTTAGGATTTGGCTGTGACAGCGATACCAAGCGACTGGTAGCCCCGTTAAAATTGGACTTCTACCAGCCCCAATAGGACTTCGAGGAATGTCAACCCTGTGATCAGGACCACCTCACCCCCTTCGTGGACCAAGGAGTCACACCTGGAAGACCCCTGTTGACTGCATAGCATCCACAACTTCCTTGAGCATCTTCAGCATTCTTCATCCTTTGCATTAGGACCACTTGCGTAGGAGTCCATTGCAAAGGGGATAAACTGCCTAGAACTGCCTAAAGACTTCCTCACCTGCAGAGTTACCTGATTCTGAGGCTCTTGCTGGTCCCCCTGACTGGCTCCCTACTGGAGTTGGTTGCTAAAAGTGACTCTAAGTGACTGCAATACAACTAGCCCAACGTTTTAGTGAAAACGTTTCTAAGTGTCAAATTTGTTGAATTTGCCCATGCTTGTTCGCGGTTGCGTGAAATGCCTTGATTGATTATATCTTGCAAATTCTATATCTCCAGAATCCTTTGGTGATCTGTTTCATTGTAGTATCTAAAAATACATAAAATTGGTGTTGGATTTCTTTGGTGTCTTGTCAATTTCTTCTTCAATTGTTTTAGTTCTGTTTAAAGGCTTTTTACTTGCTCCATTGTGTAAGCCTTGTTGCCTTGTTGCTCAGAGCCACAGCTACCCAAGGTTGAGCTAAAGGTTTGACAAACAAAACTTACTGGTCCTAAAGGGGTTGGTAAATGTATTTCATGGTGAGGTCACACAACCACACCATATATTAGACCTAATGTAATCACACTTTGAATATGTGTAGGCCCTCACCTGCAGACGAGTGTACTATAAAGTAACCCATTTATTCCATCTCTCACCACATGCTATTTGTTGGACCCTAACTTTTTGCCTTCACCCCTCCTAATTTTCTGAATTAATTTTTGTTGGTCTTAGAACTCTGTACACTTTACCACTGCTGACCAGTGCTAAAGTGCTTGTGCTCACTCCCTAAATATGGTAAAATTGGTTTACACCTCATTGGGATATTAAATGTAATTCTAAGTCCCTAATAAGTGGTAGACCATATACAGAGGGCTGGTAAATTAAATGCTACTAGTGGGCCTGCAGCATATATTGCGCCACTCTCTTAAGTAGCCCTTAAAAACATGTCCCAGGCCTGACATTGCAGTTAGTGTGTGCAGATTTAAACTGCCAATTCAACTTGGCAAAAAAACTCCTACGCAAAGCCTTAAATCCCCTTTTCAGTACATATAACTCACCCATAAAGTAGGCCTAAAACAGACATAGGACAGGGTGCGCTGTAGTTAAAAAGTTGGACATGTACTTATAAGTTTTACATGCCCAAGTAGTGAAAAACCCACAGATTTGTTTTTCACAACTGGGAGACCTACCTCTTCCATTGGATAACCTTGGGTTACCATATTACATTTAATAAGTGCTAATGTTTGATTGGGAGCAGGTGGAAAAGTCAAGTTTATTGTCTTGAAAATTGTGATTTAAAATCCTCTTTAATGGTAAAGTCTGATTTTAAGTCACAATTCTGAAAATGCCACTTTTAGAAAGTTTCCAAAAAGGCACGTGGCTTACGCACCCATCTGTCGCACAGCTAGGTGCAGGAATCTTTCCTCGCAATAGGATGCTCCTTACATAGTAATCCAATTTTTAAACCTAACGTAAACCAATAGTTTTTGTCAGAACCTTATTCCAAAGTTAGTCCATACGTACTTAATCACTACGAAGACAGCGTGATTCCACCATGATTCTTTATTAAACATTTTCAAATGCCTCCTGCATGCCCATCCGGGCTTTCGACAGCGACACGTGAAGATGAATCATTCATAACAAGTAGGCTCATGTGATTCCACCCAATGCATTTCGGGCCCTGAAGGCCCTTCGTCAGGGGTCACTGTAATAAATAGAAGAGACGTCTAAACCAACTGCTCAATACAAGCTCTCTATGACTCAAATGACTAAGACGCTTAAGGGAAGGAGTGCATTCTTTCATCTCTTTTCTTGCACTTTTAGAAAGTTGGCATTTTCTTGTCCTAACCATTTGATGCTTGCAGCCTGTTTCTGAGTTACATGAAGAGGTGTAGTTGGCAGCTGGCCTTTGTATGTTCCTCCCAGACAGCATCCCAATAGAGGGGCTGGTTGTTGGCCATCTCTGAATTGATAGGTGGGGGGGGGGCGGACCTGTCCCCTATCACACTTGTACTTCAAAGTCACTGGCTCAACTCACACACAAAGGACTTCACACTAGCCTATTCTTCCCCCAGACAGACTGAGACCAGGGCAGGGAGGCAAGAAAATCCAGGCTCCTCTGAAGGGCGAAACCTCCAGAAGGTTGTCCTACTTCAAAGTGGGCACCAGGTATAAATATTGGACCGTCAAACCCACTCTTGAGATCACTTCTGGACCTGTGGACTCTGCCAGGACGAAGGACTACCCCGCTGTGAAGTCTACCCTGCTGCCAAAACCTCGTACTGCTGACAAAGGACTGCTTTGCTGTCCTAGGCCTGCTGTTGCTGCATTATGACTCTTCTGCTGCTGTGAGCTGCCATGTGGAATCCAGCCTGCCTGTGTGAACCCAATACCCCAGGAAATCTTCAAGGGTCAGTCGGTTGTCCCCCTGCTCAAGCCACAGGGACATATTAGGCTTCTTCGACTTTGAAACACCTCCACACATTGACGCAGCCAAAATCAACTCCAGCCCGGCGCAATGTAGCTCGTCCTCGATGCGGACGCATCTCAGTGCAAGCACTCACAAGCCTCGGCAGCTTCTTTGACATGTATGTAGCCCTATGTCGACACTGGCCCAACACGATGCATCTCGTATCCTGTGCCGAATCATCGCAGGTCTTCGCAAGCCACACCAGCTTCCTCAACAATGCTGGACCTTGCATTACAGCTCTTTGTTTATGGTCATCGGCTTCACTACTGCGCAAAGCATCTCAACGCCAGACCTCACATCGCAGGTTCTTGTCGGCGCCTCCTCGATGCCGGCATGCGCAGCTCAATACAGGGACTTTGTATCTCGACACACAGGCCCCACGTACTTTTCAGTGGACTAAACTCAGTCCTTTATCCAGCTGCGCTCCATCGTGGTCATACTGAGTTTGTGACTTGGGCCCGGTCTACTGCAACCAGATAACCATGGTTAGCGCTTTTTACCTCTCACCGCTTTATTTCCCCAAAACCTTTCAAATTGCATATTTCCGGTTCTACCAATTGGATTTTTGGCATTTTGGCATCAAATAATTTATTAAAATTGACTATTTTTTTTAACTGCCTTTGGATTTCTCTTGTGTTTTTACTCTATTACTGTTTGTGTGTGCCATAAATACTTTATACATTGCTTCTAAGTTTAGTCTTACTGCTTCTGCGCCAAGCTACCAGAGGGTTAAGCAGAGCTTCCTGGTCGGTGTCACTGCTCTCCCCCTTCGCAGCTCCACCATTGAGGGACTGCCCTCTGAGCCCGGAGCTTCTGTGCCAGGTAGGTGTTTGAGGCCCTCCTCCACCAGCAGGCTCCTGCCTGTGCCTCATCCCTGGTGGTCCAGTGGAAGAGCACTCTGCTCTGCTTCTGTGCCCTCTGTGTCCTTTTTCATCTTTTTGCTCTCTCTCTTTTGCTCTCCTTTTTCTCTTGTTTTTGCTCTTTCCTTCCTGGGGTCCCCGCCGCTGCTGCCCCTGCGGCCCCTCCTTCCTCCAGCGTATCGCTCCTGCCTCCCAGCTGACTGCCCTCCTCCCGACCCCGACTTAATGTGGCCAAAGGCCCATCTGTGCCCGTCCGTGACCCGACAGCGACCAACACCAGGTACCCTGGTCCCCCGACCGCCTCCGTTAAGACCCCAGCAACCTCCATGCTCTTAATCCCAGACGCAGCAACATCTGCCAGCTCTCGACGCTGAAGGCCCGATCTCCTGCCGACACAGCCGCTGCACCATCACCCACCTCCGGACCCCAGCAGTAGCCCCCAGCCTACCGGACACCACCGCACTCAAACCTCTGAACTGCATCCTCCTCAACATGCGCTCCCAGCACAGACACGCCATAGAAATCTGGGACCTCCTCAACACTCACACACCCGATGTCGACTTCCTCACAGAGACTTGGACCAACGCCAACTCCGCACTCGACATCGCAACCGCCATTCCCGACGGATACAAGAGCCTAAGAAAAGACCGCCCCAACCGCCCAGGCGGAGGAATCGACATCATCCACAAAAGCTCCCTCCGCATAACAACCACTGACCCGGACAATGCCTTGCCCCCCCATGTAACATCTCCACTTCCAGACCAACCCCAAAACGACTCTCTGCGGAACCCTCGTCTACAGACCACATGGCCCCCGCACTCCTTTCAGCGACATCATCGCAGACCTCATTGCACCCCACGCCTTCACCTCCACAGACTACATACTACTCGGAGTCCTAAACTTCCACCTGGACAACCACGACGACCCCAACTCCACCGCCCTCCTAGTGAACCTAACCAACATAGGACTGAAGCAACTTGTCACCGCCCCCATGCACACAGCAGGACACACACTCGACCCCGTCTTCGCAGGAGGAAACTGCGTCTCCTACAGCCACACCACGGAACTACTATGGACGGACCACCACTGCATCTGCTTCTCCTTTAGAAAACCCACGCACACAAGCACGGGAACCGCCTCCCCCGCAGAAGCTGGAACAAAGTCATCGAGAACATCTCACCTCCGCCCTCACCAGAACTCCAACAACGCCAGACGCCAACTCCGCGGCAAGCAACCTCCACCGCTGAATCACCAACTCCGCTGACACACTCGCCCCACTCCAGAAATCTACAGGATGACACAACAAGAAAGCAAACTGGTTCACCACGGCACTCCAAGAATCCAAGCGTTTCTGCTGATGACTTAAAAAGACATGGAAAAACAGCAAAACCCCTGAAACACGCACCGCCTACAGAACAGCTACCACAGCACACCACTTACTCATTAAATCCACAAAGAAGAACTTCCTCCAAGAAAGAATCATCTCCAAGGCCCACAACTCCAAGGAACTCTTCTCCATCATACAGGAATTTTCCAAACCCGGCAGCGAAACAACAGACATCCCACTCTCCCAAGACCTCTGCAACAGACTTAGCTCCTTCTTCCACCTCAAGATCAAGACGCTCTATGACATCTTCGACAACCAAGCCCCTTGCACCGCCTCAGCCCCCATCGCCAGTGACGCCACCCAACAGACCCTACTCACTTGGACCCCGCTCACTACAGAAGATACCTTAAAGACCATGAAGAGCATCCACTCTTGAGCACTCTAAGACCCCTGTCCAGACTTGCAACTATATTGTTGGGCATATCAATTAAAGAATTGCAGGATGCTCCTCCTCAGGCCAGACGACACTATGATTGGTTGCATGTTTAAGGTTATGTTGATGGACAGTCCAGATTAGGGTTTTATGTATAAATTTGGCACCCCCCAATTTTTTGTAAAAGTCCGCCTGAAGGTCTTATATGCCGCTGCTAAACTATGGTTTGACTGCCGCTCAAGTCTAGTTATACCCTATTATAGCGAATGGGCCCCCGTGTGGGACTCCCCGGGAACACCTGAGTGCCTTTTGGATGCCTTAGCTCAGCCACGGAAAGTAGCGGGTGTTACATGTTGAGGGGACATAGTGGAAGGAAGTAACTGTTTGTCCTGGGATACCAGGAGAAACTTGACTAACGGCATGCTATCTAGATTTAAATACTACCAAATTTCAACGTGGTGTAAGAACCAACAGTAGCATTTTCCTTCGGACTATTCAATGGAGGACGACCTTCAAGACCAAAACCCAAAGAAAAAGGAAGTAGCGCTTTGGTATAATTATCTCCTCACTGCAGCAGACAGGAAGTTGGATCGCCCTCATTTGGTCTGGGAGAAGTGCTTGCCTGCTGAGGAGCTGAAAAACCTATGACAAGTATCTTTAGACATGCTTTACCCATTGATTAAATCTGCTGCACTAAGGAGAAACCACCTTTTCACACTTCACAGGATATATTGGTCCCCACTCAAGCTGTCCAAAATAAGAGGTAGTGGAGAAGCCAGATGCACAAGATGCGGTTTCCAGGAGGCGGACGACATACACATGTTTTCTACCTGTCCGCTGCTGAAAGAGTTCTGGGATAATGTGGGTAAGACCCTGTCAGACGCATTGGGCAAAGAAGTGGAGGTAAGCCCCTCTTTAATCCTGTTTGGTATTGTGCAGCCGTCTGAGGGTATGGATGGCCTCTCGGGTCGCAGAGTAAACTTGTGTTTTACTTGATTCTCTTAGCAAGAAGGGAAATATGTAAGAACTGGCGCCAGGCGTCACCTCCAACATGGAGAGGCTGGTGGAATTCTGTGAGATACTCCAGAGACTTAGACCAAAAGGTTTATTGCCACAGGAAAAGAAATGAGCTTGGGTTAATCTGGAAGCTATTAGACTCTGAATAGCGGTTTGTAGTTGGAATAATGTGTCCAATGATTACACCTCTTGGTCAGCTCATGATGTACAGCGCGGGCTGGGTCTCACAAGAACATCAGTTGAGATCAGACCCCAAGATATAAGCAATTGGGATGGTTAAGACCGAGAGGATGCTTATTCCATGGAGGTTATATGAGGACTTAAATTAAAAAAAATTTTTTTAAAGACCCCTGTCAGCCCCACGTCTTCCACAGGGCTGCCACAGCCATCACACCCGAATTATGCCAGATGATCAACAGTTCCCTCGAGACCGCCACATTCCTTGATGACTGGAAGCACGCTGAAGTCACCCCCCTCCTGAAGAAACCCTCAACAGACCTGACAGACCGCAAGAACTTCAGGTCCATCTCTCTGCTTCCGTTCACAGGCAAGGTCATCGAAAAGGCCATCAACACCCAGCTAGCAAACTTCATCGAAGCCAATGTCACATGGCCCATGGGGACATTGTAGTCTTCTCTAAGTTAGCATGAGCACGCTGCAGATTGCCCGCTGCTTTGTGCACGTTACTACTAGACATTATTTTTGCAAATGTCTCTTTTGCCATTTTCACATGAGAACCAATCATTGTGTTCCCTCTCTGCAGGTTCCTGGGATTTAGTCTGAACATTGTGAGAAAGGTCGAACAACAATGCCCCTTGTTATTTTGTTCTGGCCAGGCATTAGTACCTAGAGAAAACATACCGATGCAGCTGTTGTTTGGGACAACGTACTTTGGTCTTATTGGGATACACGAATAGGTAGCAGACACTTGGAGAGGGACCTTTCCAAGAGCGAGACAGCACCTATGATGTAGATCTACAATCGATAGGATAAGGTATGAGGTCTGCAGACAAAGCCCAGAGATGTTCTAATATATAATAATACTTCTTCTATGCAAGGGGAGGGAGGTTAGGCTATAAAGGCTTTTCATAATGACATCTCCGTTCATGATTTATGGACTAACTGCTATGCTGACAGTATTTGTATTATGCATCTTTTTGCTTGTTGTGGCTTGTATACTGTATATTAGAGCACGTTAGTTAAAATAGACATTTTAAACTTGTTTGTGTCTCTGTCAGACCTTATGGTGGACAAGTACAAGAGTGCGAGCGAAAGGGTTTATCTTGCAACCGCGATTCCTGAGAGATTCGGGAGTGCTGTGTTCTGGGGTGTCTAATCATTTGTTTCTCTTTGAGTGAGTAGGAGAGCAAGTGAGACACTATAGCTAGTCGGTCCTGGGCTCATGGGTACTAAGGTGGTAGGATGACTCAGTCCATGCACTAAGGTCCCATAATCCTATGCATAGTTCTTTTTTGGGCAGAATCTCTGCAACACTAACAATATTCCAGACAGCTCCCAATCCGGTTTCCGCAGCAACCATAGCACCGTGACCGCCCCTCTCGCAGCCACTGACGACATCCACGCCCTCCTCGACCAGGGCCAAATGGCAGCCCTCATCCTCCTAGACCTATCAGCAGCCTTCGACAGCATCTCCCACCGCACACTAGCCACCAGACTCCACGACGCCGGCATCCGAGGATAGGCCCTAGACTGGATACGGTCATTCCTCACAGGCAGAACACAGAGAGTTAGACTCCCACCCTATCTCCCAGAACCGACAGAGACCAGATGCAGAGTACCCCAGGGAACCTCCCTCAGCCCCACCGTCTTCAACATCTACATGGCCACCCTCGCAACCATCGTCAGAAACCACAGGCTCAACATCATCTCCTACGCCGATTACACCCAGCTCATCCTCTCCCTCACCAAAGAACCCAACATCACCAGGCACTACTTCCAAGAAGGGATGATAGTCGTGGCAACCTGGATGAAGAACAGCTGCCTGAAACTCAACTCAGAGAAAACAGAAGTCCTCATCCTTGGCTCCACCCCCTCAGCCTGAGATGACACCTGGTGGCCCCCGCCCTCTGAAACCCACCCACCCCGACGGACGATGCACGTAACCTCGACATCATACTGGACTCACTACTCGCTATTAAACGGCAGATCAACGCCGTATCCTTGGCCTGCTTCAACACCCTCCGCATACTCCGAAAAACATTCAAATGGATCCCCTCCGAATCCAGCAAAACGGTCACGCACGCCCTCATCACCAGCAGACTGGACTACGGCAACGCCCTCTACGCCGCAATCAACCAAAAACTCCTCCGCAAGCTCCAGACCATCCAGAACGCCACAGCCAGACTGATCCATGACATTCCCCGGCACAACCACATCAACCAACACCCCCGCGATCTCCACTGGCTCCCCGTTGAAAGAAGAAAAGCATTCAAGCTGCTCACGCATGCATACAGGGCCCTCCACAACATCGGACCAGAATACCTCAACAACCATCTCTTCTTCCACGCCCTTAAGAAAAACCTCCGATCAGCTGACCTCTCCGTGGCCACCGTCCCACGCTTCTACAGGACCAGAGCGGGTGGAAGGTCCTCCTACATTGCAGTCAAGACCTGGAACAACCTCAACCTCCGGCAAAGCCCTACACTGCTCCAGTTCAGGAAGGACCTCAAGACCTGGCTCTTCAGATGACCCCAACGGAGCTGCACCCCCATCCCCCCAGCGCCTTCAGACCCTAACAAGTGAGTAGCTGCACTTTACAAACCCCTGATTGATTGATTGATTGATTGAGGTTAATTTAGTGCCCTTAGTTCACCTTGATGGGGATTTCAGCTGTTGCTTGAAGAGGGTTCACCACCGCCAACCAACAACCAAATTTCTTACAATCATGCACTATGTGACTGCCCCAGTTAACCCCTGTGGAGGGTGTCAAATGCTTTTGCAAGTCGATTGAAAGCCCTACCTCCGCAGGATATTTTGATGAGGGGGTTTCTTCAAGCATTCTAAATAGTGTTCTAATATTTAGGAATGTGTTACGCTTAAGGATTAATTTGTTTTGGTCTTCATGTATTAAGTTGTGCAGGCAGGGTTGTAAGCAATTGGCCATTCACTTAATTAAGGATTTTGTAGTCTGAGTTTAACATAGATAGCGGCCTATATGAGGCTGCATCGAGGGCATCTCTATGCGGTGTGGATATTCAGATGGTCAGAATCCCCTAGTGGTGACTAGTAGCAAGCCATTCTCCAGTAACTCTGCATACATTTCCACCAGATGTGGTGTAGCAGGGATACATACGTCTGGTATGATTGTTACATATGTCATCTCTGCCTGACATTTTATCTCCTGCAAGTTCGTGAAGCACTTCTGTTACCTCAATCTCTGTTATCAGGCCATCAAATGTCTGCGTAGTTTTATTCGATGTCTGTGCGAGGGTTGCCCTGTCCAAGAAGATCTCGATCATCCCCTTGGAGGTTTATGCTTGTTCAATGTATAGCCCCCTGTAGTGTTGTGAAAAAAACATCATGTATGCCTTGTTATGCCCATTATGTTCTTGATCTGAGTAATGGGGTTGCCTATAGGTGGAGGAGTGCAGTCGCTTTAGTGTGGTAGCATATTTTGCCCTTTCTTCTAGCAGTCTGGGTTTTGCTAATGGGTGGGCTGGGATTTTTCCCTCCAATGCAAGAATAGTACTGTCCAAGATGATCAACTCTTTTACTGTCTATGATGATCAACTCTTTCTTCAAAGAAGTAAGGGCCTTATTTCGACTATAGAGGTCTATGGACCGCCGTAGCTGTGGTGGCGGTCCATTGAATGCTGCACTGCGGGACCGCATGCAGTATTACAACTGCAGCGGTCGGACCACCAGCACTGCCAGAATGAAGGATCCAGCTGGGCCAGCAGTCTTTCCCTGGGAAGAATATTTTGAGTTACCTCACCACCACCCTTTTCATGGCAGTGCGACTGCCATGAAAAGGGTAGCGGAGAGGCAACAAAGGGGTACCTAACAGGGCCCACTGCCGCTCCAGGGCCCGGAGGTGCAATCAGGATGGCACATGTTGTGCACCCCTGTATTTATGCACCCCAGTTCCTGCACAGTGTACCATGTCCCACATGGTGCAAGCTGCACCGTGCAGGAACTTGCAGACGGCGCTGTCAGTGCGGCAGTCTGCATGTAGGGCTCTCCAATGAGCCGTACAGACCACCGCCATTGCAGAGCAGCCGAGCCACCGTCCGCCACGGATTACAATGGTAATCCATCAGGCAGTGTTGGAACGGCTTTGGCAGTCCTCCTGCGGGTCGCCGAGGACCACCAAAGTCATAATAAGGCCCTAAGAGGTTATACATGGATGAATTTGTTATAACTCAACAATGTGAACTCACCAGCTTGTGCCACAGACATGACTTTTTTGGAGATCCCTCGTGAGGTCAGCTGCTGAATCTGGGTCCTTTTAATCGCTTCCAAAATAAGTCCAGATCCAGCAGCTATGGAGATAAAATGCAAGTTCAATTGATATTGTCAATCTATATGTCATTGTGATTACAAATGCAGATACAATAGACAGACGTACAGGAAAATGTACACCACCATGAAAACTCTCTTATAACATTTAATATACATACAAAATAGAGAACAACGCGTTAGTGGAAGGGCTAATGATGAGATGCAGAAGTTAAGATCAGAGGTTCCCAGAATTACCTCATGGACGGATGGTAGAGGACCTAAAAGCAGCTGCCAGGATGTCCCCTGATGCATTTTGTGAGAGGCATAAATATTATTTTCTTGCCAAGGAGAAGAGCTGAAGAGCTGTAAGGAGGAGTACTGCCCCTTTGCTGTGTTTTGCTCTGCTGGGTTGACCTGCAGTTGCCACTTCTGCTTTGGAGAGGAAAAGGACTGGACTTTGCTGTGTATCCTGCTTGAGATGTTTCTCCAAGGGTTGCGCATGCTTGCCTCCTGCTAAGAAGTCTCAGGGCCATCAAAGACTTCATCTGCAGCATCCCTGAACTCCACCCCTGGGAGTTCTGACCTGCCTTGTGGTGCCAATTCCAGTTCTGCGCCATTGGAGGTTAATTTGCTGTTTTCACTGCTGAATATCCAAGCATTGCCATGCAGGAGAAGTATTCACGCACTGCCGACGTGCGGCTGCAGAAATTGACGCAGTGCCAGCCCGTGGCCGAAGAAACCGCCGCAGCCCGAGTTCAGTGCACCTGCACCTTGTCTCTGAAGTCCAAGACCACTGCCCTGTCCCCGACGCAGTCCCTGCTGTACAGCTGAAGGAATCAACGAATCGCCTGCTCTCACAGTAAGGAACTGACGCATCACCTCCCCTGCGTAGCAGTAAGGAACCAACACATGACCTCCCCTGGGAGCAAGGAACTGAGGCATCATCTTCCCTGAGAGTAAGGAACCAACGCATCAGTTTGCTTTCCGGCACCTTACCTCCCCTGTTCCTGTTTTCATCAATTGATTTTGACGCATCTCAGGTACTATGTGCTAAGAAAGTGACGCATCCATAGTTTCATATGGACTGAACTGTTTTTACCTTTCAAAAGTGAGATTTTGATATATGTATGTTAGATTTTTGCGATTTGATCTTGTTTGGTTTAGATAAAGATACTCTATTTTTCTAAACTGGTGTGGTGCCCATTTGCAGAGTTTTCACTATGTTACTGTGTGTTTCATGTACAAATACTTTACACATTGCATCTGAGATAAGCATGATTGTTTGTGCCAAGCTACCAAGGGGTTGAGCTGAGGTTATCTTGGGTGTGTAACTTCCTTTCGCTGACTAAAAGGAAGAGTCCCTATTTGGACAGGGTGCATACCACTGCCAACTAGAGACCCCCATTTCTAACAGCAGGTTTCATACTCACTACTAACTGACCGATCTTGTTCAGAAGGCCATCTCAGAGCCAGCCGAAGCTGGAACTTACAATCGACTCGTACTGGGAGCCGGTTCTACCAAACGACGCAATATGATGCCCAAAACACTTTACTTACCGAACGACTCGATCAATCCGAATCCGTCCTCATTTTCCAAACGAGAAGCCTCCGGAAACGCAGGATGGAGTCGTCCGGAGGCATTTTCAAAGCCGATTCCAAATGCCCAAGTACGATGCATACATCCAATGCGCCGAATCGGTCACCACAATCAACACGTCAGAGCATCCGAAGGGGAGTATTTCAGCTCCGAATCGTGCCACACACAAAGCCTGCGAACGAGACGGTGCAGCCATGAATCCCATCGTGCATGTCATCCCTATACTCTACCTCTTTGAGCACTACTACAACCACAACCGACAAGGTCGTCGCAGAAGGTAAGTCCGACACCTACCCATAGACAATAACGTAACTACCCCGCAAAAGACAATACAAGAGAAAGCAAGGGTGCAACTACAGCCAAAAGGGTGGGGGAGAATACTTCCTGCGTTGTAGTGTTAAATTGGTGGTTGTGGGGCAAATACCACCAGCAATGTAGAGACAAATTGGGGGTTGTGGGGCAAATACCTACAGCAATGTAGAGACAAATTGGGGGTTGGGCCAAATACCCCCAGCAATGTAGAGACAAATTGGTGGTTGTGGGGCAAATACCTCCAGCAATGTAGGGACAAATTGGGGGGAGGGCAAATGCCCTCAGCATTGTAAAGCCAAATTGGGGTTTGGGGGTCAAATACCCCCAGCAATGTAGAGCCAAATTGGGGTTTTGGGGCAAATACCCACAGCAATGTAGAGCCAAATTGGTGGTTGTGGGGCAAGTACCTCCAGCAAAGTAGAGACAAATTGGGGGGGGGGGAAAGACCCCCAGCAATGTAGAGCCAAATTGGGGTTTAGGGGGCAAATACCCTCAGCAATGTAGAGCCAAATTGGGGCTTGGGGGGCAAATACCCCCAGTAATGTAGAGCCAAATTGGGGTTTGGGGGGCAAATACCCACAGCAATGTAGATATAATTTGGGGCATGGGGGGGAATACCCACATCAATGTAGAGACAAATTAGGGGTTGGGCCAAATACCCCCAGCAATGAAGAGACAAATTGGTGGTTGTGGGGCAAATACCTCCAGCAATGTAGAGACAAATTGGGGGGAGGGCAAATGCCCCCAGCATTGTAGAGCCAAATTGGGGTTTGGGAGGCAAATACCCCCAGCAATGTAGAGCCAAATTGGGGTTTGGGGGCAAATACCGCCAGCAATGTAGAACCAAATTGGGGTTTGGGTTGGGGGGCAAATACCCACAGCAATGTAGAGACAATTTGGGGTTTGGGTGGCAAATACCCACAGCAATGTAGAGACAACTTGGGGTTTGGGTTTGGGGGCAAATACCCCCAGCAATGTAGAGACAATTTGGGGTTTGGGGGCAAATATTCCCAGCAATGTTGAGACAAATTGGGGGTTGGGGTGCAAACACCCCCAGCAATGTAGAGACAAATTGGGGTTGTGGGCAAACACCCCCAGCATTGTAGAGACAATTTGGGGGTTGGGGGGCAAATACCCACAGCAATGTGTCCTTCACAAATGTAACTGGTGCTCATGTAAAGTGCATCAAGACCTCTGGGTGGAGTACAAGCTGTAGAAAACAGCAAAAAACCAAAGCCTAAGGTTACTTGACAGGAAATTCATTCTCACACTGTGGTAGCAAATGTAAGTGTTAATTTTAAGGAATGGGCAGAGTGGAGATGCCAGTGCACTAGAGACTGTTGAAAAACCAACAAAGCCACATCAGCTAGTAAATGGTCCCTGAAAAACATGTGAAATACTCGTGTGCTGGTGTGCAAAGACGACATACCAGCCACCCACAGCAGCTCAAGAACTGTCTATGTGTGCGAGGAAGCTGTCTCAGCCTGGGCTGACATACACGACGGGGGGGGGGGGCTGAAGCACATAGAGCCCTATGGGCTTTGAGTTCGTTCAGAAAGTGTTCTGTATAGGCTTGGATTGGGAATGCGGCCAATTAAGCATTGGTCGATAGGCCAGTGCAACAGGGTCACCTGTGGGACACAGTTTTTGGGCCTTTGTAAACCACACCAAGAGACTAACTTACTTCCCCAGTCACCACCACCAGGCCACTGCAATGTGGTGCCAGTATGTTGTCCGCTCCACAACGGTGCTGTAAATTGAGGCTGGGGGCCAGCCTGTGGGACATACTCACCTTGGTGCCCTGCCTCGCGTGCCCCGACAGAAACAGCGTTATCTCCCCCAACCACAAGGTCATGGCAGGTGCAGGGAGGTTGCGTTGCATGTAGCGGCCTCGCAGGGAGGCAAGTTTCATTTGGCCAGTCTAACCTACCCCACACCCCCTTGATCAGCAGCTGTGTGCATTTTGAAACATGCCTTGCCAGGGAAATGCGCAGAGGCTACAATGAAAGGGATGATCACTGAATATGTGCCAATGACTTTGAGAGTGCCCAAACATCATTGGGATCCCAATCTGACTCTGGTTCCATAGCATGTTGTGTATGTCAAATCAGGGAATGTCATCATCATGTAGGTACAGTCAGACAACTAAAAACTAGGAGGAACACACATTTGACGTTGGAACAGGAATGCCCATAGTCACAGTTATGTATGTATCACAAAATGAATGAATGAGTCCACCACAACACTCAAAGAAACTTCGCAGGGCAAAAGAACTCCAATGTACTCACAAAAGTACGTCCACAGAGACATATTCACTGCCACTATGCCCGCACCTACATCCATCTGTGATATAGGCTAAATCCTAAGATCTGAAATGCATACAAAGACCACTCCATCTCTTTTCATAGGAAGTCACATAGCAGGAAGTGACATCATTCATCCATCTTACCTTACCATTTCACAAACACCCTAAAGGAAGTACATGGTTTACGCTGGATAGCTGCCAAAGAAAATACAACATGTAGAAATCACACAGGAAAGTGAAGTCAAAAGCAATAGCTGATCTACCAAGTAGCAAGACAATACATCCGCACAATCAGATGGATAACCTAGGCCTAGCTTATGTATTATCTCACACCTCACTTTACACGATGCACAAATTGTTGACAGAGAAATACATGTCTACAAACAACAAATTGACTACTACAGCCCAACCTGGACCTCCACTCCTCCATCAGACCAATCATACAGCCAATCATCCTGTATCAAGATGAGTACACCAGTGTCAGAACAGGTCATCATAGGGAGACACAATCAGAATGGGATGTCAGATGTGTCAGGAAGAACAACATGGGAAGGACCCAGCACAGATCCAGAGCAGGACTCAGATAGATTAATCCCTTACATACAATCACAAACATGCACACAGGTCAGATAGCACGCACACCGCACATAAAGGACACAACAATCTGGGGGCACACTATGCTTTGCCAGGCCAGTTCAACACGCCTCTTGTGGACCAGGGTCAATCAAATACCACTGTTCACTCAGGCCAGCCAGCAGGGCACTGTTTTAGAAATGTACAGTGAAGAAATTGCCACATGGATTGTGGGTCTCTCCAATCACTCAAGGTGGCTCAAGAGAGATACAGTCAACTGTATCCAAGTAAAAGCTCATAGGCATCATTTAGACTGGGTGGGTGGCTGTCCAACGCATGAGCGGTCAACGCGGCAGTGTGCAGAATCACTCTGAGTATCTCTTGTACCAGTCAACGGGGTGTTGATCACTGCACACGCTGCCAGATCAAGTTCAGTTAGATTCAATCCAGTCATGAAACAGGAAACGTCTACCATGCGTTCAGAATAGGGGTGAATGTATAGGCAAAAACAATACACTGTGAACAATTCATGGATGGTTGCCTCACAACTGTGCATCTGTGGAAGATGATCCATAATCAGCAACATCTGCTGGCTTGTTGACAAGCAACAGAGGAGGCAGGACACAAGTTGTCCTGATGTATCCCACTCTGTGTTCATCACAGCTTGTCATGTGGCAGAGTAAAAGCAACACTGTTGCTCAATCAGATTGGTGTGGTGTGGTGTGTTTGAGCACCTGTCAGCATGACTAACATCACAGCCTGCAACTGAACCACAGTCTATTGATGACATAGTGATGCCTCTGTCTATAGCAAAGCCCTGAGGAAATTGGCCCGGACGACATACAAGTCAACAGACACAGCCACACAGTAATGATTTCAGTGATTGCCACTCAAACAACATAGAAGTTGTTGTGTCCCAGTCATCAGTGAATTGTTTGGAGACAAAATCCAGCAGGAATGCAAAAAATGTATGGGCGAGCAACAGGGTAGGCTACAGTCACCATGTGTGGACTGGGTGCACAGCACACGACACCCAATCTGTATGTGTCTAGGGTCATCTCTTGAGAATGTCATGTGTAGGAGAGTAGGATCTGCTTCACAGGGGTACCCCCACTTTTTGCTGATACTTCACTGGTTTTCGACATTAGTCTGGCTGGGGCCCTGCTATTCAGAACCCCAGCCTAGCTGTTTCCTCTTTAAAAGGGTCTCCATGTGCCTTAGGCACATCTCTGATTGGGATCTGGAGTGCCCTTGTAAGTCCCTAGTATATGGTATACTATGTACCAAGGGCATAGGTACCTCAGAGGCCTGCCAGGGGCTGCAGCATATATTATGCCACCCCTGGTAGGCCATCCAAACTGACACCACAGGTCTGCTACAGCAGCCTGGGTAAGGTGGTGCATGCACCCCTTGCTGTGGTATAGGTTACCTATATCACTAAATGCATACCCACATATAAACCTATAAGTCACTCCTAAGGCAGGCCTTATCAATCCTAAAGGCAGAGTGCATGGTTCCTATGTGAGAGGGTGCCCCTGCATGAGCAGGGCCCCTCTGCAGCGTTCGGAGACCATCTCTGATGCTGTTTGTAGTGCAGCCTGACCATATACTCTTAAACGCATTATATCCTCGCGGTAAAATGCTAACTATGGAATGGCTGCACCGAAACATGTCGTGTTTGGTGTCAAACATCTTGGAATACTACCCCCGCCAATTCTGGCGGCGGGGGTAGCATTCCACCCTTCTAGAGGGAAAGGCATGTTAACTCTGACGAGTCCGGTAACTTCTTTCCAGAGCCCTGGCATCACAAAATGGATGCTGCTGCCACAGACACGAGTCTGGCCTCCTGCTGCTGGACGAAACTCCGGCAGGGGAGGCCTGGACAATAGGTTTCCTGTCCCAGGGAGGTGTGACCACCTCCCCAGACAGGACAATGTGTATTGGGGCTGGGCGGGAGCACTTTCGGGTGCTTTGAAGTCCTGCACTGGGGGCACATTTGGTGTCCCTGTGCATACCCCAGTTCAAACCGGATCAGGGGCTTGCAGCCCCTGCTTTGGCGCGAACTGGACAAAGGGAAAGGGTGTAGCCACCCCTCTGCCCTGACCCACCCATAGGTGGGGCCACAGAGTAGTCCATCCCCTATTTTTAGAATAAAGGTAGGAACCCAGTCCTTAGGACTTTAGATTATACCTGGACGAAACTCTGACACGGAATCCTGGACCTTCGACGCTCTACGACAAGATTAGAGGACTGAAGAATCTCCCTTGGGGTCAAGGAGTGACTCCCCTGCTTGGCAGGCACCAAAGAAGCATCTGTCCGGTTCGCATCACTGAAGCTCCCGTCGGACGCCGAAGTCATCGCATCACCAGAGGTGGATTCTCAGACTTCCCCGAGGCTACCCTGAGTCCCTAGCAAAGCTGAGGCCCGTGGCTATCGTGGGTGACTTGAGACCGTGACCCCTGGACACCGAGCACATTTGCAAGTGCACCATCTTCTGGGTCTCCCAAGAAGTCGTGCTTTGGGCTCCGAGTAGCCCTAGCCTCCAGCACCACCTGCACCGAAGATCACTGGCCCCCACTCCACGAGTGTCCTGTAAGCCAGCTCCACGTGCGGCGTCACGAGGCTCCTTCGCGGTCGCTAGCCCGTTGGCTAGTAGCCCTTCCCGAAGGCCAATCTTTTCTTTACTTGGCAGTCTGGTTGCTCCAGGCCTGCCCTCACTTACCCTTGCTGGGTGAGTTCCCCAGACCTTGCTGGTCTGCATCATCGACGATCTACATCTTACTCGAGACTTGCCGTTGCCAAGGCCTGTTGGGTCCAATCTGGTCGCCGACACCTCTGCACTCGACAGACATCGAGCAGCAGCCCGAATCCTGCTCCTGGTCGCCGACAACGCCTCCCGGACCTCGTGGCTGAAGAGTCAAGACGACTGTCAACGAACTTGAAGCACTCGACATCGGTGGGCATCTGTCCATCGCCCTCCTGGTCACTGGCTAGTGACCCAGACTCTGTCCCCTCTGCTTTCAGGTTCTTCAGAACTCCGATCCACTCTTGGATCCACCCGGACACTTTTCTCCTGGTCGCCAGCAGCACTTTGCAGCAGATCGCCATAAGAAACGACGACGAAACCCGACCCCGAAAGGCACCTATGCACCCGGCTTCCCTGGGTGAGGTAACACGAGTACTCCGGTGCTCCCGTGGGTAGAGACTCTTCAAAGTCCTAGATCTCAAAGGGTTTTGTCCTAGTCCTTTTTAAAGTGTCCCTTTCCTCTATTTTCCCGATCCCGACTTTCTCCATAGAAGTAAACGGCGTATCGCGGTTGTGTATTTACACTGCACGCGTCTCCCGTGGGTCCCCTGTGTCACTACCTTGGGTGGTTCCTTGTGGTCCAAGCACTTCTAGAGGCTCTAGGCCTAGTGTCTAGTTCAGTCGTGGTTCGCATACCACTTTATTGGTATATGGTTTGGTACGCCCCTAGGGCCCAAACGTGTATTTGTGCTATTACTGTGATTTAAGATCTTATAACCTATGTATTTCGAACTCTAGCCTCATAAAGAGACTAGAGGGGTGTGTTTAGTAATAAATACATATATTTTGAATATATACCTGGTGTGGTGCTCTTTCATTTGATCACTCAAGAGATTATAGACTGGTAAAACAAGCTGCTTTACATTCCTTCAAGACTTAGCCTGAAGGCTGCTCTCCATAGCTACCACTAGGATAGCTTTCAATAAGGTTGTCTTTAACCTACCTACCATAAGAGTCGATTTGGACTGGTGCAAGGTGCCCACTATAATTAGTGGACAGCATATGCCAGGCCAACTTCTCACATTGGTGTGCAGCGTGTGGGATTCCAGCTTGCTATTGTTTTACCAGATAATCTCAATTGAATTGATCAACTGAAAACCACTAAAGGTACCTAAGGTACATATAATTTAAGCTTAGAATATCAGTAAGTTCTACTGAACTTAGAGTTGTGTGTTAAGGGATAGCACAACCCTTTCTACAACTCAAGAGAGTTTAGTAGGCCACACTAGAGTAGGTAGTGCATACACCACACCACACTAGTAATGTCTTTAAAAGCAGGATCTAGAGATGCCCTGCAGGAAGCCATTGAGCTTCCCCTCCAAGTATGACACACTCCCATTCTTGGAACTGAGAGCTTTGTGTAACGTGAGGAAATTAAGGACAGGCCAAAGTCCCACCACCCAACACCTCCAGGAGATGTTGGTGGCTTATGATCTTAGTAAGTCCTCAGAGACTGAAGGGGCAGGAGCAGAGGGTGGGCCAGCAGATGAGGAAGGGGCCAGGGGTACTACTACCCCAGCCCCCCTCTGAAACTGACCAGGAGGGTGACAATGACCCTGACCTGGAAAACCCAATCCCTTCTGGGGAAGATGAAGATGAGGATCTAGAGAACCACACCTTTGTCCCCCAGGAAGGATTATGAGTGTGCTCAGAAAGTCTAGGTCTCCTTCTCAGGAGTCTAACCACTCTGGCACCTCAATAGGGAGCTCTGTTTCTTCTCACAGGAGGGAATCCTCTCATGAGAGAAGAAAGAGACTGGTCCAGTATGAGGAAACTCAACTGGAGATCAGGAAGAAGCAATTGGCTTTAGATAGAGAATCCCTAGATCTCCTTAAAGAGAGAAGAAAGTTGGGACTAGAGTCCCATGGTGGCAGCCATATCCCTAGAGATAGGGAAAGGTCCTATGACCATAGGAACCTGAGCAAGATTGTCCCTCCCTACCAGAGTGGGGATGATATCCACAAATGGATAACTGCTTTAGAGAGGGCCTGTAAAGTACAGAAGGTCCCTCAGGAGCAGTGGGCAGCAATCTTGTGGCTCTCCTTTGCTGACAACGGTAGAGACAAGCTCCTCACTGTTAGAGAGGAGGATGCTGACAATTACAAGGTCTTGAAGAGTGCTCTTATTGATGGGTTTGGCCTAACCACTGAACAGTACAGGTTGAAGTTCAGAGACACCCAAAAAGCACAGACTCAAGACTGGGTAGACTATGTGGATTGTTCTGCCAAGGCTCTGGAAGGCTGGTTGATGGGCAGTAAGGTGTGTGACTTCTCAGGATTGTATAATCTGATAATGAGGGAGCAGATTCTTAATAACTGTCAAAACCAGCTGTTGCATCAGTACCTGGTTGACTCTGATCTGACCTCTCCCCAAGAATTGGGAAAGAAGGCAGACAAATGGGTCAGAACCAGGGTGAAGCAGAAGGTACAGAACCAAGGTGGGGAAACCAAGAAGCAAGATGCTAAGAACTCTGACAAGGGTGGGGAGAAGGGTAAAGATCAAAAGTCTTCATCAGGCCCCCAAAAATCTTCTTCTGGTGGGGATTCCCAGTCTACCAAGGGTAAAGGCCAAAGAAAACCATGGTGCAAGGTCTGTAAGCAAAAGACCCACTGGACCAGTGATTGCACCAAGTCCAAAGACTCCAGTCCAGCATCCACCAATGCCCCTAAGGCACCTGTTCCCCCTAGTACAGTTGGTGGAAGTGCTCCAGCAAAGGGTTTAGTAGGGTTCACCCTGGGAACTGAGTTGGGCTCTGACTTAGTCAGGGAGCTGACTCAGGCTGTGTTAGTCTGTGATGGAGGCATGGATGTGACCTCCACTGTGAGTCCCAGTAATCTGGGCAAGTACAGACAACAGCCTTTAATCAATGGACGAGAGGCTTTGGCATTTAGGGACACAGGGGCAAGTGTCACAATGGTGACACAAGACCTTGTGCTACCTGGGCAAGTTATACTTGGTGAAATGTACCAAGTGACCAATGCTAGCAATGTCAGAACAGACCATACTCTGGCAGTTGTTAACTTCTCCTGGGGAGGGGTAACTGGCCTTAAGAAGGTTGTGGTAAGTGCAAACCTACCAGTCGAATGCTTGCTTGGCAATGACTTAGAGACTTCTGCTTGGGCAGAAGTGGAGCTCAGGACCCATGCAGAAATGCTGGGGATCCCTGCAGATGTGTTTGCTGTGACCAGGTCACAAGCTAAACTGTCTAAAACTGAACAGGCCTTGGATTCTGGAAGAATGGACCAAGTGCCTTCCAAGAGGAGGAGTAGTAGGGTTAAGGCAGTGCCTTCCCCTTGGCTCAGGAGGAAGATCAGTCCCTTGAGGGGATGATCTCAGCCCTGAAGAAGGAACTGTCCCAGAGGAACTTGAGCCTGACCAGGTTGAGTTCTTGGGGACAGGGGGACCTTCTAGGGCAGATCTGAGCCAGGAGCAGCAGAGCTGCCCCTCCCTTGAACCCCTCAGACAGCAAGCTGCTGCTGAGGCTGCTGGGAAAGCTAGTGGTCCCCATACAGTGTATTGGGATGATGGACTCCTGTACTCAGAGAGTAGAGACCCCAAGCCTGGTGCTACCAGGAGGTTGGTAATACCTTTTTCACGAACTACGTAATTCCGATTTACTCACCTGTTATCAGGAGAGAACCTCAGTGCTGCATCTTTCAGCCCAGCACTGACCCTCAAAAGTAATTCTAACCGTACTTACCAGTAACTTGAATTTCCTTCCATAGGCTAAGCCATTGACTGGTTTTCAGCAGAAAAAGCTTCAAAGTGTCGATTTTCACAAACTACAAATATTCCTTAAAAATCGCCTCTGTATGACTTAAACGCATTCTTTCAACTGTTTACAGGAGACGCACCAGTGCTGCGATCCAGGATCCAGCACTGAGTAAGAAAAAGTAACGTATAACAGCTACTTACCTGCTAAGGGGAATTTCCCTTCCATAGGATAACATTGGTGATTCTATGAGAAAAAAGTTTCTAAGTGTCAACTTTTAAAATACAATAATATTCCTTAAAAATCACGACTGTAACCAAAACGCTATTACTCAAACTGTTTACAGGAGATGTCCCAGGACTGAATCTAGATCCAGTCCTGTGGTTACGAAAAAGTAATCCATAAAGTAACTAATTGCATTTAACTAGAAATTCACATTGAGCTCAATGTTGCATTGTGTTTGAAAATGTGTTGCCCATTGCAACAACTGTAACTACTGTACTTAAAAGTCTATTGCCTATCTGGCAAAGTAATTAAACTAAAGTAATTCATTCTGAGAAAGTATATTTTGTAATGTAATGCATAATGTAATTACAATGTAATTTAAAAAATAAAATATCTAAAAATAAATAGTTTAAAAAAATGTAGTAAATAAATATAACAATTAATACATTTAAAAATTGTCATTTACAAAACCTTTGAAATTCACTGAAAAAACCATAGGTTTTAGACATGTTATAGTTAGGAATTAGCATTTAAAAACCTTTGAAATTCACTGAAAAACCATAGGTTTCAGGCTTGTTATAGTTAGAAATTAGCATTTAAAAAACCTTTGAAATTCACTGAAAAACCATAGGTTTCAGACACGTTATAGTTAGAAATTAGCATTTAAAAAACCTTTGAAATTCACTGAAAAACCATAGGTTTTAGGGAAAGTTATAGTTAGTTGGACATTGCACTCGTACAAAACCGTGGAATTCCCCGTTATAGTTAGTTCAGCTAACTATAACTCGCGCCCCGCAATGCACTGCTGATGACGTCACATATTACATCACTCATGACATGGTCAGTGACATCACTGATGACATCTCAAATGACATCACTGATGACATCATCCATGTGAGAATTTAATGCATCTTCTCACACCCTAATATAACTTTTGATACACCCACTCTAAATTACAGACTGCCATTCTCAAAACCATACACACTCCAATACCAATAACTACATACCCACTCACTGATTCTTAGGTCTACACACACACATCTACTCACTCACCCGTACAGTCACTCATACTTACAGTCACTCAGTACAGGACTATCATATGCACTCATACACCTATATAAACACTCACACACCACCACTCATCCATAGAGGTACTCACACACCTAGTCAGTCATGCAAATAATTAATCACACTCCCATTTACTCACCTATACAGTTATACACACCAGCTCACTTACTCATACAAATACTAGCACATTCTTACGCTCCTATGCAATCACTGATGCAAGCACACACTCATCCATATAGCCACTCTCACAATCACACACTCTCACTTATAGCCATTTATATACTCCAACACACATATATACTGCCTTTCACATATGTAGTTACTCACATGTACCACTGAGATATACATTCAATCACTAACACACCCATACACACACTCACCCACCCATACAGTCCATCACAGATGCACTCTTCAAACCATGCACCCAGTGAATCACCCACTCACACATCTATGCACAGAGTCACACCACACCCCACCCACACAAACACTCAGCCACCCATACAGATACTCAGACAACCAATCAATAACCCATGTAAGACACTTCCGTGGAAGCTATGCCTCAAGCAAACCCATGCAGCCACTTACACACCAACAGACAGACGGAGTTGCCAGACATTCACACAGTTTAGTCACTAACCCATGCATTCAGTAAGATACGTTTAATCACTCACTTATAGAGTCAGTCACGCACCTACTAAATCATCCATTCAGACACTTATACACCCACTCATTCTTCAATACACCTTTCCCTATATATATTAAACATATTTAAACTTTACAGAAACACACAGTCACTGCATGATGT